>CM057927.1:7032054-7632054 GCA_030141595.1 Chydorus sphaericus
TTGGAATTACAGTATATTGATTATATCATTATAAGGCAACGACATAGTGCTGTATTGGTTTATTAGAAACAAATATTTAAAGAAAGTGAAGCGAATATATTTTTCATATCTTGTAACTTTACATAATAATATCTTTAAATAGTCTTTCAGTTTTTTTTTTTCTTTTTTTAGTTCTCCTTTCCATTTTCGTGATGCGCCTTCTCTCTTGACCATATTTTCCGACACATAAACAAAGTGGGATTTATAGACATAGATAAATTTATACTTGTGATTCTCTTTCTCGGGCAGGCAATCTTTTTAAAACTTAAATTTCCCTTTGCTCCTTTCTGAAATTTTCCTTGATCCTTTTGATCAGAAAATACCATTTCCCGCGTCGTATTTTGTTAGTGGGTCTATTTACCAAACTATTGAATATGTGGATTATCGTCGACCAAGGATCACCATGCTAAAGCTCTGGTGGTAGAAAGCTTTGCTTCCTTCCATTGAAGAATTAACACGCTCCTATAAAATCAATTTAAAGTACACTCTTTTGGAAAAATATAACTTGATGTAGATATTATAAACGTACAAAAAACAGCCGCAAACAATGATCAAGAAGCATGCCTCAAAGAGGAACACGCAGCCAGGAAAAGTAGCCAAGGTAGCTTTGTACATCAGGTTGAAAGTTGGCGCTGCAATCAAAGGTTCCAAAGATTGCACGCACGCCGAAACCGCAAAAACGTGACCTAATTCCCGGTAAGAATAAGCATGCACTGTTTGAATTGTTTTGAGTTTTATCTAAATAATCCTATTAATACTCAAATCCTGATCGCCAACTACTTTTGAGAGCATAGATTTAGTCGTTACGTGAATCCCAGCAGCAAGGATATGACCAGCACAAGCTTTATAATATCAAATATAAAATTAATAAATAGCAACCATAAGTGGTACAGGATATGTTTCGACTTACATATTGTACATCATAAGAGGAGTGACAGCGAAAGCAATCATAAAACAGGACGCAGTATTCCCCACTAGGGATACCATTCCAATAGTGCCATCCTTCCATTTAAAAAGCGACTTAATACGGGTAAAATAAAAAGCGTTCCTATAATGAAAAAATTTAAAGAACAAAAAAACGTAAAATTAAAACATAAGAAAACTATGGAATGCTGATGGAGGCCTACAGCACTTACCAAGACTGCTACGCCACTGTTGATTGTTGTGTAACGGGCGAATTCAGGCGCATCCCAAGAGAACATTTTCCTCGAAAATAGGTACAAGATTCCACGAGGCTCTGTGAAATTATTTTCAAATGTATTTAACATGCAATAATAATTGAATATTAATATATTTAAACCTCTTATAAAATGTGCAAGTAGAATGGTAGCCAAAAGGCAACAAATGCAAGCTCTTTTATATCCCTCGCGCTTTTTAAAAGTGACGACGAAGCAGTACCAAGCATTGTTTAGCACGTTCACGAACTCTTCATAGATGCTTACTTTTTTAGCATTGCGTAATTCATTTTCGACCACCTTCATCATAGTCTTCTCTGCCGGTTTCTTAGAAGGATCTACTATTTCTTCTGGATCGATCTTATTATATTCCAATGAACACTTTCTTTCACGAAGAAGATGACGTACAATAGAGCAAGGGTCATTAAGATCAACGAGGTTCCCCAAGCGGCCCAAGATCCTCCGTATTCGTAAATGTACGAGCTAGCCAAATGAGCGAGTGGCATCGAGATTCCGTTCACACCAGCTAAAAGAGCCAATCGCCAAGTTCGATTTTCTTCATTGGTTACGTCAATCATGTATCTGAGGTACAAAACATGTCTTTATGTTCTATTTGAAAAGTTTTTTTTAGGAGCTATCATACCTTGTTACAATCATGTGAAAAGTGATCTGTCCCCCTAATAATCCAATAGGAATATTAGCAATTAAAAGATACTCGCCCGGCCAGAAATCTTCGTAATAGTTAAGCATGTGAAGAAGGGTAGATAACATGTGTCCTATAATCGGGATGATTAGAAGAGGCTTTCTTCCGTGCTTGTCGCTCCAAGGGAGGAAAATAAGATGACGAAAATAGATGGTATATTGTTTATCAGTTGCATGTAGATTTCAAGTTGAGTAACGTAGGCCTGAACTTCATTAATGAGACCTGATCGGTTGCTTCTATGCGCGTTATGGGCTGTCTGGTTCTTGGAGCACATAGTGCTTCACTTTGATTGAAATCGACCCGACAGACTTTGTAGAGGAACAAGTTTGGTGTAGCGATAGTCTAATTTGTCAAATAGTTTCATATAATGGATAGGATTTTCTTAAATAAATAAAAAATATATTTGTAATGCACCTGTACGACTAGTCCGGTGAGATACAGAAATCCAAGAGGTTCAATAGTGATCCGAAATTTTTTTCGAAATTTTTCCTGCTCCTCGGAAATCTTTGCCATTTTATGCGGAGCTTCGGGTTCCATGCTGTACGGCGGCTTCTTCCAAAAATACTCCTGGATCAACAAATGTTAGTTCTTTTATGGAAAAGCTTTGTTGCCAGCAGAGCAATGCTTCACAGGGCGGGTAACTAGGCCCAAAACAAATCAGTTCCCTTGGCAATGACCCGGCTGCTCCCGGAATCAGAAATTGATGAGTTGCAAGTCACAAGTGCATTGTGTTGTGCTCTAGCAGCTAGCAAGGATTGCCAATAACTGTCAATTTGAACAAAACAACTGATGCGTATGCATTCAAAAGCATAACAAAAGCAGTGGGTCCGTGCAATAGTTTGCTTATTCTAACTTCAATTCAAATTTAAAAAAAAATCTTTGTGATGATGTTTGAACTAATGAGGTTTGTAAAAGCAGAAACCGTTTCCGTGGCGACCATTATTAAAACAGAAATATAATCGTCATTATTTGAACATTTCTATTATAACTATGATGATCTGCAATACGGTACAAATCCAAATCCTGCAGCTGATGGTTGTATTTCGATCTTTTAGGATGGAAATTTCTCATTTTTGTTCACCTAATGTTTTCTATTCTTTGAACTATGATATACAGGCGATTTTCTGCAAAAATATTGGTAGAATTGATAAATTGCACAAAGAATAAAGTATATTTTTCAAAGGTACGGGAAAATATTTTAAATTTATTGTATATGAAGCAAGTCACAGTCAAAAACTGCTCGAACAGGTGCGCGCTTTTGCTTTTGGTTATTAATCGGCTACTTATCCTAATTAAAAATAAGATTTTGTACTATCACCATTATGGAGCGCATCAGGCCAAATCTAAGCGAAAAACACCCATGAATAGTAATTATACCAATAGTCTTGATAATAGCAATGATCACCGGCTTTCGTGTGGGAACTGAAAGATTGGATTTTGTATTTAAAAAATTGAAGTAGACGTTAGATCCGGTAAATCATTAAAATGAATCATGCGAGACAATATATTTTGGTTTGAATCACTAAATGTACCTTGGTCGAAAATCCAGTGTCTCGCATACTTTCTTTTTATTATAATCTGCTAGAACATATTTATACAAGGTCTGTCAAGTTACAGAGAACAAATAAGTGGATACTTTTAAAAAATATATTTTTTTTTATTTGGGCTGAATTTGTTTTCACCACTTCACAACTTAATAGGTGTATCGGTAGTTCGTTTTTATGTCGTGTGCTATTTGTGATTGCTTTTTTATGCCACACATAGTATTAGGCCTAAAGATATTTTATTGATAAATAAATATGTAAGTAATTAGTTATTAGTGATTAGTTATGTTTTTTTTCTTCCTTTCGGATGTAAGTCTCCTGGAGTAAGAAAACTCAGATAAATTTCAATTAGAAAACTACTCTTCATAACCTTACTTTATTAAAGAATTCCTGTGAATACATGGTTTAAAATGTGCGCATTATAAATGCATAAAAATCACCACGCTAAAGTCTATTGAGATGCTTTGCTGGATTGCTTTTCATCTTTTCGTTGGAGAATAAGGACGCTCCTATTTTAAAAAAATGAAGTAAAAAGGGGTAAATTTTGATTGTCTTATATTATCAGACATACACGAAGCAGCCAAAACGACAAATTGATCTTCGGCAACCTTCATCATAGTTTTCTCTGGCGCTTTCTTATTGGGATCAGCCATCTCGTTTGGATTAATCTTGTTCAATTTGGGAAAGCGATTTACAGTTTCCTCCATGAATAAGGTGACATACTGTTGGAAATGGAAGGCCGTAACGGCGACGTAGTCTTGGTGACTAGGGAGTAGCCTACCAAACGTTGACTACCGAGTCGACGTAGGCGGAGTGAGTATCCTTTGATTTGAGTGCTTACTGTGCCTCTGATTGTGATACATCTGCGCTGTATAAACTGCGATCGAGAGTGACTAATTACTGCTATCGAGTGTGATTAATCTATCCTTGAGAGAGTGCAGGTCATCCCCTAGAAGAGGGCACCGTGGGTGTCAACAGAGTGACCATCGTGAGCATGAGTCACCCACGGTGACGGCTATCTAATTGATTGATTTGTGTTATTACAACCGAACAACAATCGTGATAGTTGAAACTATAGTGACGCTATCGACGAGGGAGTTTGAGAATCATTTACAATTTTCAACACATACAATAGAGCAAAACACACTAGGATCAAGGAGGTTCCCCAGCCGCCCAGGATCCTCCATATTCGTAAATATACGAGCTAGCCAAATGAGCGAGTGGCATCGAGATTCCGTTCACACAACTAAAAGAGCCAATCGCCAAGTACGATTTTCTTCGTTGGTTACGTCAATCATGTATCTAAGATGCAGCACAACATTTTACTGTTTGATAAAAAAAAAAATTTATATACTATCACACCTTGTATTGTAGTCATGTGAAAAGAGATCTGTCCCCTCAATAATCCAATATTAATATTAGCCATTAAAAGATACTCGCCGGCCAAAATTCTTCGTAATAGTTTAGTATATGAAGAAGGGTTGACAGCATGTGACCTATAATCGGGATGATAAGAAGTGGTTTCCTGCCGTGTTTATCACTCCAAGGGAGAAGGAACAGGATAACGAAAATAGACGGAATGTTGTTTATTAGTGGCATGTAGAAGTAACGTAGGCTTGAACTTCATTAATGAGACCGGATCGGTTGCTTCTAATATGCGCCTTATGGGCTGTCTGATTGCTAGGGCTGCAAAGAGCTTCACTCTAGCTGGTTAAAATCGACTCGACAGACTTTGTAAAGGAACAAATTTGGAGTGGCGATTGTCCATAATTTTACAGTTAACAAAACAGTGATTAGTACACATAGGTAACACCTGTACGACTAGGCCGGTGAGGTTAAGAAATCCAAGTGGCTCAATAGTGAATCTGAATTTTTTCCTAAAATTCTTCTGCTCTTCGGAAATCTGTGATATTTTATAGGGAACATCCGATTCATGTTGTTTGGAAGTTACTGCCAGAATAATCTTTCATCGAGGGATGTGAGCCTTATTTATGGAGTAGCTTTGTAAGGATTCGTAGAACTAGAGACTAGCAGAACACTGCTCCACGGGTTAAATAACTATAGGCCCAAACAAATCATCGTTCCCTTGGCAATGACCCGACAACTACTTTTTATTTAAGAATTTACGAGCAAGTCAAAAGTGATGCTCAGGATACTAGCTGTTGTTTCAACCATCTAAGCTTTCAGCCTATCACTGAAGCGCAGCAAATTTCATCAAAGCATCCTGGAAACATCAGCGCATGCATCCTAAGTACAAAAGAGCAGGGTCCGTGCAATAAATTACTTATTCAATTGGGATATCTTTGTGATGATCATGTTCGTACTTTCGTGAAAGCAGCAGGTTGCCGTAGTCGATACCGTCATTAAAATGAATGGACATCACCAATATTTCAATACAGTAGTTGTATTATATTGTTACTATGATGAATTTGTGGTAAGGAGCTTGAACGAAGCTGATAATTTATGGAAGTCGATGGAAATATCGCATATGCGCCCAATTTATTATGCCATTCGCTTCTGCGTTGTATATAGGACAATTGAGTTTCGAGCACATTGGTACCAGATTAGATATTGGTACGCAGGCTAAAACTATACTTTTTCTAGCCTTATTCTTTCTTTAGAATTTTTATTCAAATGTGCTGATTTCTTCAGGTCCTATTTGGGTTCGCTGCCGATTTAACAGGGTTTTCAAACACATGTAACATTTTATTGATTTGGATTTAAATTATCAATGTTCGTCGTGAATGTTTAATGCCTCAGATCGTGGAGGCATGCACGCTGAGCACGCAATACAACTAGTACTTCAGAGCTCAGCGTGTTATTTTCTTCACAAGATGCTGTTATTGATACCAAAGTAATTAGTGTTTATAAATACCAGCTAGGGTTTACTTGACCGAAACCAATTACATTTCAATATTCAAGTTCATTTGGAAAACTTATAGTTTTCTAGCAGATTAATTGTCCGATTTCAGTTTGTGTATGCTTTTGAATCTTGGGACTCTGGATGACTGGTTGTTATTTTTGGTTTCCCTCGAGTTCAAACCATTTCCATTTTTCAACAAGTGCAATACCAACCTGAAAAGTACCTTTTTGAATGTTTTACTTAGAATCTACAACTTTAGAAAGCACAAATAACCATCCTTTCGAGAACAGGACCATTACAATCATATCTAAAGAAGCCCCAATGAGAAAAACAGCCCCAGGAAAAATTTCCAAGGTGGCTTGGTAAATTAGATTAATGATTGTCGATGAGATCAATGGATTTGTTGATTCCAAACACGCCAAAACGTTCTCGTTGTAATCGTATATACTATTAAAATATATGTATATATTTTTAGAAAAATTTGAGAGCAGAAGATCATAAATCTTTCATACAATTTAAAAAATATATATCGATTCCATCCGGGATAATTATTTTTTTGTTAAAAAAACTCAAGCTCTTATGCTCGCGAATGTAAGCCAATAGTATATCAAGGGAGGCTACGACAAGGATATCTTGTTGCTGCTGTAGCCCTTGGTACAGGTAGATAATCTATAATAGCCATACAAAAAAGGCACATGCCCTTATTGTTGTGCCCTTTTCATAGTGTGCCCTTATTACCCGTTACCGGTGACGATAAAGAATATACTTCGCTCTATTGGATCACTTTAGGAATGCGACTTCCATAGTCAATTTTACCGTCTGTGAATATGCGCTGAGATTTTGATATAGACTAAACGCAGCAGCGAAATGTTGAGTATGAAACAAATAAACAATATGTACAACACGCATTGATTTGATCATCAACTGTATTATTAAATTTTCAATGGATTAATTGTAAGGCAACGGCGTAGCAGGTGCTGTATTGGTTTATTGGAAACAAATATTTAAAGGAAGTGAAGCGAATATATATTTTGTAACTTGTAACTTTATAAATAATAATATTTTTAAATTGTCTTTCAGTTTATTTCTTCTTCTTCTTCTTTCCATTTTCGCACGCCTTCTCTCTTGACCATCTTTTCCGAGACATAAAAAATTGTGATTTATTATTGGAATATAGATTTATACTTTTGTGATTCTCTTTCCCGGGTAGGCAATCTTTTAAAAACTAAAATTTTCCAGAACCCTTTTGATCAGAAAATACCATTTCCCTCATCGTATTTTTTAATGGGTCTATGGAACCATCGAATATGTGGATTATCGTCGACCAAGGTCACCATGCCAAAGCTCTGGTGGGAAGCTTTGCTTCCTTCCATTGAAGAATTAACACACCCCTATTTAATATTTACGAAAATGTAAACAGATTACTGAGGCCAATTTAACATTTTCAAATTTAAGTTATTAAAGACATACAAGAAGCAGCCGCAAACAATAATAAAAAAGCAGGCTTTAAAGAGGAATACGCAGCCAGGAAAAGTAGCCAATGTAGCTTTGTACATCAGGTTGAAAGTTGGCGCTGCAATCAAAGGCTCAAAACGATTGCACACACGCTTGAACCGCAAAAACGTGACCTAATTTGCAGTAAGAGTATTATTAGAATTTTCAGAATCTAATTGACATAAGCTCAATCATTTCTTTACTCAAATCTTTATCGCCAACTACGTTAGAGAGCAAAGATTTAGTCGTAACGTGAATCCCGGCTGAAAGAATTTGGCCAGCACAAGCTATAAAATAAAAAATAAAATAAAAAATAAATGGGAACTGTAAATAGTACATATGATAAGTTTTCCACTAACATAAATACATCATAAGAGGAGTGACAGCGAAGGCAATCATAAAACAGGACGCAGTGCTACCCACTAGGGATATCATCCCAATAGTGCCATCCTTCCATTTAAGGTAGCGACTTAGTATGGGTAGAATAAAAAGTGTCCCTGTGAATTTTTGAATAGAAAAACGGACACTAATCAAATAACTAAATAAAACATAATGCAAGTGAAGCGCATACCAAAGACTCTAACACTGCTGTTGATTGTTGTGTAACGGGCGAATTCAGGTGCATCCCACGAGAACATTTTCCTCCGAAAATAGGTACAAGATTCCTCTTGGCTCTGTGAAACGATTTTCAAATGTATTCAAAAATTGGCCCTAGTAAATGCATAATTATACGCTAAACCTTTTGAAAAATTTGCGAGTAGAATGGTAGCCAAAAGGAAACAGATGCAAGCTCTTTTATATCCTTCGCGCTTTTTAAAAGTGACGACGAAGCAGTACCAAGCATTGTTTAGCACGTTTACGAACTCTTCATAGATGCTTACTTTTTTAGCATTGCGTAATTCATCTTCGACCACCTTCATCATAGTCTTCTCTGCCGGTTTCTTAGAAGGATCTACTATTTCTTCTGGATCGATCTTATTTATATTTCCAATGAACACTTTCTTTCACGAAGAAGATGACGTACAAGAGAGCAAGGGTCATTAAAATCAAAGAAGTTCCCCAAGCGGCCCAGGATCCTCCGTATTCGTAAATGTACGAGCCAACCAAATGAGCGAGTGGTATAGAAACCTGCGTTCACACCAGCTAAAAGAGCCAATCGCCAAGTTCGATTTTCTTTGTTGGTTACGTCAACCATGGTATCTGAGGTATAAATATGTCTTAATGTTCTATTTGAAAAGCATGTTTAGGAGCTATCACACCTTGTTACAACCATTTGAAAAGTGATCTGTCCCCCACAATAATCCAATAGGAATATTAGCACTTAAAGATACTCGCCCGGCCAAATTCTTGGTAATAGTTGAGCATATGAAGAAGGGTAGATAACATGTGTCCTACAATCGGGATGATAAGAAGAGGCCTTTCTTCCGTGTTTATCGCTCCACGGGAGAAGGAACAGGATGACGAAATAGACGGAATGTTGTTGATTAGTTGCATATAGATCTCAAGTTGAGCAATGTAGGCCTGAACTTCATTAATAGTCCCGATCGGTTGCTTCTATGCGCGTTATGGGTTGTCTGGTTTCTCGGAGCACACAAGGCTTCACTTTGATTGAAATCAACCCGACAGACTTTGTAGAGGAACAAGTTTGGTGTAGCAATATTCTAATATTTTTTTAATGGTTTCATATATTGAATAATTTGCTCAAGTACAAAAAAAATACACGTATATATTTGGAATGCACCTGTATGACTATTGCAGTGAGATAAAGGTATCCAAGAGGTTCAATAGTGATCCGAAATTTTTTCGAAATTTTTCCTGCTCCTCGGAAATCTCTGCCATTTTATGCGGAGCTTCGGGTACCATGTTGTTCGGAGGCCTTTTCCAGAATACTCATGGATCAACAAATGATAATCCTTATAAGGACAAGTTTTGGGCAGAGCTATGCTGCTCCACGTACGGGGCGGATAACTAGGCCCAAAACAAATCCTCGTTCCCTTGGCAATGACCCGGCTGCTCCCGGGTCAGGAATTGATGAGCTGCAAGTCAAAAATGCATTCTGATGTACTCTAGCAGCCTCAGTACCCGGATTTGCAAATAACTTCTAACAAAACATCTGAATACGCATCGTAAAACACAATAAAAGTAGTGATTCTGTGAGTTTTGTTTGTTCTACTTGACAAATAAATCTTTGTGATGATGTTTGAATTAATGGGGTTGTGAAAGCAGGAGAAGCAGTTTCCGTGGCGACCATTATTAAAAATGAATCGTAATCACCATTATTTGCATATTAAAAATATTGTAACTGTTATGCTCTGCAATAACACGGCACGAACGCTGATGGTTCTATTTCGATCGTTTATAATGGAAATTTCTCGTTCACCATTCATCTATTTGATTGTATTGATTTTTTGGTTTAAAAGCGATTTTCTTCATAACTATTGGTACATGATGGCACAAGAAAAAAGTACATATTTCGATCAATACTGTACTAACAGAACTAAAAAAAAACTATTAAACTGAACTAACGAATACTAGAAGTATATTTTTATCATCCTTTTTAAACCAAAATAAAATTTATGTTAAACTGTTTTTGTTTTTTTATCACTAAGCGACTCAATATATATATACCAGTGGTACATGTTAACTCGGACGCAATTTAGTGATAACTTTTTAAATATGCTACGTATAGTGCGGTATTCATAAAAATAAATATTTAATTATTTAAAACAAATCTTTTTTCGGTTATAAGTCTATCCTAAAATGAGAAAATATTATATTTTACTTTTTCTTCTTTAATATAGATTATGAATCTTCCTTTAAAAATGTTATTCAAATATTCGGAATTTTCAGCTCCTATTTGGGTTCTCGGCCGATTTATAGTTTTTCAAACACATTCAACTTCATCATGAATGTTATTGGCTCAGCTCGCGTGGAGGCATGCCCGCTGAGCACGCAACCTGACTTCAAAGTTCAGAGCCAGATTTTCTTCACTAGATACTGTTATTGATGCAAAAGTAACAAATATTTATAAATACCAGCTAAGCTTTACTTGACCAAACCAATTATATTTCAATATTTAAGCTCATTTGGAAATTTATAGCTTTCTAGTAGATAAACGGTCAATTGAGATTCGTGCTGCATGACTTTTAATCTCGGGACCCTGGATGGTTATTATTATTGGTTTCCCTCGACTTCGAACCATTTTCATTTCTCAACAAGTACAATACCAACCTGAAAAGTACCATTATGTATGTTTTACTTGAAATCTACAACTTTAGTAAAAAAAAATTAACCATCCTTACGAGAATAGGGCCATTAGAATGATATCTAAGGAAGCTCCAATGATAAAAACAGCACCAGGAAAAATTTCCAAGGTGGCTTTGTAAATAAGATTAATGAGTGTCGATGAGATCAATGGATTTATCGATTCCAAACAGGCCAAACGGAAAATATATGACCTATTCATACAATTTAAAAAATATACAGATTTTTTGAAAAATGTGAATTGTGAGAGCAGAAAATCATGATACCAAGTTCGTCAGGATCTACTAATTTTGAAATTCCAGATCGAATTACAACTCCTGTCCCACATGTTAGAACAAGGACTATACTACCTACAGGAGCAAGAAAATTAATTTCTTATCATTATAAAATACAAACTTACATATTAGTATCATACTTATGTAGAACGCTAAGCCAGAGGTGACGAAAGCGGCAGCCAAACATGTTACAAAATCGCTTGCTAACCCTATCATCCCAATCACTCCATCAGATACGTGGAAATAACCATTTAATAGAGGTAAGACCACCAAGTTTCCTACATTTACAACATGCTTACTTTAGTACATAAGAGAGTCCTTTCAATATTCCGTAAAAGAACTTATTCTGGTAACTTTTTTCCCTCTTAATATTCATAAAAGGAATGTAGGCTTACCGAAGACAATAAAAGAAAAGTAGGCAGTCAAGTAGAGGGTAAAATCATGGGCTTCCCAACCAAACTTCTTTCTAGTGTACAAAAATCCTACTCCTTCAGGAGCTATATAAAAAGTAATTTTCCTTTTAAACGCACTGATTGAAAATTTAAAGCTTTTCCTTAATCCTTACAATTTGCGAAAGTCAAAAGACACATCATAGCGAGTAATATACATATACAGAGTCGTTTATGTCCTTCACGAGCCTTGAATGTCACGGCAAAACATTTCCAAAGATTCTTAGTAATCCCGAAACATTCCTTGTGAAAGGGCTCGAATCTTTTTTGTTTTGGCGGACGGGATTCTTTAACGGAGAAAATAAAATAGGCTAAAGATGAAGAAGAACATGCCAAGGAAGAGGCAAATACGGCCCAATATCCTCCGTACTGGAAGATATAGCCGCTTATAAAATTTCCCAAAGGTCCAGCAAGCATAACGACCCCGCTGAAAATAGAAATTCGAGTCGTCCGCTCCTCTTCCGTGCTCGTGTCTACTATGTAACTGGAAATTATAACTATTTTATCGTTCATATTTTAATGAGGAAAAATATGGTTTTCTGTGCACCTGGTAACAGCCATACCAAAGGCACCGAAACCGCCTAATAAGCTTGCGGGCAGTGAAGCCAAAAGGAGATATTCAGCCGGCCATGAATCCCAAAAGTAATTCGCCATGAAAATCAATGTTGATAGGCAACAACCGGCAGTAGGAAGTATCATGAGTGGTTTCCTGCCGTGTGCATCGCTCCACGGTCCGAGGAATAGAACAAAGAATATGGACGGGACGCAATTGATTATTGAATTGTAAATATTTAAACCGCTGACGTAGCTCTGCACTCGATCGGCCAGTGTAGAATCGGTGGCATTATCTTCGGATTGATTTTTGTTATTGCAAAGACTCGCATTCATTTGAAAGTTTACGAGGCACACCTTATCCAAATACAAGTTTTGGATGACAACCAACTATCCAATAAATGTAATTGTGGTAATAATGTTAGAAGCAAGAGTACAATATCAAGAGTACAATATTATAAATGGTCGAAATTTACCTGTATAATCCCTCCTAACGTTAAGAGAAAAATAGCAGGTTCGATTGTAATGCGAAATTTATTCGACTTCTTGGTATCTTCATTACTCTCCATGGTAATGTCAATTTTAACACTAAATCGATACATACATTGTCATGCAACTGTTGTACATTCAGGGAGAGAACTCATTTTCCATGAACGAAAACACGCAACGGAAGTGCAGAAATCCTTGATTAACGCAACATGGCTACTCCCACATTTCTATCGAACATAAATTTTGGTTTTTCATAGTATTCAAGTTTTATTTCAATGAGCATATGCTGTCTCATGTAACAGCAGAATAGAATATTTTAAAGTCATGGTGAAACGTATTTTAACTTTCTAGGTATAGGTAATGCAGAAATTCAATCATTCATATTTTAAAAAAAAGTCTAAAACATATTGTACTATTCAACTATTTATTGTCCCATTACTTTGTAATTTTGTTGGGTTTTGTGACGAAATTGTATTTTTTTAATGATAAATCAACCGGTGATTTTTTCCCGCTTGTAAACATTGGAAATATTTATTTAGAGACGCTGGAAACCGAGGAGCGGTAAAACGTCTTGGATAACTGATTAATATTTTAAAAATAATCAAGTGATGGTTTTTCATGTTTTTTTTCCTGCTAATAATAGGAACGTGAGTTGGTCTATCTTTGATATTATGCGCGAATTGTAGAGTCCTCATTCTCAGGAATTTCATCCACTGGGAGATAAAGCACTTGGGCATTCCTGTCTTTTCTTTGAAGGAACATCACAGTCCTAAAATAAAAAAATTTAAAAAAGGATAACCATTGTAACAATTAACATCTGGTAAGAAATAAGATGACTTACGATAAAAGTATGAAGACGATTAGCATAAGACCACCGGCTAGTATGTAGATACATCCAGCAAAAGAGTCCAAAGAAGCCTTGTAAACCAAATTAAAGAGCGGGGACGATATCAAAGGTACGATGGATTCAAACGAGGCCAAAACAGCGTAAACATGGCCTGCAAAAATTAACAGTATAAATTGTCCGACCATTTAATAAAACGAAGAAGTTTTATCTATTACTGAGCTCATCACTGAGGACCAATTTGGATATTGAAGACCTCAAGATGACACCAATTCCGGAAGTCAGAATATAGGCAATAACAGCAGCTGTATCAGCGAAAGTAATTTTATAATTATAAAGCTATATGTATGTAAATAAAATTTTTTACCGAGGTAGAGGGACAGAAGAGATCGAGCGAAGGCAATGCCTATGAGGCCCGCAACGTTCATCATGATGCTTACAATCCCGATAAAACAGTCATCCAATTTGAAACGAGAACTAAGAAGAGGTAGTAGGACGAAACTTCCTGTAAAATCCACAAGAATTCACTTATAATTGCGATAATGTAGAATTTGCTATATTTTAAATTACCTAACACAGCAGTGATGGATGTTACGGTTGAAAACAACGAATACTGTGGTTGATCCCATCCGAATAACATTTTGGTATAAAGATAAGACACGTTGGTAGGCACTACAGAGGCAATTATTAAATTAGCAAGATCTTATTTAAAAATTAGCTAATGGAAAAGAAAATTACCTGTAGCTAGTACGTAGATGGTCATACTGAACATCAAAAGGCATAGGCAGGAACGTTTATAGCCCAAGCGCTTCTGGAAAGTGACTTCGAAGCACTCCCATAAATTAGTTATTATTTTAAGGCAGCTGAAATTTGGCGATGAATTTTCCGAGAGCAGTTCATTTTCTTCTCTATTATCTTCCGAAGCATTTAAAGAGTTTGGACCGCGTGAATCCGTAATAAAGAAGGCAATGTAGAGCAGCGTAAGGGCAGCAAGGCCGAATGAAGTTCCCCAAATGGCGTAATATCCACCATAAGTGTAAATATAAATACTGACAAAATTGGCGAAAGGGAAAGATATGGCTATTGAGCCGTAAAGAAATGAGATCCGTGATGTCCTGGATTCGGATGTTGTGATGTCGGCAATGTAACTATTAAACATGAATGGTAAGTTATCAATTACTTGATAATATGTAGTTTAATATTGTATAATTTGTCTTACCTATTTAGAGACATAAACATAGTGGCTGAACCACCACAAAGGCCAAGTGGTATACTAGCAAATAGTAAATACTCAGCAGGCCAAGACTGAAAAAAGTCATTGACCATGTATAAAACAACAGACAATAAGACACCTGCAATTGGTATCATCATGGGTAGCTTTCTTCCATTTCTATCACTCCATGGGCCCAAAAAGAGGACAAACATGATGTTGGGTAAGTTTTCTAGGAGGGAGGCGTAGATGTTGAGGTCACTGACATATCGTTGGATGTCTGAAGGGTGATCAAACAGCATATTTCCAGTGGAGTTTTGCTGGTGAGCACTGCATTCTGTTTCATTCAAATGAAAATTGACCAAACACACCTTCTTCAAATAAAGGTTTTGGATGACAACACCCTTTGTAACAAAAGTAGAGATTAAAGGATGTATTCTATTTATTACTTTCACTAAATAAATTACCTGGATAATAATGGCTGAAAAGAACAGAAATCCAACAGGTTCAACAGTACAGTTTTTAATCACATTCCGGATAGTGATCCAAAGGCGTTTGTACCATCTCACTGTTTCAGCAGCAGTTGTCAGTAGGTTTCTATCATCCATTTTTATTAGACACAAAGCAATTTACAGGGCTGACCTCTAACTGAGACACAGAGTGATGTAGGAGTGAAGTGGTTGTTTTGAAAGTTAAGGCCACTCTTAAATTCAATAAATTACTGTACAAGAGGAAATAAATAACATGATCGCCAATAATAAAATACGCCTGTAAAGGTTACGTAATTTTCTAATGTAATAGGCTGAATATAATGACGGCCAGCCCTATCAGAGACAAAGGTCCAAACGAATCAAAACAAAACATCAGGCGATTCGGCTGCACTACCAAAACAATGAAACGTCAGAAATTTCTCAGGGTTGACGGATCAGGAAATTACGACTAAGGGTGCGGGTCTACTAGCCTTGATCCCTGACTTTTTACAAAATATTTCTAAAAACAAATACGATGCACTTATTTTTTCTTCTATATCGTATTTTTTTTAAGGCCGGTAAAAGTACATGTGAAATCACGAGTGAAACTGAGAACACGGCACTGAAAATAATATAGCGTTCCGCATTTTTATACGCCTTGTACACTATCTTACCGCGTTACTCGGTGCAAACCGCATACAATGCACACAATATGACTAATCAACTGTTGACTCATTTTTCATACTTAATTCAACATCCACATCCTAAATTCGTAATAAACGTGGTATCTTGAATTTTTACTCTAGTTCGATCTTGATTATCAATCTGTTGGGAATATTGCGATAATATAAATTTTTCTCATAATATTATTCAGCTACTCATTTTTCATACAATTCAACGTCCACATTGTAAATTCGTAATAAACGTGGGATCTTGAATCTTGACTCTAGTTCGATCTTGATTATCAATCTGTTGGGAATATTACGATAATAATTTTTTTGTTTTAATAATATTATTCTGCTAGGTATGTTAACTCTCTCTTTTGAAAGAAATATCAAACATTTATCATCCTATTGTGTGATCAGTTGCAGATGTCCTCTTTTGAAGTTTTAAAAAAAGATTACCTTATGGGGAACACAATAGTTATCCCATCTTCATATTTTGTCCATTCTTTAGCTTTAAACGAGGAATGAAAACCAGACTTTGAAAGTATATTTTTCTTGAGTTTTCCGCATAGAACCGAGGGATTACGACGGCACGCAAAGTGTGCATAGAAGTTGTACGTAATCAGGTTTTATCAGAAGTCAAAGTGATTACTGAAAAATATTAATAAAAGATAGCTGTATTTAAAGCATTAGTTTAATTTACTTTTTATTGGAAAATGATAGAAAAACATCTTATCGTTAATCTAGTTGCTATCAGAATCACAATATAAAATCCATAAGTTCAGTAGAAGTCGTTCTTTTGCTCTTCTTTAAATTTTACATTTGGTTCTACTAACTCCTTGGGGTCGCATTCGCTCCGCTCGATTTAAAAAAAAGAGCTCCTCGATGTTTAGCAAAGAGTTGAGCATCCGCCCGCTAGGTACCACTTGCGTAGCTCATCTGGGAGGAAACCTCTCAAGGGAGTGAGGGGGAGTGTTTTTAGTTAACAGTGAGCGTCCATCAGCCCACCGTGTTTCAGTCGTGTACTGGCCGACGTGAAAAATGGCCGAGTTGAGTGCAGAGGCTCCGCTAGCCCCGAGCGAAGAGTGGTCCGAGTTCATCAGTGAGGCTGTCCCTTCAGCGTACGATCAAGTGACCAACGGGAATGGCCCTCTCCTACGTAACAAAGCTCTGGATAATGTTAAAAAGATTGATACCCTCAACGGCGGCGGCTGCAACATGGCCGATCACTTCGGCGAGACGGGTAGTGAACTCGCCTCCCTCTCAACATCTCTTGAAGATCTGGTCAACACATTCGACGATCAAATCACAAAGTGCTTCCGTGACATGGACCAGAATGTTGAATCACTCGCTCCAGTCCAGATCCGCAATCAGGATGACATTATTAGCGAATCCCAGTACGTGCTAAAATTTGCCCATTAACACTAATGTTTTGGTTTAGCTTTCCCTTATTTGGACGGCACTCGATTTCTTAAAAGCAAAAGCCCGTCCTAGATCGTAAAAATATATAGAGAGATCTTTTGAAAGAGATATAATAGAGGGAATCTCCTGTTACGGAATGACACACGATTTTGCCATAGGGCACACAGTCATAACTATAAGGGAATGCCCAAAAAAGAGGCTTGAAAAGATATAATCCGGCCTTGGACCGCCAGCAGCGATCAATACTGAGTCATGTCTATACTTTCCTTATAGGATGTGGTGGACGCTGACGGGAAACTACGGAAACATCTTACCCATCGACTGGTCGAAATCGATGGCCCGACGGCTACACTTACCTACTCTCCAACTTCACGATAGACAGGTGAGAATAATAATACTTGGTCGTAAAGCTTTGATGCACTCAAGTAGAGAGAAAGACCGCCGACAGAGTCTACATTTTTTTAAGTTTACCTTTTATGGGTTTCTCACTATAAATCAGGCATCCAACAGTCAAGAGGTAGACACGCTGTCAGAAGAAGATGAGGCTGTCGCCTCTGATTTAGACCTGCACGCCCTGATAGCAGCCCAAAGTCACACGGAGCCCATGGTTCAATCAGCTGAAGAAGTCATTAAAGAGATAGATGACCTCATGCAGGTGATGATCTTAAAATACAAGATAAAGTCCTTGATAAGTATAACTTTCTTTGACAGGATCCATCATCACCGGAAATGAGTGAGAACATGCACCAGAGTCCGGACACGCCCGAATGCGCCATGCTATACCGACTGCCCGGCTCTATCCATTATGACAGTAAGTTTTCTTTCATCCATCATGTAACAATCAATCGCTTGATCAATGGTGCCTTTATACAGAATTGAGTACGTGGGGCGTTGGCCAACTCAACGAATTCTTATCAGAACTGGAGTGGCGAGTCCAGCATCATTCTGAGACACTTATAGCCGAGCTAGCCCTGCGCGACGAACTGGAATACGAAAAAGAACTCAAGAACACTTTCATCTCCTTGCTACTCAATGTGCAGAACAAGCGGAGACAGCAAATGGCTGCTAACCAAAATAAAGCAAAGACGGCCACCACACCGACGGGTACCAAGAACGGCAATAAAATACTCGGCGGCATCCAGGCGTCCAATGAAGCCAAGGTTTGATCAATTTTGTTGGTACCAAAGACTCGTTTGTTTTTAAATATTTATTTTATTTTATACAGTACATAACTACTGTCATTCCGTATCATCCGGGCAATGGACCCCCTAGCAACCAGACCGTGCAAGTTCTCATCAAAAGTGAGTTGCGTTTCTTTAGTTACGTAAAAAAAGAGAAGCTATTGTCACCGTTTTATTTTATGCGCAGTTCTCCGAGCCATTGTTGAGGACAGCCCAACCGTGCCCACATTGCTGACGGATTACATTCTTAAAGGTAATTTACGATCTGTGGAAAAATTCCCAAGTTTTGACCGGAAAAAGCGTCTGTGTTTACATCCTTTTATTATTTTCTAGTTTTGTGCCCGACGTAACTCTTCCGCTGCCGTCGACGGACCTTTGT
Organism: Chydorus sphaericus; assembly: GCA_030141595.1. Classification (NCBI taxonomy): domain Eukaryota; kingdom Metazoa; phylum Arthropoda; class Branchiopoda; order Diplostraca; family Chydoridae; genus Chydorus; species Chydorus sphaericus. The sequence goes on from CM057927.1 coordinate 7,051,073, forward strand.
TTTCTTTTCTTCTGGTATTTGCTGGACAAAGAATACGCCCTTTCCGTGTTTGGCTTTGATTTAAAGCAAAAATAGTCCTTATATATATTCTTTTTGAGCGCACTAATGCGTTCGTCCCTTTCCTTGCCAATATTAGTTCAATCAACGCTTGCGCGCGCGTGTTTGGTCAAGTCATGACTTTTTCTCTCTCTATTTCCATTGGCTTTTCATCATCCTATCCAAACTCTGATGCTGTTGTGTATACAAGCTGTGTCTAGTCACGGAAGAATCTCCCTCCTTTTCTATTTTGGTCAAGGACGATTCAGAGTTTCCCTCATCTCTTGATGTAATCAGATCTCATCTGATGACTGTCAAATATCTCATTTATATATTACAGATCACGTCATTTTATAATTAATGCTTATTTCGTCTGAAAAGAAGAAGTTCTATGTGTGGGCTTTAACTTTTTTTCCCTCTCTCCCATTTTATCGTATGTGAAGAGCGCAATACATTATACGACTCCCGCCCTCTAGACTGTAATAAAACAGCCGAGAAAAAGAGAAAATCGATGGATCACGCACGACCGCTACCTCACAATGTTTTTTGTTGTTATTCATCAGAAACAAAAACATGGGGATAATAATAAAATGCACCGAGAGAGACACATATACGTGATACCAGTATGACACGTACAGACACTACGGACGACAAAGACGAAAAAAATTGAAGATGAGGATGACGTCCATGACTAATACGGGAAAAAGTAGGGATCTAGATGAAGAAACGTCTAGTGCGTACGTCGGTCACGAGTGTTCATAAAGAGGTCAGAAGTAATTAACCATGACAAGTCGTATTTTTAGTTTCCCCAATAAGAGGATTTTGAAGTACGAATTAATTCAGAAACATAATTGATCTACAATAAGGAGGGGAATGACTGCGCTGACAACAATAGATCAGCACGGAACAAAATAAAGGGAATCATTAGTGTACAACAATAATGGACGAAACGAGCTAAATGATGACTTGGGCACGCGTTGACAAAAAGTTGATATAAAACTTTTGATCAATAGACCCAAGAGAGGAGCAAACTCAGCAAGTTCCAGTGAAATAGAGTGGACGTGATGTAGAGAATGTGAATGACTACAAAGCGGAACCCATCGTGCAAAACGAGGCGCGGCTGGCAAAACCGATCCGGCCGGCGATGATCAGGGAACCGACCAGTAGAATAGTACGAGGCCAGTAAGGCGTCTTTTTCGATGTAACGATCGTATACCCACTGTTTGATCAATTCGTCGTCTGTCGGCATCTGTTGAATAAAATATAATTAAAATTCGAATTTATTCTAAAAAAGATGGACATTTTTAGTTAAGGTTCTCCTTGTTTTATTGATCTACAGTTTAAGACCCTGAAATTTGTCTTGAGGTAATAAAAAAAACATTATCTCAAACGCCATATGGTAGCTCATCCGAGACATTAAACAAGAAATATATGGAATTGCTGGACAGTAAAAGTATTTGCGTTTAGATTTTACTACAAACCATTTTTAAAGTTCTAAAAAAAAATACTTAAAATAAATTATTACCTCAGAAATTGGATAGCACCTATAATGAAATACGGTTTGACAGGGTGGGGCATTCCCCCAGAATATCGTCATAATATCCAACGGATTGCCATTAGGGTAAGCAATAGTTAGATCGACGATCCACTTAAGGCTCTTGTCAGGACAAGGCGCTGAATAGAAAAAAATAAAATAATAAACGTTGGTTTCTTTAAAAATTTAGGAGTAATTACTGTGGATCCTATTTGCATTTCCATTGCTCGTCAATGACTTTAACCTTGATGGGCCGATGGTCGCCACAACATTTTGGACGGCCCCTACTCGAGGTATTGTGGTCTGTGGAATAGGAATAATATAAACATCACGTTCGTGAAACGGAAATTATGGTTTTAAAAAATCTACATTTTCCAACAAGGGCAGGTTATTCTTCAGGGCGAATTTGCGACAAATTTCCCGCCGTTTCCGGAGAAAACCTCCCTCAGGGAAAAGGAGGATCCAGGTGCGTTCGCAGGGCATGTAGACTTCAGTCAAATGAGTAGTCAAGTCCACTAACGATTGTTCACGACGGTGCTTGCCCTATAAACGAATAAGATTTTAGTAAAACTATACTATCTATTCATGAGTATTTTAATGACATTACTGAGCTTATGAAAAAATCTTTGTGGAACCAAGAAACGATTCCAAAATTGGTGCGCATAAACATGCGGTCCATGATCCACATAACGTTCCGACAGCGACCATCAAAGGCCGCCATAATGAGTGGAACATCGGATGTGCTCTGGTGGTTGATCATAACCAAGGCTTTATCATCGACTATCCTTTCAATTTCGTCGCCCATTTCCACAACTGTTGAATAAATAAATACATAAAAATAAAAAATGATAATAATTTTTTGAAAAATGTACCATCATATCCTGCTGTATAACTCCAAGACCCCACCATAGTTAGGAGCCATTGAAATCCAAGACCTTCCAGGAACAAATATGCTTTAGGATGGATCCATCGTAATGGCCAGAGCATCAAGAGCCATAAGCAGTGAGTAGGTATGCAGTAAAAGTTGTTGATTAATATGAAGATAAAGCGTAGCAGTCCTTTGGTATTCACCAGCAATCTATACATTGAAAAACATCTTTAATATATATATTTTTTAAATTCTTTTGAGAAGTAAATTAATACTTAGTGGTATCCATTCTGGCAGTTCACTATCACTCGTCAGTCCATTAAGTAGTAATTACTAAGAGAATCTGGAAAGATGATTTAAAAAAAATTAATTTTGGAGCAGATTGCAAGATACAGAATATTTTTATTTAAATTTCTTAACAGATAATGACTAATTTTAGACGAGGGTGAGAGGGAAACAAAGGGGCTACGATGCCAATTTCCTTGCAGAATGGAATGTGGTTGTTGCAAAAAAAGGGTAAAATACATGCAGGTCTAACTTAGTTTTGAAACCTGGGAACCGATAAACATTTAATGATGAAACACTCGTGCATAAAAACACGACGTGTTTAATAGATAATTTCTAGAAAAGAAAACAAAGAATCGGTACGATACCACTCACAAAATAGAATATAGATCTTTTCCTACTTACAATGATGTTTCTATTGAGGTGTTTAGTGAGTCATTTTACAAATTCTTTACTCGATTGAAATGTAATTAAGAAAAATGACTGCATACACTTTGACAGCGGTCTTGACTACATGAAGCGCCTACCGCTGCCTGCCTCAACTTACGTCACGCGATCATTGTCGACTGCACCGTTTCCGTGCTCTAAGCTGGTAACGACCTTGAATCTCTCGCCATCTTGCGGCATTATTTTTAAGCCTCAATTATTTTTCGGGAAAATCAGGATCAAAATAATAATAATAAATAGGTATATAAACCTGATAAGTGGAGCTCTGAATTCTGTAAAAAAAAAATTACTATGACTCGCCAAGCCAATTTTTCTCAGCTTACTGAAGAGAAATATAGGAAACGCGCGACCACCAAGTAGGAACCCTACTTCTTGGCGCGACGTTCAAAGTTTCGTTTAACATCTGGTGGACCCAATACACAGAGGAAAAAAACAAAATCAAAAGATAAATAACTAACGAAATCTGATAAAACTGGAAACGCCTATTTTTTTTCTCGAAAAAACTATTATTACGTTATTTTGCTTCGTCTGGAACTGGAAGAGACTAGCTAGACAGAATAACTGAATAAGTATCTATACAAATAAAAACCGGAAAAAACATTATCACTGAAAATTATGTTTATTGACTCGAAAAAGACTACTTCCTTTAGAACCAGGCATTAGATTGGTCATACTTGGCTATTTGAAGTAGTACACCTTCCTTGATCATTTCAGCAGTTTTATTCTGCCCATAATAATCAACAAATTCGCCTTTTGGATTGACCAGGTATACAATAATGGTATGATCAACCTGTTAAAAAGAGAGAAATTTAAAACTAAATTAATGTACCATCAGAATTAATAAAAAATACGTACGATGTAGTCTTCATCCTCATCTCTGGGACCTGCGCTGAAGTAAACCCGATAACTCCGGCAGGCTTCCGCAACTTGCTCCTTGTTACCAGTTAATCCAATCAATTTTGGACTAAACTCCTTCACATATTTAGCAACTGCATCCACAGTGTCGCGTTCGGGATCCACAGAAATGAATAAAGGAAGCACCACCTTTCCACCATCCTTTTCTAGAAATATTGGAAAGATATTATATAATGAGATGGACTTGATTTATAAAAAATTTAATTTACCCAAACCGTCAACAACTTTGACTAGTTTTTCAATTTCATCTGGACATATATCTGGACAATGAGTGAATCCAAAATAGATGAGGATCCATTTTCCTTTGAAATCTTCATTAGATTTTGGTACACCTGTATGGTCAATTAGGTTGAATGCACCACCTATGGCTGCTTTACCAAGTACCCTGCTTCTTTCTCGCTGTATGGCTGAATTAAACATGATGGTAAAGAGAGTTAAATATAAGAGAAATTTCAAAGAATAAAATCAATATTATTACCAGCTTCTTTTTCTTTTCTGACATACAGCATGAAGGCCAATAAACTGCCCCCAATTCCTGCTGTGATTAAAAAGGTTTTCCATGTAATACCTAAAATTATTTGAAAAAAACTAATTAAAATACTCAAAATAAATGTAAGGTAAAATAAAGCAAAAAGAGAACCTCCTAAACCCTTCTTGGGTTCTTGGCCCTTGGTTTTGGGAAGGCTCTTGGTTGGAGGTTGGGTGCAATACTTCTTTGAAGCTATGAGACCATTATTACAGAGGAGGAAATCAGAAGAATCTTTCAATTTGAGAAAAGAATAAATTCCACATTTCTTTGACAAACGGGAGTGAAGACCGGCAGAGCGCAAATTACATAACAAACTCATCGTTGCTGTGCAACTTAAAAAAAAAATCTAGAAACAAGTTGCTTGATTACTCAATTATATCACACAAACAAGAAATGATAGGTGAATCAGATTCCCGCTAGTAATCCAAATATGTAGTTAAGAAAAGTGAAATTTCAATATAAATTCACTGATCAACTTATTTTCTCTTTCCTGCATGCTTTTTGACATGTAAACATGCTTCGCCGGGTTGCTGACAATACAACATTGCCACTACTCCAAAACTAGGCGGATCGCTTTTCATGCTGTCTTGATTCTTGAATCATTTTATTCATACGGTCTTCAATCATTGTTATTTTATACCATGGCTATATTGGATAACATCAAGAAAACCTATAAAGCAGTAAAAATAAACGTATTTTTCAATCACATGCCGGATTCATCAACTGAAAATCACGTCTTCGGAAAGGTCAGCTTCTTCCTTTTTCAGCGCTTCCGCAATGCAAATTCCAGTCCTTCTACAATTCATTCTTAATGAAAACTTCAATTGAATCCAAATTCTTGATGAATTCTTCAACTAAAGCCAAATTAAGACCATAACCCAAGGACGGCTTTAGCTCTAAAGCTTCGCACACCATTTTTAAATCAATCTCAGCCTCTGTCTCCTTTGGTTCTTTTGCAGAACTTAAGAATAAAACTTCTCTGCGGTTGAATAGCATATAGTGTTGATCGACTAGCATTCACTATTAAATGAGTATTAACGTGATAACATTCAAACAAAAGGAATCGCAAACACAACGACGTGAATATTTGACTGTAACCGCTGATGATCAATTATTGAATTATATACCTAGGGATCCATCTAATATGCCTCCTTCTTTAATGATGCATGTTGAAGAACATCCTTCCCCATACCAGCCTTTTAATTTTCCATTTCAGCTAGAGAAGAACCCAAGCAGAGAACCCCCTAAATTTTTTCTATGTAGATTCTGACTTTACAGTTCATAGCTGCAAATAGTATTCTGATCCGATAGTCATTTAAATTTCTTACAAATATTACTTTTTTTCTATAAAAATCATTATTGATTAAATCTACTACCTTCCTTATCGAATTTAAAAGTTCTGCGATTACAACTTGTAGGACGATTTAGTTTTTTTCTCAATATTTTTTATTTTCTCTGTTTAGAACTGGAAGAGACTATAAACAGAATTTAAATACAGATTCGAATTACAGCATTCGCGGTAGATACAAGGTTATGTAATAACCATATACCGTACTCATTAAGCATTCATGGAAGTGAGCAATTCATTATCGACCAGATTATCTGGAAATTGACAACTGGTTAAGTTCGTTGTGATGGCATATGCTCCAAAATATGAACGCCAATAAGCAAAAGCTCATAGTAGAAATTTTTGAAAAAAAGTACAATTAAAAATGAATCAAGATCACGGAAGCAATTTTCCAAAGGGGTCAGCATCCAACAGCACCACACAAGTAAATAATAAATGGAGGACTTTAGCGGAAGATTGTGCTACAGAGATGTGCAAGCTGGAGGCTTGTTCTCCTAATGAAAATTTAATAGTAAATTATTAGAAAGGACCCTGTAATGAATGTATTGTAAAGCGGGTATACCTTTTGGAGAGCGCAAACTTCGGTGAGAAGACTCTTTAAAATATCTTTTTGATTTCCTTGGCTTTTATTGAGAAGAATAGTTGGAATGAACGAAACGGGAGGATCAAGACTATGGGTCGCTTCTCCATATTTCTTCAAGAGTTCACTTCCTTCAGAGGTTTTGGAACATTTGCTAATAGCTTCCCAATTCACACCAACTTCTGATGAACACTAAAAAGAAGGAAGATTAGATATGATTTTTTTCCATAAAATAAAATAAATTTACTTTTTCTGCTATGGCTTCTGGATCTTGCATGTTATTGAATAAACATGAAACATAATTTAGCAATTTTGATTGATCTTTCACGTATTGGATTGCACAAGCATGGACTTTATTTCCTTGGCATTCGCGTTCTTGATGTTGGCAAGTAAAGTAAATACCAGTGCCGTTTTCTATGGTCTGTAAAGATTAAAGAAGAATAAAAATCTCAAGCAACTTTTAAAATACTTTTAAAATATCATACATGGGCTTTTCCATAAGGGATGAGTTTGAATTCCACAATTTCTGATATCTTTCCCACAGTTGGAACTAACTGTTTCTTGATAAAATATTTACTGTCTGGACACATTGATTCATAATAAACTTCAACCAAGATTGGATGTGAAATCTTCCCATCACGATCAGCAACCTGTATTCATAAAAATTGAAAAAATAATATTCAAACAGCAATTTAGAAATAATATTTTACCACTGGCTGTAGATTGGATCCATCAAGATTCCACATAACAGATACCATTTTCCATACTAGCAGTACTCCAATAATTAGCAAAAATATCCGTAAGATGAAGGTGAAAGATCGACGCTGAACCATGTTGGAAGACGATCGAGCTTCATACATTTGACGTGTCGATCTGCAACTGGCATCAATATAGAAAGAATCCCGTAATGATAACAGCTATTAACGATACATTCAATGACTCGTATACACACTTTGGACGCAGCTCCCCCGTGTAATAAACTTTACAGCCTTCTGTTTAAAATTTTCTACATTTAGTAGCTCAAAACAGCTACGTGGAACCATACACGTAAAAAACAGATGTGAACGCCTTTATACAGAACATTAAAGTTTGCTATCTCAAATTTCTTATTTCTGCCCTTCACTATTTACTAATTCTCACAGCGTTTTCGCTGGATTTGACAGAAAACAGCTGAGCAAGTCGCTTGGGTCGGATTTCAATTTCAGTAAAACTGACAACGCTGTAACGAAGCCTTGAAGTATTTGCCAGACGAAATCCCGAATTTCACAGCAAATCTAGTGAAATTATTGCACAAGAGGAAATTAATTGCATTGTAACTCTGATTTTTAATTTACGTAAGTATTTAAAAAGTTCAATCCTCTGATAAGTTCTCAAGTTTTTATTATTTTTGAGCTTGAATTATACAATGTGAAACTTTTCTACAGGCAATCATGTCGTCGTTCACTTGCATCTCTTGTCACGTGGCCTTCAAGGAAGCGAGTTTCCAACGCGAGCATTACAAAACAGACTGGCATCGCTACAACTTGAAACGAAAAGTGGTGGATCTGCCTCCTGTCACTGCTGAAGGTATTTTAATTTCATCAAATTATCTTTTATAAAAAATCTTCTAATCTTATTTTCTTTGTTATTATTAGTTTTTCAACAGAGGGTTTTGGAGCAGCGGGCACAGGTCAGCCAGCAAGAGGCCACCAAGAACTTGAAATCATACTGTCAATACTGCAAGAAAAAGTTTGGCTCTGAGAAATCTTATGAGAACCACTTGGCTTCCCATAAACACCAAGAGAATGTCCTCAATGGCTTTGATAAAGCATTGAATGAGACCAATGCACCCAAAAGCCCCAAAAAAGTTGAAAAAGATGAAGAAATGAAAGCTGAAGATGAAATGGAAGAAGATGTAGATGATGACTCTGATTGGGAAGAGTTTGAAGAGGCCATTCCAATGACATCTTGCCTCTTCTGCAATCACAAGAGTGACACTTTGGAGGACAGCATGGAACACATGTCAGCTAATCACTCTTTCTTCATTCCTGACTTGGAGTTTGTAATTGATGTAGAGGGTTTGATTACCTATCTTGGAGAGAGGGTTGGTCAGGGTCACATTTGCCTTTGGTGTGGTCACCTTGGGCGGCAATTTCCGACGTCAGAAGCGGTGCAAAAACACATGCTGGATAAAGGACACGTCAAAATGTTCCATGAGGTAATTTTTGAATTTTAATACCTTCAAAACTTAATTAATCATATTATTGTAATTTGTAGGGTGAAGTTCTTTTGGAATATTCAGATTTCTACGATTATTCTACGAGCTATCCCGAAGGTGGAAATCCCGATGAGGAAGTGGAGCTGAACGTTTTGCAAGATACTGATTTCGAGTTGACCCTACCGTCGGGAGCTACTATCGGTCATCGCTCTCTCAGTCGTTATTACAGGTGAAAAAACTTTTATCAAGGTTTTATAATTCAATGAATGTTTGTTGACGGTATAAAACTATATTCTTATAGACAAAAGTTGAACCCCAATCCACGGCCACCTCCTTCACGCACGGCTGTACAGTACAGCAATCACTTCAAGGCTCTTGGATGGACGTCTTCCACCAAGGAGATAGTGGCAAGGAAAGCCAAGGATATGACATTCATGCGAAAATTGTTCTTGAAGCACCAGCTGGGAGTTAGCGTGAAGGCCAACAAGCTTCAACATCACTTCAGGAGACAAGTCGAGTTCTGAATTGAGACAATAATTCATATTTCCTGCCGTTGAAAGGTGTACTTTTTATTACGGAAAAATAATAAATGATATTGTTGAGAAACGGATAAGCATGAAAGGAATACGGATTTATTATTACGAGGGAATAAAGAGTATATTAAGTAGGATAAACTATTTAAGCCATAATAGCTGATGGAATTTCAATACAGAAGAGATCTTTGCCACTGGCTTCTTGAAGCTCCCACTTGACCAGAACTTTAATCTGTATGATAACAAGTAGATTTTTATCAATTTTTTTTATCCTTGTTGATACTAGATAAACAGTGAGAATTACCTTAGGATAAGCAGGGCTGATGGGAATCGAAGCGGTATAAGTATAGTTTGTTTTATCTTCCAGAGGGCAGGTCAAACCAGAATTCTGGCAACTGAAACACAGAAAAATTTGAATATACATTCATGAATTATAATGAGGGTTATTAATTAACTTACGCATCCGTTTGAGGAAGGGGGAAAGGCAATGGAACTGAATAAATAATTATAAACAATTAGTGCATAACATAAAGAGGAAAAATGATAGAAATTACCTCCAGCAATAATTCCATGAACAGAGGCTTTCACAACATTGGTTGGCTCCACTAATTTTAAGAATAAAAATTTAATAAAATGAAGTAAAAAATAAATGAATTAAATCACTCACATGATGTAAACTCAACAGTGAGATCAGCACTCTGTCCAGATTTTAGGATGCAGATGTTGCTGTTTTCACAGCCAGCAACTTTTACTGATCGAACCTTCCCATACAGGGATCCTGTACAAAGGTCAAAGATTCATACACAAGCCCTTACATAATTATGATATATAGTCAATAATTACCACAATCCTTGAAAATCAGACAGTCAACATTTGAAGCCAGCAGGAGGGAAGCCAAGAGGAGAGTAGCAAACCCGAGTACAGCCATGGTAGGAATGAAGTGAAAGCGATATCGGATCAGTCGCGTTCGTTTTAAAAAGAGAGCAAGGCGACAATGCTGAAGCCAAGGGTATATATCAGTAGTCTGTTATCTGGTTCAGAAAAGAAAAACACACGTTTGTAATGAGAGATAGTACATATAGAGAGGTGCGACAAATACTATCCTTACGTTAACACAAATCTCTCGGCAAGGTTCTAAATGTCGCGAAGCCGTACGAAGAAGTGCGTTAAATCAAATAACAAGATTTTGACAGTTGACAAAAAAAAAATGACAAATACCACGTCATTTCGCGAATTCTACTGCTGCCCTAATTTAGATTACAGCCGGCGCTCATTGCTTCATCATCGTAAATCATTTCCGGTCTGTCAACGATGCGCGCTGCTTAGTCATCGGAATGTTATCAACAACAGCTAGAAAATAAAAACCCAAGAGAGGAGGGGTGTTTCTCTGAAAAGCAATAATCGTATGACGTGCGACAAAGCTCTGCATTTCACCCCGCCACAAAATGGCGGACGGCTGCAAATTATATGGCGACGAAACTACACCGGATATGGAAAGAAGAGAGAAGCACGCGGTATATTCTCTCTGGTAACGTGACTCGCTCTATACAGCTACCAACCGACCTCATTATTCAATTCACGTTGCACGCCTGGGAGTGATATTGCGATCCTCCTCCACACCCACATATAATAATATATCCGATCCCATCGGAATTTCAAAAGAAGACTTTGTGTTATATCGAGTCCAAAGAACATGTATTCGAATAATTTTTTTCTGGTTTGGAACAACAATAATATGGAGAAGAGAGTAATAATAGCAAAATTAAAGAGAAAATGTTTAAAAAAAAAAGAGGTTATACATGAACCACTCACACAAAAACACACAATTAATCGAGGAGCACGATGAAGAGTTTATGTTAACACTTTCACTATTCACGCACATCAAGGAAGCTCGATAAGATCATCATCACCATCTGTACATTATACAAGAGTTATCCATTATGCCAAGACGGAGTTAATTAGGTTTTATATATGTGTGTGTGGTTTTTTTCAGAGATAAAAAGAAGAGAAAAAAAAATCGAGTCCGGAAACAGGGGAGAGCCACCATCACATAAAACGGGGTAAAAACACAACATCAACAACAAACACTGAAAGGCACTTTTTTCCATGAAAAAGAGATTGTAAAGGAAAGAGAAATTTTTTTATACACGATATTCAGAGAATTCAAAAAAACAAAAATTCGACAATTTGTCAAATACGGACTTTCCCTTTTTAAAAATAGACGTTAAGCGCGCGGATGGCCAAGATATACCCACAAGGAAAAGTAGAAAGAAAAAAAATGTTTTTAAATTTGATTGTCCTTTCCCTTGTTTTTAAAAAGAATTATTTATGGCGATGATGTTAATTTTTCCGTTTTTTTTTTGGCAATCGATTGGCTACACTGAACGTCATTAATAGCATTTGAAAAAAAGTGGAAAATTAGGGAATTTTTTTTCGTCATCAAAATTCAAAACGATAAATGACCAAGGCACTCGGTGGAACGCTCACACACATTACACGAAAAATATTAACATTTGTTGTAATATTTATATATATATGTATATATAAAATAGAGAGAGAGATAGTGCGGGGTGGAGGCGCGACATTTAAATCAAAAGACATTTAAAAAAGATTGGCTTTGGCATAATGCAAAATTCACATAGCCGTCAACGAGGATCGAATGAATTGCTTTGATATTGACGGGTTTCTTTTCTCACCTCTAAATTTTTAATAATAAAAGTATAACTGGGTTGGAGAGTAAAGAGGGATAATCTCTTTCATCTCTTATGCTTTATAATAAAGAGTTTGGTGTGTGTAGTTTGTGCCAAAAAAGATTCAAATTCACTCGTCATCCTTCTTGTCCGGTTTGAGATCGACCATGGCGTGCAATTCCTCCGCTGTGTACCTGTAAATTTAATTAATTAATTAATTTTTCCAATTAAATTTGAATTTAAAGAAAAATTTACCCAAGGAGATTTTGAAGATCGCAGACGAAACGATAGACGTATCGCTTTCCGGCCGTCTTGTGGATAATATTTTTATCGTAATAATAACGAAGACCTCGCGATAACTTTTCGTAATTCATTTTAGGTTTATTCTTGCGGATGCCCCACCGGCGAGCCACTTCATCCGGATCAGAGAGCTTAAACTCCCATCCATCTCCTGTCCAAGATATGAAGCTCTGGCAGGATTTGTCTGTCAACAGTTCCAGTAGAAACTGCCATAATTGAATCGGTCCTGATCCTGTAAAGCAGGGGCCGCTTCCTGGAGGACCACCTTTAATAAAATTTGCATAAAATTAATTTCGATTTCGATTATTATTGAATTAAAAAAAAATTACCTTGATAGGCAGCCAACATGGATGCCTGAATGACTGGCTTGGAATCCGGAGAGCCCATTGTAGGACTATGACTATTCATTTGGTGAATATGTCCACCAAGGATCGGATCACTTCCGCCGCTTCCGCCTCGCTGAGGACCCATCCCGCTGTGAGTGTTCATATAAGCCGCTGGATGGTGCTAAAATTTCAACAAAAATTAGTAAAATTAAAAATAAAGAAATAAAGAGTTAATAATTTACCTGTGCTTGCATGCCATTATGGTGGCCGACGACGAGGTCACCGGGAGGGACCCAGGGATCATTGGGTCCGCCTCCTCCGCCGGCGCCGCCCACCAAGTTGGGCACCGTCTGGAACGGGCTGTGCTCTCCCCCATAGGCCGTGCCGTGATGCCCACCGACGGGCGTCGACGCTCCATAAGGATCCGAACCGTAGCCACCATCAACATGACCCGGATACCGCCCTTTTTAAAAGAAGAGAGAAAGTCTCATGAGCAACAGGTGGCGCTCGAGTCGTCGTCGTGTGTTCCAGTAGTGCTGCTGTCGGTTACGGCCAGTTGAACCCGCTAATAATAAACAAGACCCCCTCTTTTTTTTCTTCCATTGTTCACTTTTTAATGGGTGGAACCTAACGTGAATGCCACGTGGCAACGTTGTCCCCCCTTTAACTTATCTAATCACGAGCACGCATTTCCGTTTACTAATGTCTACCTTACGTGTGTGCAATGATAGTTTACCTCTTCCATATTGTTGCTGCTGCTTCATACTGCTATAAGACTGCTGTTGCTGCTGCTGATTATTGTGGGCAGGTTGAGGGTAAAACTGCTCCGGATTCGCCTCCGGATGCATAAAATGATGGTGCTGTTGCGGCTGATGGTGTTGCTGTTGATGCATCTGATGGTGCATCTGATGGTGTTGTTGCTGGTGGTGGTGGTGTTGGTCCAAATTCTGATAATCGCCGTCAAAACCCGCGTCAAACGGCGAATCTGATACGACATCCTGTTGTGGATGGTGGTGTTGATGGTGCTGCTGCTGTTGGTGGACGACGGCGGCGGCCACAGAGGCAGAGACGGGCACCATATCGCCCATGCCCGTCTGCATAGGGTCGTACCCTCCTGATTAGCAAAATAAAAATAACATTGAATTGATGGATCACTATAAGAAAAGAAAAGAACCGGAAGGGACTTGTCAATGGAATAAAAAATTGATACACGCAAAGAAGGAATATCATGTCCATTCATATGAGCCCCCGTGGAAATGTCCTTGTGCGCATTAAAAAAAAAATTTGTTGGGAAAAAAGGTATATAATCAAAAGAGACACAAAAGAGAAAAATGGAGGAAAATCTCGATTCATTCCAGTGAATTCAGACTATGGTAATCAAACAGCACACGATCCATCATTATTGTAGATTCAATGGATGTAGCATAAGAAGAAATCCTCTATTCACCTATTCTGTTGAGAATTAAGTAGGCATCTTACGCATTACATCATGTGGAACTGGACAATTCTTTCTTTGTTTCCACTCGACTAATTTCTAAAAAAATCTTTCGATTGAATTGAAATGATGTCGTAAACCTTATATTGTGTATGCCTAAATTCGAAACAAAGAGTAGTGTCTCACGATACAGTGACCCGTTTCACACACGACGGTGAACCCTCTTTTCGTGACCCCACGACGTCAGTCAATATAAGGCGCCTCGGACTGAGGAAAATCAAACAACACGTTCCACCAAAGTAAATAGAATTCCAGTGCTCGTTATCTCTTTCTTTAGCCGCACGTGCAAACAGTCCCAATATTTGAAAAAGAAGAAAGAAAAGTGGTGTTATCATCATCCAATTTTCTCTCAAAACTCCTCCCACTAGAAAAAAAAGGATTTATTTTTCAAGGACAACACGAAAATCCGATCCACCGGAAACGGCTCATTCACATCCCTCATCAAAGTCTCTACTCCCGACTACTCGAAAGTATAATTTTTCATTGATGTTCCCGATTATGTGATTGGATTACAACTTGAATATAAAATGTTTCAAGTATTTCTCTACCTGTCGACCTGATTATATTGGGTCCGTGTAACCCGTCACGGAGAGCCGGAAATGGCTCTCTCTCTCAAGGGGAGTGCGCACATACACAAACAAACGTCCAGTCCCGAATATATCCAGCACTATACTCCACTTCCGGCCCTCCAGTGAATAATTCCCTTTTCTTTCTTTTAAGGTGCGTGTGCTGTGTGTATACCTGTCATGTCAGAGTGTGACCTGCACTTCCTGTCCGGATTTTTTTGTGTGTTGTTTAGGTAAAAAAAAAATATAAAAAATGATACCTGCAGCGGGAGAATGATGAACTTGAAATAAACCTATTTTATAGGCACACACTACACTTCACGATTACATTTAGAAAAAAAATCAAAACAAAATCTTTTGTTTTTAAAATTCAACCAATCACGAGAGAGAGAATAAAAGCGCCGCGACGCCGCCGTAGCTCTGATGAAACTAACTTTTTTTTTTTAAGGGATCCATGTGTAAAAAAAACGAGGGATGCCCTCTGCCGGGAAAAAGGGAGGGGCCGAGCCGGGAGTCCCGTGGTTCGACGCTGCGCGGGCAGCCACCTCCCCTCTACAAGTTGCGTGCAACAGGTCGGAACCAATCGTATGAATCACGGCACAAGGTTCGTGAGCAGGGCCCGCCTTTCACGCTTCTTTCTTTCTTAAAAAATCTCTTGATTGATATTATTTTTTTCGTGAGTCTAATTTTTTCCCGCGTGAATTTCAATTAAAATAAGAGAGGAGTGCATTCAGTCATAGCCATAAAATAACACCGTGAGAGGTGATTGAATCCAACTTTTTTGGCACCTATATTGCGTACATATATTTCGAGAGAGTCGGAAACTCTAAACTTTTACGACTACTACTACTGTTGTTGTTGTTAATATAAAAAAAACAAGAGAATATAATAAAGAATCGACTTCCGGTCCGATCTCTCTGATGAGGGGGCGGCTAAGCCAGAGGCTCTATATATTTTTTAATGACTTTAACCGCATAACCCTCAACGGGATTTTTAAATAAAGATCCCGAAACGAATCTAAATATCGTATTGTCATCATCACTTCCTATGACGTGACAATTTATTAAGAATATTTTGTCTAAAAGGAGTGGTAGGGGGCGACGTGGAGCAAATGCCAACTTCCTGTTTCCGGGACACTCCTGCTTTTGTTTCTTTCGCTCTCTCTTATAGGTGGTGCCTTTTAATAACCATTTTGACACTCTACTCATTTATTTGAGTACAGGGAGGAGGACTCTTTAAAAAAGATAATGCGGAATACCGGCCCGTGTGCTTTAACAAACGTTCCGCCATTAACTCACCTTCCAGGTAAGAGCCGTTGTTGTTATTTGCAGGCGTCAAACGGGGTGGTGGTGGAGGTGGCTGCGACATTTTAGTGAGGACGACGGGCGTCGGAGAGACTGGCGCTGCAGGTGGAGCAGCGACAGGTGGCGTCGGAGAGGGTGTAGTAGCAGGCGGAACTGGAGTAGAAGATGTAGCCGGCGGAGGCGGTGGCGGAGGAGGTGAAAATCCTGATGCCGTCGACGTCGGCGTATTGTTATTTGAAGATGACGAAGACGAAGAGTTATTATTGTTATTATTGTTATGATGATTGGCACTACTTCCGGCCAAAAAGTCTCTCAAATCCGGAACTGGAACACAAATTGATTCATAAAAATTTGCCGGAACGTTCCCAAGAGCGGCTCTTTCAACATCTATTTAAGATTGAAGTTCATTAGTTTAAATTGAATTAGTAATTTAAACAAATTAGAATTACCTTTTTGAAGGATCTCGAGGTGTTCCCAGAGTATATCTCCCATGAATGGCGGCGTTCGGGCCAAAAAGTTCTCTTTGCCCATGGCGCACATGTCACGGCCTCTCATACGAAAGTGCTGCAGGACGACGCCCTCCAGCGAGAACTCGCGAATTGCCCAATTGAGCCAGCGTGAAACGTCCCCTTCCGACCAGAGGCGAGGATCTTTAGATTTTAAAAATTTCAACAGTTAAGGAACGGCACAACTTTTCAGCTCAACA
Organism: Chydorus sphaericus; assembly: GCA_030141595.1. Taxonomy (NCBI): domain Eukaryota; kingdom Metazoa; phylum Arthropoda; class Branchiopoda; order Diplostraca; family Chydoridae; genus Chydorus; species Chydorus sphaericus. Next base: position 7,067,732 of record CM057927.1, read on the forward strand.
GTTGAAACAAGACTGAGAAACTATCTAAAGAGTTGTTATGGAATTCCCAAGCTCCTCCCATTTTCAATAAAAGAAGGAGGACAAATTGGGTCACATATATGAGAGAGACTTTCAATCACACAATAAGAGATATATAGAAACTCTTGTGACATTAAAAAACGAGCAGTCAACACAAAAGAGTGCGCGACAGGAAGTCGGGGCCTCTCCTTTTCGGAATAATATTAACAATGCTCCGTGTCACGAAATGGAGTCGTTATTTAGAGAAAAGAAAACTAAAAAAAAAAATCTATATTAAAAATATATATACAAGTGAGGGCGTGGATTATGACGTTCCACCCACAAAGTTTTTCAACCATTTTTTTTTCTTTTTTGATACATAGTTACGCTCTGCTGAGAATATATTTTATTAGGACGGTTGTAATACATTTTAATTGATTTTTCTATTTTTTTTAAAGTGGATATGAAATTCTTCTTCTCCAAGAGTTGGGAATATCGATGCACGGGAGCGTGACGGGAAATGCATAAGCTGGAATTTTTCTCTCTCTCTGATACCCGAAAAATTTGTATATATTTGAATAATGGCGGTGCACTCACACAAGCACGCCAAAGTTTAATCGCAATTCACGAGAAATAACCTTTTCCGGTCGGGTTTTTAATGATTCAACATTGTTTTTCTTACTCCACGTGCCGTATGCATCACGATGGCGCCCTCTATTGCGGTCAAACCCCGTAATTTATTATTTATAAGCTATATTTCTACTACTTTTTTTTTGGCTTGTGCCGAAGGACACCTGAGGCGCCCGACGCCGTCCATTAAACAAGGACGCTACTCGCCGGCAGGTGGCTATGACAAAAGATGTGTCAACGGTCAGCATAAAAGTTAATTACAATTCTACCCTTTTACAACTAGAGGGGGGAGAGAAAAACCCAATTAGACCGGTAGAAACTCGGAAAAAAACCAATTAAGCCAAGCAGAAAAAAAGAAGATTGAATCAAGTTGATTGAATAAGATTTAATAGCCCCAACAGTTGAGCAGCAGCAGCAAGTGTGAACTTTCCGGGGTGATGATTATGACCACTAGCTAGCCACCCTTTTATTACACCCGTTGTTAAGGGTTATCGATTACTCCTTACCTTTGGGGATGCCGAGATGCTCTTGCTCCTTCTCCCAAGAGGCGAATGAGGCTTTAAGAGCCTCCGTCATCTTTTTGTTTGTCCCGGGCGTCAATGGTGGCACCTGGGCCGGTATATCTGAAAATAGAAAAAAAAAAGTATATTATTAGGGTTAGATCATCAGCAGATGTGCTTCTGGGAGGTTGAAGAACAGCAGCAGGTTAGCGAAGTACCCCCTCTCTAGAGGTCATTAGAGAGAGACCCCATCTCATAGCGTACCTCCCCCCTTCTTACCCTTAGCGCTGACCACCTGATATATGCCAGCTGACTCTTCTCTTAAAAAAGGTATATATGTATCGAATAACATTTAGCAAATATATACCTTTACAGCGAGTGCCGTTGAGGGGCTTCATAGTTTTAATGCCCATCATAATCAACTTTGGATGACGATCGATGTACATAATCTACTGGTTCCACACTATACTCCACTTTTTTTTTTAGAGTTTCCGCACGACCTTGAAAAAAGTGATGTTCGGCCGTGAGCAGAACACTAAACAAAAAACCACCACTTGCACAATAACACGAAAAAAGTATTTTTCCTTCTAAGAGAGAGAATAGACGATGTGCTCGACTTTACGGCGCATGAATGACTGGAGGGGGGAGGAGGTGGGCATTGTGCGTGCTGCCGACTTAATGGGCGGAGCTACGGCGGCGGAAGAGGGTGGTGGTCGAAGGGGGGTTGGTCCACTCCCCCGACGTCGTGCTCTTTTTCATCCATCATACCCCCTTCAAGGTTAAATCAGCTCTACTAGGATCATCACTTTTAATCTCCTTTTTAAATTAAGATTAACAGAGATAATCCTAGCAAAAAAAGATCCTTCTTTTGAAAAAACAAGGAAATATACAAGTTGATTCTTAACCTTCAGGAAGAAAAAAATAGCCGGCGGGAATAATGCCCGAAGGGGAATCACGCGGCCACTTTCTTTGTGGTTCGTGGCGACCCTGAAATACTACATCAACTTTGATTGAATTAAATGTCTTAGCGTCGCCGGAAGTTGGGTCACACACACGAGAAAAAAAGAAAAAGTGGAAAGAAGAAGAAGAAGCCTAAAGGCAGAGCAGCGTCGGTCCTCCCCCCCATAGTCGTCGAAAGCTAGCTCTTTGACCTCCCTCTCTTCCTCATTCATCCACCCTCTTCTTCTTCTTCTCCTTCTCGAATTATACACCTCTACCTTCTTCTTCTTCGTTTTTATGAATGGAGAGGAGGAAGTGGGGTGTTTTTCATTCATTTTTCTTCCCCTCTTTACTCACGAGAGAGAGAAAAAAGAACCCCTCGAGGGCTGCTCGAAAAACTACTTCATTCATTCATGAGAAGATCGAATCCGGTGGTCTCTAAAATCACGAAAAAAAAGGGTCACGTGTCTTTAGATTTTTGCACAATTGATGCTCATAAAAACCAATTGAAACTAATTGGGATCTCGGTGAGTGATGAGGTCCTGCTGGTGGGCAACCATTTGACAAAGATCATCTCAATTGATGATGGAGAGGGGGGCTTAAACTAATGATGATGGTAGAAGGGAGATAACCAAACCACACACAGTGGTCGTGGTTAAATGTTATCATGCGGGCACAGCACAGCTTTAGAAATCTGTAGATAATTCAACCGCCCCCACAATTTTTTTCTAACTGATTAAATTCTAATAGGTCGTCGAGAGTATTATTTCGCAACAATAAGGGTCACAAAGAATACAATAGTCGAATGTCATAATTATTGGAGAGTTGGTTCCCACTCTATGAAATAATTAGCGAAATACTGTCTTCTTTCACAAGTCTAACAAAAAAATAACCTAAACTAATATAAGAAATGTTTTTGTTTTTCTACTAAAAGGTGTCAAAAAGGTATATCCAAATATCGAAAATCTGCACCGTTTTCTAAATTTTTAAAAAGCGTCAGCATGATGAAATACGCCTTTAATTTCTATTTCTGTGTGTGACAAATGCGTATCCGCCGTCTATTCTCTCTCTAAAACATTTTAGAGGACCCGCCCGATTGAATTGTAATCCTCTCGAAATTTATCTTGCGTTAAATCCGATTTTCTCTCTCTCTTATAACACTTTTAGAGAACAGCTATGAAAAAAAAAATCTTTTTTTAATGGTTAATAAATGTAGAAAAGGTGGAAAGGGCATATTGGTAGTTTTTTTTTGTTTTTTTTAGCACACCTGCTCAAGAGGGCAAGTTTCGTAATAAACAATTACAATTTTATACGGAGGATGCGCGGAAAATCATCCGAGCGAGTCCATCCGTGACTTGAAAAATGAGCTAAGGCATTATTATGATTACGACTACGCCCTTCACCTCGACTACTATAGATCCATCTCAATCTGATAATTACAGCCAGGTGCATAAAAACCTAAAAAAAAGTGGCCCGGATAATGGCGAAAACAAACTTTGTACTTGGCGGAAGTATTCTTCTTCTTCCGGAGAGTTAATCTGTCAATGTTTACCTTACGGGTCATTTTGTCGCCCACTCTTAAATCATACGGTAATCACAACAAAAAAAATGGTCGTTGGGTCTGTTTCAAGAAATTTCCTGATTGGTCCTAATTTGGAGGGGGAGGGGCTTAGCTTAAGCAGTTGAACTTGCAAATTTAGTTTTTGTGATTAAGGGATATATAAGAGAGCTTATACACGTTAACGCTAGTTTAAAATAAATTAAAAAATTGATGTCATAAGAGTAAACTTTTTTGAAAAAAAATAGTTCCCCCCTTTTTTTCTTTTAGTAGATGGCATGCTCTTCTTCCGCCCTCACGGACATGTGCAGAGAGAGAGAGGGGGGTAGAAAAGAATATATGAAGTAACGTGGGAAAACCTTACAATACAGCTCATCCAAGGGGACCTCATCCACCTGACCCACTTCCGGCGCTCCCCCTTCTAGGAATATGATAAAACACACACAACAAAAAAGAGAAAGAAAAGACAGCAGACGCCCCCCTCTTCTTCTTATGATTGTCATAGAGGGATCATGCTGTAATTAGAGATTATATCCAGCGCCCTGGATGATGGATCCGCCGGCTGTCACAACTGGACGGACAATGGCGCCATTTTAAATTATATCTATCCTACCTTATTTAACAAATCCTTGAGAGAGAGGGAATAATGATCCAACCGGGCAGCTTTCAAAGTATTTTTAAACTAATTTATTTTTAAGGATTTCCAATGGTGGGACATTTTGTTATCAGCGGAAACCACATAGCTCCCTCTCATGTGTGGTAATATGGCATGCCGCCATGTTCTTTGACAATACCCAACAATAACAACAACATGGTGGTGGTGGTAGGATCTTTGTGAGCTGGTTCAGAGTGATAACGACCACTAGAAGCTTTTAAAAACAAATTTTTCTAGATAATTTTTGATGACCTTTGATGACAGCTGGTAATAGGCCCATTTTTAAATTGAAGGATCGTCAATTGAGAGTTGATTCAATCAAGACGTACTCTTGAATATTATTCAACTATTACATTCAATTAAGGACCGGCGCCATCTGTTGATTACATCAGAAAACTAGAGAATTGATTCAATTGGCTCCTCAACGAGTCACTTCCTCATCATCTGGGAAGCCATCCAAGGGCGTATACAATAATAGAGGAGAAAAAACTTGTTGCGCCTGTAATTGGATCATTCCTAACAATAACGGAAGAAATCTTCTATAAGCTTCCGCACTTTTCTTTTTCTAAAAAGCACACCTGTGCGATATGCTGTCAAAGCGTGAAATACTAAATCTCTTTTACCCCTCTCGTAATCGAATTTATTTTTAAATATATCACGCTTAAAGAGCCATCTAGTGGTAGACTTACCTAATGAGCTTTCAGCATCGGAGAGATCTGATAGAGACGGAACTTTCTGCATCGGTCCAGGAAGGTTATTTCCTCCATCAACTCCGTTGGAAGGAGCGGATCCGGAAGGAGAGCAGCTTCCGGATGCGCTTGATTCCATTTCCAATCCTTTGCTATTTCCAGCACAAAGAGGGACTAGAGCCTCGTCTTGAGACTCTTGCTTCACCCTCACTTCCATAGCGAATGTTATCTAAAGAGAGAAATATATAAGAAATTCAATCATCTTTCTTTTTTTATGTAGAGACAGTGCGCACTTTGAGAGTCCGTTGGCACAGACAAAATCACCCGAGACCATCCTGAAAGCGCAATAAAATTTCGGAATCGCATTTCAATCCTTTCTTCAGCACCGCAAAATTGTGTGTGATATAAGATATTATTGATGTACTACTGAGAATTGAACTTTTTTTTTACAAATTTTAGTAATTAGTTGTAAAATCAGTTGATAGGTGGCGCTCGCATCAGTACTGAATAGACTCCCGCCAGATGGCGTCAAATTTTGAAATGATGTAATTTGATTTAAAAAAAGAAATTGAAAGTGTTGCAAATAGAGGTCAAATCACTGCTTGAAAAGTGTTGATCTAAAGCACCCCCTGCCGTAGAGTTTGTGTACTTTTCTAGTCCTCCTTTTTTTTTCGGGAAATAGTTGCCGAGTTAACATTCTAGGATTTTCAGGGTGACGAAACGATGCCGATAAACAACTCGGCAGTAAACCACCCAAAAAGCTGTTTATCTCAAAAGTGTTTTTTATATAAAAAAAGAAGAGTATTACCTTGCGTCGGCGGGATCCGACGTTGCCGTTCTTCCCAGCGTTACTCGTCATGATGCTGCTCAAGAGATTCTCGGAGGCGCTGTAAAGGGACGCTTCCAGTTCCATTGTCTCCATCCAGCAAACTTCTTATTGATAAATGAATGAAAATTTAATCAAAATTGCAACCTTGCAACATTTTTTAAGAATTTGCAAAAATGCAGATTTTTTGTTAAAAATTGAGCCGACTTAAGAAATGAGAAGAAACCGGACGGTGGCGTCTGATTCCGAGCACACTTGCAAATCAAAAGACGAATTTCGACGATCCCGAAAAACGGTTCCCGAATTCAAGGTCAAAATAATGACACATCTGATGCCCAAATGTAATAAATAATAATTTGCTGATCTAGGCAAATTTATTTTTTCTTCATTTTCGAATAGAGAAATTCAACACTTAAAATCGTCTGCAAAAGATTCTCACTCAACATGATCCATCGTCTGTGTAATTTTGATCCTGAAATCCCGCAGTATGCAGGTCGGAATTATTAATTAAATTTTGCAAAAAAGAATCAAAATTTTCATTTTATTTTGTTGATTGATAATGTAATTGAAACCTGGTGGCCAGTCTGTGGCCTTGGATTCGAAACCTTTGGATCATCAGTTAGTCTCAACAATTTTTTTTTTGCCAATAACTAATTAATGAATAATTAAGATTGAATTGACCTAGTTTATACCTTGAACTAATTAAACCAACTCGAGTTTCAAACTTATCACACGTAATACAAGACATGTTTTTCAAAAATACAGAATTTCTCTTTTTTAAAGAAAGAAGAGGGGGAGTTTTTCTATTTATAAAACGAGAGCGCGTCGGTGAGGTAAACCTTTGAGTCGCAATTGAAAATAAAAAGACTTCAAAGCTCGGCCATTTGGATTAAATGAGGATAAAATTGAAACCGGTCTTTTATCAGATGATAAGGAAACAAAAGAAACTCTTCCGACAGCCGGATTTCAACATGAAAAGATAAAGAGAAGATCATCTCTCAAATTACCTCCGGAAGTCGTTTCGCTATCTTGATCTCAAAGGTCGATTAGTCACTTAATTGTAATCCAATTGTCTTTTCGTGACCTCCCAGGGACGTTCTCACGTTATTTTCTCATATGTGCTTCCCTCTTTTTTTGTGTTCACTTGTTTAACTACCAACAGGTTTTTGAGAGAAGAAGGGGGGTAAAACACCCTCAAGGAGAAGCAACAGATGGCCAGCGTATGGTCCCTCTTATATGGGGGTCCGGCCCCCGTATCAAATTAAAAGAAGCTAGTTTGGGTCAGGCGTCGTCTGCAACTGTCCCCGCCGCTCAAATCCGTCCCTCACACACGCAAAATTCAAAGTAATAAACTTTGACGGTTTTAATCTTTTTTTAAATCTTTAAACAAAAAAAAAGTGTTATGGTTATTGCACGACGACTTAATCGAATTTAAAGATCAGCCATCAATGTCAAGATTTTTAACGCCCTCGATCCTTGGGAGCGGTGAACTGCTGCTGCGACATTAAAAAGCACTCAAAAAAATATATTATCTAGACTAAAAAGTAAAAAAAGATTGAGTCAACATGAGTGATAACACCAATGCGGCGGTACCTTTGGCCTTAAGATGACCTAACGTTGAAGAAATATTGAAATGGCACTGTTTGCAGTTTCCGTTAAAAAATTATTGACAAAGTGTTGAGACATAATAACTTTTTTCACACAGATTGTCCGATACGACACGTATTTTTTTTTTAAATTTCAATTTTAAGAAATAATTACGGGTTGACACAAAGTAAAGTTTGGGGTCAAAGACCAAATCGACCGCATCCGGTCATCTTTTGTTGTGTGATGAAATCATTTGCATAGTAATAAGGGAGACCGTGAGAACTATTGCTCAATTATATCCACCTGGGCTCCCCCTGTGTTCACCCTTAACACTTGACATTAAAACCCTCACGGCTAAACGAGGTAGCGCTACCTGTTACGTGAATTTTCATATGCAACATCAAAGGAGAACTCTTGACAAAAGAAAAAAGAGATCTTTTTGTTCCTTCCGATACTTTTTCGGTTATAACGTTGCCAATCTCAAATTACTCCCTACTTTAAAGAGAGAGGGGGTACAACAGCTGAAATTCGAATCTTTTTTCTCGCTCAACTGACGAAAAAAATGGCCGCGCTCACAATCTAAAAAGGGGTGAAATAATAACAACACAAGAGCTACATTATTTTCTTCTTCTTTTTATTGTTATACCTCTCTTCCCCCTACTTTAATTCACCCAGTGGCTCAACATAAAAAAACGTGGGGGTGAAGAGAGATAATACCTAGCTTAAGGCAAAAAACACAACAAAAGATTAGTTTCCCACGCATTTCTGCATGTTGTGACGTCACATTTCGTAAGATAAATCAAGTCCTAATTGAACGTAAACAATATTAATAACCTAAAACATTGGAAATAACCGGTTCCTCAACTTATGAATGCAGTTCACACACAATTTTTGAAAGCTCGCACTTACCAGAATTTCAAACGTTCACCACCAGGTTTCAGTATAAAGTTGATGTGCTAATGACACATAAAATTAGCAAATGAGATGGCACACACGAGAAATATGATTTTCCTCGTTTTTAGAAAATGTTGAGAGAACTCGAATGTGTACGCACTGCACGAGATGTGAGGAAGGTTTACTCTGTTTTCAAGCTCGGAACGTTTTTTCTTTCAGTCTCCGGCATTGCTTGGCTCCTCCTTCCAACAGTTTTTATGAATGAAACCCAAAACGTCGGAACGGCGCTTCAAGGCCCTTTTTTTTTCTTCACCGCAACGGGGGCTACACTAACGCCATCTAGCAGCGGTCAAAATCTCGGACAAAAAGGAAAAGTTTGTTTTTCCTTCACCTTTCTCTTTCTAGTTTTAAAAATGGCTCATTATACATGGCAAACAAGATTGGAATTTCAAACAATGACTTGATTTCACCATACTTGACTGAGCTTTTTGATATATACCGAAAAGGTAAAAGTACACGTTCCTGCACGTGCACGGTCACGACACTTTTTAAAATAAAACTAATGGACCGCAAGATGACGTCATTATTTAACTTGTCAATTACTTTTTTTTAAATGGTTTTAAGAAAAATTGAAGATTATTCGGATCAACTGCCCACGTGCTGTGTAAAGAAGTTTTCCCTCCTAAAAAAGATCTTCGTCGTCTGCTAACAGTCAATATTGACTTTTTGAGAGAGAGAGGCTCTAACGAAGTGATTTTTTAGCGAGTTGGTGTGGGTTCAAACATTCATTGAAATGGCGACAGCCAAAAACCAACAACACCAGCCTCTTGCCCAAGTATCTTTGGCCAGTCGAGCTGCTAGTCGTGCTGAATCCGAAAATAATCCTCGTCTGCAAGCTGCCAGCATCAACAACAACAACAACCAACAGTTGCTGGCCCGCTGGCCTTTAGCCAAGTACGCTTGCTTCATCACCGATAGCAGCAACAGCAGCAAATCTGCGACGATGAAGGAAAACCAGCAGCCGGGACTGATGATGAATAATACGTGGCTCGAAAGAACTGGCGGGCAACAAGAGACTCCCGACATGTGGATTCAAATTACTCAAGTATATGAACTGCTGCTGTATACGTTGATTTCGCTCATGATTTTGTGGCTTACGTGACTAATATGACGTGTCGGTTGACAGAGGCGTTTCATTCAGATTTTGCACGGGGACGCGGTCGTTGAATGCTGCCCATTGTCGGACGCTCGGCGGGAATGGCGTTGTCTCCGAAAAGGCCGTGAAATGCTCGTCAACATTTCTGCAAACAACGTAATAATTAGCACTTTCTTATACAAGTTTACACAATTTCACTTTATATTTTTCGCAGAAAACTGGTCGAAAATTTCGGATTCGTTTCCTGGAACAAAAACAACAAGATGCAGTGGCTGTGGCTCAAGCCTGTCAACAATACCTGTCCCGCTACCTGACATTCCTTGATCTCCGTCGTGATGGATCGCAACAGTCGGTGGACTCATTCCAACATCAACAGCAGTGCGTCGAGCTCAAGGAACTGGCTAAAGCGATCCTCGATCCACGACATTCTAAATGGCCCCAGAGTATACTTCTTTTTTAAAATCTGCAAAAAGCACTTTTTAATGACATCTATTTTTAAAATTAAAGGTTATCTGGACATGGGAAAGAATTCAAAGAAAGATGAACAACTCCCTACTGACCTTGTACAATCCTGTTTAATGGATCCTGGATTTCCCGCTCTGGTTGAAGCTGTTGAAAAATCCCTCAAGAAGTTGATGTCGACGGATGATTTGTGAAGGAACTCTATCGAAACTGTTTTATTTTTTTTCTAATTTTCGTGTTGTTTGAACAAAGTGATCTCTTTGTTTGTACTCTCTCTCCAATGTATTAGCTTGAACGGGTCCCTTAAAATCAACACACCTGACCTTCGACATGTTTTTCAAACCCCCTCGAGAAAAATACTGCCTCATTTTTCTTAATATGAAATCAATTTAATTAATTTCAATTAAAATATTGAAGAAAAAAAATACGGTAGTGAAGGACGACCCGCAATTATTTTTTTGTATTATTATTATGTACTGCAATAATCTTTTTTTGTTTCATGAAGGAGTTTGGTTACACTATCGAAAAAGGGGAAGAGGGGGAAAAGGCCAAAAAAACAACACATGAAGATATTGTCGGTTGGACACACGGCTATAATAATCCGGGGAAAAGAAAAAAGGGGGTATAAATCAGCGAAGGAAATGATAGAAAAAAAACTAAACGAAAGAATGATAAAAGAAGCCACAAGTGACAATGCATTACACAAATCTCTGTCAAAATCTAAATAATTTTCCATTGTCACATAATTTTTTTTTTTACTTTTTTTCACAAATTATTAGGCATCCCTCCAACAATTTGGCCATTTTGATGGGGGTTGAAAAACAAATTTGATTTTATCTCTCTCTCTCGCGTGTTTTTTTTATCGTGTATCTTTTTTTTTTGCAACGACTAGAACTTTTTATTGTTTCAAAATTTTTCGCCCTGGACGTGTGTATAGCTTCTTCTTCTAAAAAGCTGTCTTTACGTTAACGCAAACACGGGGGAGGGAGGGGAGAAAGAGAAAAAAAATAATATATACCCTAGAAGGTTAAGTCAATTAGGACACAGTGTGTGTGCAGCAAAGAGGAGAGAGAGAGAGAGAGAGTTCCGGTGGGGAGCGAAGAAAAAATCAACAAAAAAATAATGGTTAAAGACTCAAAGCCGGTCGACAAGATATGTAAGCAATAAAACAAAAGAAAAATAGGCAGTGAGCTCTCGCAAAAAAAAAAAAAAGAATTTTCTTTTTCTCCCCAATTCCTGGATGTTTGGGTGCGTCCGTTCTTTTCCCTCTTTCATGATTCCAAATTGTTATTTTTTTCGTTTTTTTTCCCGAGATGTTATGACGTAGAAGCAGCTGTCCTCGTTGATCGTTGCTTTAGTGATATATAATCCTTTATTTTTTCAATTTACAGATCAGATTCGCCGTAAAGGGCCGTAGAGAAGGACATGTAGTCAAGGGCTCCGGGGGCTCCATCCGTCCCCTTGTAAGGCTGCATACGCTGGATGCAATATTCCGCCTGATCTGGCGGTAGTTCTCGGCGCAGCTCATCAGGCAAGATGTAAGGCTTGTCGCCGGCCAAGATACGGAACGAATCAATCACCTAAAACAAGAATTTTAATTTTTAAAAATTCTAACATTAAAAATATTTAAAGAAACCTGTTCGGCAGTATCCGAATCGGTTGATTCGCGTGTCATAAAATCGAGGAAGGCGTCGAAAAGGACGTATCCGCTGTTGTTGGGATCAACGATTGCCATAATGCGTTGGAAATCGATATCCCCTTGTTTATCTTTACCCAGGGAATAACCTAGGCTGACAAGGCACGACTTGTATTCATCCGGTTTCAAGTGACCGGTACGGTTCTTGTCAAAGTGATTGAACGAGCTTCGGAATTCGTTCAACTGTTCCTGCGTAATGCCTATTTAAAGTGAAAAGATATTGTCATTCCAAAAGAAGAAGAAGAATGTAAACAATTTTCTTTCATTATTTGCTCGCTATTTCCGGTGATAATAAAAAAATGTTTAAACATTTATACCTTTAGAGTCACGCGTCAGGATCTGATTCTCCACTTCGTTGATATTGCGGTTGATGGAGGTGAGCAACTGTTCCCAGCCGACTCGGAGCGTCTCCATCGTGTACTGCGTGTATCGGTTCTCAAACACCATCGACTCCTTGGATGCCTTGATTCAACTTCTCCAGCTCTTCCATGTGCGACTTGTAGGCGTAAACATTCTGTTCGTATTCCTTCAGACGGACCAGCTGATCTTCCAAGGATCCCTATTAAGAGGAAAACATTTTAGTAAGATAAATCTTTTGAATTTTGAAGTTAAGACAACCGAACCTGCATGCCCATAGCGATGGATACGACGGCATCCATTTGACGTTCGATCCAGGGACCGACAGCGTTGGCCTTTTCGGCAAACTGGCGGCGCATAAGCTCGTTGTTCTGTTGCTTGCGCAGCTCTTGCTGGAGTGTTCCGTCCCGTTGCGGGACGAGTTGACGTACTTCCGCCCATTTAGAGGTGATGTCCTGTAAATAGAGCGAACAAAGATGTTTTAGTTTAAAACAAAATAGTAAAAAAAGGTAATAAAAAAAACCAAAGCCCATTCACCATAAAAATAAAAGCAAGCATCTGTGAATTTTACCTTAGGTGATGTTTCATCCTTTTGAGTGTGTTAAGTATGCGGGCAGCAAAAATGTTAAAATAAAATAAAATAAATGCATGTTAGCAGTAAACAAAAAAAGAAATATCAGCGTCGTAGTGCCTTTTATCACGCTCTTTTGTTAGCTCTTTTACACTCGTTAAAATGTGGCAAGCATCAGTGTGTTGATAAGCGCAATCTAAAAATATACCTTAGCCGTAAGGCTGGTGTAAGGATTATCCAAACCGCCGGGGATACTGTGCTGCTTTGCGATAGATTCCACTTGCTGTACGAGACCCACGATAGGACTGGTATTCCTTGTCCGCTTCGCCCAAAGTGGCTTTGAACTGTTCATGCGCATCTAGCAAGCCCTGGATCTCTTCCATAGTGTGAACGATGAACATGTCCACAAGATCCTCGCGAGCACCGTCGAGCCAGTTGTTGAAAGGCTGAAATAAATGAATTTATATAAGTAAATAAATATGGAAAATAGAGATTAGATTAAGGCTACCGCTGCACGCTTGGCGAATTCCAGATGGAGTTGATCAATCTTCTCCAAGACTCGTTCAGCGTCTTCAAGGGCCTTGCGTCGGGATTGAGTCAACGATCCTAACCGATCCCACTGATCGCAGATAAGCTGACAGCGGGTGTTAACTGTCGCCGTGTCGTGATAATCCAGCGCGCTATAAATAAAGAGGTAATTAACGACTGATTAAGGGGAAAAAAACTTGAAATTTTAATTACTTGAGTTCTTGAGCGATGGCAGCGATCTGTTCCACGCGATCCTGATGAGCAGCCAAGTCACTCTCAAAGGCTTCGTGCTTCTTTTTCAGCGCCTTCAGCTCGGGAAGGCGGCACGAACGGAAGTCCTAAAAAAAGGATCGAATTAAGCTTAATCCAAAAAACCTATTTATTATTCTAATTGTATACTTGAGAGGACAGCATTTCCTCTTTGCCTTGGGTCCATCCTTGATGAATGTCGGATTTATGTTTAAACTTTTGGGCCAAATGGTCCAAGCGTTCCAACCTGAAAAAAGAAGAGATGGCTCAGGTCAGAAGATGCCTTCCGGGCAGAGGATAAAACACTACAATAACTCACCTCATCATCTCAGAGAGAAGCCACTCCTCAAAAGATTTTTCGCATCCCTCCAAACCTTTCCAGGCATTGGCGATATCCTGTAAAGAATTCGTCAAAATTTAAGTTGAAAAATGAATAAGGATTAGTAATAACAGAAGAATGAACTAACCGAAACCATTTTGCCTTCAGTAGGCATGTAGGCGGGTCGATTCGAGAGACGGAGCTTCGTCTGCAGCGTGTTGAAGTTGGTCTCGAGTTTGGCCTTCTGCTCGACACGGGGAGGCTTGTGCTTGCGGCGGTATTGTCGGTACTCGTCCAGCTTCTTCTGAACACCGGCCAGCGAATTGTCCGTTTGACGGGACTCGAGCCACGGCAGGGTCCGGCGGATCCATTCCAACAGCTGATCAAATTTATAAATATTGATTTTGTTATAATTTGATTACGTTTCCATGGTAACTTACATCAGCTAGCCAGACGTTCATACTCTTCCATTAAACGCTCATTCTCTTGGTTAACCTTGAGCACTTTGCAGATACGATTAGCCGCCGTTTCCGCCTGAAGAGAAGTAAAATGATCATATAGATGGACGACAACACAGTAGTCATAACGGTCATGCACAAGTGCTCGGATGGAACCGAAAATAAGCGACAGAAAACAAAACCATAAAACCATGCAAAAGACAAGAATTTAATAGGTTTCAACACTTGTAATTAACTAGACACAACAGGTGTTACCTTAATTTTTCCGGCAAAGCAATGATAATAAGAAGAGACGTAGGTCATGATGGCACGCTCGTCAGGCATTGCGGAATTGCACAGGTCTAGTAGGAACAGGGGTTAAAACAGCCAGCAATAAATTAGTAATTATTAATTAATCATTTTAAAAAAAATTATTTAAGAACACGCATGCAAATCAGGCGAAAGCGTAAATCTCGTTTTTTGGAATTTCCTGGAACTTCATGCTGAATGCCAAATATATTATTAATCAAAACGGGTTTTGTTTGTTTACGGTCACGATCCGTGCTTTTTTAGTGAAATCGGACAATTTCTTAAAATTCCATTTCTCACGATGGATGCATATTTTTTGTTTGTGTGCCTCTCATTTCTAACCTGCTGGGCACCCTGGAAGGCGTGGTAGTAACACGAAACGTACGTCATGATCGCACGCTCATCCGGCTTTGGGGTGTTGATCATATCTGTTTACATTTTATTCAGGTTAACTTATAAAGAGATTAAAATCCCAAAGAACAAAAGACATTTTCTGTCTCAACCGCGAGAGAAAAATCCGGTTATTTTGTGATCTTAGATAGCGGTGAGAGAATAAAACGCGCGCGGGAAAAAATAAAATCAATTGAGAAACCGGCTTATACCTTCGGGATCCAACATCCGCGGGATATCCAAATACTTTTCGGCGACGTCAAAGGCCAAGTTCAAGTTCTCCAACGGGTTATCCTAAATAAATACATTACATTAGCTCCACATCAATCATAGTCTAGAAGTAAACTATTCGAATAATGAACCAATTATAATAATTAACCTTTGAAAGTTTGTTGTAGTCAATCAAGTCGGGACGATGACGGTGAATCAAGGCACAGAAAGCAAGGCCATCCTTGAAGCTATATGAATAAATTGAGTAATTAATAAAATAGTTTAATAAGAAATTCAAAAATTAAAAAAACCTGAGGTGGAAGTTTTGGACGTTGACGTTTTTGTAGGGAGCCGTTTTACGTTGGCACCAAAGTAGGAGACCCTCTTTAGCTGTCATCTCTTCGACGGAAATGTCTTGGATGGCGAAACGCAGAATGATGGTCCAAATCATACCTAGCGTCATCTTCGTATTGCCATCAACAATTTCTGTAAATAAATAAAAAGTTATAATATTTTCTATCCATATATTTAAAAAAGAGAGAATATTATACCTTCAGCTCCGATAGAGACGAGCTTAACACCCTTGCTGGCGATGAAATCCAGGGCTTTGTTGACATTGGCAATCTTGTGGAAGCGCATTTTGCCTCGGTCAGGTTTAGGAAGAGTCTCACCAGAGATGACTTCCAGGAGGAGCATCAACTTGAGTCCATTGCGGAAATCGTCTTCGATGTTGTCGATCCCCGTGCCGGCTTTACGCAAATGGGAATTACACCAAGCTGTAAACGTCTATTTAAAAAAACAGTTAGTCAATTTAAAACATTCTTTTAACAAAAAGAATGCGGGAATCGTGAAAGACAGATGGACTAATCAAAAGGCAATTTTTTCACTTAACGAGCCACCATCTGTGCTTTCATAATGATGTTTTGTCACTCATTGTCGATTTACTTTAACTAGATTTACATTTTTTCCAGACCACCGGATATTTGTTAAAAAACCACAGCTATCTTAAGGCTTCCGGCTTGGGGATTCATTCACCATCAACCAAGCGGATCTTTCGGGAGAATTTCCCGACATTGTAGAAATCGGCATAGTCATTCTTTTATTTTCCCAAACGAGGCTCATTCTTTTAAGAAAGAAAAATCTCTTCCAAAATAGAAGTGGTGGTCGGGAGAGAGAAAAATCTCGGAGCAAGCTATTTCTGACCCGTCGAGAGTTGGACCCCACCAGCATCCAAGAATAGTTTTTTTTTCCTTCTTCTCTCTCTCTTTCCGGTGTGTATATGGGATAGAGAGATTTACTATATAAACCGGAACAGTCAATATTAACCTCGGTTTTAGACCACCCTATCACAGTGACGTCATGCCATTAGATGCGCTTATTTTGTGACCCCTCAAGACTTTCTCACGCTGATGGGTCCAGAAACCTCAAGGAAAATAAGAAGGGGACACGTCCGTTAAAAGAACAAGAAGCCGTTATCTCTCTATGCTCCGGTGCAACTCGAGACGGTCGTGGACGACCGCGCGTGAATTCCTCTCTCCCCAAATTATTATTTTTCTTCTTCTTTATTTATAAGAAAAACATGAATGTAAGCCACCCAGGAAATGTTTTTAAAAGGGGTCGAGAGTCTGTCATCGGTATACCTACTGGGATCCGACCTTGAGATTAGGTAACCTGATATTTTTCCAAAGCCACATTCCAAAACAAGTTTCGTGAACTAATTTGATTTTCATGAATCGTGATCGCTCACTCACAAATCAATCATAGACTAGGCGTACCCGTTATTATTATTTATCTTGCTTCAAGGAAGAGAAGATCCTGGAATGGGAGCACGAAAAAAAAAATGTCGGCAGCAACCTGAGCTCAATCTGGGCTAAGTTTAAACATACAACATCAGTGCGTGCACCGGGCGCGCCAAGACGCAAGCGCTCAGCCGGACCCCCAAGGCCGGAAGAAGGAAGAGACACAAACCCTTCTTTGGGCAGTTGTAATTTGACACTTGACGTCAATTTTTTTTTTCAAATTACGAAATATAGGATACGCCTATCTATTGGTCAACAAATAATTTTAGAAACAAAAGTGAGAGGAAGTTATATCTTCCGGCCATATTTTTTTAGTTACGGAATGTGATGAAATAGACATACAAAAAATGTGGAACGGAAGCTAACCGGACCTGTACAGAGAAACGATGACGACACTTTCCATTATTATTCGGAAACAAGAAGATCTGTTTGGTAGGGAGCCCTATTACTGCTCGAGTTGGTCGAAAAACAAACATCTATTTTTATTCCAAAGCCCAGGGATGTTGCTGACGGGCGGTGGGCATTATGCCGGGCGTGCACTGCAGCAGCCCTTTTTGCTCTCAATTCTATGAACATTCCTTAACAACAAAAAAACTCGCATCACAACAATAAAAATGATGCCGAGGGAAAACAAGAAGAAAAAGAAATATTGAAAATTATAATAAAATGCACACGGTAGCTGACAATCTGGCGCCAATGTAAACACATTTTTTTTTTGGGTAAACAGATGTCTCTCAGGCACATATGGGGCTTGGAATTTTATTTTTTACCTTTCTCTGTTGTTTCTCCCAAGCCGGATCGAGTAATCCCTCTCGCTCCCATTCTTCTTCTTGCTCCATGTAATCGCCGTTGCTCATCATCATGGTCGACGACATTTCGACCATCGTGGAGGATAATGTGACGAAGAAATCTCGTCTGGCGTCGCGTCAGAAAAGAGTGTGAGCAACGGCAAAATATCCCAGCTGCTGCTGCTGCAAAAAGGGGTGTCGAAGAAATGTAACAATCACCTCGCCGCGAAATAAAAAAAACTGAGCCGGTTTTAGTAGTATAGCAAAACGGTGTCAGTGGAAGCCATGTAATGTAAAGCCAAAGATAAGCTGCCTTATGCTGCAATTGAATCGATCTTTTAGGTAATGCAATAGGTAAAAAAATCTAAAACGAAAAAAAAGAAGAAAATCACACACACCGGTTACGGACAAGATCGACGGCTGCAAGACCGGGCCTCGACTGGCTTCTTCCTGCTTCTCCCCCGTCTGCAACGAACGAGAAAAAAAAAGAGTCGCTACACTCAGTACGGATCTAAATGGCGCCGGCAGCTCAAAGCTTTCACAGCTGCAATAGCCATCCGCTCTGTTTACAGTGGCGCTAGTGTATCTTGTCGTAATGAAAACGCAATCCCTCCCTTTCACACACACACTAGTCGGGCAAGAATTCAAAATATTTGCTCTTTGGGCTCCAGCAGCAGCATTATTTAATCACCTTTGGCCCCTCACTTTTCTCTACCAGTCTGTGTGTATATATCGAATCCAGGGCTTGCCAAATTTCGACCTCCGGATTTATTTCGGTTGGTCATATAGCTGCGAGGACTCGCTGTAGTTGTTCTATGCAACAGAACGAGAACTCAATTTCCGTTTAATGAAAAGAAACGACTCATTTTTTCTGTTATATCCTGTATTGTACTATTGAACAATGGTCGCGTGAGCGATAAGTCAGCTGATACCGATGGCGCCCTCAGCTGCTGACAGAGGCAGAGATCTATCATAGATAAAAACCTTGAAATATGGTTCTAAAAGTAATCGAGTTTGACGTAGACGTTCCCTCTTCGTCTATATTTGCGCACCCCCCATTGAATGGTCCACCTCGTTCTTGCTAGTCTAAATCGGGTAGATGACTTCATCTTTGTTTTAGTCCGATCTGCCGGCCGGCTCAGCTATCTGGGCCAGCACCATTTTCATTTATGTGAAATCGAACGTATAACCTACACACGATGCCAGATCCGCGTTCCAAACCAAGGACCCATTAGCTGATCCTTTTTACTTGACGACGACGAAGCTTTAGAGGCCTGGAGTCAGCTAATTTCACGCGCCTAGTTCCTTCCTAAAATTAGATTGGCTTTAGTCTTACTCATCATCGCGACGGATAGAAATAGGTGGACGGAGAAACGCGGTTCCTCTCTCTCTCTCTACGCCATATATCAATGTGAGTGGACGCGGACCATTGAACAGGCGGGAAGGAAGAGCATCAATTCATGGCACGTTTCGAGCCAGTGTCAATATTGATTCTTGTCTTCCGGGACCATTTTAAAGTCACTTGATCGGTTTTTTCTTCACTTAACGCGAAAAATAGTTTACGACTCTACAATCTTATCTATTAATAGTTCTTTTATTGATTCAATCTAGTTTCACAGGGGTGAGCTAGATTCCTTCAAAAGATAAGCGAGGAATTGTACAGTTGGCAATTTGACGGTACTTTCTCATCACATATGAGGGGTTACACCCAACGCTCGGATGTTATGCTGATCCCCCCATCTCATATCCTCCTACTGACTGATATGAGTACAAAGTGTAAACGGATATTCGTCGAGCGTCATGATGGATGGTTCTCGTTTTTTTTCTTCCCATGGACTATGGAACCGAATGTCATTTACCTTTTTACATTTATTTTAATTATTTCTATATTATTCTCACAATAGATAATCTCGAATGGATAATGTGAGCACGAACACGGTACTATGTTACACATAAACACGCAAAGATCAAAAGAAATTGATAGTTTCACATAGTTACGAGGTCAAACAAATAAGAAGTGAAAAATTAAGGACGAGGAAGATAGGTACTCCATCTAGTAGAGTACAAGTTTCTCACACATAATAAAAATCGATCCTGGATTTCATGGGGAAATTAAATAAATTGATGGGGAGCACTGCCACTTGTAAGTTGACCTAAAAAAAATGCTAATCGCTGTTATAGATGACCATTATCGAACTTGAGATTGTGAATCAAGTATAGGGACTGTACAAAACTAGTAGCGGAGATAAAGATAAAATAAAGCAATTTAAGCTGGATTTAAATAGCTTTGCCGCCGTGTTTCGCAAAGACCTGCGATAAAGTGGAGAATCCTTGGAATGAAGTCTGCAGTTTTGACTTTTATCTATATAGGAAAATAAATACAAACATTCAAAAATACTTTCCTGAGTCTTAAAATTCGTTAATCTCATTTCAATACCTTGCCAGCAGCGTGCAACTCAAAATCGGGAGTTTTAAACATGACCAACGGAACGGCTGCCAAGTTTAGACCAATGATGCTCTTGGTATGATTAACCAATGATGAATGAAACCTTTTTACCTCATTCAGTTCTACGACTCTACTTCTTTCATCGTGAATGCTATAAAAGAAGAAAAGTATGATTAAAAATATTAATTTTAACAAGTTTAAAATTGCCATACCAGTGCCAAAGGCTCTTGATAAAATTCACTTGGTATTGGCATTTAATGGTATCTGTTGTGGACGGAACAGAGTACAGAAAAACCACTTCTTTGCTCGTCTTTGAAGCGTTGATAAATCCCACCCAAGAAGCAATCATCCACAGCATATCTTCACCAGGAAATGGAACTGGGAAAATTGAAGGAAGAGAAGAGTAGCTGCGAGGCAGTCGTGGACCTTGTTCCGTACAGCAGTGATACCTCTGGCCAACAAAACAGGCAAGTGAACAGCACCTTCCACCTTTGCACCCTCAGTTTCATAAGCTGAAGAGAGGAATCCTGAAAAAAAAGCAATATAGTTCATTTAATTTGTAATGCATTCAGTGGTTAACATTAGAATGCCTTCATAGATGACACGTGGCTGCTCAAATTGAACATCTTCAACTTTAATGTAGACAGGTGGGTCCTCCCCTTCCAGACCTTGGATGTCTGGTTTACTTGTGAGTGTTGCTTTCAAGGTGATAGCAGTTTCTACAAAGGATTCTACAAGGCGCCTGGATAGAAGCCTGCCGTAAGCGAGTGAAGGTGGATGGCCTGCTGTAGTCGAAATTGTTCAAGTCTGAAACTCTGTAGATGTTCCAAAGTTTTCCTTTCATATCTATACGGGAGAAAAGGGGAGCTTTAGCTAAATGATACACTGTTATGAATTAATATAATCCCTTACCTTCACACATATCAAGAAGTTCATCTTCAATCTCTGGTTGTGAGACTTCAACCTGCGTTCGCCGCCTTTTGGCGGGAGTCTTCTTGTTTCTCATGTATGTCACATTTTCGAGGTGAGAAGTGTGAGCACTGAGACCAGCGCGTGTGGCAGTAGCATTGAATGGTAATAAAACACTACTCTTTCCGTCTGCTACCCATTTTAAAAATTTCAGTTCGTCGTTTAATAAAAGTTGTGTTTGACGTTAGATTGTAAATGAGATCAAAACATTCGAAAAACCGAAAGGCATTCGTTAACAACAGCCGGCTGGCCCGCCCCTGTTGATACATTCCGCACATCCTTGTTATAAAGCGTTGTCGCCAGCTTGTACAAGATTTTTTAAATTTGAAATATTCATGAACTCTTCATTATAATATAGATTTAAAAATTTATATAAAATATTTTAATTAATTTCATGTTTTAGTTTTGCTTAAATTAGATAACTTTTTTTGAATGATGCAAAAAATTGATAAAAATTCGTCACCAGATTCAACGGCATCAGTGCATTGATATGTTCCGCGCATACTGCACCATTTGTATTTATAGTAATCTTGCGCTGTTCGTCTGCTGCAATCCATCTGATCATTTTTGTAAAATAGTATTTTGCTCATGCGTTTTGTGCTACATTAAACATTAATCAATCGTAATCAAGAATTGAATGAATTGTTCTATTGCGCAAAGAAAATTTTATTGTTGTTGAAAATGGCGTACCGCCAAGCCATCGCTTTCAGGAATTTGGAAGTCTTCCTTCAAAACACTGCAACAGCAAGACGTTTCAGCCGCACAGCTGTATGACTTAGCATTCTTAATCACTTACATAACTAAATCATGTAATATTTTGAAACTGTTTTCAGATTCAGCGTAATCTTCAGATATTGAAAGGAAATTCCCCCAGGTCACAACAAAATTCAAAATATTCTCTCTCAATTGAGGGTCCATTTCAGTGAGAATCCACCTAAAGGTTTCGAAAAGTTCTTCAAACCTGGAGGTGCATCTAAGAATCCTAAAGAGGCCCCTAAAGATGGGCCAAAGGCAGCTCCATCTTCTAGAGAGGCACCCAAGTCTGAAGGCTTCAAAGGAAGCACCCAAAGAGATTCCCAAAGATAACCCTTTCTCAAGAGGACCTGAATCTGACAAGAAATTTTCTTTCAAGTATGAGTTTAAATTTGGAGGATCAGGGGGGAAGTAATTACTGTTTTGAATTCTTTTAAATGTTGCTTGGTTTTGTTTATGTTTTTCTTTCATATCTATTCAGGAATGCTTGTTTTTATTAGTGCTATTAATGTGTGTGACATTAGTTTCTTAAATACTTGTCACAATCCTTTTTTTAATTTAAACTTGAGGTATTTAATCTGGTTTTTTTATTTTATTTTCAGCAGAGGTTCTTCTAGTGGAGAAGGCAATAATAATCAGAGGTATATGATTTACGCAGCTGCCGGTACGGCCTGTGTACTTGGTGCCCTCACCCTTTTGGATGTCAATAGCAGAGAAATCACCTGGAAAGAGTTTATCAATAGGTAACTTATTCTTGGAATCTATTTTTTTTTTAAATAGACTGAATTTTGGTTTGGTTTGGTTTGATTCTCTACAGCTACCTCTCTAAAGGAATGGTTGAGAAACTTGAGGTGGTCAATAAGAAATGGGTTCGAGTTAGATTACCGGTCGGCAACCAAGATGGGGTAGGCTTACTCTTGATTAAAAATAATTTAAACCTAAATATAATTTTTACTTTTACTTTTACAGAGTTCCTTATGGTTCAATATTGGGAGTGTGGACTCATTTGAAAGAAACCTAGAAAATGCTCAGATTGAACTCAATGTTGAGCCACAGAATTTCATACCCGTCGTCTACAAGAGTGAAATCGACAGTTCACACGTCAAAGATGTCATCCCAACCCTTCTCGTTATTGGTATTTGATTGGAATCTATTCAATATGGGGCCTCTCTAATTACCTGTACACTTCTACAGGCTTCCTTTACTTCATGTACAAAAGGTCGAGTCAAATGATGGGTGGCGGAACAGGGCGTCGAGGACGTGGTGGTGGTCTCTTCGGAGGCGTCATGGAGTCCGACGGCCAAACTCATCAACCCTTCAGAAATCAAAGTTCAATTCAAGTAATTCTGGTACCTGGTTATGCAAGACTTACGTGGGCTAAAATATTTGTATTCCTTCACAGAGATGTCGCTGGTTGTGAGGAGGCCAAAATTGAAATCATGGAATTTGTCAATTTTTTGAAAAATCCACAGCAGTATATTGAGTTAGGAGCCAAAATTCCAAAGGGAGCCATCCTAACCGGTATTTCTAATTACAGTCCTTTTCTTTTATACAACGAGATACAATGTTGCAATTTTTTTCCCTTTAGGGCCACCTGGAACCGGTAAGACGCTTCTTGCTAAGGCAACAGCCGGCGAAGCCAATGTTCCGTTCATTACCGTATCCGGTTCCGAATTTTTGGAAATGTTTGTCGGTGTCGGCCCATCAAGAGTACGGATTTAATTAATTTTTTATTTTAGTTTTTATTCGTTAAACGAACAACTTGGCTCTTCTAGGTTCGTGACATGTTTGCAATGGCTCGAAAGCAGGCTCCTTGCATCTTATTTATTGATGAAATCGATGCTGTAGGACGTAAACGAGGAGGCCGAAACTTTGGAGGACACTCTGAACAGGAAAATACCCTTAATCAACTTCTTGTTGAAATGGATGGTAGTTTTATTTTCATAGAATACTATCTCTTTGAGAATCTAACGTGATTTTAATTACAAAATAGGGTTCAATACGACCACCAACGTAGTTGTTTTAGCGGCTACAAACCGTCTGGACATTTTAGATGGAGCTTTACTCCGTCCTGGACGATTTGATCGTCAAATTTACGTTCCTGCACCGGATATCAAAGGTAAATAAAGGGTTGTATAGTAAATTTGAGATGACGTACTAAAGCTATTTACTAGGTCGAGCCTCTATCTTCAAAGTCCACTTGGGTCCATTGAAGAGCAATCTAAATAAAGACGATCTTGCTCGTAAAATGGCTGCTTTGACTCCGGTAAGCCTATTTCTGGACTTTGATTGTATCATTACTTTAAAACTATATATAAAAATAAAATTCGTCATGCCAACTCTGGAATACTAAATTAAATAATTTTCAAATTAGGGATTCACTGGTGCTGACATTGCCAACGTGTGCAACGAAGCGGCTCTGATTGCCGCTCGTGACTTGAACGAGTCGATTGAGCTGCGCCACTTTGAACAGGCCATCGAGCGTGTTGTGGCCGGAATGGAGAAGAAGAGCAATGTTCTCCAGCCAGCTGAAAAGAAAACGGTTGCTTATCATGAAGCAGGCCACGCTGTCGCCGGATGGTTCCTCGAACACGCCGATCCTTTGCTTAAGGTTCTTATTATATTCTTTTCAATATGATTGAATCGGTAATCGATAATTCTTCTTCTTCTTTGTAAAGGTATCTATCATCCCACGCGGGAAAGGCCTAGGTTACGCCCAGTACTTGCCTAAAGAGCAGTACCTCTACACAAAGGAGCAGTTGTTTGATCGGATGTGCATGACGCTCGGCGGTCGCGTGTCTGAAGAGATTTTCTTTGGACGGATCACTACCGGAGCTCAGGACGATTTGAAGAAAGTGACACAAAGCGCCTATGCCCAGATTGTGCACTACGGTATGAACGAAAAAGTGGGAAATGTTTCCTTTGACATGCCCCAACCGGGAGAACAGGTTTTGGAGAAACCCTATTCGGAAGAGACGGCCCAGCTAATTGATAATGAGGTCCGACTCTTAATTGGTAGAGCACACAAGAACACCCATCTTCTCTTGAACGAGCATAAAAGCAAAGTAGAAAAGGTATATTAAGAAGTTGCGTCTTAAGTATTCTACGAGAATTGGGAAAATTTAATCTTCTTTGCTAATTAGGTGGCGGAAAGATTGCTGAAGCAAGAAATTCTAAGCAGGGATGATATGATCGAACTACTTGGTGCCCGTCCTTTCCCGGAGAAATCCACATACGAAGAATTCGTCGAAGGAACTGGATCGTTTGAAGAGGACACATCTCTTCCTGAAGGTTTGAAGGGGTGGAACACTGATAAAGATAAAAAAGAAGAAAAAAAGGAGGAAAAAAAGCCTGAAAAGTCATCGCAAAGCTAGTTCGTATTGCTCTCTTGAAATTCCTCTATACAATGTTGGTTTTCAAGAATGTGTTAGCCCCATAGATTTCCTCAAATTGAATTTGTAAAGAATACAAAAACCAAAAAAAAAAATGTCCTTTGGCGTTGATGCGTTAAAAAAAATCGAGTACGCACTAGCTCTTGGAATTGAATCAGATCGACTTATCAAAGAAAATTGGAAATAGCTTGCTCTGACAACTTCCCACGAGGAATCATAAAAATGTATCGATCGAGTAGCCGCTTATCATCATTCTCTGTTCGGAGTAATTGAACATTTTTATCTTGGCTCGACATTGGAATACATCCAATTCAAGGATCAAGGGAAGATCCCTTTCCGTCGTCGACAGTCTTGCTAGCCTTCGTTTGTTTTTGCGCCCATGACGCATGGCGGCGAAGAAAGTCTCTTATTGTGTATTCCAAGGATCAATCTGAAGGGGTTTTCAAACTGTATAAAGAAAACGAGCCACTTAACTTGCTGTCAAACGAGTCAATGAGAGACGTGCCCCTTATTCCTTATATGTATCCACTTCAAAGTAGAACGTACTATCGTAGCGAGCGTTTGCTTAATGAATCCCTTTTCTCAAGATATTTGAATTTGAGCGCCGCGATGCGTGGTGGATGAATATCCAGCCTATAGGGGGTCTTTTTCCGCTCGGCTGGTTTTACGTACATAGTTTGTGTATACAGCATATTCCAATTTGCAAAATGTAATGCTTTGAATTTCACTTTTACGCTTTTTGAAGTAGAAAATGTATTGATCAAACCAGACGTATTGTATCTATACATCCTTGTTCTCATCCTTTTTTTACATATTCCCTTTATAAAAGAAATGTGTCACGCAGGATCTTCGAGAGAGTAGCCGAGCCCGCTCTAAATAGAAATTCTAAGTGAAAGAAAAAAAAATACTTTGAGCCAATGCCAGAAAATCAACGCAGTTCCGCGGATGATATTAGAACAAAAAAGAAAACATGTTCACCGTTCCGTATGATTCTATATTCCCACGAGATATAAATCACTTTTTTTTATTACGCTGAACTGTCCTACATGTTATGTAATCCAAGAAGTGCATTTCGCCGAAAACTTCCGGAGGATTATGCTATACCAAGGCCGTGTTAAGGAAAAGAAAGCCTCGCGCAGGAGCGGGTTGGATCCAAAGGGTCGCCCTACAATAAGGACGACGAGGCATGAAGAAAATGACAGTCAAGAAAGGGCTCCTACGCACTGCAGACGTTCGATATATAGTGCTGTGTAATAAGGATCTTACTCGTCTTCCATTCCAACGTGGTAAGGAGTCTCGCCAAGTAATGGATCTCACTTTGCAGCAGATGTCCATCCAGGTGTCCCTGACGTAAATTAAATGGGATTTTGTCACGATAGATTTCGTCAGTTATTGTCTTTCTTAAAAAAGAATATAAAAGGCGACGACAGCCAAAAGAAGAAGAAAAAAAGTTCCGCTCTTTTTGCTATTATTGGGTGGATCGAAAATAGCTTTGCTTATCCTAGTGTACGATACGAAAAGAACGCCTGTTCTATATACCAAAATGTAAAGTGACCTTTTGGAACTATGCCTTGTTCTGTCAATAACAAACTTATAAATCTTAATGGAGCGGGACTAGGCGTGATATTGGCTCAACATGGGTTGCACGCGCTACTACCTATATACTCCATCACTATACTGATTTGGGTCGAGCTATTCCTTGATTAGATGAACCCAAGCGTGTAATGTGCGATTGTAAAATGGTTTCCTTGTAAAACTCAATTCTCTATGAGTGCTGTAAAAGAAAAGAAAAAGTTGCTTTTGAAACGAGTCGACTTTTATTCCCGCGGGAATAGTCGGGACTGGCGGTATTTATGGACACACCACGCAGACAGCAGCATACTTTCAGACATGCACAGTTGTATATAGATGTCAAATAATTTTCTCGGATATGTTTTCTGACACTCGACTTTTTGACACGGACACGGCATAAATTGCAGCCCCCTATCTGCAGGATGTAGCACCTCATTTATTTCCTTTGATAATTTTATCTCCTTTTTTCCCTAATCCTGCTGTAATTTGGTCTGTAAGTCAGAAGGCATTTTAGTGTGTTTTTTGGGTGTAGGCTACAGCAAGCTTCAGTGTGCCGGTCATCGATCGTGCGTGATCCCGCGTGTTTACAACCAAATTTAGCTCTCACGCGTGGCTCCATACGTTGTTTATTTCATTCGTGTTACATTAAAGTGGTCGCTAGGCATTGATTTTTATTATTCCTTCGAAATTGTGTAGAATATGACCCGCCTGACTCCGTGGACGAAATGAGAACGAATTGCGTTAATAATCGAGAAGTGCCGTCAGCCCAACTAACGTACGAATGGAAGCAGCAGTAACGTCCAGCACTTTCTCCGTTACTATGGCGATTCTGTTTCTACTATTGTTGACCGTCGCATCTCTCACGCAATGCACAAGGGATACTTCTCTTACTTCCAATGGGGAGCATCACAAGTCGGCCTACGACGACGACGGCGAACAGACGACAATCGTCAGTTGGTCTAATCTGCTCGACATCAGCGATCATGGTCAGTATATTTCATTGGATTAGTACGTGCTCCATCATTTTTTGAGGAATGAATGAGTATACCGTGTTATGTTTATTATTTGTTTGTGCCTCTAGATAGGAGATTGATCGATTCAGCAGGGGAGCAGCAAAAAGACCACCTGCCGTCGACTAACTCACCTTCCGTCCAACACTACTGGC
Source organism: Chydorus sphaericus (assembly GCA_030141595.1). Lineage (NCBI taxonomy): Eukaryota > Metazoa > Arthropoda > Branchiopoda > Diplostraca > Chydoridae > Chydorus > Chydorus sphaericus. The sequence continues at coordinate 7,095,575 of CM057927.1, forward strand.
ATTGGGTTGAGCCTACCCACAACAAACATAAAAAAGGGCGTCCCAAAAGGTGGAAGGCAGAGGTAGCCAACGGTGAACACGTGATCAACGACGATCCTCCTCCTAGAGAGAAAGAAATGGTGGTCTTAAATCGTGCATCGTCACCTGCCATTAGTGCCGCAATGAATTCGAGTCTCTCTGATCATCATAACAATAGCAGCAGCACTGAGCACGGTCACCAAGATGAGCACCATGGGATTCATGTGGCAAGTTGGCGCTGGGATGAGATCGGGATTTATTTCACGTTCACTGCTTTCATCATCGTAGCCGGACTGGCTAAAGTTGGTAAACAACTTGTCGTCATAGACATCAGCTAGACGTATTGCATGCCATCTGTGCTTTCACTATCAAAGAGAGTGCTATAGCTTTTAATAATAATGCACGCCATCCCAGTAATGATGAAAAGTTTTCTCGATATCGTAAACCAACTTTTGCTTCGTTTCATCATCATCCCTCTTGGGGACGAATCGTTACTTTCGTTGGAAGTTCAGAGTGATATAAACGACATCAGATCTACGTGTTAAATTCAGTATTCACAGCGAGTTTTGCAAAGAATTTTTAAATGATTGAATTGCTCTTTTTCAATTAGTACCGTACTCGTTTCATCGTGGTTTTATTTCTATTTTTACGAACTGTATTTCATATGTTTTCTTTTTACAGCCTTCCACCACGCCCACGTCATCTCATCCAGAATACCGGAATCATGGTGAGCTTTTTATATTGACACGGGATAAGCCATTGGCATCCTATCGCGAATGAAACCCCTTTTGAATATTGTATGCTTGAATTCGAAGTAGGACAGGGCTGCTCAAGGGAACCACGTTTATCGATCCTGCGTTTTTCTTTTTCTTTTTTCTTCTCCCTTATTTTACATATATTCCGGTTAAACGAATCCGTATTACATAGTGGCAAAATTATTAGTGGTTAAACTACTTCTTATCGATCCTGGCAGGATCGATCCTGGTTTTTTTTCACAGTTATAACGTCTTTTATAGCGCTGCGATTGAATGGAAATGATTCCATCGTTCAGGATCGTGATGAAGCCAAGAACTGGATTTTTATGGAAATGTTCCCTTTTTTGAAAAGCGTGGCGGTACCACTTATAAGGATCTCTCATCCAAGAAATCGATGGTGAATCCTTTTTATAGCAGCATATTCAAACTGTAATAGAAAATCCTGATGCGCAAGTTCTTAGAAAGAATCTCATTACACAGAACAAACGAGTTTATTCCTTATCCTGAAGGAAAACTGTCTGAAGAAAAATGTTGTCCGTCCGTACATCCGTCCGTCCCATCCATTTCCGCCAGCATGTGTGATGGGCAGCGCGCACTGCTGAACAAGAAAATGCTATTTACGGAGACGTGCAGATTGGATTATTGTAATGATTACCATTTTTATTTCCTTTGTTTGTTCACAGCTTACTTATCCTACTAGGAACAGCTGTCGGCGGAATACTTTAGTAAGCATTTACAATATCTTGTTTGTATGGAAGACTCAATCATACTTGTTATTGTATAGTGCTGCCGGAGTTGGATTGTGCGAGGGAGTTCGAGGAGCTACTCGTATACCCGGATGCAGTGTGGAAGGAGACAGTAGCAGCTTCACTTTTCCCACATTTTCTCCTCAGCTCTTCTTCCTCATCCTTCTCCCTCCGTAAGATGACGATGGCATTTTGCCCACATAGAAGACGATAGCAGATGATGATGGATAATTCTCGCCGTGTCCTTTTCTCACTTATTTTTAGGATCATTCTGGAATCATCGTATTCTTTATACGATCGAGCATTTGCTGACAACATAGGGACTGTCCTTTTCTATGCCGTTATCGTAAGTTTCTTTTGGGTCACATCATTCCACAAAGATGATGTGGACTTGAGCCAAACCGTCGGTCCCTCATGTAAATGTTTACATTGATTCTTTTGTTTTATATAACACAGGGAACCATCATCAATACATTTCTCATCGGTAAGTACCCTTTTATTTACCGTACTTGAGCAATGTAAATAGAGGGGACAATCAGGTTAAGGACGTCATTTTATTAGCATTTATAGCCTACCGTTGTTATGCAATCACGAGGCACGCATGTACCGATAGACCCCATCTTATCTATTATTCACAGTGTGCCCTTATTATAGACTGCCTCTCAATTCAATTCTAAAAACAAAAGACGTTTTATCAAATCTGGCAGTTTGGTAACAGAATTCAAAAGCTCTTTTGTTTTCTGTTTTCAATTTATTAACCAAGTCATTTCCTTTTCAGTTTATTTTATTGTCAGACTTTGTTATAAAAGAAAAACAAGTTTATTCGCCTCTCCGCCGTAAATTCAATTTGTCAACTCAGCTAGAGACCCACAATCTGATCAGTATTCTTTCCAAATTAGATCAGCGAATCTTTTTTAGTTGACGTAAACCAGGAAATGTGAACCCGTAGTTAAGGGGGGAGCTGCGGGTTTTACATGGGTTTGCCGATTAATGATCCAGCATCTAATGACAACGAGGGTTCCCTCTATAAAAACGGCTATTACGAACGTATCATGTTTCCAGCAGTCCTCCAACCTCATTAGTGGCAGATCAGTCTACTGTTTATATTGCATGTTAAAGTAAAGTTAAAATCTTGCTTATTACGATATAGGACTGTCACTGCTGGGACTGGCAAACATTGGATGGATCGGAAAAGTACAAGTTCCCGCCGATTCGAGTGTCACTTGGTGGGAAGGCAATACTTACCAACTTCAAGGAACGGATTGCTTAGTATTTTCTGCCCTAATTTCTGCTGTCGATCCTGTCGCCGTTCCTTGCTATCTTTCAAGAAGTCGGCATCAATAAGGATCTCTACTTTCTAGTCTTTGGAGAATCTTTACTTAACGGTACGTTATAGTCGATGTATTCTGCCGGACCGTCCCAATGGATAGTCCGAGCTAGCTCGTTACGTATCAAAGGATGTGCCAGTGCCACACACAATTTGTGAGCTCCAATGTTCTCTCGCCATTCTATCGATCCTGAAGCGCCAAGTATATTTATATGTGTGTTTTCTGCTCGATCTTGCTTACTGGCATTCGACGGTCCTTTTATCGATCTTTTCTACCCTATCACGTGACCCACATTGGTATGCGTTCGCATCATGTCCAATATGGATCAGCTGCACAATAATAATAATACCAAGTGCTTTTTAAAAGTAATATTCCACTTTTTATTATAACCTCTTTTTTCAAATAGATGCTGTCACCGTCGTGCTCTATACTATGATGGTCGCTTTCGCCCAGATGGATGGCAACGTGAGTGGAGAGCAATACGCTCTTGGTTTTGCCACTTTCTTCACAGTCAGTCTTGGTGGACTCACTATCGGGATCATTTGTGGACTCTTGACTGCTCTCATCACACGGACGACTTCAGAAGTTCGAGGTAGGATTCCTCATCGTCGCACTCAAAATTGAGTTTCCAATTGTTCCCTTGAGTGCTCTAGTTAATTGGCGAAACCTTTGTTGCTACCTTGGCGATCGTTTATTTGCCTAAAGGGCTGCGCTCTAAAATTATATCCGTATAATTGAGTTTGTCACCTTTGAAAGGGTTCTAATGATGGAACACTCTGTTCCTTTTCTTTTACAAAACTTAGTTTTCATTGTTCCTTTGCGTGATGCATTGAGAGCTGCTGGCGTAGCTTTTCTACCATGAAAATAATGGCACAACGCCGTATTTACTTTATCGAGAGTTCCACATCGACAAACTTACAAAGAAACTTTTGAGAAAAAAAGTATCAACTTCGCAGTTGTTTTCTTTTTTTATTTGCTTTCGATTTGATTTACTGTTTCCCTGTTGAATTATGGATTTTTTTTCTTAATAATAAGGAGAAGCAGCTTGATCGGATAACATCCACTCGATCGATTCCCATTTCGTGTGCAATATATCATTCATTATCTCTTGTTTCAGTGGTGGAACCGTTAGCAGTTCTCGGAATGGCCTATTTGTCTTATTTGAGCGCAGAGCTGTTCCATTTCTCTGGCATCATCAGGTAAGAGGATTGAGTGTGATTGACTGATTCTAGCAGGATTACCTTACGATCTCCAAATCCCTCCTTGATTATTTCATTGATAATCCTGTAGGACATACATCTTCCGTATATTCGATCAATTTAATATATTTTAAATAAACTCGTTTAGTCCTCGTGTACTTTGCTATAAACGTGCAATGTTAAGTAATTAGGATACGGAAGCCAGCGGAAATAACAATAGTACGCTCTATGTAATAAAACCTTAATTGTTTTACGCTCTTATTACATCTGTAAATAACCCCATCTCTCCTGAGAGTAATCCATACCATAAAGCCTTAATTACTAGATAGATCAACATGGAATCGTGTATAACATTATGTGGCATAATGTCTTTTTGCAGTACAATTGGATGCGGATTGGTCCAGGCCCATTACGCTTTTGCCAATGTCTCCCACAAGTCTTTCACTACTGTCAAGTATTTTATCAAAATGTTGAGTTCAACGAGTGATGCAATCATCTTCCTCTTCTTGGGAATGGTTCTCGTCAACGATGTCCACGAATGGCACACTGGATTCGTCCTTTGGTCCCTCTTTTTATGTCTCTTTGCCCGTTTCACTGGTAATCATATTCAAGTTTTAAAATTAGTAGATAAATAAAGAGCTTCTATGAATTCTAAATATTCATTTCTATGCCCATCAGGCGTGTTTCTACTAACTGCAATAGCGAATCGCTTCCGCCTGAAACCCATTAACCTACAGGAGCAATTCATTATGGCATACGGAGGTCTACGAGGAGCAGTCAGTTTCTCCTTGGTGGAAATGCTCGAGCCGAGCACCATCAAGCCACGCCAGATGTTCGTTACGACCACATTGGCTGTCATCCTCTTCACCGTCTTCATCCAAGTAACTAATCGAATTGTACCGTACCCATCATAGAAACGCAAGATCTTATATATCTTCTTTGGATCTTATATTAGGGTGGCACAATCAAGCTCTTTGTACGGCTCTTGCACATTAAAAAGGACAACAAGAACCGAAAATATCTCATGGATGAGATGAACGAAACGGTACATCTATTTGATATATTTTTAAAAGGATCTTGTATAATAATTCGTTGATATAGTTGTTTGATCATCTGACGGCGGGAATCGAAGAAATTTGTGGACATAGAGGCACCAGCTTCTTCAGGGTATTTTTGTTTACAATTCTTTTCTAAAGAATCCTTTTAAAATTTACATCTTCAATAGGAGAAAATTGAATATTTGGATGAAAGATATTTGAAGCCAATTTTCACTATTAATACGGACAAAAATAGTTTGCAGCGCCTCTTTGAGAAGTTGACGTTGTCGTAAGTAGTACTATTTATATACATTGCGTCGGTTAGGGACTAATTACTTTTCTTCTCTCTAGGGAGCATGTGGCCAATATGTACGCGGCTACAGATCATACGGGAATTACTCCGATCCCGAGTACGGCCAGAATAGAAGAACCAGAACCGGAAGTAGAGATGACTGAACCTCCGCCTCCAGTTCCAGCTATCAGAGAGACGGAAGCTTCGCCTTTATTGTCACTTCCGCCTCCTTTTCCTACTATCGAGGAACCCAAACGGCCCAAAGGAAAATATCCACTCGTCCGGCAGCAGAGCGCTCCTCCGGGCAGCCTCCTTCCTCCGCGCTCTACTCTTTCGCCATTGCCTAAACTTCCTCCTCAACGGCCGATAATCAATGCTCGAGACGGTCTCTCTGATTTGCCAGAATTCCCCGAAGTCCAACTTCGTGGAAAGAGTCTCGGTCGGAAATCCCGTCCAAATAGCGGCGAATCGACCAACAGTGCCTCGCTGGATGCGGAAGCAACGGCTAATGCATTCCGAAAAGCTCTGCGAACCAATTCGAGTAACCAGTATCGAAGAGTAAGTGGATATCCATTAATGAATTGCAACATAGTGTACATTAAGTGTTGATTGATGCGTCTCTTATATATATATATAGATCTATCAGCGGAACAATAAGAACCTGATTGGAGACGAAGACGTGCCCGTCGAGCTGGAAATGGCTTTACGCCGACGCCTATCCATCGCTCCAGCTAGAGCGTCAACCACAGCAACCAATTCCTTATTCAATTCTCCAATGTCTAGTCCGAATTCACCGGTTTCTCCTAAATCACCGAGCGCCACTTCCGCTAGCCGCCAGCCCGACGGAACTAGTTTCCCTTTCACGGGTAATTTATATTGCAACTGTTTTGTTCTATAAGGGACGAGGAAAGTTATAAACGCCTTGGCATTCTCGGCGTTTTGCCAATATAGTGAACGGAGCGGACGGCTTGAGCTACGACAGTTAACAAGAAGACTCCGTGGATCAACGCCATTGCCAAAGTCCGTCAAAAAAATTCACCAGGCTAGGAGCAGTAGCGCTTCTACTCAACCTGCTGAGCATTACGTGTCGACGACAGAGAACGAGAGGCCATTGACTGGACAGAAACGAGCTCAGAGACCGGATACGCTAGTCCGTCCTGGAGGCTTCTCTCCGTTGCGGGTCATTGCAGAGCGGGAAACGGAGCATAGCAGTACGACACTTAAGATGGAGGATGCGGAAGATGAGAATAACGAGGAAGCTTTATTCAAAAAGCGTTCAATCGAAAGTCAGCAAAGAAACGGGAGTGTAGGCATATTATATTCAAATTTGATATACGATTTTTTTTCACTTTGCGATCTTCCTTATTAAATATATTTTATATACTTGAATATTAAATAACATAATATTTTTGGGTTTGTAGGACTAGGTATTAAATATCTGGAACTATATAATACCACTTGAGGTATGGTAAATACTTTTTTTTCATTAAGGTTTCAGCACACTGGAATCTATTTTTGAAGCACTTTCTAATAAACTGTAGCAGGGTTATGAGAATTTGTTATTGGAAAAGCCAGGAACATGCCTATAATCATTTATGGATATAACAGTTTGTTGATATAGTAAAAGTTGATGATTTTTGTAGGAATATGAATTTTTTTCTCTTATGTATATATATTTACAGCGGGTATCTTTTTCAAATTAGATGATACTTTTTCTTTCCTTTTTAAAAAATTTAATGAAAAATGGGAGCCATTTGAAACAGATCGATAGGGTGGCATTATGCATGCATTTATTGCTGTGATATACCATGTTGCTATCTCTCATCAGAAGAGCAAATTAAAAATACACACAAAAAGGCTGGCTCATCATCATTCTTTTTGTTCACTTATTTTTCTTGCAGATTAAAAATTCAAAGGATTTGAAGGCAGTTAACTACTATGGATGGATTGTTCCTATTTATATAATCTATACGGATTTTCATACAGCTATGGTCGAGCTGATTCTAATGGTCACTGTATGTGGTCACTAAGTGGTGACTGGTCTATTTTCCAAACTACTCGAAGTTAGTTTTGTGCTAAGAATCTTCCAGTTTCTCTCGCTACGCAGTTTCAAGCTTTCAACCCAGCTAACTGCTCTTTAGAATCAAAATTTATTTTTCTTAATGAGAGGGAGATGGAAAGGACGATGTTCTCCCATATAGTTTATTTTTGTATTGATTAAATTGATTATAAACTCGATTGATAATTCAATAATTATTGATTTTATTTAATAATAAAATTTATTATTCATATCGCCACTCGCCAGTCGCGTGTCTAAGTGTTGAAAATCAGCACTTCCAAGAACCATATCGTTCGATTGAAACCATCAAGAAACACTGAAAATTTCTTTTGATTAAGGAACGCCGTTTCTGGTTGGCTTGGACATACACCTCAGCACGCGGTACTGAAGGCAGTCGAGTTTATTTGAACTAGATCTCGGCGTAGATCAGCAGGAGGTACACATAACAACATGTAACACATAACCCATTCGTTCGATGAAGTAAGTTCAATAAATTCGCATCAAAAGTGCAATTGTGATTTGCGTCATTCAGCTATGTCTGATTTATCTGATGTTGCTCTCTTACCATCAACTTAATTTCGCAATGGAGACTAGAATCATCTTCCTAGTCTTAGATTGTAAACGGCTGAATTTAAAATCTCTTAGTGCTATTGCGATATTAAATTCCTATTAAGATATTTAAGCCAGAGTTTCTAAGCCTGGATTAAGTGATTGAGTAATTATGGCACCGTAGACGGCGAACGGCAGTGGTTAATATCTAGCTCTCATCAGGATGGACCTAATGCAAGCGCATACCGAACACACCAGTATTGTCGTTATCATTCTGGTAGCGTCTAGTCAATATTACGCATACTTGCTATGTATTGTACGAAGCCCCTTGCTTCAGAAAATTTATTGTTTTGAGAATACGTTGTGCTACAACAGCACAAATGTTAGAACCTGTACCGATAAGCTGTAGCAGTCTAAGCATTTCGAGCCATATTGATATTAGCAGGTGTATTTAGTTTCCAAAAAAAAAAAGGAGGACCTAGTAAATTGTAATAAATGCGGAAGGCAGTCCGGAAATAAACTCGGATGAAACGAAAACCCTTTGATTCCAATTTTTTTTGTGTTTGGAACGGTGGGAATAAAATGTTACGGTACATTTAGAAATACACTTGGTATAAAACATCTTTAAAAATATGAAAAATATGATAATGTCTTGGAAGTAATACAACTCATTATTATTTTTCCACTTTCAGTATATTATTGAATCCATTTGTGTTATTGTATGTTGCTTCAACAAGTCCAAAGACAAACAAACAGAAACACTCGCACGGGGATCTCGTCCATAATTGACGGATATGAAGGAATGAAGAGGTTTTTTTCACAAACAAAGAACACGCCCAAAAAAATATTCCCGTTGAAATGACAGGAAGAAAAAAGACTGCAAAATATAGAGTATCTAAAGAACCCCGCCCGAAAGTATTAAACAGAAAAAAAAAACACAATGTTCCTAATATTTTCTTATTATATGTATACCTAATCGGGGGAAAACATAGCTACAGTTGTACAAAAATGATTTATTATTTTTAAAAGAATGATCAATCATCAGACAGAAACCTCGTTATGGCGATACATGCATCTGAAAATTCGATCGGATTGGGGGTCTTTAGAAGCAGTCCGAAGAAGATGGTCAGTCTTCACTACTTTACTTGATTCTTTAGATGCTGCAAAAATTCATAATAAGAAAGCGATGACTCGGTCCGACCGTCGACAAGATGAGCAGTAAACAAAGGACGTAACGAGCTATCCTCCCTACAAAGAAAAAAATATTCAAAACTTGTCTTAAAGTAATATAAATAGATGGTTTATTACTTGACAAGCTGAAGGACAGCTGGATATGGTCGTTTACTTTGAAGATGAAGCAAGAAATTCCTCAATCGTTCAGATTCGTTCGTTTCATATTCCGGCAATTCAAACTAGAATAATTAATTAGATTTTTTAACACAAATTATCATGGGATTCAACTATGTTAATTACCATCTGCTCCGGAAGGGCCTGGAACGAACGCGATCCCAATGCATTTTCTATGAAAACCGGTGAAACATTGCGGCCGACGTAGAGATAAAGAACATCGCCAGTGTCGAGTAAATAAGCTCCAGTATTATCAACCATCTCTGCTGAGAGATGTAAACGGGGTGGTTGGGGAACAACCATGTCACCTTCGCTTATTGCCCCCTTTATTGAATAGATGTAAAACTTAATAGTATTTGATTCATCATAAATTAGTTTCCATAAAACCTACCTGATCGCTAAGATTGTGGACAGCATACATTTCCGGATAGACGGACAACATGAGCTGCGACAAAGGCAACACTTTAAATTGGTTCATGGCAAAAACACGGTCATCCAGTCTTGTGCTTTGCCCGGTTCTAAAGGCCACCTACAAATAGAAAGATGGGTACAAAACAATCGATCATCAATATCATAAAAAAATGAACTTACAGATTTTAACAATGCAGCAATGTAGAGAGGCAAAGAGTTTTAGATTGGCCGGTACGTGGAGACCCGAAGGTGACGATCCTTGCGCAGCCTTGTAGGCTGTTAGGACGTCGACGCACACGTTCACAAGGGCATCCCGAGCGTCCGTGATATTCGATTGCAAGGAACGATCAACGGCTAAAATATTAATTTAAAAAAAAATTAAATAAGGATTAATTTGAAAATGGTTGAGGAACGTACCCATTTTAGACAACAATCCTATAATGCATTGTTGATCTGCTGACTGGATGACCTCCGCGACAGTACTAGCAAGAGGTAAACACATCGTATGGACTCGAATACGTCTTTCACCTGAATCAAAAATACGTTAGAATATATTCGATACGTAGAATCTTATTTTAAAAAAAAGAACCGGCCGTAAAACTATACCTTTGCTGGACGTGTAGAGTAGAGCGGCCTGGAAGCAGACGTTCTGAACGTCTGTCAGGTTCTCATCTATGGAGACCTGAAGACCGAAACCCTGCATCTGGGTTGATGTTGGGTAGAGACAGCAGATCCGTTGAACGGACGAAAAAGTTGCCATGGAACGAATGAATCGACAAGCCATGGGTACAACGAATCCTCATAACAGGACTCGAACCCAATCTTTCGTGTAAGATACCGACGTAGCGAGTGCTCTAATCGTTCCACTTGCGGCAAATTATGGATGTAATGGAAACCAGGGAAGTGGTACATGCATCCCCCCGTATACTTAGAAACACAAGCTGGGATAAATAAAAATTTAATTAATATCTGATTTTCAAAAATTTAAGACAAAAATATATACATAGTGACGCGATATCCATGTACTGTGAGCCTAGGAGGAATAAATCCACAGAAACCTGCTGGCCTGAACAATCGAGAGCAAACTTCTTGTAAAAATCCGTTGCTGCATTCAAGTTGGGCACATCTTTGGCTGCGCGTTGGTTGGGATCTTCCCTTGCCTTCAAAGCTCCTGGACCGACATCCGGTAAACTACATTGAAATACCGTAACTCTGCCACCAGTAGGACTCACCATCTTAAAGGCAGCCTGTAGATGTAATGGAGAAAATCATAAATTTATTTTCAATTTAAGAAGTTGAGCAAAGAAATTACCTGTAAGGCTGCACCCAAGGCACTACTGCACTCGTTTGTATTTGTGAACTTTGTGGGCATTTGCTCCAACAGTTCAATCACCAGTCGTTTACTCTCGTTCAGATTGATGAGCAGATCATTGGGGCACGGGAGGTAGATGTCTTCAATGTCCGAAACGATCAACTGATGAGGTCGATTCAAGTTCTCCGCCAAGTTGTAAAAGTGAACGCTACTATCATAGGTCATGAAACCTATTTGAGTACGGCTATCACCAGGAATTTTATCCAACTCGTCCAATAGGACGTCGCAGAAAAGTTTGAGGTATCCGTTTTCTACTGCTGCGTGACTAACATCCAACAAGTACAAGTAGACGGGTGGCTGAGGAGGACGGAGCTGCATAAAGTTTAAAAGAATTAAATTGAATCTAAATTTAAATATGATTAAAACAAAGTGTATACCATGTATTCCGCTGGGGCAATAAACTCGATGGTTGCGTTTTTAATTTCAGGGCGCCGTGTAGGATCACCATAACTGTTGCTGATAGGATCGTACTGAAACTCCTCGGGTACTAGAAATAATACGACGGTTAAAATGTAATTAGATTGAGCTCGAATAGAGTAATAACAAGAACTTACAGTCATTAATTCGGAAGCATAAATTGCATTTCCAACGCCGTTGGTCGACGAAATAAACGAAAGGGTTGATGTAAGTCCGACATGAACGGCAGCGAACTATAGTTTGACATTGAATCACCGGTAATTGCTGCAAATAAGAAATAAATAAATTTAAATAATGTATTTTTTAAAAAAGGATTTAACCAAAGTTACCGTCAAGTCTTTAAAGGGATGAATCAACACTCCAAGGGGGAGACGAGATTTTTGTAAAATCGAATTCGTCTCGGGGATTTTCGTCAGAGTACATCTGAATATATCCGGGTTGCAATGAGCACCATTCAGATGCTCTTGTTTAAGCACTATCCTGGGTGGTTCCAAAGCATCAGGCGGTAAAACGTGCCGGACTTGTAGCAAATCCAAACTGTTGTGACCCTGTAAATAGATCAAATCAATATAGAAATTAAATATTTTTCTCGAAATTTATACAATGACCTACCCACAGTTTGTCAAACCCAGTTTGGGTTACCGATAATGCATTCATTTGACTGCTTAATTTGTCTTGGTTGTAGTATTGATTTCCAGGTAAATTAGGTGCTGGAGCATTGCCGTAGTTCGGCTAAATAACAAAAAAATTATTTTTAATTCAGTCAAATTAACATAACAAGTGGTTCTAGTAACGAACCTGTGGAGGATATTGTCTTTGGGCAGCAGGGAGAGGAGGCATCATAGGGGGCTGCCCTTGAGTTGGTGGGTAAGACGGTGTAGAATAAGGGGAGGCCCAAGGCGCGCCAGTTGAAGTGGGAATCGTTTGTTGTGGTCCATTGGTTTGACCAGGATATCCTGTATTAAACGCTGGTTGGGAAGCGGGAGGAAACCCGCTGGTCAACGGAACCGTTCCTGGCGGCATCGGCTGCTGAGGTGGTCCATTCCTCGTTGCATAGCCTCCATTGGTTGATGGAAAAGGGGCAGCAGCAGTGGTTACTGCTGGTGACGCATACGGCAACGGAGGTCTTACTCCATTGACCATGGTAGAATTCCCATTAACATTAGGTAATCCTGGTCTGTATTGCATACCAGGTGTTGGTCCTACAGGGCCTAAAAAGAAAATAAATATAAAATTTTTCACATTCCTACCTTACACAACAATAACATTGGGCATTACTTGTAACACCATTTGAGATGAATTGGCCCTCCATGCGATCAAAATTTGAAGTAGGTGTTGGTGATGGGTTCGTTGAAGTATGGTTAGAGGGGGGACCTTGGATACGTTATGAAAACATGCATGTTAGTCAAAATGCTTGGGAGATTCATGTGAAGATAAATGTACCTGATGAGCTAGGGCTCATAACAGGAGTACTTGGTGGTCTTCCAGCAAGTTGAGATGGTAGAGGTGGCCTAGGTGGGCCTGTGTATGCAGTAGTAGGTCCTATCTGAGGCTGGTTGTTGACAGGAGTAAATGCAGATCCTTGACCCGAAAAGGGTGGCCTGGCCCACTGATGATTATTTGTTGAGTTCATTCCAAAGCTCTGGGCAGGAGGCTGAGGAAATCTGGAACTTGTAGCAGGTGCTGCTGACTGGTATCCAGGAAAGGCTGGAGATTGTCCAGTTCCATTTGTAGTAAAGTTTGGTTGGGAAAATCCAGTTGAGCCAACCAAGGTTGGAGGCACTTGGTTGTGTTGTATTGGTGGAGGCTGAGAAGCCATAACTGCCAGAATTAAGAAAAGAAAAACAATGATTATCGTAATAAATATCAACGGAAGGCGGCCGTCTCAATTTCAAGTCCAAAGTCCAGTTATTTGAGATTGGAATAATGAAATTTGGAGCATTTCTATAGATTTACATACGGACTACTGAAAAACAATGAGTAAATACAATTCTAAAAGAGATTTCACAGAAAAATGCTTACTTTCCGGTTAATTCGATTTCAGCTGACCTAATTCATAGACTAGTCTTTTCTGCAGTACTGCAATCGTAACCATTCCCTCTGCAAGTGAGTGACACTACATTGCGACGTTGCCAAATCTACGTTTGAATAACAGCGCAAATCATTACCGTTAGAAATACAAATATTATGTCATTAAACAATTTTATAACAGCAAATCACTGCTTAATTGAGAAAAGAAATGTTACTTCCTAATTCACAACAAGTTTCAACGAGTTTTGTATCTTAATTTTCAAGATTTTTTATACTATACGAGCCACGAAGATTTGTTCAAAATAAGGCAGAAAAGCTCTGAATTACCGTAATATTCCCTACGAATGTCGACGTGGAATCGCGTCGGAATGTCCTAGAGACCACAACAGTAATAGATCCGATAAGAGGGAACGAGCCAAGGACACAAACACGTGTGTCCGATGATGATCGCAGCTCATGATCGATCTATCGTTACCTTTTTAAAATATTTAAATACAATTTTAAATATACCCAAACATAGCAGTTTTATGTTACGAAATTATTTGCTCCTATGAAATGCTGTAACGCTACGTGGCAACCGGAAATAATATTTATATCAATAGCTTCTAGCGCTGACGTCAAATTAGATTGTAAAGAATTCCGTTAATAATATGAAACGAAAAATATTCCATTCATTCCTGTTATTAGTTTAAGAAAGAAAATGACAAATGGGAAATGTAATATAATCTTCCGTTTACTGTATCTTATCATTATGTTTCATGATAATGATGGGTTAAACGTCGTCCCAAAAATCCATCCGTCTTTTTAACAGTTGTTTTTGTTCCAGAGCCCTAATTTTCTGTTACTCATAATCATGATTAACTGGATTTCCAATAGTTAATTAGTTAGTCAAGTTAAATGAACTATGTTTATTTGCTTAAATGTTGGCCTGATGTGTTTGAATGATGATATCATCATGTGTAATCCAGATCTTGAATTGCTAGACACAGTAGAAGAAGTTATTATAAGCAGTCAACATGAAAAAATTAGCTGTTTTGGAGGTACCATCGACCGGAAAATTAGTGTAATTTCATCGATTTGTTTTATCAGCTATTATTGAATTGTGAGAATCGACCATTGTGCATCGTCATTCTGTGACGACCTTGCATGGAAGGTTTTAGATCAATTGGAAATGCAGGGCTACAAAGTCGTGTAGATTACCACTGATATTGGTGGCATGTATCGATGGACCCTCCACAAGTCATCATATAATTTAAACTTTTACATTTTATTACTTTAAAAGTTGGTTATAGATTTTTTTTTACTCTGCGGGACTATAGTTTTACCGCTAGATGGTAGAACATCCCTCTATTTCTAACAAAAAAAAGTAATAAAAAACACGGAACGGAGTGGAATGTAAAGATTATTAAACAGATAACTCGCAGAACCAGAAAAGCTTTAAACTTAATAAAATAAAAAAGAGATGAGCTTTACTATGTCCATTTTTGTGGACTTCCAAATATTGCGGATTGGTACGTAACATGACATTTTGACGTCAGTTGCATGCTACGGGATGGCAGACACGTACAAATGTCATCTCCTATAATAAGACGACGCAACCCCCAAAGGATCGCCCAACGACGGCTACCATATCTCTACATTTTCTCTTTATAAATAAAAGACATACTTATAAATAAACTCGCCTCTCTCCACATCTGTCATGCTCTGCGGTAACTTGCCTCTCAACGATACTTATCTGTACTCTTCACACACAAAAAGTTCTTATATAAGAAGAAAAGAAAAACTGACAAATTTCGTTAAACAAACAAGTCGTATTTCTCATCCTGCTCAACAATATTTTCAATCCATCTCTCAAATTCAAATAAGAGATGAGGGCAAAAACAAAAAAAAGGGAGAAAAAAAGACATAAACACACATCAAGGACGGCGTTTCTTTTCTACCTGTGGACATAATAGTAATAATATAAAGTGTGGGTAGACACTAAACAAGAAGAAAAAAAGGGGATCTTGGTTTTTAAAAAATTCACACACAGCTGCATAATATATCTATAAATACCATATGAAAAAAGGTGAAAAGATGTCATGATGGATTTCTCTATAAATTAATATGACAGTCAGATCATCAGCCGAAATCACGGTTGCATAATAGCACATTTGCTACAGTTATTTTAAATCAGGTGCCAATTATTGTTTTTTTCAATTATTACTTAGGCTGGGTTTTTGATGGTATTAGCACACAGAAAAGAAGAAGAAAGTAAATTTTGTTTTACAATTATTAAATGAGGGAAACACACAACAGGTAAGGACCAGCGCATCTGAGTGTGTGTGCTCCAATATTGCCCCATACACGTCCGAGAGAGACTAAATACGTATAATAACAATAATTTTGTGTTTGTGTGTGGTTTTGTAAAAAATATCGAGATAGAAAAAAATGACACCGTGATTATGACAGAAAGCACAGAAAAAGCGAGAGAGAGGGATTTTTTTTTCAATAAAAGGTAACTTTTTCTACTTCAAGTCTTTCATCTCATGGGCGATTCGAGCATTTCCAGGAAGAGTTTGTTCATGGGCACGCGTGATTCACGACGGATGAGTGCCCAAAAGCGGCGCAAGGAGCTGTCAACCTGCCGGATGCAAGGCATACAAAGAAGGAGAAGCTGCAAATGCTGGCTTCCTCCGCTTCCTTGCCTGTGTAATACAATATCAAATAGGATATCGATCCTTGTGCAAACATTTTGTCCATAATACCAACCTGAGAACAGTGGAGCAATCCGTAAGGGCTGCGAGGACCGTCTCGCGCAATGTTTTGACGTGAGCCATGCTCTCGACTCGAACATCGCAGTTAATGAGGACCAAGGCTTTGAGGAGGTAATATTCTTCACGAGTCACCGACAGCTGTTCTAGCCGCTGGGCAATTTGCACGCACTGTAAGCAATCAAATGGTCAATATTATATAGAAAACTGTAACCACAAAAAGGAATAATACCTGGAAAAAGAGTTCCTCCATGCCACATTCACGAGCTTCCTTCTCATTCATGCAGAAATCGGCAGACCATTGAAGTTTGGGCTGGGCGGCATTGATCGGGATGGAGCGGAAGGCTAGAGAGAGGCTCAATACTTCCGGCCAACTGGTTTGAAGTAGTCTCATCTGGTCATTAAGAGGCATCTCCAAGAATCCTATTTCAAAATATAATTTAGTAAAATAAATTTAAAGAGAGAATTAGATTATTAACCTGGAATTTGCTTTGCCCAGCCTATAGCGGCCACCAATTCTCTATCATAGAGTTCACTTAAAGTGATAAGGATCCTGAGTGCCGGTTCCAAATTCGCTAAAGAAGATTCTCCCTCAGGCCACATGATGTCAGCCGTCGTCAGCATCTCCGGTTCGCACTGTCCTAAAGTGCTTAGGATTTTGTTGTCTGCAAAATAACAATAGGCAAGACGATCAATAAAACATTCTCTAAGGATCTCGTGCAAGATCCATCGATCCACACACACAAAGTTGAGAAAGAGGGAGCCATTTTCTTTCTCGAGCCGCACCTTCAAGCGATATTTTCTTGACGGGTCCTGGATGAGTTGACTCGTTGCAAGTTGCTGATGAGGCATTCGGGGTCGTCGAGGCTGCCCCAGTTGTGTTTGACGAGTTGTTGTTGTTGTTGCTATTCGAATAAGGGGTCACGCGCCGGTACTTTTGCCGACCTCCTCGGACCCGATCCAGTCGGACGCCTTCCTTCAACATGCCCATGCGGATGCACTTTTGGAAGCGGCAAGCTTGACAGGCCTTCCGCCGGCGTTTATTGATCTCGCAGTCGTTGGCAGCAGGACAATTGTATTCGATGTTTCCTGGAAAAAAGAAGAAGCACACAATGTGTTATATGAGATCCCTAATCCCGGATTGCATTTTCTTCACGGTTCATCATCATTTCTAACGACGACATCATGTCATGACGTCTTTTGATCCGTGCGGATTCATTACGCACATCTCTAACGAACCCTTTTTTATACTAATGGATAACACGAGAAGATGGCAGCCACTAATGAAGGAAGCGTAATACATCAATGTTGATTTACGAGAATAGAAACACACATCTCACCTTGAATGGTGCGCTTGAAAAAGGCTTTACAGGCCTCACAAGACGCTACTCCGTAATGGAATCCGGATGCAACATCTCCGCACACTAGACAGAGCCTTTTAGGCGCATCGTCGTCTTTAAAATCACTCTGAAAAACAATAAACAGAAATTTAAGTGATGAAAACCTAATTTTAGATCACCCTATTGTTCTACTAGAGTGTGATGAACTCGTTGCATAAATATTGGCTCAACGTTCCAGTTTTTTTTGAAAAATTGTTTATCGTTAAGCTTTTAGGGGGTACCAATCTAGTTGAGATCCTGTAACGACGGACAACGCAAAGAAGATAAGCGGATCAAAATTTTCAGTACCCAATTGACCCAGATGTCATGTCATCTTATTTATCATGTGATTATAGAGAAAGAGCTCTCTTTCTCTCTAAATATATTCTAGAATGGACTCAAAGAACCCTACTTTATTTCCATGGCTGTGTGAAACTCTATATTGGATTCTAAAAGGACTGGCGCTAAAAATAAACTTTGAGCTCTCCCCAAAAAAATTCGAAAAACAAGAAAAATAGAATTTCTTCCAGGATTTTTATTTATTCACCTGGGTTCTATGACGACTTGTGAATTCGCCCGGAACAGAGGCTGTCGTTGACGAGCAATGGACATATTGCGGTTGAGTTTGTTGGGTTGGTTGCTGTTGCTGCGGTTGCTGTCGTAATTGAGTCTTAGTAGTCCCTTCCGCCTGAATTCCGCCTTCATCCGGTTCTGGGCTAGAATAAGATCGGGAGATGGAACGGCATAGACCGGTCGATGAAAGAGGAGAAATAGTCGATACATCCGTCTCCTCTGCTGCTGCTGTTCTTGCTGTACCCTGGTTTACTGATCCAGCACCATTTTGTTCCTGCTATAGAAGAAAAGAGGATTGCATTAGCTCTCTTTTTTAATAAAGATTCAATGGGGGGCCTCAGACTGTGCTGCCCCCACGGATCGATTCCGTGGTCAAGCAATAAGGAAGACGGATATTTAGTTCTCTCAGTTATGAGAAAAGGCGTCACACACAAACACATAGACACGCACAAACTACTACTATAGCGGAACTTCACACGCTCGACTAATGGAGCTCATAATCGGTATTCGATCCTTCCGGAACTTTACTACTTGAAAGGTTCAACAATAAGAGCGACAGAGAAGGTAGAATTTGTCATGCCATCAAGCGTGCAAGAGAAACAAAAGAAGAACCTGGATGAGTTTCTTGTTCCGGCCGGAAGAAGATGTAGTAGAAGAAGATGATGAAGAGGAAGAAGAAGAAAGTACACTATTAACACGCTTCCTTATCAATATAGAATTGATTGGCAAGTGATGATCAGCTTCTAAAAGATCCAGCGGAGTTGGACTGAAATCATCCGTCGTGTGCAAGAACTCATCATCCGGACTAGGGGCGATCGATGGTGGTGACATGGTAGAACCATAAGAACCACCGCTACCGCCGACATTTATCAATGCTCCACCTAGTAGGACTCGTCCTGAATCCGTTATTTCCTCTTCTTCATCTTGGCCAAATTCCAACTATACGATATATCCAGTATAGATAGAGACAAAGACGATGAGATTGCATGTAGTCCATCACGACGCAATACAATAGTTTGCATATCGCAGAGTTTGCAATAAGGATTCTTCTTCTTATTGGATTATTTTAAAGGTTTCATACACAAAGTGTATAGTTATAATCACCTCAAGTTGAAGTCCCGTAGTGGTTGGAGAATAGAGGGAACTATCCGAACACTCTTCCATCCCGCACAAATGATGGCTCCCGTGATCGTGGTGGTGATGATGGATCTCTGCTTCTTCCTTCTTCACTTCCGAGCGGAGTAGGAGCGGCTCCGTCGTAGTCATCATCGCCTGTGTATATAAAAAATATACAAATGAAGTTGTCAAAGAGAAGACTAATCAACATAATAGATGCCGGAAGGATGGATCGCGTGAAAGAAAGAATCCTTTCGATCCTGCGCCCTCCCCTCCCCTGCAAGAAAACGATCAATAAAAGCTGCCCTTGGACTTGAATGCCAAATAGGGGGGCCTTTTCCCGCGTGTAGGACCCTACGACCCATACTTGCCAAACCCCCAATGAGGCTTATTCTGGAGAAGGAAAAAAAAAGTTGTTTCGATGCCATAAGTCATTTCCCTCGACATACATTGTATTACATCTACAGAAAATACGTTTACTCGTCGATTCAGAATGACGCATTTTTTTTTTGTTGTTGACGAAAAAGCTGGTTAGGACCGGTTTATATACAACTAAGGATCTGGCTGGCTAGCTGCTGATACACGGCCGAGTGCCCTCCATTTTCTCTTTCTTTTTGTCATCCGCCATTGATCACTCTTGTACAGCTCTGATGCACACGCAAAGGTTTACTTATTTTTAGTTTTAAAAAAACTTCTATTTTTTTTTATTAAGACTTTGAAATTATTTGGAATGAACCCAACATAGAAGGAAATCCGGGGGAAGGAAATGAGGCCCCCTTCACATCAAAGTGTTGTTGAAAAAGATACCCACGCTGTTTAATAATGATGATGGAACGATCCTATAGTAGAACAATTATCGATCTGGCCTATAGCGTCACGTAACAATCTACTACTGCGCCGTGAAAAGAATCAATCACGAGGGAGAAAAAAAAAAGAGTCTTTGTACGGTGGGTGGACGTTGAATCGTAAAAACTTGGAATCACCGCGCAGTTACACAAGAGAGTAACATCAATCGTGTTGGAAACGATTTTGGCTCCATAAACACGGTCCACTGGAAACAAGATTATTGATGAAGTCAGTAATTATTCACAGAGGCACTGATTGTTTTTCTCTAACCTTTACACGCCCACTTTTCAAATATTGATGACTGTGTAAAAGTTAATTAAATTTAAATTTTTAAAAAGATCTTCGTGACGAGAGTCTATTTCCGATAAGGAATCTGACGTATGCATACACACAAGGTTTGAATTTCTGGCTCTTTCAACTAGACAATGTTGATCATCCCTCTTTTCTCGGAAAATTTCTATTTATACAAATATAAAACTCTACATTCCCTAGAAAAAGTTTCGGCAACCATCAACTTGTAAATTACATGGCTATTAAAAGTGGTCAAGGCCAAAGTTTTCGGCTCGATGAGCAAGTCACGATCACGAACGAATTCGGTCATTTTCCTGCAACTTTGTTCAAGTTAAACAAAGTCAACAAATCCCATCTGGCACGGCGTTAAATTTGATTAGTATTATAAAGTCTCATCACGTCTATACTTTTATTGAAAGAGAATGTGACATTTCTGGGCACAGACCATATTCTCGGAAGAAGGATTCAGCATATTTTTTCTTGGCATCGTTAGGAATTCATTATTATCATGCGACTCCCGCGTGAGTGAGGAAAGTGTCCATTCTCTTATTGATATAAATATATCCAGAGCCAAAGAATCCCATCAACGTTGAGACGTTAATAATAATCAGCAGCTATTGGGCCTCCAATCAGGAAAGTCGATCCTGATTTTCCCGAGAAAATGCTGTGCGCATCAGGATGATTACTCTCATCAAGACGGATTATACAAAAAAATTAAAAAAAAACGTGTCGCAAATAGTAAGAGATAAATCGAGGGGAGAACTTGATATGAAACATTTTGTATAAAGTAAGATGATATGATGCAACATAAGTGGAGGGTTATCATGTACGAATTAGATATCGATCTTCTTTTGATACGATGCCAATCGAGTTGTTTACCAAATAAAAATACGCTTTCTGGCAGTGTAACTAAACTTTAAAAGACCATTCATCAATCGTACTAGATATAGCTTTGGAAAGTTGAATAGAATCGATTTGAACACATGGCACGATCGTGAGAAGGTTTTTTTTTTTTTTTTGGAGGAAATGTTGGCGACACTTCAAAAATACCTCGAGGCTTTCCAGAAGGAATTGCGGCTACTGGGCTATCGCACGTAGACTATACGGGGAAAAAAATACATAAAAACTTCTTTTTTTTTTTGTTTCTCTCGGGCTGCCATCACGAGAGCGGAACACACGCTGCTGCCCAGAGCAACCTTGATACGATGATGGATCCACCATTTCCCCCCTCTTCCGTTTCGGAAAAAAAAATTTGCACTTTTCTCAAAGATGGTGCTCCACTCTAATAAAAAAAAAATTGTGTACAGAGAAGGGGAGAAATATTACACCCAAGCTGCAGATGACAGCTGGATATATTATTAATATTTACTATTTGCAATATTATAGCGGTTATTTCGACCAGCAGAGGCGACACGATCGAAAGCTATGGGGTAAAACTCTCTCACGAATTCAAAGACATTCCCCAAAGGAACAGAAACAAAAGAATGACATTAAATTTAATATTTGTACAGTCCTTACCAAAGCTTCTGCCCAGCTTTCCATTGTTGAAATAATATCACTAGAAGCTTTGTTTTGATTCTGTGTTCAAGGATTGGTTGTCAACATTTCACTTAACAGGTTCTTTCCTCAAAGGTTTGTATCAGGTACCGATAAATAATAATAAACAACACGATAAACAATAACAATCAAGTCAACAAAAACTCGCGACACTAGCAGCACTCGACATGTCTTCTGATTTACGATTCAAATCATTCTATTACTTGCTTGAATTCTTATTGTTTGACTTTTTGTTTCTAGAAAACGCATCGAGTTCTCTCATGTTTATGACTTAGTCCGGCCTCGGCTTGGTGGCCACTGTCGCTCTCAGATCTCTAGCTGCAAGGCCTGGGCGTATACCCATCGTATAACAGCTGCTGCCCTCAAGCGGCGCATGCGCATTATTTTCCCTTTCTTTAAGAAAAAATAAAAATAGAAAGAAAAACTACACAGCTGATGTATGTCTCTGAATCATGTTATAACTCGGAAAAGTGTTTTTCTTCTTTTTTTTTTTAAAGGAAGGCCCGAAGCCACGAACGGAAAGAAGAAGAGAATTGAGTAAAACCGCATATATATATTCTTATATATGTGTGTTATTGTGCGTCTCGGGAACTCGTAACCTGTATGGCCGAAGTATCTCTCTTGTCTTTGTGTGTAGATGATTTTCAGAAGGCCCCCTGGCGTTTGATGATTCTTCTTTTCCCTCTTCTTCGGTTAACCATCTTCTTCCCTCTTCGTCCGAGTTTTCATCACACTTTCTCTCTCTTTTTTTATATGATAGGATTCAAGTCATTTTGAGGGAAAAAATACATAGGTGTGTTAGATTTTTTTCAAAGTTTGTTTACGAAGCGAGCGTCAAATTTCGGGTAGCGGCGGTACTTTCAACACTCAACTTCGTATTCACCTCTCGAAAAAATTGAATAAGGATGCGACTCTGACTTGATTACATCTTAAATGCATAAAAGACGGAGAATCACGTTTCTTCGTGAGTATTTTTTTCGTGAGTGTGGTGGCGCTAGTAGTCGGGATTGGCCTTGAACTTGAAGAAGTGCTTTAAAAAAGGAATAGCCGACGGCAAAGCTTTTCCTTGTTATTAGATAATGGCCAACGAAAGTAGAAGTAAGGAGAACGAAATAAGCTCAGAGAACAGGCCGTTTATAATCGGTTTTCTCTACTCTTCACGCAGCAACGTTGCCAAGATAGCATCAAGAATCAATAAAACATGAGCAAGAGGTTATGGGGGCGTTGCGAATAAGAAAGATTACAGAACAGGATGTATAACATACAGACCAAAAAGATCAAAAGCTTATGTCGAATGTCAAAGAATTATAAAAGCCGGAAAATCAAAAATTTCCCACAGGTGACTTGTCATTACATTAAATTCAAGTATATTTAAAGAACGGGATAAACTGGTTTCAACTGACCAAATAATAATAAAAAAGCTGCTAGACGAGGGGGGAGTATGGGCGAGAAAAAGCAGCACCATCAACCTGTCAATTTCAAGGCTCCAGCTTCTTCTTCTTCTTCTTCTCCCCCTAGCTTCGAGCCCCCTCTTATTATTGTCACTCTGGACGAAACCTCATTCCGTCTTTTTAACCTTGACCCGTCTCACTTGTTATGACCATCAATATTCGAGCTTTTACATCTCTTACAATTGTTCTAAGAGTAGATGAGATGGCGGGGGTTTCTTGTTACTCAAAAAGATCAAAGATATAAAAATAAAAGAAAATATATCTCCGTAACGGGGAAACGAATTGTAATTTGTATTTTCTCAGACCACGTCCCAGACCCAGAGAAAAATACGGCGGGATTTCGCACGGTGTGTTACTCAAGACCTTGAGCTTTTGACTGTATCTCAACAAATTTACATATTTCTCTCACTTAATCTCTTTAGACAAATCAAGGTTTCTCTTCGCTAAAATGATTAAGATTATAGGAAGTTAAAAGATACTCTATTTCTTCAACTTAATTTGCATACATGAAAGTCTGATTGGGCCCAGAACGGTTGCTGAGGAAGAATTTCAAGGCCAAAGTCACTACGGGTTTCGTTATATAAATAGAAGAAAGAAAAACTTGCACGTAGGGAAGTTGTGTTAATGAACCACTCCAACTGGCGTTGTAGTACTACTTTTAAAAAAAGAAGTGCTTGAACAAAAAAGATGAAATTGTATTTATTCTCTTTAACAAAACCCAACATGCCGACTAATGGCCAAAATTCCTCATCACAGTTATTCACGTGTATAATTTAGAAAAATATATTTCTTAAATATATTAAATTGGTCAATTATTGTGCAAAAAAGAAAATCATCAAGATTCCTTTTTCGGCGAATGATTCAAAAGATAATCGAATCGCTCTTTATTCCTCCAGACGAATTGAGGAGCGTAATTTTTGTCTCCATCAGATTGAGGATTGACTAGGAAGAAAGGCTTACTTCCATCGAACCAGGCGCCTTTCTCGATCAATCCTGCAATATAGGTGAGGTCTAACTTTTCTGGGTAATCTCCCCATCGAGGTTTATCATCTTTCTGAGCAGCCATCAATTTTAAACGGATTCCTTCCGGCCGGTAGCACCTATAGAAAAATAAAATAAAAAAGTTATGCAAATTTTACACTTAATAATATTCCTAGTTCAAAGTACCTTTCAAGATCTCAAGTGGTGTTATTTATATTTCAAAAGAAAAAAAAATAGTTACCAGACATGCAAATTACAAGCCAAGATTAGTGGTAAAATAAGAAACCTTTAAATCGTAAAGCTTTTTTTTTTACACCACAAAAGGAAAAGTATATTACTTAAAAGAATTTTCTTTTCATAAAACTTATGCGGGCTTTTAAAAAAAAACATTTTAGCTTAGAATTATTATCATAAGCTCTTTTAATCTTATCTCTCCGAAATGATATGCTCATACTACGACTGTTTTTAATAACATGTTGACGCATGAATAGCATGAAGTGCTATATGATTTACTGCGCTTCTCTATTTCCGGTCTAAAATGTAATTTTAAAATTACCAAGAGCAGTGGAATCCAGCGTAAAATTTAACACTGCCAATTGACCATTCTGCCACTCTCTTCTTGCCATCTTTAACGTATTGAGATACTTTGTTTGAGAATGGTTGTTTTTGTAGGTTATTCCGGCGGAGAGACATGACTTGGCCGTCGTAGACTTGATTGATCATCGCCATGGTGGATATAGCGACAACTTTGGTCACGTCTTCCTGGTTTCCAACACCGGTTCGCTTCCAGAAAAAGCCGTAGACGGACCAACGGAGTGTCAACGCAATAGGTTCCGGATAGCCATCGTACAGTTTTAAAAATAACAGCACGTCCCTAATTAAGAAAAGAAGAAGAAACAGCACAATTTTTTACGATACATAAATCACTAGTTTGCTGGTTGGACAGAAAAGTTTAAAGGGAGCCAAATTTTTGTGCAGCTAAGTAACCATGGCGTCCTACAATTGTTATTTTAAAATAAATAGTTGCACCTGTTATTTACCTATTGGGTATTTCATCTGCATCGAGCAATAAAAATAGATCATCATCTCGAACACCTGTGATGTAAAAATAAATATTTATTTTATCTAATATTTATTATAGGGAACAAATATATACCTTGGATCCTTTTGAGGCCTTCTTGGCCCATATAATCACGGATGAACGTATCGGCAAACCATCCATCCGTGTAACCTTTTTGAGGGAAGTGATCGATGAAGACATGAAGAATCTTGTGCTGGAAATGGCTCATAAATCCTTGACGGAGTTGTGGCAACAAGTAGAGCGGACTAGGATCTCCACCGGCCGTTATGTTGGACTCACCAACAATGAAGACGTCTACAACATCACCAACTTCTTCCAGTCGCATCTCAAAGAATTCCAACTCGTGATTCAAATTGAAGCCGTGAATCAGTCTCCGGGGTTTCTCACGAACTTTCAATCCTGAACATTTTCCCGGAAGAGACGGACATGCCGTTTCCCAAACGGATTCCGGGATCCCACAATCTGTTCCATAAAATCCTTGTCGGCATTTGCATGTTGAGTTGAAGGCAACCGGCTCGGTTAACAAAGTACCGGCAGTGAAACAGCTGACCCCGTCTTTTCTTTTCGTGAAATATGTTCGTTCATCCTCGGAATCGTGGAGCGTGAACGTCTCCGGGAGCTTAGGAAGAACTGTGACTGGCAATCCAACATCAGCATCAGTCTCTGCAGCTGTTGATACAACTCCACTCCAGTCGTAAAAACCCTGAGCTGCCCTCTGGAACGTAGATGTACTCTTGTAAACACTGGTCAATCCGACAATCACCAAGACCTAATTCAATTAGATAATTACGTCTGTTTTGTTATCAATATAATACCAAGAAAAAGAAGCTCTATAAAAGTCTTAAAGTTTTGACGACTATTATTGGATTACACGAATACGTAATTTATACCTGAATTCCAATAACCCAGACGGCGATCCTTCTAAAAAGTGGAGGCATAATATTCAAGTCCAGGTCGAATTGTTTGTTTAAATAATTTTCAGTTTTTCATCTGAATGACTTTTGACTTTCCAAACAGCGACTGACGCCGCCACCTACAAGGTAAATTTTACAACGTTTCTTTTATTAGTTCTGCAAAGAGTAGAGTGTATCGATTCAAACTGACATGTATATAGTAATACAAGGTGTGTGCTATCGTAATAGATAAGGGAGTCATGGGCAACTATCTTTGTTGGTCAAACAACTATTAAAAGTTCTTATAATAAACACGTGTCGTGTATCTATATTGCGTTGGATCGTAACGATTGGTCCCGGAAATGAAATGCTTTTTAAAATATAAATGTTTATCAAACCTTAACGGAACTTTCTTCTTAAGAAACAAAGGAATTGAGTTTGATTAAGGATATACATTTCAATTGTAATTAAATAGCGCACCTGTCTTTTCAAATTTTAAAGGATGTTCGTCTAGGAGCCGCTCCCATCCGTCAGGTACTTTTTGTTACGGCGACTGCCGCCTTGTAACTAAAACAACTTGCATTCACGCAGTGTCTCTCCACCCCTCAAAAGCTATAAAGCTTAAAACTTTATTCTAAAAGTATACTTTTTTGTACTAAAACACATGTCTATACGGAAGTGCGAATCGATTCAAAATTGTTACTTGCCACAGTGGCATAACCCGAAGGGCATAATTTATAATTCGTGAACAGACAATAAAAATAATATGAAAAAAACTGGTTTTCTATATAATCCAAGGGCGATGAATGTTTCAACTTTTGGTATGGCATCAACTTTCCAAAGAGTCCAATGCCCCAAAAAAGGCTCATCTGGAAATCCCAAGATTTGCAATCCAATTTCTAGAAAGTGTTGATACGATTGTATAAACGTAAATTATTCCCTATCTCAAGGATGATACTCATGCGTTGAGTTATTGTATTACGAGCCAGCAAATGTGTCTTCAAGAGGTCCCTAGTGTCAACGTTCCGCGCTGAGCACATTCCATCCTTAATGGACCGCGCGCTATATTAGCCTCTTGTCGACTCCCCTTATACTTTTTTACAACAGTTCGTAAACTATTTGTTTTCTTTTTAAAAAGAGAAAATAACTTAACGACTGGCGTCTTTGCCTAATAGTCAAAATGTAGGATAAATGATGTGAAACTAACCTGTGAGTTGAATACTTCATATAAAAGAATCAACAGAAGAGAAAAGGGAAACGGCAGCCGGTCTCGACGGCGTTTCTTTCCATTATGTGACGTTGACTCCCGGCATATCTATACCACACTATCCTTGGATTGTTTAACTCTTCACGTTGCCTCGAGAGAGATGAAACACATGTGGAGTGACGCAACGAAATAACGAAGGAAAAACAAGGAAAAACGTCGGAAAGAGCGTGTGGGCAAAGATAAACCCCAAAAGCAAAGTCACGTGATTAAACCTAATCTTACTTCATTTCAACGGGATATTGCTTCAGGGATTCTTACTTAATAGTTGGTTAGAAAGAAAGGAGAAGAAAAAAAATGTAATATGCTTCTACTAGCTAATTATGCGCCATGAGCTGTTATTTATTTCCATGTATGAATTGTTTTTTAGGAAGGGACCATCGAACTTTCAAAAAGGTTAATTTTTTTCATAACTATCGTGAATCAGGACAACGTAGAGTAATCTCTCTCTCTTTTTCGCTCTTATCCTACCACATATATCTTCTAAAATGTCACATCTGCATGTCGCTATGGGAGATCTCGTCACCCTCTCTTTTTCCCATCAACTCTCTCGAGAGATATTGAGTGAGCATTGTTTTTTCCCTCTCTTTTTTCTTCTCCCTTGATCGACAAGGGAATTAATAATCCAAATGCGAGTGCCAACGACATTGCATCTTCGCCCTTTTGAGCATCAGTACACTTTGAAAAGTTGCATGACAAACATCAAGTACGTCTCGCTTCATTTCGTTTCGCGCTAGCTTTTTCATTTCTTAAGTTAAGACCGTGATAGTGAACGCAACACAACGCGACAGTTCAACCACCTAACTATTTCCGACAATAACGTTTGAATTTCCTAGTAGCATTGGTAATACTCGCTAGATGGTGATGAAAATTGGTTGCATTTTTTACCACTAGATGGAAATTGAAATTTCATTCACGTGTTGACACTTAACAGCACCGTGGCACGAAAAACATAACATCGGTGGACGAGAGAAACACGGTCTCACTTGTTCTCCCGGTATCGTGAAACTTACATCTTTCCACTAGTGCTGAACGAATCAAACTTGCCTTGAAATGGTGAACTTGAACTCCAACAAAACCTGCAGCACCAAGAAATGGGCTGGTAAGTTTCCCTTTCTTTAAAGTTACATAATAACACGTCATCAAACTATGAACTCTTCAGCGATTCTCTAGTGACCTTGAGATAACTTTATTTTACCTTTAAAAGAATACATTTTTACATATTTTTTACAGCTGTGAAGAGCTCAAGACTGGAAGAGGTTCTGAGCCAAAGAATTTTAATAATTGATGGAGCCATGGGAACTATGGTATTCCAATTGTGTATTTAAATATTTAAAAATTATTAAAAATGTTTTACAGATTCAACGACATCGCCTTGAGGAAGAAGATTTCCGGAATACGGAACTTGACGGATGCACAAAAAATCTTAAAGGCAATAACGACTTGCTCAGCATAACTCGTCCGCAAATAATCTACGATATTCACAAAGTATGAATCATAATTTTATATTTTTTTCCCTTTCTCATAATTAATTGATTTTTGGTCTAAGGCGTACCTAGAAGCGGGAGCAGATATAATTGAAACCAACACTTTCAGCGGAACTTGGGTGGCTCAATCGGATTACGGACTTGAAGGCTGGGCTTATCGGCTCAACTTTGAATCCGCCAAGCTGGCCGCTCGAGCTGTTGCTGATTTTCAACAAGCTACGGGGAAAGAGTGCTGGGTGGCCGGAGCTCTTGGACCAACAAATCGAACGCTTTCCATCTCTCCTTCCGTTGAAAGGCCTGATTTCCGGAACATAAGTAAATAAAGCTTATTATTGCTGCTTAAAAATATTATATTAATGCGATTTTTGACTTCCTCTATTTAGCTTTCGACGAGCTGGTCGATGCTTATAGCCAACAAGCAAGAGGTTTGCTGGATGGAGGAGCTGATGTGTTACTCGTTGAAACCATTTTCGACACGGCCAATGCTAAAGCCGCACTTTTTGCCATTGAAAATTTGTTTGAAAGTGAATACGAACGTGTTCCCGTCATGGTATAATCTCTAATCCAACTTAGTTTTTCATTGAATAAATTTTAAAAATTAATTTAGGTTTCTGGAACGATTGTCGATAAAAGTGGTCGCACTTTATCCGGCCAAACCGGAGAGGCATTTGTTTCTAGTGTATCCCAATCGAATCCTCTGTGGTATTTCTTTTTAAAATAATGCAATTTTGTTAAAAATGAATATAATTTGATATATTTTACAGCATCGGATTGAACTGTGCCTTGGGAGCGAGAGAAATGCGACCATTTATTGAGACGATTGGACGCTGTACCCCGTCTTACGTCATCTGCTACCCTAATGCCGGTAATTATAATTTATTAGACTAAAGAAATAAATCATTTTATCGATTATTATTTTAGGTTTACCCAATACTTTTGGTGGTTATGATGAGACCCCTGAAATCACGGCAGAAAATGTTAGGGATTTTGCTGCGGATGGATTGGTCAATATTATCGGCGGATGCTGTGGCACCACTCCAGATCATATTAGGTAATTTAATTAAATTTTTGGTGCATTTCTTCGGTTTTTAAAAATAAATTTTAAAACTATTTATAGGGCAATTAAATCCGTGGTTGAAAAATACCCACCTCGCAAACCAGTCGCCAATCCTTACGAAGGCTATATGCTGCTCTCCGGA
Organism: Chydorus sphaericus; assembly: GCA_030141595.1. Classification (NCBI taxonomy): domain Eukaryota; kingdom Metazoa; phylum Arthropoda; class Branchiopoda; order Diplostraca; family Chydoridae; genus Chydorus; species Chydorus sphaericus. The sequence continues at coordinate 7,126,007 of CM057927.1, forward strand.
TTAGAACCATTCCGCATCGGAAAGGAAACGAATTTCGTCAATATTGGGGAACGTTGTAATGTAGCCGGTTCTCGTAAATTCTTACGCCTCATCAAAGATGACAAATATGATGTAAGTATTGCAATTTATTTAAATATTTCAAAGTGAGTTCATTTTCTATCTTAATTTCAGGAAGCTTTACAAGTTGCCAAGGAACAGGTGGAGAATGGAGCCCAAGTTTTAGATATCGTAAGACCCCTAAATACTATCAATTTAAACTTACTGAATTAATTAAATCGTTTATTTATACAGAATATGGATGAAGGAATGTTGGATGGTGTGAGCGCCATGACGCGCTTTTTAAATTTAATTTCTTCCGAGCCCGACATTGCCAAAGTGCCTCTATGTATCGACTCGTCCAACTTTCGTGTTATAGAGGCCGGGCTAAAGTGCTGTCAAGGGAAGTGCATCGTTAATTCCATCTCTCTGAAAGAGGGCGAAGAGGATTTCATCCGCAAAGCCAATATCGTCAGGAAATTTGGTGCTGCCGTTGTTGTTATGGCTTTTGATGAATTGGGCCAAGTATGTTACTAATTGTTCAATTCATCTACTTTAGTTTCAAGTTTATGAATTCCATTTTATTATATTAGGCTGCTGATACTGATCGCAAAGTAGAGATTTGCGTTCGCTCCTACAAACTACTGGTGGATCGTGTCGGCTTCAATCCTAACGACATCATTTTCGACCCAAATATCCTCACCATCGCGACTGGAATTGAGGAGCACAACACTTACGGCATCTCATTTATCGAAGCTTGTAAAAGGATCAAAGTATAAAATCTCGTATAGCCTATTCTGTTTCCTCGATTACATCGGTTTCAAAATGATGCAGGAAGCGTGCCCTGGATGCAGAGTGAGTGGGGGAGTTTCCAACATCTCCTTCTCTTTCCGAGGCATGGAGCAAATCCGTGAAGCCATGCATTCCGTATTTTTATATCACGCCATCAAAGCCGGATTGGATATGGGGATCGTCAATGCTGGTGCGCTCCCCGTCTATGACGACATTGATCCCAAACTGCTCGAGCTTTGCGAGACTGTTTTGTGGAACAAGGACCCTCAAGTATAAAACGCTTCTTTTCTTTTCTTCAGCTTCATTGACTTGATGTTTTATTGGATTATCAGGGAACGGAAAAGCTGCTGGAATTTGCTCAATCTGTTGGCAAAACTACAAAAGTTGTTGATGAAGTGGATAATGGAGTCATTTTACCTGTGGAAGAGCGGATCGAAAACGCTCTAGTGAAGGTATTCATCCTTCTATAATTTTATTCAACATAATTGATTTATATTTTGTATTATAGGGTATCGATAAATACATCGTCGAGTATACAGAGGAGGCTCGATTGAATAAAGAAAAATATCCACGACCTTTGAACATCATCGAGGGGCCACTAATGAAAGGAATGTCAATCGTTGGTGATTTGTTTGGTGCCGGGAAAATGTTTTTACCACAAGTTATCAAATCTGCCCGTGTTATGAAGAAAGCCGTGGGTCATTTGGTTCCTTTCATGGAAAAAGAGAGAGAAGAAGCGCTTGCCATTTCTGGTGGAGTTGCTCAGGAAAATGTATTTCTATTTTATTTAATAATTCTCAATGGAACTCTAAAGCATCATTTATGAATTGCAGGATCGATTTGCTGGAACGGTTCTGCTGGCCACTGTGAAAGGTGACGTTCACGACATTGGTAAAAATATTGTCGCTGTCGTCTTAGGATGCAATAATTTCCGAGTCATCGATATGGGAGTGATGGTGCCTTGTGATAAAATTTTACAGACGGCAATCCAAGAGAAAGCAGGTTTGACTCTAATGAAACCTTTTTTTTTTTAGTTTCTTTAAAATTAATTATTTAAATTAGATATTATTGGACTCTCTGGACTGATTACACCCTCTTTGGATGAGATGATCTACGTCGCCAAAGAGATGCAGCGTCTTAAATTACAAGTGCCTCTTTTAATTGGCGGCGCCACTACTTCCAAAGCTCATACGGCTGTTAAAATTTCACCGGCTTACGAACATCCAGTTGTTCACGTTTTGGACGCTTCTCGCAGTGTCGTTGTTGTAAGATTTCATTTCAATTTATACTTAATCAAATTTTATAAACTTTTTATTTCTAATAAAGTGTTCCACTTTGCTGGACAAGAACAACATCAACGAGTATATGGAAGAGATTCGTGAAGATTATGAAGATGTAAGGCAGCAGCACTATGAATCTTTACGCGATCGTCGTTACGTCAGCTTGGAGAAAGCTAGAGCGCGCCGTTTAAACCTTGAATTTACTGGAAATTCTGCTCCTGTCCGGCCAAGTTTTATTGGCACTAGAGCCATCACCGATTACAGTTTGGAAAAGTTGGTCCCTTTTATCGACTGGAAACCTTTCTTCGATGTTTGGCAACTGCGTGGAAAGTATCCCAATCGTGGTTACCCGAGAATTTTCAATGATGAAGCTGTCGGTAAGAGATTCATCTTTTTAAGCTATTAATAAAATATGAGTGTCAATCCTATTTTATCGTAGGAGCTGAAGCCAAGCGCGTTTTTGACGATGCCCAGAAATTGATGAAGAGAATTATGACCGAAAAGTCGTTCCAACTTCGCGGTGTTCTGGCCTTTTTCCCGGCCAATAGCGTTGAGGACGACATTTTGGTTTACGAAGATGATGAATGGCCTCGTGATGAACCACTAGCTCGACTCTGTGGACTCCGTCAACAAGCAGAAAAAGAGAATAAAGACGATTCTTACCTCTGTTTGTCAGATTTTATCGCACCACTTAGCTCCGGAATCAGCGATTACGTCGGAATGTTTGCAGTGTCCGCCGGTTTTGGGTACTTGTATTTTTTTCTAATAGTCATTTAACAAATTATCTCAATTGGTCGATTTGATCTAGATGTGACGAATTATGCGCCCAGTTTGAAAAGGAGAATGACGATTATAACATTATCATGACTAAAGCTTTGGCGGATCGTTTTGCAGAAGCTTTTGCGGAAGCGTTACATCAACAAGTCCGTACTGAATTATGGGGCTACAGCAAAGAAGAGCAACTGGATAATTCCGATTTACTTCGAATTAAATATCAAGTATGTAGACAAATTATAAGTTTATAAAATATTAAAACTAATTAAATTTTTTTGAAAAGGGCATCCGTCCGGCACCAGGGTACCCAAGCCAGCCGGACCACACCGAGAAGAAGACCATGTGGCGGCTAATGCAAGCCGAGCCGAGGACTGGCATCAGATTGACTGACTCTCTTGCTATGGAACCGGCAGCTTCCGTTTCCGGCTTATATTTTGCTCATCCGAAATCTTCTTATTTCGGTGTTGGGAAAATCACAAAAGACCAAGTACGTCTCTATCTATCTTTTTTTTTTTTTGCAATTAATTAATTAAATTATTTTTTTAATAGGTTGAAGATTATTCTTCTAGAAAGCAAGCAGATTATTCCACTATCGAAAAATGGCTCAATGTCAACTTGGCTTACGATGTGTGACCCTTTCTATTGAACCCTGCCAATCATCACTTTTTAAATTTTTGTTTGGAATAAAAGTTTTTAAAATAAAACTATTTTTCGCTTTTTGGTTTGGGCGGCTGGATGACCTTGGTAGTGTTGCTGCAGATTCTGGTAATCGGGGGTGTTCTAGAGAGGTTCATAAACAACATTTTCGGCTCTTTGTGCCTTTAAAAGTGCTTTTGGAGGGGAGAGAGAGAGAGGAGGTCAGGAACCATATGTTTCCGCTAGCATCAGCTATCGCTTCTATTTTTTAGTGAGGGGTGCTTGGAATCCTCTTAGATATCGAATTACTCATGAGAGACAGAGAGAGAGACACAAGTCGAGTTGCTTCTTTCGATTCTATTAGTTGCAGGCTGCGAAATCGACGAGCCGCACGTCATGGCTGCTAGTCTACAAAGACACGAGGAGTTACTGATCCTCCTTATTGGTGTCTTTTGCTGTCTTCAGTGCGTGATTTCAATCCCGAAATCAGATTTGTTATTTCCCTATGGTGCTCCCTTTGGAGATCGAAATCTGGATAATGATACAGACGATTACGCCACCCTTGAAATTGAGTTGACAACTTCGATAGTTTTCTATGGACAGCCCTATACTTCCATTCACGTAAGCTGTGTATTTTTAACTTAATAAATCTAATACACTCATAATATTTCTTTTTACTTACAGGTTAATGAAAATGGGCTGCTCTCTTTTCTTACGGAGATTGCAGTCTTTTTCAGCATTCCGTTCCCGTTGGATTATCCCGTAATCGCCCCATTATACTCGGATGTAGACATTCGATCTCGAGGAGCCATTTGGTTCAGGTGAGTTTCGTTTTATTATAATTTAAAGCGCTTTAATAATTTATGAGTCGATTTAGGGAGACTCAAGACTCAGCCGATGTTAAAAGAGCTTCAGTTTTGGTGCAAAAACATTTCTCTTCCGGTCGAGGTTTCGAAGCCAAACATTTATTCATAGCCACTTGGGATGATGTCGGATATTTCGATCATGGAAGTGACAAGGTAATATTTAAATTAGAACTCTTGTAAGTTGTGAACGAATTCATTGAATTTCAAATTCGGTACAGGGAAATACATTTCAAGTAGTGATTGCTACTGATGGACAAGACTCATTCTGCCTCTTTGGCTATCCAGAAGATGGAATTCAGTGGATTCAAGGCGTGGGAAAGAATCCAAATGTGCCAGATGCGAGAGCTCAAGTCGGATTCGTTTCCGGTGACAATCGTTTCTATCTCCTCAAAGGATCGGGATCAGATCAAGTCTCTAGTTTGACCAAGTAAATTAAAAGAATACATTTAGTTTTCTATCAACTTCAAAATATATATTTTTCATACACTAAAAGATTATCTAATATCGGAGTTCCCGGATTGTGGATGTTTAATGTCGGCAACATAAGCGATGTTGGTGAAGTTGAATCACCAGATTTGGCAACAGGAGACAGTATATAAGAATTCTCCTCCATTATCTGACGACGTAAATATACAGTCATTTTGTGGTGTATAGGTATCCTGCTGCAGCCGCAGGTAGCAGAAACTTGCGCTGTCGGCTCCGCTGTGTGCCACAGCAAAGCGATTTGCGTGGACTACAATCCTGGATTTTGTTGTCAGTGCTCTGCAGGATTTATGGGAAATGGCAGAAATTGTCTTCCTCATGGTAAAAAATTTAATTAAAAAATGATTAATTATATATATTAAATATTTTTCATCAGGAATCCCGCAAAGGATCAACGGAAAAGTGAGTGGTGAAGTGAACGGCGTCCGTTTTCAAGATGAAGATTTGCATTCTTATGTCGTGACAAGCGATGGTCGAGCTTATACGGCTGTGTCCAAACTTAATGATACGGTTGGATTTGATATGCAACATCTTTCAATCTTGGGAGGAGCGATTGGATGGCTTTTTGCTCGATCCACATCCAGCAGTGCTCCTAATGGATACCAACTAACAGGTTTCTTTTAACTAGCTATAGCTAAAATCATATTTTACTGATAATAAATCATATTAAATTAGGTGGAAGATTTAACTTTACCACTGTGATGGATTTCCCTCAATCTGGGCAACACATTGTCATCCAGCAGCATTTCCACGGAGTGGATGTCTTCAACTATTTACGGATGAGCGCAAACATTCAAGGCGACGTCCCATCTATTCCTTATGGCTCAAAAATAGAAATCTCGGACTATGAAGAAGAGTTAGTTAAATCTGGACTTGGTATACTCTTTTTGTTTTATAAGCTCCATAAATTTTAAATATGGATTTTAATACTCTAAAATCTAGGTGTATTTAAATCATCCAGTCGCCGAGCTTTTAGAATTGAAGGATCAACATTAGATGTTCCATTCACGGTGGAACACGTCATTTCTTACGAGGAATGCCCTTTTTCAGAGTTGGCTAACAACACTATACTTCGACTTACAGTTGGGCGCAATTTTGTTACTTATGATGCCCGAGAACTTATCGTTCGTTTCGCCATGACAAGCAAGAGTTCACCTTTTGAAGGTCTGATATTCTATTTTAATGAATAGTAACGTATAATTAACTTTTTATTTTTTTATAGATATTGGTGATCCTTGCATAAAGGGGCAAGCATCTTGCGTACCGAACAGTGTCTGCATTGTCGAGAAAGATACTTTCCGCTGCGTTTGCAATAGAGGGTATAAGTAATTTTTTTAAACATGAATAAAAAATATAATTTAAGATTATCCTGCTTAGGTTTGATTTCGTGTATGATGAGGTGAAAGAAGAAGGAGCTTGCGTCGACATTAACGAGTGTAACGCTGGAACGGACCGTTGTGACGAAAACGCACTCTGCTTCAATGAAATGGGAACGTATCAGTGTCGTTGCAAAGTCGGCTACAGTGGCGATGGATTTACATGTCAAAGTATACTTTCTTCTTTTAAAGTGTCATTACGTTGTATTTCAATTTCATATCAATTCAGAGGAGACGGCGTGTTCCAGAGTGCGTTGCGCGGCCCATTCGAGGTGCTACGAAACTCCTGCCGGAGATCCCGAATGCCGCTGCCTTCCCGGCTACCAAGACGTTGATAATCAATGCAGACCTCTCTCTTCAACCCAAACTGATTGCAGACAAGATCACCGTTGTGACATCAACGCCCAGTGTGTCTATTCGAGTCAGATGGATCAGTACCGATGCCAATGTTTAGCAGGATTTAAGGGCGATGGTCTCAACTGCACGCGCACTTCAGGCAAATTTATTTCATAACTTTTATATTTATACAATTAAACTAACGTAGTACTGATTACAGAATCCTGCGAGGTGGCCGCTAATTGCAGTCCTTACGCTACGTGCTCTTATGATGAGATCCTCAACAGTTATCATTGTAAATGTCTTCCTGGTTACGAAGGAGATGGCTACACCTGTGTAAGACCTACCTGCGTCTTGGGAGAATGTTGGTGCCCGGAAGGGTATCAATACCTCAACGGGAAATGTGAACGAACTGTAATCAGCGATGAGGTCAATCAAGTTAACTGCAATGAGGTCAACATTTGTCACCCGAATGCTCGATGTGTTTCGGGAAGCAAACCGAACGAATATGCCTGCCAGTGCGATCAGGGATTCACGGGCGATGGATTCCAGTGCGCACCTCAACCAGGTATCCCTCTTCCACCTGCGACTTTGTCACCTATAGACGGAGATGTTGGGTGTGATGTGAGTAATAACTGTGGAGCTCACGCTACCTGCATCTACGACGATGAATCCCTTCGGTCTGTTTGCGTTTGCGATGGAGGATATCGTGGAGATGGTTTCACCTGTACTCCAAATGGTACATAATCTTGAACCATTACATATCATATATTCACACAATTAAAAATTATATTGTAAAAACTCATTTAGATGGATGTAATAGCGTTGCTGATTGTGATCCTAACGCTCAATGCGTTTTCAGTAACCGAGAGCAGCGCTACCAGTGCGAATGCGGGCAAGGCTTCTTCGGCGATGGAAAAATTTGCTACGTGCTCGATCAAGGTATAAAATGATAAGCCAATTTTTGTATTTAACCCTGATTCGTACCCTCTGCTTAAGCTTTACTTTTTAAAGTGCTGCTATTGTGCCATTTTTTTTCCTAAGTGGTATAATATTGTTAGTCAGAAGCGAAAACCCTTTTAGCAAAGTTTCAAATTTAGCCGAAATCACTTATTTAAAAAATCCTTCAAATAATTTAGTGGAAGAGGAGCCTGGATGCAATGAACTCAACAACTGCCACGTGAATGCCGCTTGCGCTCTAGACGAATCCAGCAGTAGACACGTCTGCATCTGCCGCCCGGGATTCAGCGGGAATGGATTTCATTGCGAGCCGAGCGTGATCGGCTGCAACGTAATCAATAGTTGCCACCGTGATGCTCAATGTCTGTACGATCCCGATTCCAAGGGATACCGATGCAAGTGCAGAGAGGTATCAACTCATTTTTACACTTTTTATATTATTGACTTTAATTGCGTAAAAAATCATATATAGGGATATACAGGGAACGGGAATACCTGTCGACCATTAGAATCTTGCGTAGATAACGAAAGCATTTGTCATCCTAGTGCAAAGTGCGCCTGGAATACGGAAGGATATTACGCATGCAGATGCTCCGATGGTTTCCGAGGTGATGGTTATCAATGCCAAGGTAATTTTAATAAATGTAATTTTCGTTCATATTTACACAGCTGATTCCTTTTTTTATTTTTCAGTAATACCAAAATATGAAGGAAATTTCCTTCTTATCAGTCATGGAATGTCAATCCTGCGAGTTCCCGTTCAGTCGTCACCCAAAAATGTGGGGCGCCCCATTTTCATTCAAATCTTCCAGGCAGCCGTCGGTACATCAATTGTTCCCTCATTCATGTTGTACGATAAACTTTATTGATTACGAAATTGTATCAGGAATCGATATCGACTGCCATGAAGGTCGAGTCTATTGGAGTGACGTTAATGGACGGACCATTACCAGCGCTTCTTATGACGGGACTCGATCCGAAATCTTTCTCAGCTCTGGTAATTCACCATTTTTTTTTAAATTAAATCAGGTCTTATCAACTACTTGTACTTGTATTGTTATAGATATAGGATCCCCGGAAGGGATCGCAATAGACTGGCCATCTAGGAACATTTATTGGACAGACTCTATGAAGGATACGGTTGAAGTAGCCTTTTTGGAGACCAAGCAGCGTCGAGTGTTAATCAGTACCAAGCTTGTAAATCCTCGAGGAATAGCAGTCCACCCGACCCGAGGGCTCCTCTTCTGGAGTGACTGGGATCGAGCCGGACCCAAGATAGAGGTTGCCAATATGGATGGATCCAACCGGAATTTATTCGTTAATACGAGTCTCCAATTACCCAATTCTCTCACGGTCGATTATGAGCGTGATGAACTGTGCTGGACAGACGCTGGAATCCATCGAATCGGTATTAATTCAATTATTTCTTCTTATCAAATTAAATTTATTTTCTTTCCTTTTTAGAATGTATTGGTGTGGACGGAAGCAATAGACGAGTAATCCGTTCAGATGTTAAATATCCATTTGGCCTGACTCATTACGGTCAGCGGCTCTTTTGGACGGATTGGGAAGAGTAAAAATCATAACTATTTTAATCATTATGATAAAATTTTAATCCCTTGTTCCAGGAAAAATATAAGGAGCGCATCAAAACGAGAAGATGAGAGCAATAACAATCTAGCCCTCCAAGTTCCATTAGGCGGACAGGGAAAACTCTATGGCATTGTAGCAGTTCCCGAAACCTGTCCTAGAAGTATATTTACATAATAGTCCAAGCATTTTAAAAAACAAATATTTTAACTCAATCACTTATTGTTACAGTTCAATCATCCTGTCAGGCAGGATATGGGGGATGTAATGCGGACCAAGTGTGCTTACCAAGCGGCCCCAGTGGAAGAACGTGCCTTTGAGACTAATCTTTTTTCCTCTTCTTTTGTAACATGAGAAACAAGACACAATAAAAAGAAGCCTATTTTTGTCGGTTTGATGAAAGATCTGGAAAAACTTGTAGTGCTCTCAACTCAACACCGCGTTATTTAGAGATCAGGTCTAGATGAGAATGACATTGATATCACATGGCAGGCGAAGGTCATGCACTCTTGCCATTAAGCGCTACAAAAGCCTATTTACGCTTCAGTCTAATGCTTAAATGGATGGGTACATGAGTATGATCCATTATATAAAGCCTAAATATGCTTGAAAATAGTCTGATCGTCATTCAAAGCGATCGGTGAATCCTGCTCGGGTACATTACTTGACAACAATCCTACTGGTGGCTAAGCTGTTGCCGTGCTTGTGGGTTGCATCTGCCCTCCTTTTATTGTCTATAACAACGGTCGGGCGTAACTATGAGCTGAAAAACTCTTCTGTTTTGAACCTTTATACCTTCAATATCGAATATCTATTCTTGTAATCCGTTTTCTCATTCAACCCTCGCATTGTACTTCACTGGTTCAAAAGATATAAATACGTTTTTATATTATAATTATTAAATCAATAAAATATCGGTAAAGGACCAATTTACCATAGATAGAGACATAGAGTTGGAGAAATTAAGACTTAATGCAGCCCTAAAGATTAAACTGGGGTTGCTATTTAGCACTTGTACATGGTAAGACTGTACGATGACTCTTTCTTTCGCCACACGGATCGCCTACGTAATCCTGCTCTACTGTTATACATGGTGTTGCTAATGAGTTTAAAGTGATGCACAGTATAAATACATGGTGTAACTTATGCTACACATATTTAACCACGATAAATTCCTAAGCTAATCGTTTGCTACTTATAGATAACTTAATGGACCATTAGTTCTCCATTAGAACTCCTACGCTCTGTTTCTCTTATCCCCATACCATTATTCTAGCTAATATTTTATCAGTTTAAATGGCTTGCTTTCCTGGGCCCTTTGTATAAGGACTTAAGTTGAATGTACATCTCACAATCTTCTCTCATTATGGGTGATTCTAAATTATTAAAGTTCCCCTGTGTATAGATCACTTTAATTAGAACTTGATGCGGAGACAAAAATTTTGCTTTAAAAAAACTACATTTTACCAAAAAATCTCACCTTGTTTTCAAACTGCTATGCGCAGAAATAAGAACATGACTATACTACAAATGCATATTTATATGTATGTATAAAAGCTTATTCCGGTTTATAAAATGAGTGTACTGCGAATGGAAATCCCAATGCGCACTTCATTCATTCAGCAGGGTGATGAATGATGCAGAATCGTCTGTTGGTTGGCCCGAATGTGTAGCTGGAGTCATAATCAGATGGAGTCGTCCATTACAGTCCTCTCTAAATTATTGAAAATGATAATCAAGCATTGAAAGTTATTTTGGGCCCCCAAAGTGTTACCTATACGGTAATCCTATTACTTTTTTATCTGAACTAAATTTTAGTTATTCAGATATACCTACTTAAATAGATAATCTCGGGTATCGAATTCATTTTTACGTATACTACTCTTTGTATGTTAAAAAAAAAAAGGTTTGATACACTAGAAACATGTAGGTAAGACGCCTGTGATGTGAAGCATTTGTAAAGACGATGGATCCTATACTGTTTACAAATTCATTCGTAGCGACGCGACACTGTCTCGTTCGTCGTCTATTCAACTACTACGGGATTCCCGAGAATTGCTGGATGAAATGAAGGGGAAGCCTCCATTTCTTTGAAAACAATTAAGTTATTTAGGCAAGTCCTAGTACTCGGGTCGAAACTCGGGTATCATTCGGTTTCTTGAGGTAGGACTAAATGTTTTCTTGCATATAGATGAGTACGGTAGATAATACCCCATGAAAGATTGGGAATTTTCCTCCTTGATAATAGGAATGACAACAACCACATTCATATTTTACTAGAAAAAATTATTGCATTAGCCTGCATCTATACAGACACCGATACTTTCTATTTAAATCAACTGCATCACACATATTATAAATGCATGTGAACTGCGATCGCACCATTTCACGCTAAATAGGGCTGACATATCATATGAGTACATGTTTCATTCATTACACATGTATTTTGAAATATTCTAATTATTGAATCCTTGAAGGGATAGTATAGTATTACATGGTGTTCATGTCTGGCTTAAGTTCTTGTAGACAATAAAAGCAATAAAAATGGTAAGCTTCTGTTTCCACTATTTTCTAGCGTACCAATATAGGTTAGAGGCATGAACGATCTTGAAGCTTTATTTTTATTTCATTGGCGGTAAAACGCGTATGCCTAATCTTATTAATTACGGTACTAATCAAAGATATTGACTGTAAATCCAACTTTCTTGTATAATAGTCAAATTTAAACGTGTCGCAACTAATAGGTCTCAATTCTGATACATCCAGTTCACCAGAGCTGCTTTCGTTGAAGTAAAAAAAAACTAGTAAATTGGATTTTTTGCGAAATGAGACGCATTTAGCCATCATAATATAGCCATACAAATAAGCTCACAGGAGAAACGAGATTGCTCGGGAGACCGTCTCGCCAAAACAAAGCGGGCCAAATCCACAAAAAAGCATCGAGAGACATGAGCGTAATCCAATCCTTTTACTTCCGAGGTGAAGCTGATGGTTATGAAGCTCGCTATACTGATTCACGCAGCCGCCTTCTATCTAGCTCAGAAAGAAGACTGCTCGGCCCACGCTCCGGCTAAACGGATGGATCCGGAGTAGGTATATGGGGTTTGCGCGCGCTCTCTTGCACAATCCAGCAAGAGGGACCCTTTGACTCCATCAGCTAAGGGGAGGGAACAAGAGTTGTATTTCTTACATTATATTCTAGTATAAAAAGGAGCCGTCTAGCCAGCTCGACGTGACAGACACCATCCGACAGTGATATTGGCTACTATAGCGCCCCTGTGTAATATACTTTTTTTTAATTAATTACCACGTCTTTGTGTTGGTATCCAACATATTTACTCACCATCACAGACATCACATTTCAAGGTGAGATGATTTCAATAGATTATTGTGAAATTCATCCTTAGAACATGGCAACTGTTGCTTCATACCCCAGATATCTATCTAATGGGAGAGAGTGCGTACAGCCCTTTAAATCGAATCTAGAAATTTATTCAAATTCAGAGTGTATACGCACGATTTCTTTAACCTCCTAGTTGAGTTACAGTGGGAATTATGCCAAAGATCGAGAGGTATAGCAGCAGCATCCTCTTAGAAACTCGCAAGGCAAGAATGCTTGACACAGCACACACCTGCTGAATTTCAATACAAGTTTCCCATAAAATATATGGTTGACTGCAGCAGGTCTAAAGAGGGGACGAGTCTCTAAAAATAGTTTGCATTCAAAAAATGTCTGAGCTATTTTTAATCTTGGTGCTGCCCCATAAATCTAGTGTTGTACCTGTTGAATAAGAAGTGTATGGGAATTCCGTCTGCCGTAGGATTACCTGAATTCTAAGAAAGTCTGATTGAAGAGGTTGAATAGTCAAGCACTACACTTTTTTCAATAGAAATGAATCCGCATCACCTGTTGCTGTTGGGGATGGCCTTCTTCTTGATGGACATTCTGTTGGATGATGCGGAAGCCAATCCGACCATCAGCAGCATCGGCAGCATTGAATCCTTCGCCTCGCAGTTGGACGAAATCGATTTGACCCTATTGAATCGAGCGTTACGTCAGCAAGGCAATGACTGTGATTCACAGGTGATGATGCTACCAAATTATATTTTAATTACCAAAAGATTTAAAATATTAGAACAAAGATTTTTCTAAAAGGTTATTGTCTTTCTCACTAATCATCGTCAATCTTCATAAGTCTACTTTGAATAATCTAGTTTTGTGTGAATCTTTTACTAAAACTGCGTAGGAGGTTTCTCAGGGGATCAAAATAATTGACACTCATGCTTTTCATTTTGATTGAATGCAGGAAGAAGTCCGAGAAGTATGTCAGCGCTGTGCAAAAGTGACGAGGTCGACGGCAGCTTATCCACTATGCTGTCAACAGCGAGAAACACTAAGGCATTGGTGCGTTAGATTTCTTGCCTTCGGGATAAGCAAATGATAATGTTGGGCATGTTGTAACCCAAGAGGATTAAAAAAAAAGATGTCGATCACTCAATTTCCAGCTCACTATGAAAACCCATGGATCTCTTATTTATTACAATAGTATCAGAATAACACGCCATATGTATCTTCATCGTGAGTTGATGACGAAAAGAATCAAGTGACTTTGTTTTATTATATGTCTGTAAAGCTTGGAATATCACACAATAAATATACGCATCGAGCATCGGAATTCTTGTATTTGATAGGGAATAATAAATAAGTACCACCTAACCAGCTAATAGTTCAGGTAGGCCTACAAGATAAAATGACGATATAGTAGTAAACTAGAAAATCATTAAAACAAACCGTTGGATATCAGTACCATATTTCGTCATCCGTAACTTAATCCAAAACCGTGAATCTAAATCCGTTGACTTGTTATGCTCCCGCCTTCTGGGAAGGGCTCCCGGGCTACCGGCTCCCGCCCTCCCGGTAGCTCAGTAGGCTAACATCCCGGGCGTCACGTACTCGGTACTCACGTGGCCCAGCTCCCCGCTTCAAGCCTCCCTGATTTTCCCATCTGGCAACCCCGGAGTAGAGGGACACTAAAGCTTTTTTTCGAGTTCCAACACTTCGACTGCTTCGAGTGCTTACTCGTTCTTGGCGTAATCCTTTTTTCCGAATTCCCACGCAACGTAGTAATACATTCAACTCTTTTATATCGTTTAGTCTTTTATCAATCACACATTAAAAGAAAAATGACGTCGGTGAACCTCTTGTTTGTCATTTCGAGTTTAATTTTCATTGCTACTGCCAACAGCGCCAAATTAACATCATTGGATGAAAACAATTGGGAATTGATGCTTCAAGGTGAATGGATGGTTGAATTGTAAGTAATTATTTCATTACTTCCTTCCTTTATTACTTTTATACTCTTGCAATAAAGCTGTCTAACTTACTGCTTGTGCTGTGTTACCCATTGAACATGGTATGCTCTTTTTTTTACACTCAGTTATGCACCTTGGTGTCCTGCCTGCCGAGCACTTGAACCTGTGTGGAAGGATTTTGCTTCGTGGAGTGACGATTTGGGCATAACTGTGGGGCATGTTGATGTTACTACTTCCCCGGGCCTCAGTGGACGGTTCATGGTTACTGCCCTGCCTACAATATACCAGTAAGTATTTCCAAGTGGTAATATTCTTATTCCTTTAAATAATCTTTTACTTCTTTATCATAGTGTCAAAGATGGTGTCTTTCGCCAATACCGCGGCGCTCGTGATAAAAATGAATTCACCACTTTTGTTGAAGAGAAGAAATGGGAGCAAGTTGAACCTATTCCCAGCTGGAAATCGCCTTCCTCTATCCAAATGTCTGTCGTGTCGGGATTTTTCAAGTTATCCATGTTGCTGAGGAACATTCACACACAAATTACTGAAGAACACGGCATTCCTTACTGGGGATCTTATCTCCTTTTCGCTCTTGCTACCATCATCATCGGTGCCGTTTTGGGTCTTGTTTTGGTATTCCTCATCGATTGTATATATCCTAACAAAGCTCCCTCTAAGAGGAGTGATATTCAACTTCCGGCTCAAAGTGATACTCAAGTATGCTTTTATTTTTTAATTTCTTTTAAGATTCCCATGTTTAAATCCATTATTTTTTCAGGATGAAGACGAAGAAGATATCATCGATGAAGAAGGAGACGATTCTGAAGTGATTGAAGACGATGGTGAATCTGGTGAAAAGGAGAAAGAGGAAAGCGAAGCCGTCGAAGAGGAAGAAACAAATGAAGGTGGACCGTCTTCCAGTCCCGACGTACGCCGAAGACAACGCAGTAGAAAAGCTGACTAAGTCGAAGCTAATTTCTTTCCTCATTTTCTCTTTCTTATATTCCCCACAATATCCGTTTGGATGGTCATTGATTGTGCGAGTCATAAGTGGAGCTTTTGTTTTTAAAATGCAGTTCCTGGCTTATGCCTATACAGCTTTTATTTCCGTAGCTTGTAAAAAAAATAATATTAACTTTCTTTTTGTGGGGAGTGGACATGGTATGGTGAGGCCTTTCTTAACAAACCAGGATGTCTGAAAGGGTAAATAAAACGCACAGACGACGAAGCCAATAACATATTACTGGATTACTAACAATTCTCTTCCTTTACTTCTTGATTGGGGTTCTTTCATGTTTCTCCCAAAATCGGGTCAGAAACATTCCAAACCTGCATTATGCTGCTGATGTCGTCTACCTGTTGATTCTCATTGAATGCAGTAATTAATACAGTGATTTAAATTTATCTTGAAAAAAGTGATTAAGTCCTGTTTCTATTTTATTTCATTCTTGTTTTGCGAATCACAGTTTGCAATTAATATTTTTTAATTTAATATTTTCCTTGATCAAAATTAGTATTAAAATTTAATAAATCTCTTTACAACTTTGATTCTACATTTATTGATGCGAACAAAGCTTCATTTCCGGGTACAAGGTAGTAATCAAATTCTATTGAACCCTTTTTCCCTCCTTTTTCCCATTAAAAAGTGTGTGAAATTAATCATCAGACTAGCGTGCTGTGTCCTTGGCTGTTTATTGCCGCTTGCCCCAGCTGTTGCGATCTCAGATACATTCCACCGATTCCACGTCGGCGTACATACGGTATTCTACTGTTTTAATAAAGCATATTCTTTAATAAGATTGAAATCTAAATTATTTTAAAAAAATTTACTATGATTACCAAATGATTGATAGGTCAACTCTCCATTTGTAAACGGAACCCATGCGTGGTCCGTTACCCTAGGCGTCATCAACAACAACTTTCTCTGTCCTCTCTCGCACAAGATGAACTTGATAAGAATCCTATGAAGAATGGACAGCCTCAGTAGTCAATGCCAACAAGAACGAGTCATCTGAACAGCGGCTTTCTTACTTCTCCTCGCAACAAGAGTTCAACACAGTATAGTGTATCTTGGTCAAGTCAATGGACTCTTCAACTGACGATTCCAACTTCAACCAGCGTGATTTGCACACCTTTTAATTCTCCACACAGTGAAATCGTAAAATGATTTTAAGTACTTACTAATTAGATAAATTTAATAACATAGATTTCATTTCTGATTCCAAACTGTTTGTAGCTTCGTTCGCTTGTACTTGTTGGATGTTGAAAATGGATACCTAAAACTTCCTTTTGAACGAGTTGGAGTTCCGGGCGATAGCCGAACAGACAGGCTTCATGACCTACGTTAGTAACGCCCACCACTTTTATAACTTGATAATGATTTTATATCAATCTCATCAACGACTACCTCTCCTGTTTCCATGTTCTGCTCGTCAATCTTAACGAGAGGAAGCAGAAATTGCTTTAAAAGTTGTCGGAACAACTGTTTTCGGCCTTGCATTTTCTTACTTTTTCTTTCAATTAATAATAATAATAAAAAAAAAAACTATTATTGTTTGTTGGGTGCTCTTTTCATCATCTACGTTGAGTATAGACGGATGAGTCCTCATCGTTGCACTACCGTCAATAAACAGTGGATCGTAAATGGGTATATTCTTCCAACTTTGTCGTTGTTTTGATCAAGCTAAATTTATATTTAAACTTTTTCTAAATACGAGCGTGTTGCTCTTGTTAACTTGTGGGTCGATGCCCGGCCGACATATTAGACTGCACATCACGAGAAGGCCTCCTACGTCTCCTACACTCTCAATTTATACTGCTACCTTGAAATCTCATATCAGTACATTTCTTTTTGATTAAATGATAAAGATATTACGTAAAAAATAAAATCCTTTTAATTTGAGTTTTATCTCTTCTTCCTGTATTTTTGTTTTCTTTGCTAGGGAGAATATCTTGGTACGTTCTTTCCTTGTTGCACATCTTATCGATTTTTGTACCGAGCAATACCACTTTCTTATTACAAATTGTGACAGCATTTTAAAGAATCAAGTAGAGTAATGATGTCAGCTCATCTTTTTCTATTCCGTAAAGACCCCCCATCCGAATTACCACTCCACGTTTATTACGCAGTAAGATGTTTTTGACCGATAACTACACTTTTTTATTTTATTTTTCTCACAACTTTGTAACTTTATTTCTCCGTGTAAGGCAATAATATAATAAGAAAAAAATAGGATATTTTAATTCTTTTTTTCTTCCCACAATATTGATCGATTTTACATTTTTATGTTGTTTAATTAGTAAAAAAAAAATTGTTTAACGTTCTAAAAGCATGATAAAAGGGGGTATTCCATCATTTGACCACATCAATAAACAATGTATTACCAACAGAATAGTATTTAAGAGGTACACGATGAAACGTAACTCAAATACGAGATCATCAAGTGGCATGTTTACTTGTGGAATAAACAACAAATTATCTGTGAAAGTGGAAAGCGACTTCTTCGTTTAACCAACTAGAGAAATCACGCAAAGTGGGTAGCGGCAACAACGATGGCCGTTCTTTTAAATGAAGAATCCAGCTCTTCCGCAAAGAGCCAGATAATTTGTCGACTAGGCCGGAGAATTCCAAAGTAGAAAAAGCTTGAAGCTCGTTCTCGCAGCCAATTGCACTAAGAGTATCCACAATCGTCTGGACTTCCGATGAGAGAGAAGCCGCCGTTTTGGGATTCGTGGGATCAACGGGATCTAGTTGTTTCAGTGCCATCAAACAGGAACGAGCCACGGAATCTGGAGAGCCGTACCTGTCTTGCAAATGGGCCAGAAGATGGCTGTAACAGTCTGGACGACGGAAGAAGTTGGAATACTCGTCTTTGATCTCCGGCGAGAGAAGCTCTTCCAAGTAGATCATCCTGAGCGTGTCGTCGGGTATTGCGTCGTGGATCCAAGTTTTAAAACGATGGAGGAATAAAGGCCAGTCCTTGGGTTTCCCGCTGAATGGTTCTAGTTGAACATGGGACGGTCCGTAGACGTTTTTATCACCACCACAGCACCATTTCCAGCAACTGGGACGCTCCTGCTTTTCGGTTACTGGCGGCTCTGTGTTGAAACGGCAGCGATCCCGCCGTTGTTTTTCTTCTAGTAATTGATCTAGTCGCTTGACTTCTTTCCGAGTTTTCTCTAGCTCTTGTCGTCTTCTTTCAGCAGCTCCATCGTTGTTGGCTGAGTTCAATTTAGGAGAGCGGACTCCTGGCGACGGGGTCCGTTGATCCCGTCGCTCTTCTTCGTACTGCATAGTCTGGCTGCTACTTGTTCGACGGAGACACCCGAAAAGGTGATTGGTTCTCCCACGGCTGTCTTGTCGGGCTTCCATGAGCTGTTGCACGGTTGAAGTTGTCCGGGTGAAACGTACTTTGACCTTTATAGGTGAGCAGTCAATTGAGGATTGATAATCGTCCGTCGAGTAGTCGGACTCCTCATCGTAGCTCGTAGAATAGTCGTTAATGTCTCCTACGAAGTTGACGTTGCTACCGTAAGTGGGCGCCATGCGAGGAAACAGCGTGCGTTGCCTAGAGCTACGTTATATGACAAAAAAATTGACATATATTAGTTTACGTAAGAAATGTTCGGTTGAAATGAAATTGTAAAATAAAATTACCTGAAGAGCTGGATGAGTTCTCTGTAGTAGACTTGAGAAAAAAAAATTAGAACGAAACAGGAGACTGACGGCTGGTGAATAAGCAAGTGAGGTCAAGGCGAGAGCAATGGCTACCTGTGAGGACGTCTCGAGAGCGAGTGATGTAAGATTTGGCATTGAGGGCATACTCGAGTTTCAAGGTTAAAGTGCATTCTGTTGGCAGTGCTGCTCCGTAGTTGCACTAGCTCCGTTTGGATTTTTAATAATCGATTATTATGAATTGACGTTTATCTCGACAATTATAATAATA
This sequence comes from Chydorus sphaericus, assembly GCA_030141595.1. Taxonomy (NCBI): domain Eukaryota; kingdom Metazoa; phylum Arthropoda; class Branchiopoda; order Diplostraca; family Chydoridae; genus Chydorus; species Chydorus sphaericus. The sequence goes on from CM057927.1 coordinate 7,145,395, forward strand.
TTCATGTTATAATTATTTTTAAAAAATAAATTGATGTTGTTGCTTTAAACAATGTAGTCTGTCATAATTTGTTTTCTTCTTCTTTTCTATAATTATTTTTTGGACAACTATTTCCATTCTAATTTAGGCAGTATGCCTATTTTCTACGCTTCAAGTATTGAGTTGCCAACCTTACATTTTTTTAATGCCGTCGGTCAAATATACACGCGTAGTTGAATTCAAACTGTATTTTTTGGCCTTTCCCTCGGTTATAGTCACAACAACTTGTCTCCAGCTGACGTTTAACCGTATATTTTTTTACTCGTTCGTTGTACGGGCATCATGTCTTGAAAAATAAGCACAAGAAAGTCTCTTATACACAAACGCAAAAGCATTTTTTTCTTTCCTTCCTCGTAATTGATTTCGAGGAAGTTTTAAAGCTGTTATCTTCATTTTCCCGCGTAGTTATTCATGTGCTATGACTTTTCTCTTGGCGTGCGCTCTTATGTGGCAAGCGGAAAAAATTGAACAAATCACTTATTTCCACGTTTCACAGCAGTTTATTTATCAAAGGAGGCTATTTTTTGGCGATATAAGAGGTATGAGTTGAGAAAATATGATGGTTTAATTTCTCTAGAAATCCTTTGATAAAATAAAACTGTGAGAGGTATATCCGGTATGGAACTAAACTTATCAAAGACTTTCATAGTCCATGATTTCAACGCCATAACTTCAAGCTTTTTACCGCCTTCTTTTCCAGAATTTCTTTTCATTATGGTTTCTAGCTCTGTAACAAGCAGGAAACTGATAATTGATTTGCTAGCCTAAATTATATTTTCTGACTAGTTAAAAATTCAAACTGCATATAATTAACTCTGGAAAACTTTTTTGAAAGGATTCAGATCATTATTTTCAATATACCTTATTTAAATCATTGAAATTTTTTAAAATGATCTTTGATACGGATTTTGCCACTTCGTACGTGGTATCGATCATCACAGCAGCGGCGATATGCTAGTTTTGTCTTTCACTGATTAGTAAGAAATTCGAATATTCCATCTCAAGTGTTCACTACAGGTGTGTTACGGTAATTAAATCCCTTCTTCGCGATGTACAACTTGCATACAGAACTTGATCGAAATTCTGGTTGACAGCCATTCCATTTAACTTAGAGGGTTCATATTCGCTGTCAAGTACTTTGATAACTTGTTCTAGGACTTACAGAGCAGAAACTAATAAGATATCCTATATTTAGCAGCTGCAATTAAGTGTACATAGACTGCTGTTTATGAAAAACAACAAAGATCGAAAATATTTTCCGTTTCTTCTCTTGCGACCCTCTCTTTAATACAATGTTTCAGTAGAGACAAACGAACTGCTGATATTTTATAAATATGCTAAAACTAATAATGATGTATCACAATTTCCATTAAGAAATAATTAGGTTGCATGCTATCTATCATAAAGCATGCTTTGTTTGATCACAATGCTTGGGGACGCCTAGCTGTATACGGAATCTTGCGCCTGCGCTAGTTCTTCGCAGAATAACCCACGCGATTCTTACTAACCCTTGAAAGCTATATAGGTCTTTCGCAAACTCTTATCAGTCCATTCTTAGCTTCTCTTTGTGCTTCTAGTAGCTCTCTTTTTCATTCCATCAACGAAATATTCCTCAAATAAATTTTGATTTTAACATTTACATCATGAACGAAATAGCAGAGGAAGCGATGGGAGGGGCCGGAAATAATCTGTTACCCACCGAAACTGGGTTCGACTTTTGCCGAAACATTACTCTAACTGACATTTTTCAATTCAATTTCAGCGAATACGATCATCCAGCTGGCGAAGGTGGTGGTCCTTGGCCGCCACCATTTGGTCTTACTTCTGCGCTTAAGATCGTTTTCTGTGTTGTCAACATGATCGTCTCCATTCTTGGCAATACGTCCGTCATCATAGCCGTCTATCACAATCCAGTTCTTCGATCCACCATCAATTTCTACTTGGTAAAGTGCGGCAAATTAATAGCATCATTAATCTCGTATGAGGCATGGTTATTTGCTACCTCGGTTAGCTTCCTTAATCATTTTATTATAATTCATGACATGAAATAAGAGGCACGAGTGCGTCGTAATGTAATTATTATTTTTCAAAAGCACGGTTAACTAGATTTCCCTTTTTTGCAGGTTAATCTAGCTGTAGCTGATGTGCTCATCGCTCTGTGCTGCATGTGGCCTCACCTAGTAAACGATCTGACGAAGCCAGCCTACATCCTCGGCCCTTTTATGTGCAAATTGAATGCATTTGCTCAAAGTAAGTGAAAAAAAAGTAGTGCGAAATAAGTTCATATAGCAAGAGATTTCCAATAGAGCTCAGCATAGTTATGAATAGCATAAATTATAAGCTGAATAATTAAATAATTACTGAGATATTCTAGAAACCAATAGGCCTACTCTACTGAAAATACATAAATATTCCGCGGCGCTTCCTTACATCTGTCTTTATGCGCACTGTGCCGTAATGCTTGAGTAATACATTTCTTTATTATTTCCTTTAAATTTATTGTTTTAATAAGCTCCTATGAGTATATCCCTAAAAAACTCCATGTGTCTGCTTCCTTATACCCACCGCAGATTCAACTCTATGCCCTTATTACTACCCTTCTTGTCTTGTAGTATGATCTTATATACTGTATTTCTTATAACTAAAAGAATATTATAACTAATATAAAAGAACCAGCGTCTTAATTGCTGTTTGTCACATTGTATTCACGGAGGAAAAACTCTGATATCAAGCACTTTCTTAATGAGTGTCCTCATTTGTCTGCTGTTCATTTATATGGAAATAACATTACGAAGTGGTAGCTCTTCAGATAGTTGTCTGCTTTTAAATAGAGTCTCGAGATTCATATCGATAAAGCAAGCTCAAACTTTTTAAAAGCAAATTTACTTGCTCATACCGAATTACCTTTTAAATTAGATACCGGTACTGAACTTTGGATTATAATGAGCTAGCCTAAATGTATGGCGCGCAATAATAAGTCAGCGATCTCAATCGGACGGATGGTTTGAGTTATACCAAACTGAGAAAGTAGCATTATTGGAAAGTTGATCTTAAATTTATTTGAGAATCGAATGAACATAACTAACGTATTTAAAATAAAATAAAAAAGTATTTACACCGCACGCTTATTTTAATTATTATTGTTGACGAAGTGATTAGTGGGTATCATTCTTAAAAATGTAAAGCTTAATGCGCCAAAGATAGCAGATCAATTAAGAAAGACAAATATTATTCAAGCATTCTGATTCTTTGTAATTTCTGTAAACATAGTAACATCATCAAAAAAGGACCACAGTTACATAGTAATCGGTGAAAAATAAAGTTTGTCGCCACCTGTTTGGTACCCGGCCGCTTGCCGGGTTTTGGCGATCCAACTGGGTGACTTATCGGTTACTGGTTAGTACCCATTTGTGGTATATTTTTGGGTCCACCTATTAGTCAAGTTTTTTATCGAGTCTACCCTAAATATGGTCTTGAAAAAGTTCACCAACAGGAGGTCCGCAGGTCCACGGTGCAAGTCCACCAAATAGTTAGTCCCGTTTGTAACAGCGATGCTTTAGACAGCTGAAATTCCCTCGAATTCTATATCAGAAATATCAGTGAATTCTACAATTGTTTTAATCGTTAAAATCGCTGAGTACCAGCTTTCTTTTTTAAATTTTTTATGTGAAAACACACATTATTATGTAAGTCTTTGTTATGTTGCTATGCAATGTCTTTTTATTATGTAAGTTTGTTTTCTGTTAAGTGAGCGTACGGAAGAAGAAACAACGCAGTGTTTTCCTTTTAGACATGTTTTAACATTAAATTTCTTATTAAATTATAAACAAAACAAAACAGGAAAATAGAGAAGCATCAATGCATCATGTGTAACAAATCTGATTGTGTTCACAGATGGTTGTTTTTTACATGGCAACCTACGGAGCCTGTTAACTGTACACGCTTCATTAAGTAACTTTCAAGTTCGATGTACTTCCTATTTCTGTCACACTGAATGTGTATATAAACGTACTCTATAAAAGCAAATTTTAGATTTTGCGCGGGTGTTTTGCAAGTTTTTTTTTCATATTAGAAGCAACAAACTGAAACTGTGTAGATATTAACATTCGAAACTAAAACTGTTAAAACAAAGATTTACATAAATACTCTAATCTTTCATTTTCAACTCATATGTATTTAAATGAGTTATTAAGAACTCTAAAAATACATTCGAATCATATTTGTTTTCATGCTTTTGAAGTTGTAAAACTTTTTGTTGTTTTACCAAACATATATGCGCGCAAGATACAAGAAAATGAAAAAAGGTAGGGCCTATTCTATTACGCTATACATATTACACGGCTGGTTGATTTCGGTCTCGATTGAATATTCCCAACCGTAACTTATATTTTTATTGGGTCATATGGTCCTGACACGAGCCTGTTACTATCTTTATTCTCGGATATCGTATGTTAACTGTCAAGCGAACGGCAATAGAGAATTCGGGGAATGTAATCTGATATATATGAACCTATTGAATCGGACACGCGTATTGAAAAAAAAGGAAAAAAATCCATGTTGTTCCTCCAAAGCTACAGTATTTTTGACAGAACTAAAGATGTTACATGTATTCTTCCGGCCTAGCCCGGGACGTATTGTCCTGGAACGGAGTGGACCGGAACGCACCCAAAATTGTTAAAAAAAAGTACCAGCTGTGTGAAAATAAGAGGCAACTTTTTGGTCTTGATAGAATCTTAGTACAGACCGTACTTTTATTTTACATTTAATCGATTGAGCATTTCATTCTCTGCGATTCACTTATAAAGGCTCCCTCTACACACACACATACACACACAACAAATATATAAAGTAAAAATAAATAATAGTAGATTCTTAAGGCCTACTTAAAGTTAAAGTCGGGGGAAGAAACATGGTAAGAATTAAGACGTTTAGTAGTATTGCAATTACAAAGCGGGATTGAAGTTGTTCTAATATAAGTCTTAAATTGTCGAGTGATCAGTGGTAGCGCTCTGATGAACGATGGTAAGAACGGATGCTTTGTCACAATCAATGACTAACGAACTTAATCTTTGAAGATACCAGAAAGCGCAATTTCCGTAGAGTGGTGGCTTATTGTGCATGTAGATTGCAAAAATAAGTAGAGCGATTAGGATTCTTTTTGACGGACGATTTGTCTCGCCACGGTGCCACTACACATCATGAAGCTTATAAGGAAGACCGAAGGTTAGATACCGGTCGATAGTTGGAGAAGGGGGCATCAGTATACAGATCTTTCTTTCTTTTTTTTCTTTTTTCTTGAGCAGATATCTGTGACCAATTTCATCTCACATCCTGAGAGATTAGAAGGGGGAGAGATTGATTAGTTTGAAAATATCTATGCAGTGGATCCAAATAATAATAAATAGATTTAGTTGCGCCCGATGGGAATACTAAACATTGTTAGGGAAGAAGAAGACAAGCATTTGCGGTGGATTAGAGAAAGAAAGAATGCTGTACAGCAATAGCAGGATCATCAACTTACACAATTTCAACTATGTATTCTCAATCAAATATTGATACATATTATATAATAATGTACGCTACCAATGGAAAACTAATTGCCCTTCTCTAATAAATCTATATAACATAGTGACCTGTTTGACATCAAGCGTCCTAACTCTAACAGCCATCTCTTGTGACCGCTACATGGCCGTTATGTATCCTCTTCGAGTGGTATACTCCTTGAATGCAAAGTCTTGTCAGCACACTATATTAAATTGAAGCCTTGTCATTTGCAGCGGATCACGCAGTGCAGAGCTCGAGCTGTCATCATCAGCATCTGGATAATTTCCATCGTCGTAGCACTTCCTTTTGCTGTCGTTCGGAAACTCTTTGAAATTCAGGTATTTATAATGAGCTGCGCTTGGCTTCAAATAAATTTAACTTGCTATACGGAAACTACGACCCCGACGTACCCCGATAAATGTACACACCGGGGCTACTAAAAAATAATATGCAAAATTGTTTTCTATGTCACTAATAAATCTCTTCTCTAGTCTTTTGTCAGGTTATTTTGATTCAACTAGTATTTATTTGTTTTTTTCTTCGTGAATTTGATTGATTTAGTGGAGGGATGCTGTGGAAGTGACTTGTCAAGAGACGTGGCCAGTCATGCGCGTGGATTTCGATCCAATCCAATCTTCTTGCGTGTCCATTATTTGGCCTAAAACTGTCTACTACTCCTTGGTAATATGATCCATTGTCCACAGCTCAGATTTAACCTTACATTACTTTATTGCTGTAACAAATCTGAAACATATATATATTAGGTATCGGCCATGTTATTCTTTCTACCCATTGTCATCATGACCATCGCATATGCCCTTATCATCGTGCGCCTTTGGGGGTCTAAGCCACCAGGGTAATACTACATAATAACATAGAAGCTATACACAATCTTATCTCAATCCACATAATAATTCTCTAAAAAAAAACTTCGCAGAGAAAAGATGGACGCAACAATGACCAACCAAGCAAAAGCTACTAGAAAGGTAAGAATATATGTAATGTAATAAGATCCGTAGGCTATAAAACTTGTGAATGTACGCACAAAAGAAAATTATACTTGACAAGGTCGTGAAAATGGTGCTCGTCATCCTCCTCGTATTCATCATCTGCTGGGTTCCTCTTCAGATCCTTATCCTATACGCACAATTCAGTCATAATTCCATGGAAAATGGACAGGTATAAAAAAGCTTCTCAACGCTTTTTTGAAATTAAATCTACAATTATTGGTTGATTGTTGTATAATACTAATATAATGGTATACTATTGCACAGTTGCCGGAATGGTACGATCAAGTTGTATTCCTTGTTTATTCAATTGCTTACACCAACTCTACGGTAAATCCGCTTCTCTACGGTGGACTGAACCAAACTTATCGTAAAACTCTAACAAGAGCCTTGTGCCATAAATCCTGCTATCAGTGTAGAGAAAGAAGAGAGTCATTTATACCCGTTCAAGGTAGGTTCATTTCCGGTGGTAAAACTATCGTTTGAAACAGGTTTCTTAAAGCCCAATTTAAGCTAATTGTAGAAAGAAAGAAAAAGATTGCAAACGTCCATTAGAAGGAATATTTTCCATGTAGCTTAAAACACTTTTGTCTCTTTCAAGATTCCATTCGACTGGCCGAGTTAAGGGCTAACCATGAACCCTCTCGCCCCTCTGCCTCTCCATATCCAGTTGGAATCGAACACGATGAGAGCTGCAAACCGACTAACAAAATGCTCTTTGGTGGTAATCGTGGAATGCTCCTGGGAGTCAATTCGACACCGTTGCCACAGATATGTGCTGGCACTTCTACTGAAAGAAACATGTCTTCTTTGGCTGTTGGAAAAGGGGGACATCAAAAGAAGACGGATTGCATATCCTCTTACTCACCGATTTTTACGAGAGCACCCTCCCTCGAGGTGTTGAAAAGCCATCATTCGTTCCCATATCCGTCCTCGTCTTCAAGGTATCAAAGAGAAACTTTATCAGCCAATCCAGTTGGTCATAATAGCAGTCCAGCTGCAGTGGATTACGACCAAACCTCAACGACGATAACCAACATTTCTCAATCGTCCAGATCAAATCAAAATCGACAGTCAATGGAGACAACGAGAATTTATATTCACTCCAGCAGTTAAATGGTAATTTTTACTAATATAAATATACTAAAGTAGCCTACACACTAGCACTCAAAATCTTGTAATAAGATGTTATAAGATCTTATTAGAGGTAGTTACAAAAAGCAGTGTGAATGCAATTTTTCCTTATTTACCTTATTTTTCGTTAAGATATCGAAAATGTCGTTATGGGACCCAAATAATGACTTGCGTTAAAAATACCCGGGTACATTTTTAACGTAAGAAAATAAGGAGAAAGCCAATGAAATGGCTGGATTTCTCAGGTGAGGGTGATTAACCCCACCCCTCAATCGAATAAAGAATATCACGTGATAAAGGGGAGCCTGGGAGCCAATAGGAGGGGGAGTTGAAGGAGAGACACCAAGGTCGGAGGGTGAACGTAGTCAGATATTATGACGAAAATACTACTTAATTTACCGTTAAAAATTGCATTCACATTTGAAAACGATGCTATTTTGCGCTTATAACCATGTCTTATAAAGAATTTCAAGTTAAAGTGCTTATAAGATGGTTATAAGGATTTTGAAGAATTTTGATCGCAAGTGTGAATTTAGCTTAAGGCAGCACTAGTACTTAAAAAAATTCATGAGATAAAGGAATAAGAAGCATTTCACTGATATAATATTAAGACATCGATGGATCATATAGTGTCACAGAAATAGGCCATGTATAACCTATTTGTTTGGTTAACATTAACGGTTAACATTTTATTTCCTTTATTTTTTTAATGGCCTATCCGTTTAAAATGTATGCTCTACTGGTGGGATAAACGTAATCAAAATGGACAAGGGCAAACCAACTGAAGTGAGCGAATGCACATGAACAGTTAGCAGCTTCCATCTGCATAGTACAGTCATTAGCGACAAAGTATAAGCCGTATTTCGTCTAAGAATTCTTAAACGGGAAAACACGCATAAATGTTTTAGGCTACGTCAATTTTTCTGTGCAGTATTTAGATATGCGATTCGCAATTGAAGACTGAATACGCTTTTATGGGCTCAATTTTTTTTTCTCAGTGTGGATATAGCAGTTTTCGCAGGGATGTTGTAGTTATCTATTTTTGTAAAAGCATTCCAAGCAATATTTAGCGATTCTCTAACACTTGTTTCTTGTCATATTATTCTAGATTTATTTGGACTACGCATGGCAATACGCCATAACTCAACCGAGCTCAACAATAACATTTCGATTGATCAAGCTGCATTATGACCTGACATTTTTGTAAACGCGCATATTCTTTGCTGTCTCTCTTGTCATTATGATACCGATTTTTAAATTTTTAAATTTTAAATTTATGGTTCTTCTTGATGTATTTCTCTTTAAGGGTCTTTTTCAAAAATTGGTAAACGAATAAATGTGAACGCGAATAAGAAGTATTCCGTACCGTATAAATTTCATCGAATGCCGTTAAAAATTGCGCTGATCGTCTTCATCAATCACGGGGAAGTGGATAGCGCAACGGCGGTTGCTTTTTAGCGCGGAGAGTAAAGCTCTTCAGTAAAAAGCCGGAGGATTTTTCGATTAGGATTGTATAATTGCAAAGTAAGCACGCCTGAAGCTCTTTCTCGCATCTAATCCCACTTGAGAGTATTCAACATCTTCTAGGCTTCCAGTTATTCTGGATTCCCGTTGATAAAAACCAATCTGAAAATGGTAGCCGTTTTTAGAATTTACGGCACAGCAGCCAGCTAGTTGTTTGAGCGCCATCAAATCAAATCGAGCTACAGAAATCTTGAGGACCGAATTTGTCTTGCAAATGACCATAAGATGGCTGTACTAGCCTAGACGATAGAGGAAGAAGGAATACTATTCAGTGAAAGAGGCTCTTCTAAGTAGATCATCCGGAGTCTGGCATTGCGTCGTTGATCCCACATTTCAAACGCTGCTGAATGAATAACGGCCATTCCTTATTGGTCTCTCAGATAAAAGGTTCTAGTTGAGCAAGAAACGGTCGGAGGATTTTCTTATCATCCCTTCCGCACCATTTCCAGTAGCTTGGCTCTGCAGCGTAACAACAGCAACCCTAGCGCTGTTTTTCCTTCAAGTAATTAATATAATCACTAGAATTTGTTCCAATTTCTCTTTAGCTCTCGTCTTAGTCTTTCCATCATTGTTGATAAGTTGAATTTAGGGGGGAGGATTCCTAGCAACAGGGCTCGTTGGTTATCTGCCGCTCTTGTACTTCGCTCTTATGGCTGCTTCATCTTGTTCGATGGCGACAGAAAAAAAAGTTTTGTTCACCTACGACTTTTCATAAGGCGATGTACGGGCCAAGTCATCCGGCTTGAACGTACCTTTTATAGTATTCTCAAAGGTGAGCAGGTTGATTGTCATCTGCCGAGGAGACTACGAGCTCCTTTTTATAGCTTGTAGTTAAGTCGTGTCTTCTATAAAGTTGCTATCGAGAGTAGCTGATACCATGCGAGAAAAACACGTGCGTTACCTGGAGCTTATTTACATAATTTTATTAATTTATGCAACTAGTTTTGTGTGGAAACGAATTCATAAAGAAATAATTATGTCAAGAACTTGATGAGTTCTCTACGATGCACCTAGCTGTAGTAAAATAGAATCGAACACTAAAATAATAGTAAGGCTTCTTGTGAGGACGGATTGTGAGCGAATGATCCAACATTCGTATTTAGGGGCATACAGTATACACCTCGAGTTTTAAAGCTGAATAGTGTACTGGTGGCAGCGTGTTGCTGTATAATTGAGCAAGCACGCAATTTTGATTTTCAATCAATTAAATTATCAGTTAATTAAAGAATTCACTGCTACTAACGCCAAGGTAGGTTGGCTTAGTCAAAATTTTGCTATTATTTACATCATAGGAGTTAAATTTCAATTAAAAATATTAAAGTCATGAAGATATAAGAACGATTTATTTTTAAAGAAAAAACCTGTTTCTCAAGGGACGCTCAAAAAAGTTGTTTGATTCGTCAACGGTTGTCTTGTCGAGCTTTCATGAGCTGTTGCACCGTTAAAGTTGTCCGGGTGAAATTTACTTTGGCCTTTGAAGATGAGCAGTCAATAGAGGATTGACAATCGTCCATCGAGTTGTCGGACTCCTCGTCGTAGCTCGTAGAATAGTCGCTAATGTCTCCTTCGAAGCTGGGACGACGTTGCTACCCTACGAATTGGGTACCGTACCATACTAGCTAGGGGTTGCCTAGAGCTACTTAAATGTTACGAAAAAATTTACCCCTTTAGCTCATGTGAATAGTTTCCAATGTATTTTGATTTTGAATTGCGAAAAATCTTTAAAGCTGCATCAGTTCTCTGCAGCACACTTATTGAGACAAACATTTAAATTGCAACTGAAATTTTTTTTAGATCAACTAAATGACGACGGCTGGTAAATTCATAAGTGAGGACAAAGCGAGAGCAATATGATGGTCACCTCTGAAGACATCAGTTTTAGTTTATTCTTTTCAAGCAAGGTATTTTAAAACTGATAGAAAACTTTTGAAAAATAAGGCGGGGGGGGATGGATGGTATTTATGTATTTTTTATTTCTCTTACTAAACGCTATACTGCCTTGAGCAAACAATATTGGGGTTAAAATGCTGATGTTTACATCTCCTATATCGTCAATTGTAATTCTGTTTAGGAGACGATGTGCGGTACATATCGGTTTCTACATGTACGTGACCTGGTCATGCACTAATTCGCTTCAAGTTTAATACCTCTACGTTATTATTTTATTGACATATAATAGCTATTCACCCTATTATCAAATTTGTTGTGAACATAAATTTGCAGTCGAAAAGTGGTCATATTCATTCCAATCTTAAAATTACAATAAAATGTATTGTACGTTGTAAGAGGATACAAGTTCAGCTTTGGTAAATTGTTGTTGGTTATCACGAAACATTTCTACGTACGTAGAAATGTTTCTACGAACGTAGAAATGTTTCTACGAACGTAGAAATGTTTCTACGACCTATATGATATTATCGTTGATATTAGTAATAACTGCTTTTTCAAGATTAAAAAAAACAGGATTTTTATTCCGTCAAACTTTAATAGTTAGGTATTGCAATCACTCAATAATCAGTTGGTGCTAATAGTTTAAATAGTTTTTACACATGTTATTTTTGGAAAAACGCTATGTACTCTCGTGATTTCTTCTATGACACTTAAAGAATTGCGTACTGAGAAGGATAAAGTTGGAGCTGCGATAACGTACAACTCCGATGATTTGATTAGGAGCTAGCTCACAATAAGTTCTACTTCAGAAAATCCACTTTCCCAGCTTTCCTAGTGCGCGTTTCTGCTGATTAACAATCCCAATACTTTATACACAGACTGATCTCGTATAATGATGTAGCAATGTGAGAACTGAGTAAAAGTACATGGTTAATCTAGTTACTTTTCCTCTTTATTTTTTTATTTTATTTTCCGTTAAGCTACTGTAATATACCTAATAGTTTTACTTAAAATAGTATTTTCTTACATATTTTTTGAAACCTAGTTTCATTGGACCAGAAATCAGACTGACATTCCTAGTGTAAATATGTTTTGCTTTTTTAGACTAAAAAATAGTTAAATTACAAAATATTATGAATAAGCTCAATAAAAAATATTATTAATAGGAAAATTTTTTAATTGGAAAATGAGAAGAATTTCATACATAAAAATCATGACCAGTGGTTTTTGTAAAATATTTATAAAATACGAGTTTTTAATTAAATTTAGCTTAGAATTAATACTTAAGTAATAAAGTAACTTAAGTAATATAATATATAGCTTTGAATCCCTAGTACTTTAATCTTGCTATTCACCGCAATCATCAACGGAATTATTATTTCGACTGTAGTCTTCCACACATTACAAATCTGAAAGCGTTTTATGAATATTGAGCGTAATATACGGAGACTTTTCTATGCCTTATGGCAGCTGTATGAGCGTTTATGTATCAGCATATAAGGCTACCTAAGGTTTTTTTCGGTGGGAGGCTGTTTTTATGTAAAGGGCGAATTTTTCTTTTTATGCACAAATTTCATAGCATTGCGACGATTTTCGACATAGTAGACCTTTATGTAAAATACAGATTCACGCAGAAAAGATCTTATGTAGCCTTATGCTGATACATAAATAAAAAAGTCCCCGTGTGTACCATGGTTTACAGCAAGCAAAACATTTACAAAACATTAAAAAAATATGCTTATGTTCTCTTATGCTATGAAATTTGGCATATACAATAGCATCATAGTCCTTGCCGTGTGAGCCATCCTTTAAGGATAATGGCATCTGGCTAGCACAGTAGTACACGTCTCACAAACCCAAAAAATGTAGAATGGTATTAGAAATTGGGATATGGAAAGTAGGCACGCTAGTATGATGTAAACATTACGATACTATAAATTTTTGTTATAATCTTGCCAGCTTAACAATGTAATAAAGTAATTTATTGCTTGATATGTACAGGGTTTTTAAAATATAGTACAGTACTGACCGTAGTTTCCTATCTTTATTCATTCAAGCAGGTCATCAATTTTAGATTAAAAAATTAATTTTGTCACAAATAATTTTAACCGCATTAAACTGTTTCTATTTAGCTTTCATTGACTTCGAACTAAGACTCACAATGTTTCAAAACTGTAATGGTATAGTTATATAGAAAATCATATAGCTTATTAATGGAGAAAATATCATCAATTGAATTTCAGCAAAAAGCTTTTTAAAGAAATGTGAAGTCAATATACCCAGTATCGAATCGCTAATTGAATTATTATTATACATAAACTTTACTCATCAAAGGGTCTTATTGGCCAAAAATTTCAATAATGTCATACCCAGGCATATAGGTACATCGTACATGCTTCAGAAGCATGTTATTCATGCACATAATATTAGGTTTGAGGAAAACTACTTCAAAGGCTTATTGTCATTTCACGATCTCTTGAGATGCGATATCTTATTGAGATGCGCAGTAGAAGATCGAGAGCTTCCCTATCATGATACAGGATTGGTTCACAAATAGAACAAGTAGATTTGGTATCATTTCCAATTTGACAATAATTTCATTGAAAATCATATGCATAATAGCCTAAAACCATTAAGTTTAGGCCCATACGGTTCGTTTGTCGAGAATGGGATCTGCCGTAATTACGTACGATAAATTGAGTGAGATCTCATAAGAAAACAGATAGAGAGCTCATTCCAGTAGGTTAGTACTGTATATACACTGTAATAAGCTTAAATATGTAAATTTAGCTACGCACCATATCACGAGTTCATCTAAAATATAGCTTTTCAAGTAAAAATGTAAATGTGATATACTACTATAACGGATTAATAGGGCCTACCCTATAATAGGTTTATGTTATTGGTTATTTTGTTACAAATTATTAGAAATCCAAATTTTGTCGCTCGCTAGAACGCGTTACGTAAGAGTAGGTAGGATTGATTCTTGGAGGGACGATTGATGGGATCCTCTCAAAGAATTCAATCATCAGTGGATACATGTAGCTATCTCTTTATATAAAGAGAAAGACAAGTAATTTATAAGTTTATAAGAGTAATAATAATTTATAAGAGATATTTCATGTGGAAACCACTTAATTATTAACTCTAATCAAAGACAACGAGAAGACATTCATCCGTGTTCATCAACGAAGGAAACTGGTTTAGTTCACTTGTTAAAAATCAATCTACATAGTATCGGTATTGTATAATGCTTCTGTCAATAATAATAACACATTTCGATTTATGTAGCGCTCTTTAAAGAATATTTTCTTTAGAAGACTTTTCATGAAGTTCTCATGTTTTAACTTCATGTCCTGTCCGGACTCGGCGAACCCGCATTAGCCGCCTATTCAGGTACATGGGTGCGGTTACGGTAGCGTTTAGCCACGATCGTAGCGGGATTCGAAATTTATATCTCAGAGCCCAACAGTAGTGTGCAGTAGTTAACTGCGTGCAATACTAGCTGAGCTACAATGCTCTAAATAAATATAAATAATATTTTAGGAACGTGATGATCATTCTGTTTTAGAACAAGCTAAGTCACTCATAAAAAATAGCACTAAAATTGTATGGTTTCAAGAATTGTATTCTGATTTCGGATTCGTGTCACAAAGACATTTGAGAGGCTTTTCATCAAATCACCTAATTTTTAGCCCGTCAAATACAACAGAAGTGAAATTCAGCTGACGATACAGTATAGTTGGATTCAAAACGGCAATCGGATACTAAGAATTAACTTCTAACTTACTACCTAGTAATAAATCCAAAAATCGTTCGTTCAATGTTTTACATTATCGAGTGTGTATAACAGATTTTTAATGGTTTCCGTGTTTCACCAGTAATTAGTAGTTCAATTGGTTCAAAGCTCAATACCAATTCACCCGATGTTACCCATGTTATGCGGCTGACAGTTATTCGATCAGAAGATGAAAAAATGAATTGAGCAGTTACCATCCTCGGACTTGAACAAAACTAATCAAGATCTATTCAAGATTTAGTGACTGTAATTATAAGTACTGTACATCTATAGCAACAAAGACCAAGTGCTTTGTGATCCCATTTCTTGTGATCTTCTCATTAATATACAGTATCTCAGTGGCAAATGGATTATACGTTGACTAGGAAATCCTAATCATGTTTGATACAGACGCGTCACAATTTTCATTATGAAATAGTTGGGAGGCTTATTACTATCCTTCATGTAAACACACGCTTTTGATTGTGATCCACGAGACCGCAAAATTTTACTCTGTAAAGCCGTAGCTAGCTATCACCAAGCTGAATCCAGCGCGCTTGCGCTTGCTCTACGCAGAGAAACCCACACGATTCTATTTGCCAGCCCTAGAAAGCTATATGATGGTCTTTGGAGTGCTCCCATCAGTCTTTTCGTCTCTGTTCTTTGAGATGCCAACTGCTCTCCAGCATTTTCATTCCTTCTACAAAACATTCCTCAACAATTAAAAGATTACATCATGAACGAATCCGCGGAAGAAACGACGGAAACAGCCGGAAATTTACTTCTTCCGGCCGATTTTGGGGTCGAATTTTGCCGAAATAGCACACTCACCGACATTTTCCAGTTCAACTTCAGCGAATATGACTAT
The DNA here is from genome assembly GCA_030141595.1 of Chydorus sphaericus. Lineage (NCBI taxonomy): Eukaryota > Metazoa > Arthropoda > Branchiopoda > Diplostraca > Chydoridae > Chydorus > Chydorus sphaericus. The sequence goes on from CM057927.1 coordinate 7,161,179, forward strand.
CCAGCAACAGCAGGTGAAGGCGGTAGTTCCTGGCTTCTACCTCTTGGTCTCATTTCTGCGCTTAAGATTGTTTTTTGTGTCGTCAACATGATTGTCTCTATTCTGGGAAATACATCCGTCATCATAGCCGTCTATCACAATCCAGTTCTTCGATCCACCATCAATTTCTACTTGGTAAAGTGAAGCAAATTTATACCATCATTAATCTAGCATCAACCATTTTTATTTGCTTCTCGGTCTGCTTCCTTTCTCATTTAATTGTAATTCATGATAAAAAAATAAGGGGAACGAGTGCGTCCTTATGGAAATCAAAATGTTGTTAGCGCGGTCAACTAGATTTTTGTTTTAGGTTAACCTGGCTGTAGCTGATGTCCTCATTGCCCTTTGCTGCATGTGGCCTCACCTAGTGAACGACTTGACAAAACCTGCCTACGTCCTCGGCCCTTTTATGTGCAAATTCAATGCATTTGCTCAAAGTAAGTCAAACGTATACACTATTCAGTAGAGGAAAAATCTCATGAGCTAGCGAAAGAAAGAGATTTCCATGATAAGACATCTCGTTAAATCTCACATAGGCCTAGCTCGAATTCTTAGATTGTATAAGTTGAATGATTTAAAAAATTGTGAGAAATTCTCGTTACGATGTCACAGGACTCACAGCTAAGAATAAATATTTTTGCAGAGTTTCTCTTTAGCCGGTATTGAATCTGTGTATGGACTGTAATATACACGCCATACGGGCTGACAGAGAAAATATTGGCGGTTTTAATTTCCTGCGAGAGGATTGTTAAGAAGCTGCCGAAGTCTCCTTTGCACTCGGCAACAACGCTGGTGCCAAAAAAAATGGAAGGGTCTTGGAATATATTACTGTCAAGAGTGTAATATTCACCGGTTTTTCTTGTAGAACGATCACATTTCTCACAATATAATATACCATGTAGGAAATCAGCGTTGTCGTTATTGTTTTGGCAACAAGGAAAAAGAGAGTGCTGCGTGTTCAGTGGCGGTGTAAGTTAAGACGATTGCAGTGTAGAGAACTATAGAAGCAGTCATAGATTTACAAGATAGAAATGCATTATAGCTGCACTTCGAGATTTCACTTCGAGCGATAACCTGCAAACTTTTTAAAGACAAAATATACATGGTATTCTAAATTACAAAACTTTGAACATATAATGATGAGCAGACGCGTATCTCACAATAGTTGGTCGTCTACTCTTCTTGTACGCAGTACCTCTAGCTTTTGGAAATTGGCTTGATTATTGACAATATACGGAGTGAGTTCACTGAACTGAAAAACTTTATTGTACACAAAACGATTTTTTCATCGCAACAGAACATCGTAATATTAGATATTAAAATCAGAGATAGATTATGGCAGAGTGCTTAAGGTCTTCATTAAGTATTATTTACTATTAAGAAATTTATCAGGTTTCTCACTTGTAAATATATTCTTTAAATACGCTAACTTTGCTTCAGTACCCACCTACTATGGCGCGCCGTTTGGACCCACTCGGAAAAAATCTTTTCGGAAAAAAATCTTTGCATCAGAAAAACTTATTTCGATTCGGAAAAATTATTTCGCATCGGAAAAAACTTTGATTTTTTTTCTTGAGTATATTGCTCTCTATCGAGTGGTAGATGTACGAATCCTTTTGAGCTGGTGTGCGTCAATGTGTTTTTAACCGATTAACAATTATGTTTACATCTCTTTACACTTTACAGTTACGTAGTACGTATTAAGAATAACAAATAAATTGGAAATTACACAATACCTACAAAGCTGAAAAGAAACTGTATTTACTGACAAAAAACAAACAAAGAAACTGGCATCTAACGCCGAATCACTTTGGTGACATAATGATTACAACACAATATAAGTTAGACCAGGTCGGAGAAGTCGGACAAGATTTTTTTGGGACCGTTGTTAACAATGATCGATGACGGAGGAAATGTCGGGGAGGTATATGTTTGGTGAAAGATTTATAAAATTAACCATAACCAGGTTGGAGAAGTTATTTTTTATCTTTTCTGAATGATGGGTGACCAGGTCGGACCGCCGGAGAAGTATGAGAGTTGAATCATTATGAAAATTGAACGACCTTGTTGGGAAAGTAGGAAAAGGTTTTTGGTTTCGTTATTTAAAAAACGACTTGGTTGGATAGGTATTTTATTGCAAAACGACCGACTTGGTTGGAGAGGTGGAAGAAGGTTTTCGGTCGGTTATTTAAAAAGTGATCGACCTGGTCGGAGAGGTCGGAGAGGATTTTTTTGGGGTCGTTTTTAATAATAGTCTTTACGCCGGAGATGTCGGGAAGGTAATTTTGGTGAATTTTTTTTCCTGGTCGGAGAAGTCGGAAATATTTTTTATAATAATTTATGAAAAATGACCGAGCTGTTGGGAAAGGATTCTTTGGACCGTTATTTAAAAAAAATTCGGCCTGGTCGGAGAGGTCGGAGACGTTTTATATTTGAAAAAATTTTTGAAGAGGGAACTGCCGATAATTTATGGAAAAATAATCGAAATAGTTGGATTGGTTGGAGAGTTTTATTAACATTATATTTTAAACATGACCGACCTGATCCGAGGGGTTTTTTGGGACCTTTTATTGAAAAATAATCGACCTGGTCGGAGAGGTCGTAGAGATGTTTAGTACCGTTATTAAAACATGACCGACCTGGTCGGGGAGGATTATTGGGACATTTATTGAATGGTTATCGACTTTGTCAAAAACAGTCGGAACTCGGAGATTTCTAAGAAAGGTCTCCGATAATAAGAGGAATTTGGTGTACGGTTGTATTTGCCGGCACTGGTACTTGGCGTCCAAGTCGCCGTGTTCTTAACTATCCTAGTCGGGCGTGCACAATGAATGTTGGCATAAAAATGTTTGGCAGTAATGCGCGGTAAATAGTTAATTGCCCGGGCAGCCCGACACTAGTACTGGCTGACCAGGTCGCTCTGCTCTATACTGTCATAGCCGGGCGTGCAGACTGCAGAGACAGAGTACGGACAGCCATTTGAAGAAGTTGCCGACTAGACGAATAAAAAAAAAAGTCATTTCCACGCGGCACTTTGTGAAATCGGATTCGAAAATCTCAACCCGACGTTCTCCACTTCATTTCTCAATAATTGATAATCGATCAAAAAAAATATTAACGCACACCAGATCAAAAGGATTCGTAAATCGACCGCTCAATAGAGAGCAATATACTCAAGAAAAAAAATCAAATTTTTTTTTCCGATGCGAAATAATTTTTCCGAATCGAAATAAGTTTTTCCGATGCTAAATTTTTTCCGAAAACTTTGGGTCCAAACGGCGCGCCATAACCTACAAGCACATTCTCGTTCTCTATTTTAAATCCTTCTTAGAATGAAACGTATGAGGGTTGCACATATGTGTATTAATAATCGCAATGAGCTCTTAAAATAATGAAAAAAACACAAAAGAAATAGAAAGTCATAAATGAGCACTCTTGAAAAAAAATCCAACGTTGCGCAAAGATAAATGATTTCTTATAATTCCATCCAGCTTTTAAATATTGATAAGAAGCCTTAAGGGAATTCGTTGTCAAGTACGCGTACCCGACGAGCGACGCAAATTGGTATAATGGTAATTATTTACCAATATTTACCATTTGTCGATAAAGTGTTCGATAAAAGAAGCCAAAAATAAGAAAGATCATCATATACAATAAATCAAAGTCGACGAGAACATCTGAAACAGTATTTACTCAGAAAATTAAAAAAAAAATTTTACCCACCATTATTCATTTGGCAATATATATGAACGCTAGACAAAGCAAAACATCAAGGGAAGAGTTGAAACTTAAGTCCGTGCAAAAATAAGGAAGTATCATTATGCTGGTTTTAAAGTTGTTAATGTATATTAATGGCAGGTTCTAATTTACCAGTTTATAGTGCCTACGCTACATTTGGTAGCTTTCAATAAGTCTCCTCGCCGAAGCGCACTTTAATCCGTAAAATTTCTTATGCCATAAGCACGAGTTTTAGAGCAGCGCGTTGCATATAAAAAAACAATATACATATAAAAAATAGTAATTGATATAGTAATATTCATGAGTGCCTTTTCTAATGAACATATGTATATAGTGACCTGCTTGACATCAAGCGTCCTGACTCTAACAGCCATCTCTTGCGATCGATTTATGGCTGTTATATATCCTCTTCGAGTGGTAATCTCTTTCATTTTTAAACATGATCACTGTGATGCATATAATTAAGACTTCGTTATTCGCAGCGGATCACGCAGTGCAGAGCTCGAGCTGTCATCATCAGCATTTGGATCATTTCCGTCATCGTCGCACTTCCTTTTGCTGTCTATCGGAAACTTTTTGAAATTCAGGTATCGATTTGTAATACTCAGCGTCTGGTCACGCCACTCGATTTCGCTCGCTACAGAAACCGCAGGGTTTTCCACTTAGTTGATTAATGAAGACGGTATCTAACCTTTTGCCTAAAAATAGAACATATAATTGATAAAAAGCTATATGGAGCTTGCAAGCTCAAATTATTTTTCAAGGAAACTCCCCCTCGTATGTTGAAATAATATTTATTGAAACTCTTAACGTTTTCTATATATGCGTAATTGTAGACTTGCTCAGTTCTTTTTTTTTATTTTCTCTGCAACTACTGAGCATCAAAATCAGGTTCATAACTTTTCTTAAAAAACAAATAAACTCACTATGTGTTTTTACTAGCTCATGTGTCGTACCTTGAAACAACTTTTTTTTTTAATCCCGAATGTAATTGATTTAGTGGAGGGATGCTGTGGAAGTGACTTGTCAAGAGACATGGCCGGTTATGCACATTGATTTTGATCCTATCCAATCTACTTGCGTATCCAGTATTTGGCCTAAGACTATCTACTACACCTTGGTATGAGTCCATTAATCCCAAGTTCAGATTTATTTCTGTTGTGCTACTCATCGCAATAATTAAAATGAAAACCTATATAGGTTTCGGCCACATTATTCTTTCTACCCATCGTCATCATGACCATTTCGTACGCCCTTATTATTGTGCGCCTCTGGGGCTCTAAACCACCTGGGTAAATTTACTGTAATGTTTTTTTTTAAATTAATGTTTTTTTTTTAAAATAAAATATTCATCAATCCTATTCACGCACGCATCTTGTTATCAAACAAATCTTTTCATAGGGAAAAGATGGACGCAATAATAAGTAACCAAGCAAAAGCTACAAGAAAAGTAAGAATTTGAAGTTTTAAGATCTACTTCCCATAAGACGCGTAGAAATGAGCATGTTATAAATGAGCGAATGCTCAAGGGATCTGTTTAATTAAAAGTTAATTTTTAGCTGAATTCAAATATATGTATGTATGTGGTTCGAGTGAAAATCATGTTTTATAAATTCGCGCTTGTCCAGATTGTGAAAATGGTGTTCGTCATCCTCCTCGTATTCATCATATGTTGGGTTCCCCTTCAAATCCTTATCCTCTATGCACAGTTCAGCCACAATTCAATGGAAAATGGAGAGGTATTAAATTCTCCTTGTCCAATTTTCTAAAAATATATTTATTGATTGTCGAATGCTTACACGCAGTTGCCAGAATGGTACGACCAAGTTGTATTTCTCGTCTACTTCATCGCTTATACAAACTCTACGCTCAATCCGCTTCTTTACGGTGGTCTAAACGAAACGTATCGCAAGACTCTCATCCGAGTTTTGTGCCGCAAGTGTTGCCATTGTCGAAAGGGACAAGAAACATTCCCCTCCGTCCAAGGTAGGTTATCATCTCCACCCATTTTTACCTTATCGAGATACATCTTCTGTTGTAGGGGAGAGCAGGGGTAATTGTAACACTTTTTATTTAGACAATCATATAAGCCAAAACATTGAGTGTTTTATAATAAATGTTACACCAAATTATTCCATATTCAACTGGCTATTCAATCAAATAACTTATAATTAATTTTAACAACCGCATCATATAAATAATTGCAATTAAATGAAACTATTTTTTGTTACAATTGTGCCTACGCTGGGTGACACTTGTAACAACGGCGGGGGTTAAATGTGGGATTATCCATAGGATCAAATGACAGTTAAAAAGTAGTGCTTTTTATTTTGTGGCTGCCCTAGTCATAAGAATGTTACATCTCAGCTGTTACAATTGTTCAACAGTGGGTTGATCTACTTTAAGTTAAATTAATAACCTACAGTATTACTTAAAATTTTTGAATTTACAACACAATTATGCAGAATTGAAAGCTCTTTAAAACTGTATTAGTTTCCTATTGATTTAGATAATTTAACACAATGAAATTAACTAAAACCAAGCTACCCAAAATTTTAGTTTGACACCCCCAATTCTGTTTTTATTTATTTACTGCTATTTGATTTTAGATATTTAGTCTTTGATTAGTTTAAAAAAATATTTTATTACAACTAGAAAACACACGTGTTTTTTTAATTGAATCAATTTTAAGTTTTCATTGAAAATAATTGAATGTTACATTTACCGCGTGTTACAATTACCCCTGCTCTCCCCTATTTACGGTAATAAATTAAATTCCAAACTTACAAGTACATGCAGTAAGATATGCACCATAGAGAATTAGAATGCATATATATCAATATCACGAAAATTGGATTTATAAAAGTTTGGGTTGGAATGATAATCAGATTACAAAAGTTCTCAGAAATCCGGATGGCACAGGGACCCAAGCTGATATACTTATTATTAAAATAGTAAACATTATTATAGCTCCTAAGAATAATGTCACCGCTTCTACTAGATTTTGAATTCATTTACTGTAGAGTTTTCCTTAATTGTTGTGTCTATTTCTATATGAATTACGGTAAGACATAACCGTCCCTTTTTTAAGGTTCCATTCGACTGGCCGAGTTTAGGGCTACCCGTGGACCCTCTCTCCGCGGTTCTGGCTCCCCATATCCAATCGGAGTGAGAAACGATGAGAGCCACACTTCGACGAACACGACTCGTTTCGTAGGTCGTCGGGGAATGATGCTCGCTGCCAATAATCCGACAGTGATGCCTCAAATTTGTGACCCTTCATTTACTGAAGGAACTAGGTCTGCATTGGTTCCTGGAAATGGCCAAGGGCGAGGGCATAAAAAGAAATCGGTTCGCATCTCCTCTCACTCGCCGATCTTCATAAGGGCAACCTCTCCCGATGTGATGAGAAGCCGTCATTCATTCCCATATCCGTCCTCTTCTTCTAAGCACCAAGGAGGAGCTGCTAATACAGTTAATCCAGCTGGTCATTATAGTAGTCCAGCTGCGGTGGAATACGAACGAGCCTATTCGACGACGATGACCAGAAGTTCTCGATCTTCCAGATCCAATCGAAATCGATAGAGATGACGAGAACTAGTCCATTCGTTCGAATAGTTTAAAATGCCATCTGGGTGGATATGGACATAAAAAGAGCTAACCCAACGTGAGTACACTATGCGTTCTTCCATTACAAACTATTACATAGGTCTTAATCACATGATGGAGCATCGATCATGTGTATCTAGGGAAAAGTTATTGTGATTTCACTTTTTAGTAGGCTGATTCGTTTGATCTTTCAACATGTTTAGAGTAGAAAGAGATGTGCCTACTGAAGTGTGCAAAATGGAAAGCTAGCAGCTAAAGAAGTCACGTAGTATAAGCCGAATTTCCTCTAGAAACTATTTCAGAAAAAATAGAGCGTGTCGAAGGTATTTCTTAGAAGTTAGAAGGGTCGTTTGTTCATTATTTTTTTACCTCATTATTTTTTAAAAAAATTCACCGATTGTCTCCGTAATTTTAATTTTATAACCCTGCTCCCCTTTGGGATTCGAATCATTGTATTCTGTAATTAGACCCGGCCGCTTAAGACTAAAGACGATTCTCTAACACTTTACTCTTTTCATATTTAAGTTTTTTTTTCTTACTACGCCATACAAACTTAAGACTCAACAAAAATGGGTGATTGCTGACCAAACAACATCTCATCAATATACTATCATCAATATGCTATTTTTTACAGCATGTTGATATCCATTTTCTGACCTTCCCATATATATTTTTAGTTTTTACTTTCCATGTACTGTACTTTTTTTCTAAAACTATTTATTTAATAAATATTTGAACCCGAATAATAATTTGAAATATGTTTTACTTAATATTTGAAAAGGGTAACCAAGAGAACTCAGGTAAAAATAAGATAATAATTCCGTACAATTAAACACCTTTAAGTGATTGATTTTGCAATAAATCACAAAAATATGATTAATTACGTGATTAATACATATTGTCCGAAATTATCACGTAATTAATTTCCAAATTCGTAATTAATTACCTCGATTTTTTACCTGGAAACAAGGAAATGTTTTATTATCTCGCACCATATCCGAAAAAATGAAATTCCATCATAGCTCATCGTTTATATCCTACTTTAAATAATAACTGGAATATTCCCTGTTCCAGAAACATCACACAATTGGCAATCAAAAGTCATGCCCCACCGTATTGGTGTCAATATAGTACCTACACATGAACGGCGGAAGCCAATTTTGAAAGAATGTGCTGACTAGATCCGTCTCTTGTAAATCCTTTATGATCACTCTGCTGTTCTGATGACGAGATGGAATGTACAATCTCACTGATATAAAACTCGGACAAAAAAATCTTATTGAGCAAATTTTCTTCAGTTTTGCATTCATCAGCAGTTTATAGGCTTGAACTTTAAATGTTCATACTTAGTTTTAATAAACATATTTAAAAAAAGAAGAAGAGACAACCTCGTTTAATTTTTTAATATATGTAACTGATAGGATTGATTATCAGTACATATCAACACATCTTTCTTTGAAGTAGACAAAATAAGTGTGTATTCTTTTGCTATCGGAGATACGTACTATATGTACACATGACATCGGAGTAAACAACGATAACGACGTTCGATCACAAATATTTTTTATTTAAAAAAAAAATATATATATATATACATATATATGAATGTTTATATTATATATATATAGTAATAATAAAAACATTCAACAACAAAAGAGACAACTCTTATTTTGTTGTGTTTTTCCTATTCCTTATTTACTAATAAATACCTATGCTGATAGTAAAAAAATCATGCTCAAAGAAATCTCGTTACACTATATGTTTATACATCCGAGAATAGGTTATTACCATAGCACAAAAAAAATTTAATTGGAATTAATGTGGATATTTTAAACTTATTTCCCAAGGTTAAAGAACCAACGGAACCCACCAAGGTCCTCACAAGTACAGTTCATATATATAGATGTTGTCAGATCATTTGTATGAAGCTGTTTAGTTCAATCAAATTAATTCTAGTGAAAAGTTTTTACAAAGAATCAGTTTTCTTCCGAAATTTAATCTAGGCACTAGCTATATCATCATGAAAAACCAGCTTTGATATATTTAAAATAAGATTACCGTCGATATTAAAAGAATATAAGAGCTGGAGCAAAAAAAAATAATATACTATCTGCCCTTGGCTTTATACAAGCCCCAGCGGATCGCTAGGCTGTCGTGCAGCGAGTTCTTGTCCAGTTGCTAATAGTAACGTTTGCTTACCCATGTTACTGGATACAAAAAGAAGAAAGGACTGTTATTATGGCTTTCCTAATTGCAAAACTTTTCTCATTATCGTACGCCTTTCTTCTCCTTCCTAGCTGATGATATAGAAAAAATACGCACAACTTTGAACATAATTATGGACTAACCGGCGGTGGACGTCGCGCCGACGTGCTCCTCTGCCAAAACGCTACCGTACATCTTCATTATACCACAAGTTGATTCAATTTCAACAAGTTTCATTTCTGGGAGATTATACCCTCAATAGATCCCAAAATCATAGCCATTTCTGTTTCATCAACACGATGATATAGTCTCATTTAAAGTAAATAATGCAAATATGATGACATAGTTCCGCAAACTCATTCCACACTTACCAAGCTTATTATGTAGACTTCTATACTTACCGGATTTGCCGGCCACTACAACAGCCTCTTCACCATTTTAAACCTATAAGCTACCATATGAACATAAAGTAAAGCACAAATCTAGTTTAAACGACGATTCCAATTTCATAGCGTTAACTTCACTGTTACTAGGTCAACGTGATATATAGCTGTTGCTGCCAACGTCCTCAGTGACCTTATTGCTGCGCCTGTGGACTCAATTGGTAGTAACGATAAAACTATACTGACTTCCGCCCTTGCCTTCTTGGAGCTTATTAGATTTGTAATTTTAATGATTTTGCTCGAAATAAGTTGTTTGCCTCGTGAAAATAGCTCATCAACAGGTGACAAATTTTAATAAAACTCTTACTTTAGCAAAGATATTCTGTAATTAATAATCAAGCAAATATAACTTGTCAAAACTTTTTGAAATATAATATTACTATAGATAATTATTATAAAATTACTTACGTATTAGATAGGCTACCCAATGACTTTGATAAATATTAAGGTAATTTCGTGACGTCCTTGTTCTTATAACCCCCATTAACTATTATTTACGAGCGTATCGGATCCATCAAATTGAGAAAAGAGCGTTAGGTGGAAGAGTCTACAATTGCTCATCGAGTATTGGTGCTGACCATGAAGAGCAGTCTCACCACTACAAATCTTTATCACATAAGTGGAGATTTGCTTTCTTAAACTCCAAACACAGGAGTGCGGACATGATCCGCACTTTGTAATGTATAATGTGTTTAGACAGAATAAGGCCCAGTCCACATTTATGTGCTCGTTGAGAACGTTGTATTATTATTGTTTTATTTGTTCCCGGACGTGTGAACTTTCAACAAGTCATATAAGCTAACAGTCTATCGAGGAGGCGTGTCGGAACAAACTTTTCTCCATAGAAGTAAACTTTTGCAGTTTTACTTATACTGTATTGGATTTTTATACTAAGAGTTCCATATTGACCAAACCAGTCTTCATTTGGTACACGCATTCATTCTACTGGATTTGCAGTTTTATATAGTTTTGTGAGTTCTTACTCAGCAAGTGATGTTGTAATCCTTAAGTAACATATTAATTTGAAGTGTCATCCAAAAGGATAACGTCGTTAGGCTATGCGGAGATATCTTCGCTAAGGTCGACTACTGTAATCGACTTAAAAGGATTTTCTACGAATCTTATAGTAAGAATGGTTGTTGGAAAAAAGGAAATGTAGAGCCCATCTCTTGATACAATCATTTATGGTAGATACTTTATTATAGAAGCAATTAAGAATCTCTTCTATCGAAAAGAAAAATTGGTTCCACAGTCAGAGTGCTTTTGTGGACTCCCGAGCTTGTTCCCATCCAAAAATAATTCTCATTCTTTCCGTCTGTAATATTACCTGCCTTAACAGGTAGTATATAAAGAATCTTAGCCACTTATCAATGAGTCTACCCAGCTACATAATACGGTATTAATCTAATCTAGAACAAGAAAAAAGGTTATTAATGGTAAGAGCGATGGTTGAATGAAGTTTCATGCCTATAAAATGTATGCCGATAGTCGTTGTGCTTAGAGTCTTAGACTCATTCATCTCTTAAGGATAGACTGATGTCTGGTGTAAAGAGCGACCGTGAGGTAAGTACCGCGCGCATGGCTCTGGGATGGTTTACGCATGATCTGGTTGAAATAAATTGCCAAGATATATGACTATCATGAACGTCTACTTCGATGCTTTAAGCTTATCCTACGTCGCCAGCATTTAAGGGGGGGAGGGGGGGGGGGACGTTCTAACGAACGTTCTCATCATCACTGTGCGCATATAATACCGTCTTCACACTGGAGCCTTATTGTGGCATTAACCTTATTCTAGATTTAATTTTGCATGGACGCAAATGACGATTTCATTCCGAATAAGGCTTATGCCAAAATAAGGCTCCAGTGTGAAGACGGTATAAGAGGATCAAAGCCATCCAGGCTCATACAAAAAAATTCTAAACTTATAATAATAAAATAAATAAAACTAATATGAACCTTAAACTAAAAAAAAAAATTCAGGTAATCGTTTGCATTCTATATAATGTAAATCTTATAAAGTTTGTTCCGATTTACCAGGTGATAAAAAAAAATATGGTGCGATAGTGCTTGAAGCATTCATCTCCTGTTCATCTGGTACGGGGCTCCACTCCAGATCGTTACCCTCTCAATTCAGTCACAGTTTCTAAGAAAGCAACGAGATATATTGATGATTTTTCATTATTAATTCAATATCAATCGTTATCAACCAATATCAATGACCATGTCCTTTCCTTGTTTATGCCACTTCTCTACGATGGTCTCAATATAACTTATTAAAAAAAACTTCTCATCAGTGAGTATTATGTTGCAAATCATCGTGTCACTACTGAACAATTTCATGTCTATTCAAGAATCAAGATCATATAATTTACAAAAACTATGCACAGTAGAAACTACGCCATGTGGTTACAAAACTACAATATTACCTTATATAGAGATCGTGTATCGGTATGAGTTCTTCATGCCCTCCAGCTTAAAGTAGAAACCATTGGGTTATATGAAGGCTATATATGTTTTCATATAACATCTCATATTAAAAAAAAAAACACTTTTGAAAGAATTAGTATTCCTTAATATGCTTATGGAATCCTTCAAAGTTCAAAGATGGGTAGGCACCTCTAGTACTAATATTTCACTTACTCCTTGTTATCGTTTTTGGTTTATCAGTACATTAAAGGATCTCTCAATCAACTCTACTTCTTCAACCAATAAGCAAGACCAGAAAATCAAAGCCCGTATTGGAATAACGTATTTAAGCGAGTGGACTATATCTTGTTTGGTCATCAATGAGCACTTAAGCAGCCGGAACCATCATTGCCAGTTGATTGGTCAGAGATGGTCCCTATCAGGTTGACATTGCTACCGTAAGTCGGCGCCACGCGGCTTTCCTCCGTGATGTAAAATAACATGCGCTGCCAAGAGCTACAATACCTTTTTATTATCATCATAGTAGATTTTGAATTATTTTTTAATCAAACTTTTCAAAATAATGTTAATTAATTTAAACGGAAGTCAATAGAAAATTGTAAAATATCTTAATTAATTAACAATCCGTGCTAGCTTAGTCAATACCATCAATACTGACATGCAACAATATGTAAGCATAACTTGGTGCTGATTCCAATTAGCCTCCAAGTGCATCTCCCAGTAGCTTCATCGCGGTATTGAAGGTATTAAAAAATACCGCAATTGAAGCCAATAAATATAGTATTCAAACCTACTCATAGAACGGAGAATATATACATATAGATATATATAGCGGAGGAACGACACGGCACTAAGGGTAGGAAGTACAGTACCTATTACCATAAGGAGCGCCACGGCAAAACTATTTTCGTTCAGAGAACAAAAATTGATTGTCATTTAATCCTTTTGTATCTACTTGTACGAAACGGTCGTTACAGTCCTCGTGCTTCTGATCTCTGTGGTTGCAAGACGTGAATATCAAATATCAGTTGCTTTGTCGTTGAGGAATGAGGATGATGCACTTGCTGACATGGATACGCTATTAATCCACCTAAACTTCAGTATTTCCTTGTGTGATTATATACTGGTTGTGTAATTTCTATTTCTAACATTCGATGTTATAATACGCCAGTTGCAGAGTAGCCGGAAAGCAAAGTCTAATTAATAACCTTGAAATGTTTCAAATATGATGAGTTGAACAGGACTAAGTTATATTGCGTTCAATGTTGGCTCGAAATTAAAAAAAAACTTATTTCGAATGTCAAGATTGCAAGATGGCGAGTTGGCATTTTGAAACATATATTAACTATAACTGGATGAGAACGAAGCTGTGAATAATAATTAGAAAAAGGTCGGTGTTGACTGCTGGATACGTTTATGTACTTTGATTAGTCTGAATTCGAAGTAGATTACTTCTTTCTTTTTAAAAACTGTCATGGAACTCCCAAGCGACTCCTAAAACTAGGAAGGTAAAACGGAGAGATGGTCTTACCTGATTCGATCAGTCCAAGATTTAAAAAAAAATCTTTATATCTCATAACCCATTTCATAAATCTTCTGAATCTTTTCAGTTTTCATAAATCTGCTTTAAGCAATTCAAAGGGAATATCTAGCTTTCGGATTATCCCTGAGGGTTTTGCTTTAGCAAATAACCGACAGGTAACTAATAAATGTAAATACCCTAAGGGGCCTGGCTGGGACTCTGAGGCGTTTAATGCTAAAAAGTTCCACTCAAAGTTTCTGGATGCATTTCACGAATAATGGGCCAAAATTAGAAATTTTTGCACAGAAAGAATCGCAAAATTGAGTTACATGGGTTAAGGGGGTTTAAAATCCGATTGAATCAAGTTAAAAAATAATTATTTAGCTTAATTGGTTATAATGTTTACAGATGGCGTTGTCGATTTTGTTATGATTCTAAGTTCAAACGCACATATAAAAAAAAGATTTGGCGTCAATAAAAAAAATGCAAGCTACTATTTTTGATACTAGCGGGAATGCGGGGTCTCGTAAATAGATGACAGCTGCTCGAGAAATGTTACATGATTAATTAAAAATATTATTGCTTACAATAAGGGGGACCCGCGTTCGATCCCACAAGCAGCGTAACCTTTTTTTCTACGATACGAAGTCATTTTAGAAACAATATGAACAATAATGCATGGTTTCTATAATCTACCTGGATATAAATTTAAATAGTCAGAGCATTAGATAATATTTTGCTTAATTTTAGGCGCGTATGCTTTGATAGCGCGAACAGAATATGTTCATGCAAGAAACTATATAAATCAATCCTATATGGTCTAGTGGGTTAAAGCAGCAGAATAGTGAAGAGATTCTATTGGTTCGATCCCTATCAGAGGCTTTCGCTGCTATGGATTTTTATTTATTGTTTTAGGCTAGCTTCTCACAGAACAATGAAAATCTTAGTCAACTAATCTTGGCCAATTGCTTATTTGATTACTATGGAACGCCGTTTGGCAGTGATGCGATTAAATATAAAATGGAGAAGCGATAAAAGTGCACGCACACAAAATTAAAATGCGGAAATCGTTGCGCGCACACAAATTAAAATGCACGCACACATAATAAAAATGTGCGTGCACAAATAGAACGAAGCGTAATACTATTTTACATTCGTTTATTGGTAATTATGCCAAATATTTCAGCACCTATAACTTCGATTATGAATAAATGATAGGCCTAATTTAGATTGAACCTGGCTAAAAGCCTAATAACTATATAAAAAATAGATTTTTGGAGTTGTTAGCAAATAAAAGTAAAATCGGATGAATAATGAATTAGGTCTCATTTTGTAATTTTTAAGTAGAATTAAAAGAGTATTATTTCCACCTTCGTAATAGACTAAAAGCTGTGACAATGATGACCGAAAACGAGGAATGGAATTTTTGAAGGAAGCCGCATAAAACCGACTTGAATATTTCTACATATTTTAAAACGAATTATAGTTTTTGTAGGCAATGAGCATGATTATAACTTTATAATATGATGATGATTTTCTGGTTTTTCTAAATGTTGTTTTATAGTCCACACGAAAGGTTTATGGATTTATGAAATTCTAAAATGTTATAGTCATTATTTAATAAAAGAATTGGAAGAAATTTTTGATTTGTGCGACAAAGAGAAAAATAACTTCGGAAACCTCGCATTCGAATCGTTCTTTATCTCTCCTTCCTTCGACCTCGTTATTCGAATGTCTCTGATTAAACGTGTACCATAATTAGCATAATTACCAATTACGGAATGTAAAATAGTATGAAGCTTCGACTAGAGGGCGCCGACATTTTATATGTGCGTGCGTACTTTTAATTTGTGTGCGCGCAACGATTCCTGCATTTTTATTTTGTGTGCGTGCACTTTTATTTGTGGCGCGCAATGCTTCTCTATTTTTTATTTGATCGCGCCACTGCCAAACGGCGTTCCATAGATTACTGAGTAAATTAAAACTCGCTTTCCCGGCAAGCGACTGCGACCTTGCCGAGGGGGGCACCCGCGAAGCGGGTCCCTCGGCAAGTGGAGCAGGAGTTTGCCGGGAACCCTTTCATCCCCTACTTTATCACTGTGTATGAGGCTATTTCAAAAATTTTGCTACTGAAAAATGCTGATACTTATGCAGTTACGAAAACCTTAAACTAAGACTAATAGGGAATTCCAGATTGATCAGAATTATTTTATATAATCAATCGATATTTGATCAATTTTACTACTAATTATGCAATACGTGTCGATACATTATAGATCTAAGTATTAATATTTTAAAATGTATTAAGTAAGAGTTTGTATTTATATGTTTTTGAAATCAGTCTCAAACTCATACCCGAAGGCTGATAATTCATGATCTTGTTTGGAATCGTGCAAAAATTTCTGACTGGCTCAAATGGGAATGCCATACAGAATAAGAGCACTGCTGCGTGTAGTATGAACTCATAACAATAGATCTGGAGAATCAAAAAGCAATTTTGGCGAAACGATATTTATTATTTATTAGATCTATAAAAAAAAACATGCCTACATCATCACCCAGTAAGCAACTCGTTTCTATGTATACAATGTACCCAAAATCAATCAAATTTCAGCTTGTGAAAACACATTTCCACACTCGTGGTCTGAAAACCGATTGAATCTATGTAGCAATGACATCATGTTTAATAACCATATTTTCCCTCTTATTGTCTTGTTTTTTATGAAACAAAGATGGTACAACATGTGATATTTTCGTTGATGTAACTTGCGTAGTCCCTTGATTTAATGTAACGGCACCGATCTATTACGGACGCACAGAAAATGGACGATCTGATGGTATACAGTAGGTGGGTATACTCTATAACAATATTTTGCAGTAATTATCCGTTTATTTACTCAACGATTTTCATGAAATTTAGTTCCATGATATATTTTTCTTGAATATTGAATCGCTAAATATTGTTACCTCTTAACTATTGATTCGAGAAGTCTGAATTTTTCAACGTTTGAAAAGAAGTTCTATTTGAGTACCGGTAGTATACGTTAGATTTTTCCGCTCTCATGATCGTATTCCAAAATCCCAGGCAAAAAAAAGTGTTTGAAAAACTTAATTTTTCCATATTTATTAACGCTCAAAAGCACTGCTCTTCCTCATTTTCCTTATGCACGTGCTGGTATTGAGCAAATATCACCATTGAATTCCTGCAAAATCCAGTAAAAAAGAGGATTGTCAGCTAAACTATTGTGCATTTCAAAGATATTTCATCTTTGCCTTTCGTTGAATTAGTTTAGCTCTCGAATTTGGTCTCATGACAAGTTAGCTGTAAGTTTTACGCTGCTACCTTTGATAAGCGTTCTTATCGCTGTTTGACAAGAAAGTTTATTTAAAAGAAGATAACATACATAGTTTAAAGATATATAATTTTTTAAAAGTTAGGAGAATCGGACAATTCAACATTTGACGTCGAACCAAATCATTGAAAAATTAATAAGCAAAAGTATTTTTTATGCCCTAATACGCTGATACGCCTTAACTTAAACTTCTAATTTTCATATTGAATCGAACTCTTCGTATATGATTTTTAGTCTTACGATAACTCACTCTTAAAAGATGTAATTTTCACCAATTTCTTTAAGAATTTTTTTTTTTTTGAGAATGTTAATTATAGTAACTGCTTGATATCTAGAAAAATGATCCATTCGGACTTATTAATTCCATGAAAATCGTCCCGTGGTGCTGATGATTACCTCTGATTAGGAAATTCATACTGTCGAACAGAAGTGCTCTTCTCATCCAGACGAAAATTACAGCTGGTATAGCTAAGATTCGTCTAACCTAAAAAAGGGAGATTTTAAAAACCAATGGTGAGTTCACGACTCGCGATTTTTGTTAATAACCATTCCTCTATACTCAACAAAACCCCTCTTGTTCAACAAAGCAAAGGCTGTGATAGGTTAAAACTAATTTTTCGAGAAAATTGTGATTAATTGGATTCTAGGATGAACTAGGATTGGAGATCTTACGATTTCCAATTAGTCCAGCAGAGAATTACCATATATATCTCTATTACTCCTTTGGTTACGCTATGAATGTATAATATATACTGTAAGTCCACAATTAATATTAGCGTTAAATAAACACTAAATACAATAAAAGTATTGTTGCTATGGGCATTGTCAACTCAATACCCGGCCCCGCACTAATACCAACTGATGATTAAATACATTTTTAATCCTTAATACTTGCGGTAATGAAATCATAATTCGGGGCTTAAAAAATAGCTAGCTGCCAGCAGCTTAGGAAAAATTAACCAGAAACGTAAAATTTTCCGTACTCGCGATACACGAGATAAGCATGTGCAGCGTCTATTATGAAAGAACGCTAGTTCCGGAAGCCCACAGTATTGTAGAAAATCAATATATTCTAAGATCCCAGGTATCAAGTGTGAAGTTGAAAGCCTGAATCCAAACAGAATTTGTTCGAACGATAATTAATAAGATAATATAGATATTAGGATTAGATATGATATCTTATTATCCACCATTCTAAGGCTTAGACGGAGTCAAGAAGCCAATTAACTACAAAGGGTATCATCGCAAAAAAAAAATTATCAATATGAAGTTAAAAATTCATATACTAAAGGTAATGACGAAGGTAAATCTTTAAGCGGTTCAAAACATGGCTGGCATGCTTTCAAAAAATGAATCTAGATGTTTTACAATATCTGATTGGTTTTTAAAAGACTATCGAACAAGAATGAATGCATTAGATGTGTTTCAAGATTCAAGAGTTCATCTTATTAGAAAATCGATATTTGATTAGGATTCGCCTTGAGGCTTACGATGCTTCGTGATATAGTTTCAAAGGGTATTCAGAGCATGCGAATTTGATTTTATGTTTGATTGTTACACACTATCGCACACCATCCACAGCAGTCTGTCCTTTGATGATGTTGATGAACATAACTTCACCTCTTTGTTTTTGAGCTAAATATCCAAGAATTCAAGTTATCCGATACTTCTAAGTTGTTTAACTTGGTATTTCGGTTGTTAGGTATCATATGGTATCGTTATCATCCTGAAGTCGTTTATTTATCTTTTTTGTAGTTATATATGCTGCAAGTTACATTTAGCAAGGGGACAATTTGTTTCTTCTTTTCTCACTATTGTTTACTTCAAAATTCAAGTCTAACAATCTTAGCCTCTTATTCTTCCTTATGTATAATCACTGCTAATGATACGATGGGCGACAATGGTAAATTGATCAAATACCATCATAATAAAGTTCCAGATAAAAATTTTATTTTACACAACTTCACTCGTTAAAGCCCTATATTCATTTCATCTTAAATGTTAAATTTTTTAACTCGCATAATTTCTAATTATTGATCTCAATAATAAACCGCTGCCTTATTATTATTTATTTTTTTTTACTTATCTTCACTTTGAGAATATCTTACTTTACAAATCTTTGAAATATAAAATGAGGCTAAAGGCAGCTTTCGCATAAACTTATCATTCGAGAAGTGTCAGCCGCAAAAATCAAAGACTTCTATAGATGACAAGAAAGGAATACGACTAGTTGTTTCGGCAACGGAAAAGTAGGTACCTTACTAGTACAGAACTAGGCCTCACAGTGCCTTTTTACTTCCACTAGCGACAACCATATTGATTTCTGCTGAACTAACTCTCCGACTCTTTCCACTAGCTAGCTAAAATCAAATAAAGTCATCTCCATTACATTTATTCCAGTACGGAGCCTGTACTGAAATGTAATTCCTCATTTGACAGTATGCAAGTTTTATTATAGAATCCATCTTAAGAGCCTTCCATGTGAATATAGGATCACTAGTATGGATCTTCTTCTTCAACACATTTTTTTCCTAAAAAGAGCTAAGTGAGAGACAGACTCTTGAAAGAAATAGTATCTGCAGTACTAATACGACGTGAGCAAGAGAGATTTCGGCTCAATCGGGGATGACAATAAATTCTGAGGAAGACACATTTTGAGCTCACCGAAATTAACCCTGTAAGTAAAAATAAAATAAACTTCAAAGTGATTTTTTTAGTTCTCATAATTTTTTTACGTCTTAAGCTTTATTTTGGCTTTGGATGTAAGTCGCCTTTTTTCTTGTTGCACTGAATAGTTTGAGTAGTATTAAGCAAGCCACAAGTACGCATGAATTTCACATTCTTCTTCCATCCCAAATTATTACTGTTCTTCATCGTTCACAGACTGATTGGCGCATCAATATGTAACCTCCAGGTTCCAAGATCACTGAAAAGTAGGCATGACTATTTATGAGCCTTTTATATCAAGAACCCATAGCGCTATGCACACGCACAAGGAAATGGCCTTTCTTATCATCTTGGTACTAGGGTGATGAATACTAATAAGGAACACTCGTTTATTCACGAAAAGATGGATATTAGCACGTTATCAGTGTTGTGTATGTACAGTCCACCTTTAAAATTTATTAAATTAAAATCAGTTTTGGGGGGTTTTAAAAGTTGTGTTGTCGTGAAAAACCCACAAACATATGTAGCAACACCCAGACACGCTCCCGGAATTTATCAAAACCGTGAAAATTGGTAAAAAAGTGTGCACAATAGCTTACAATATATACGGTAACAGGAGTTCAATATAGTGAGGTAAAAACAGCCTTCGGCGTACGATGGAGACCTTATTCGTGTTCGACAAAGATTACTTCAAAGACTTCTTCTCATTCTACGAGCTGTAACTTTGTGATGCTCTGAAGATTGAGAGCCTCCCCATTGTAAATTCAAAACCCGTGGAGGTAGATTTATATCGATTCACGGGATTTCTAAAAGAAAAGTTATTAGGGAGCATAAGGATGGTGCTGCATCCCAGCTTCGACCGATGGGTTCGGCCATACAGCGCACAACGGATTAATTCCACTTCTCATTCAAACATTGAAATATGCCGGATTATAACGTATCACCCAGCCTGATTTTTACACAGTTAGATTTCGGGGATTTGCTATATTTTCTTATTGAAAAAAACCCGCTACCGTATCATTAATCTTTTAGACCGTATAACATTGGCTATTCGCCGTTACGATCTTCTTACTATTCTACTGGGTATACTGCTGGTGGACCATAAACTTCATTGTTATTCGTATAGAATAGCTTATAGAGACTTACATCAGACTTCAGCTTACTTTAGCTCTTATTATTTATTTATTCATCTGAGTAAGGAGAGAAAAAGTGGAGTAAGTAAAATTAATTCGGTTCGATTGCTAAACCTCAACTACTTCCAATATTTCCATCATATTTTTAATATCGTAGAGCAACAGTTAGTGAAAAATGCTTTAAAAGGAATTCATAAAGTTATTTTTCAATATGAATCCTGAAATGTTTTTCCTTTGAGGACTTCACGACGTCGCAACTGTTGCCGGCGTAAAAGTAAATGATAAAAGCTGGTTTTTTTAAGAAGTGAATAAATTGTAATAAAAAAACAAAGAATTGCAATTAGAAAATCAACATTTTTAAAGAATACAATTACAGATGACAGACCATAGATGATAGATTCTTGAAATTCGGGATTCGTGTCAGGAAATATACAGTGCCTTTGCGGGAGCAGGCTGGCGCTCCCTTCCAATAACGAAAACAAACGCATCTGACATTATTTACTAAGATCATGCGCTGAACTTTCATCAAGCACCTGATTTTTAAACGATTCTTATCTTTGGTAAGAATTCTAGGCACGTGACCTCAGATGTCACTAGTGTGAGTCGCATCAATACAATAAAATGAGAGGTTTACTGATTTTAGTCGAATGCAGACCTTCGTTCTGGTCTCAAGTCCTACCTTACACTTGTAAATTACATAAATTAGAGGTCTGGGTTTCGTGATCAACTGGCGTTTCCAAACCTGGCTGAACTTAAAATACACGATCTGACAACTTTACACAATTACAAGCGTGTCGAATCAAACTTCGGCACTGTTGCAATCAAGTACTGTATGCACAATAATAGCAATAGCAAAGGTGGTATGTCATATAATTTTTCTAATTAAGAATAGGCTATACAATATTTTAGTGACAAATGAAATGAATAGCACGTTGACAGGGCAATTCATCTGTATAATAATAAAGATGAGTCATAACAATTTTCATTAGGAAATAATTTGGGTTCTTGCTGTCCATCATAACTTGTGTTGCTAATACGTCTCTGATCACATGCTAGGGAACGCACGCAGCTGTATACTAAAATAAGAGTTCCGGTCCTGCGCGCGCTTGCGCTTCTTCTTCATATAGAAAAGCGCATCTTTTCTACTTTCTGGCCCTGGAAACCTATATGATGGTCTTTAGCGATAGTACCCATCAGTCCAATGTTCTCTGCCCTATTGGCTACCAGCAGCTCTCCTTTTTTTCCTTTTCACCACGTCTTACCATTCCTCTTTAACCATTTTCAATTCAGAACTTAAATCAACATGAACAACATAGCGGAGGAAGCGATGGAAGCGGCCGGAAATCATCTGCTACCGGACGGGATCGACTTTTGCCGAAATTCTAGCGTCGCCGACATCTTCCAATTCAATTTCAGCCAATACGACTATCCAGGTGAAGGGGGTGGTCCTTGGCCGCCACCTCTTGGTGTCATTTCTGGACTTAAGATCGCTTTTTGTGTCGTCAACATGATCGTCTCCATTCTGGGTAACGCGGCCGTCATGATAGCCGTCTATCACAATCCAGTTCTTCGATCCACCATCAATTTCTACTTGGTATGCTCTTTCATATAAACATGCGCATCAGCGTTTATTGCTATTGCTCTTCGTCAAAGGAAGATGAAGCAAATTTATACCATCATTAATCTAGTCTGAGGCGTTGTTTGCCTCTTTTCTCATTTATAATTCAGGCCATAAAGTCCATAATCCAATTTTGTGGCGCACTGCGGCTTATACTTGCTTGAATAGATATTAAATTTTGATAAATAGTATATCCATTTGCTGATCAATTTGTCACGCAGATTTCTGAAATATTTAGCCTTTTAACCTGCACTATACCTTTTATTTTGGCAGGTTAACCTTGCTGTAGCTGATGTGCTCATCGCTCTGTGCTGCATGTGGCCTCACCTAGTAAACGACCTGACAAAGCCTGCCTACGTCCTCGGCGCTTTTATGTGCAAATTCAACGCATTTGCTCAAAGTAAGTCAAACGCACAGAACCGGAAAGAGAGCAAGCATCATGAAAGCAAGAGATTTCCATGACAAGGCTACGTGTAGATCTCAGTTAGAAACTGAATAATTCAAAAAAAGTGTGTGAGAAAGTCTATAGTTATTACAGTTAATAAAACTTTTAAAATCTCTCATTCCCAAGTAAGTTTTATAAGTATTGCACTGTATGAATGAAGGGGAGAATGATTACTGATTTTAATTTCCTGCGAATACATCGTTAAGAACCCATCAAAGTCTCCCTTCGCACTCGAAGGCAGCAATAATGGTGTATATGAGGTGTATAGGTGCCAAAGAGTGGAAGCAACTTGAAAGCCTCTTTATTGCTATAAGAGTGTAATTATTATACCGCCTTTTTCTAGCAGTACGATCTTAGTCATAACATTTCTTACAGCTTTATACATAAGTAAAACTAGGGTCGCTGGATCGTTGATTCGTTATATTGTATGCACGAAGAAAGAAAAAGACTCACTTCCGAGGCACGTTCCATTCGAGCGACCCCATTTGCCAGTACTGCTTATTACCCGGATCATATGGAATATGGGGTTATATAGACGCTCTTATTGCGTACAAAGTTATACGTGTATATGAGATTAAATTGCATCAAGGCGCGGAACTATTCAGGAACAAAATTTCCGTGACAGAACATGTTTCTAAATTACTCAACTTTGAATAACAGCTAGTCTAATAAGCATCAGAAATGTAAGACAATAAGTTAGTCACTTTGTATGAGTCCGTTTCAAGATCGACTTGCACAGGAATACGCTATACGCTCTGACCTTCGAGAAACTCTTTGTCGAGAATAATTAGGTAAATTAATCACGTGCTTCAAATATTGTAAAGAGCCGTATGCTTAATTTATTTCACAAATATCGTCCTTTCAAAAAATAAAGCCTACGCGCGCAAACGATAAATAACCCACGAAGGCAGTTTGCGATATGCATGCATTATTTTGTCATACACTGATTGATTACCTTTTTTTTTAACTACATGGGGATTTTTAAGAAATCAATTTATCAAATATTTATGCAACCTTTTCTCTGAAACTATATAAGCTTATTGAAAATAGAGTCTAATAATTCGTTTTTAATAATGAAAAACTAAAAGCAAATATTTATGAGGAAGTATTGCTTTTATACTGAATAGCTTTAAGCTTTTAACTTATATTTATTATATGTAAAGTTTTACCTAAAACAAGCCCTCGTACACTTCCCAAATAAGTCTTGTGGTGAAATTTACATGCGTATTCATCTAACGAACTCTTCAGGGGTATGTCTTGTAACGAGTCACCCGTATTATTGGACATACATCAAACCAATTTGGAGAGTACTCGTCATAAGATTTAAAAATAGCAAATAAAGAAAAACTGTGTGCAAAGGCAAACAGAATTCCTTCTAATTATAAAACCATTATAATGGTACCCCATTCTTCGAGATCCTTCTTTATTTATGGAGAACCACAGGATGTTCGTTATTCTCAGTCAAGTACCGGACGAGCGACTCGCTTGGCATCGCCTTAGTTCGACTTTTAAATGAGACGGCCATTGATCGATATTTACAGTAAAACCTTTACTCTGAAAAGAAAAAGAAGCGATTGGATACTCTGCCAAAGTAGCCGAGAACAAAGTTCGACATATATAAATAAAATGTAAATCTATCTATATTTTTAAAAGCTTAGTTTAACCTCGGATGGGGACGATCCTGATCCATGCTGCAACTGCAATCATAGTGGGGAAGAATTATTGTTGATGTTAGCAGAGCGTATCAGCACTTCTTCAATTGTTTGTTCCCTTTTGATATTGATTCTTTCTTTTTCTTTTTGCTGGTTTGGATTCGTATCGTTGAATTACGTGACATCTGAACAGTAAAAGGAAAGCAAAAACATACTTCAAGGGGTATGGGAATAAGACGAACATGCGAGAAATGTAAAAGCCTTGTTTGATTGTATGTCAGTATACACAACAATAGAGCATCATGTGTCCCGAATTATGTTGTGTTCTCGGATGACTGTCTTTGACATAGCAGCTTGCACTAAGTAGCTTTCAAGCGTGCGCGCACTTTCTATGTGTGTTCAATAATCGCCAGTTTGCGTACCCTAAGAGAGGATTTAAGAACAAACACTCGTGTGCTTGTTGGTATAATTAAACAGCATTATTTGTTCATATTTGAATAGCATAAAGGAAATCTTTAAAGTAAAAAAAAAGAGAGTAATCCTTGAACTACTGAGAAATCGACAAGTGTTACACATAAATAGTTTTCTACAATTATATATAGATGAATGTGAAACATTCCATATATGCTACATCCAGCTGGTTGATCATCCTTATATATATTATAAGCCCAATTCATGTTTGATTGGTTTTTATGGCTCTGACACGAGCCAAATAGAATCTATTCACGCTTTCGTTCTTTATATTTTCGGGCATCGTATTAAGTGAACATCACTGGGGGGTCTATTCCGATATCTGGCAAACTTTGAACCAGCTGACATTGAATGAGACAAACATTGACACACGGAGTTTTTGTAAATTGAACTTCTACGCAGAACGGTATTAATAATATTGAAGATTTCCTCTATGTTAGTCAAGTTCAAAGCAATACCCTAGTCTGTAGGTATAGGTTTCTACTATCTACTTTCAAGACGCTTAAATCTCATCAATAACCGATATTTTTATATGCTGCAGTAAAATATGTAAAATGAAACTTTTTTCAACAATATCTTTTACGATATGCATTTCCGATTCAATTGTTAAAATTACGCATTTAGAATTTCTTGTTTAAGAAACAAAATATTTTTCTTTTAATTAATTGCAAAGATAAGAGTGATCATTGTATAACATTTAGACTTGGGGGAAAACCAACCATTCGCTACCCATAGTCAACTACAATATATAAGTTAACTTTAAGGGGTTTTTTTTCAAGTCGCAAAGTAAAAGATGTGCGTAATTGAGTAACATGTTGGAATCTTATGAGTCCATCCCCTATGGGCGTGTAACAAGAAAAAGCGAACGAAAAAAGGAAAAAGTAATAACTGAAGTGAGCTGCCGATCCCTTCCACGAAAAACGGAACCTCAAATCATTTGATACATATTTTACTATGAAGCTCCCACTCAATGATATGGAAATAGCTTCCTTTATGATTTTAAGAAATGATGAATTGCCAGGAAAAGCTCGACTTTTATAGGACCTCATACCTTAATTTCCCGCCCCCCCCCCCCTTTGAGAAAAATCTTTTTATTTAAAGAAATGGTTTAATTCCAATGAATTGCCTATCTCGTGCAGGTATATGATTAAAAATCCCTATAGAATATAGCTCTCCGAGTTCATAATTATTCGCATGATATTACCAAATAATAAATATAGATATAAAACAGATACATCTCCCTATTAGTGATTGAACTGCTATGTAACCTTTCAAAAAGAAAAGAAAATGATAAAAGATATAGATACTGTACATTCTATTATGATGTATTACCTTTAGATTATTTATCTAATTGCTTTTTTCCCCCGATAAATCTTTATAATATATAGTGACCTGCTTGACATCAAGCGTCCTGACTCTAACAGCCATCTCTTGCGATCGATTCATGGCTGTTATGTATCCTCTTCGAGTGGTAATTTCATACGCTTCAATTTTTTTTTTTTTTTACCTGTCACCGTGATGCATTTAATTGGGGCCTCGTTATTTACAGCGCATCACGCAGTGCAGAGCTCGTGCTGTCATCATCAGCATCTGGATCATTTCCGTTTTCGTCGCACTTCCTTTCGCTGTTTATAGGAAACTCTTTGAAATTCAGGTATTTATAATGAGCGACTCTTGGTTACTAACTCGATTTCGCTCGCTACAGAAACTGAAGTATTACTTACATAATGGGGGTTGGCAACCTTTCACCTAAACAGAAGTATTGTTTGAAAAGTCATGGACCGTAAAACCCAATCCACATTTGAAGACAAAAACCTCTTATTCTAAGAATAGATTTTGTCTTTAAATCTAAAAAAAAAAAGTTGTGCCTTCTTGACGTCTGTATTGGCGCAATCATAGGCTCTGTACTAAAGGCCTACTACTGTACCGGATTTCACCGTATTGTTCTCTCTAAGTCCTGTAGATAATACTTCCAAGTTTCTACCTTTAAATTAAATTATTTTTCTACTCTTGTTTCTTTAAACTGTATTTCCCCCCCCCCCCCCCCTATCTCTTGATCCGAGTGGAACATTGGTTTTCTTGTCACGCTCATCTCGAGTCAACTTGTTTTTATTTTCTTCTTGATTCTGATTGATTTAGTGGAGGAATGCTGTTGAAGTAACTTGTCAAGAGACGTGGCCTGTCATGCGCGTGGATTTCGATCCCATCCAATCTTCCTGTGTCCCCAATATTTGGCCTAAAACTGTCTACTACTCTTTGGTGAGTTCTAATTCTAAATTTCACCCTTTTTAACCCGTCGCAATAATAAAATTGAAAACGTCTTCAAGGTATCGGCCATGCTATTCTTTCTACCAATCGTGGTAATGACGATTGCGTACGCCCTTATCATTGTGCGCCTCTGGGGCTCTAAACCACCTGGGTAATTCTGTTAGATATAATCTTTCATCATTCCAAATAATGACCGCATCTTGGTATAATACCAATCTTGTTACAGGGAAAAGATGGATGCAACCATGAGCAACCAGGCAAAAGCGACAAGAAAAGTAAGATTTGTTTTGTTTCTTTTGTTGTTATGAAGTTGTATGCTCATAACAAAGCGTACTAAAAGAGGATACATGAGAAAGATATTAGAAAGTATAAGGTAGATTCAATCAACTTGATATAGTTATGTAATTATAAGACCAGTAGAATTGAAATTTTGTCCACACAGAGTTTGAGTGAATAATCACACATTTTAGAAAATCCTGCTTGGTCAGGTCGTGAAAATGGTGCTCGTCATTCTCCTCGTATTCATCATCTGCTGGGTTCCTCTTCAAATCCTCATCCTATACGCACAGTTCAGTCACAATTCCAAGGAAAATGGAGAGGTATTAAATTCTGCTTCAATGTCCAATTTCCTACAAATATGTTTATTGATCGTCGGATACTATTACGCAGTTGCCGGAATGGTACGACCAAGTCGTATTCCTCGTCTACTCCATCGCCTACACTAACTCAACGCTAAATCCGCTTCTCTACGGTGGACTGAACCAAACTTATCGCAAGACTCTTATCAGAGTTTTGTGCCGTAAATGTTGTCATTGTCGAATAAGAAGAGAGTCATCCATGTCCGCCCAAGGTAAGATTCACCACGGTTATTTGAAATATTTGTATTTTCAAAATGTAACGTGATTCTCAAACTTACCAGTAGATGCTGCAAACGAGGTGGATTTATTAAGTAATCTTTTGCAATAAAAACAATAATTTGAAATATACCTACAATGTCATAAACTACAGAGGATGTGGCACGCTATAGATTAATATTAGAAATAATATTGGATTGGTAAATTACGGTATAACATTGATTTTATTTCAGTAATAACATCGTTTTTCAGTGCAATATTTAAAAATAATCAAAGCAGAATAAAGGAAACCGAAGGAAACTTAAAATTAAACTAATATTTACACGAGGATACAATTTGAAAAGAGCCTCTTTAGTTTTTGCGGCAGTGAAAACGAGCCCATTTGTCTAAAAAATTCATCATGCAGAGTGACTAATTTGCATAATTGAGGCTGTTGATGACTAAAGTTCAATGAAGCTGCTGAAAGTAATCAAGCATCTCTTTGTAGAACTTTACAAATGTAGAAAAAATATGAAACCATATTCTAAAAAAACAAAACAATTATAGACAATTAGAAACCACTGAGTTTAAAGAAACCACGGAGATGTGAGATATTGATGTTTTATCATGAGATCTTTTGGTTTGAAAAAATAAAACCTTCAAGTTTAGTATAACAATGATGGTAATTTTGTTCTTTCCGCTGATATCATAACCAATCTATATTGATATGAGTCTTCTTTTGAATTAGTTGCTAATGGTTCATGGAACAAAATGATGAGACAGGTAATTGAAAGCATCAGATTATAAGGTAGGCCTATCGTAGAAAAAAGATGAGATACCGTAAAATGGTCGCAGGAAAGTACTGACACGAAAGATTTTTCTTTATCACGACGAGACCTCTGGGCTTCTAAAAAACCGCTTCTGAAATTGCCATCATAAATATAGTTTCGATGACGTCGACTATTATTCTTTGGACTCAGTCGTATAGAACCCATATAGAAGCTCAAGTTGAATCTCGATTAGCCTCTCTTCAAGGATCGGTTTCTTATATTTAAGTATATAACAAGAACTGTCTTCTATAAAAGAAGCTGATTCAGAAATATGGTTTATGGCAATTTTCCTACAAGAAGGAGTTCAGATAGTACAGTAGACCTACTGTATATCCATTCATTCTCGCCAGCTTCCTATAAATCTTAAGCTAAACATCATGACAATGTCTTTGGCTGAAACTGCTGAAATTTAAATAATTTTTTGGCTTGACCCTTTAGCGGTCCTAGGGTACGTACCTAAAGGAAATAAAAATGAATATTATATTACGTGACATAAATTTCGAGAATCCTAAGCATGAGTAATAATAAAATTCCGTCTAAATATTTCAAACATTTAACATCTGGAATGTTTTGCATTCCAACTATTGTAAAAACGGAATTTATTTTTCTCTTTTCTGGAAAAAAAACATACAAAGGTTCCCTTCGATTGGCGGAGTTTAGGGCTACTCGCGGACCCTCTGCCTCCCCATATCCGGCCGGAATTGGTCACGATGAGAGTTGTACCTCGACGAATACGACTCGTTTCGGTGGTCG
The DNA here is from genome assembly GCA_030141595.1 of Chydorus sphaericus. Lineage (NCBI taxonomy): Eukaryota > Metazoa > Arthropoda > Branchiopoda > Diplostraca > Chydoridae > Chydorus > Chydorus sphaericus. Next base: position 7,191,188 of record CM057927.1, read on the forward strand.
TAGAGGAATGCTCCTGGCAGTCAATTCGACACCGTTGCCACAGATATGTGCCGGCTCTTCAACTGAAGGAACTAGGTCTTCATTGGCTACTAGGAAAGGAGGACATCAAAAGAAGACGGTTCGCATTTCCTCCCAGCACGCTCCGGCCTTCTCAAGATCGCCCTCCCTAGAGGTGATGAGGAGCCATCATTCACTCCCATTTCCGTCCTCCTCAAAGCACCAAAGAGGAGCTGATGCCAATCCAGCTGGTCATTACAGCAGTCCAGCTGCGGTGGAATACGATCAAAACTACTCGACGACGATGACCAGCATTTCTCGATCGTCCAGATCCAATCGGAATCGATAGAAAGAATTGGAATTGGAATGGTAACATTTTGTTGGACATCATAAATAAGCAAAAACAGCGTGCAAAGGGCATTATCGATCCTCTTTTCATTATACAGTTCTCAACAATGAGCACATTCCTAGGAAATGATTCTAGTTTGATGACACATGATGGTATAGCATCTCATCATGATTGACTACAAATGTTTGATGAAGGAAATTAGAGTCATTTCACCAAATAAAGCGGATAGAGGCTTTATTACATCTAGCACCCCAATTTACTATGTAGCCTACCTAAAAAGTGATGGTAGAAGCTGAGCCCATTTACTGTAAAAGAGATGTTTGAAGAAATTTGAACGCTCGGAAACTTTTGCTTGTTATGCAAACTTTTTAATAGCGTACCCATCTTAGACCAGTCAATTCCTCCATATCTTGAAGTTGGTCTCATCCTTTATTACATGTGCATAGTACAGACAATGTCTTTAATTTCCTAAACTTAATTAACTATCCGTCCCTTAAAAGTATGATTTTAGAAGGATTATTTATAAGATTTAAAAAAATGGATTCCAAAGCTGTGCACAGTTTCTTTCTGATTTTCTAGAAAGAATGTAAACATGCATGACTGATGTGATCGACATATTTTAAAGTGAAAAGAGATGTGTTAACTGAAGTGCTCTCACGCGCGCCCCGAAAGCTAGCTAGCTGATGCATTTTATATGAGCCGACCTTTTGTTTATACCATTTCTATAAAAGGTTGAATTACATATTCTTTCACACGCCAAGTTTATTGTATTATTATAAACTATTTTATTTCATTTATACATAACAGGAGCAGTTGGAAATATTCCAAGAATCTGCAGTTCTGCCTCTCCAACTCGAGATTCTTATCCGTGAGAACTGTAATAGCATTAATACATACATGATAAAGCTGCCGAAATTCTCTAACATTTTCTCTTCCTATTCCAGTGTCATTTGGACTACTCTGTGAATTAAAAAAATTACTGTCGACCAACATCTCAAACACTGTATAAAAACACGCGTAACTTTTTATATATATTACTATTATTATTGTATACCGTATTCCAGCATTTTTCTCTATATTTTCTAAATCTATATAATATATTGTTCCATCTTTTTTAACTTTTAGATGTATTATTGTTTATAAATGTTTACATATACATGGTAAAATTTATGTTCTTATTTATTTACAGTTTTTATTATTGGGGACTGACTGACTAAACAACTACATTTCATTTTATTTTCCAATTTAAACTCTGGAAATCTTGATTAAATCCGCATCGGCTCGTCTATAATCCTTTACTCTAAGTCCTACCGATGCTTAGGGAATTTTCCGTGGATGCAAAACTTTCTATTCCTTTTATACATTTTGAATTAGAAGGTCTTTAACAGAATGATTAATCCCGTTTCAATACGAAGAGTCGCATGTACTATAAAGTTTAGACATACCCAGAATTAGCAATTATTTCGCATCATTACTGAAACCTTATTAATTCTGTGAGTGAACATGAGCGGATTTGAAGTCCTTTAATTAGTTTCAGCGCATTAATTCTATTAATTAATAATTGTCAATCAGTAACTTTTAACGAGTATTCTCGGAAGGACACAGCCCCTCCAACGGAAACGGCCGCGTCCCACTCGTAGCTAGGGATGGACGACTTCGTATATGACAAATCCCGGTCATAGTAGAGCCAAAATCAGAGACTAGCTGTCTGATACAGATATGTGTCTTGAGCATCCGTTGATTTCCTTTGAAACAAGGGAACCATAATAATGTAACTAGTCTACCAACCATGTGATGCTGACGTATCGACTGTCGACTGTCGACTATGCTTTTTTCTCTCGATCTCTGAATGGATATTGTTTGTATTGCTGTCGAAGAAGTTTATCAACATTTCATCTACAGTATATTAAGGAAAGAAAATACCAAATTCAAAAATAGAACGTTGTACTACTGCCACGTAAATATTTGCCGCTTTAGCGTACCGTAGATACCGTTTTTTTGTTTGCCTTATCAAGCTTGTAATTCTATTAAGGCCCTTCTTCCAAAATTGGTAGGCACAAAAGAAGAAAGTTAGGAAGCTAGGTGAGTGCCCTTTTATTAATGTTATTAAGAAACGAACTTTTCCCCGACGTCAGCAGGCAAAGATGATGGTCCAAGTTATTCATAAATATACTATACCTATACTATAAATGTCAAAGGAATCTCTCGCTCCAGCAATGTCACTCAACTTTGTCATGTGAGTCATTCCGTTGTTATGTAATAAGAACTGGGGAGCCAATTGGAAAAGAATGCGCTGATTATCCGTCTTTGTCATTTTCCCAAATACAATCCAATATCCTTCATAATAATCAGCTCTAGACATTTCGATGAGGTGGAATGCAGAATCTGAGAATCTCATACCGTTGCTCAAAACGGAGCTACTGTTAATGGTACTGTATCAATTCATTAGTTTGTAAACATATAATAAAATTCATTTGAAAGCAGAAGTTTCTTCATTGAATTCTGTAGAAATCTTCATAAAAATAAACTGAAGTTATAGTCTTTCTGAAGAAGTTGCTCTAAAAAATAAGGTGCTTCTAATGAGCTCGCAAAGCACAAATGTAAAAGAAAACCGTACTGTAGCGCATACATTTCATTCAGAAGAAACATGATATTCCGTTGTAAATATAAACTAATGTGGGCGATTATTAAATAATGAGATCAATAACAGCAACGCGCAGCGGCACGCATTCCATCTTAATACGTCATTATTCGCGTCTATAGCACAGGATTCCGGGATTCTCTTTCATGCTTTTTGTATCGTTAATATATATAGTATTCCTGCATACCAATAACAACTTTTGACATTTTCAATAATTGTATTATTATAGCTTCCGATCATAACAATAGTCATAAATGAAAAAAAGGATTTGTATAGGTTATCCTAATAAATCATATGTGCATCATATCCATTTACAAAGAAGTTGAATATATAGTAATCCCCGGATCAGGTCTATTCAAAAATTTCAATTTAGTTGAGCCTTATACCATAACGGTAGAGGAGTTGTTAGATTTAATTTAGATTTACGTGTACAGAATTCAGCTACAAGTAAATATAGAGATGTATAGCTGCTTCATTCCGTGTTTACAGCTTCTTTGCCGAAACAGTTCATTAACGAAGCCTAAATACTAATTAAGGAAATTTCCAGTTCTTTGTACTGACGCAGTTAAAAGGCGTCATGTAACGTCTATTATTATGACAAGGAAAGCGTAGAGCAATTGTGTTACGCGCTTGCGTGAAAAATGCAGCAGCTCTCAATCCTCTTCCTCTGGGTCCTCTCGATGACTTGGCACAAGGAACGAATTGGGATCCTGCAGTCAGTTCTCGTCCAGTATAGCTGCGATAGCAACGCGTGACCCATGTTGCTCCATCCGCATTGGATAACAAGAAGAAAGTCCCGAGCTTCCTCCTAATAACCAAAACTTTTTTTTCTCCTTCTTTCCCTTGCTACTGATATGGAAGAACTAACTTTGGACCGAGTCATTGACCAAGTTGAGGCGGAGGTCGTCAGTGACTTGATTTGCGAAAACGCCACATCATCTTTCACCGACATCCTCCAATTCAATTTCAGCGAATATGATTATCCTGGAGACGGCGGCTACGGTTGGCCTCCTTCACTCGATCTCACCTCTGGCATGAAGATAACTTTCTGCGTGATCAACATGATCGTCTCAATCATGGGAAACACTGCCGTCATCATTGCAGTTTACCACAACCCAGCTCTCCGTTCCACCATCAACTTTTATCTGGTTGGTATAGAAAATAAAATCCTAGTATTGATCAGACAGCTTAAAAAAATACATTTTATGATGTAAACAAATCAATCATGCAGCTCGCGCAGCATTTTTAATAAATCGCAATTTGAATTGCAAACAAGCTATTCTCAAAGAGCAATTGCTCCTAATCAAGAGCGCAACAGTACAATTGGATTCCAATTTGCTGCATTTATTTTTCTTTACAACTAGGCCAGCATTGTTTTTAAAAAAGGATGAAAATTTGTTGCTATAGCACCTCGTAAAATTGTTATACTATAACGTCTGGCACAGAACATAAATTTCAATGACGTTTATGTGTCATCGTTATTACAGGTCAACGTAGCTGTAGCCGATGTCCTCATTGCCCTTTGCTGTATGTGGCCACACTTGGTGAACGATTTAACTAAACCGGCATACGTCCTCGGAGCTTTTATGTGCAAATTCAACGCTTTTGCTCAAAGTAAGTCGCTTTTGAAAGTGACACAATTTTGCATATGATTATTTTTAGAAATTAATATTCAAGCTGATGGAAAATGTCCTAATGTAGCTTATATGGTATGTGTATTATTCATTGAGTGACGTGCGAAAAGTTCCAGGGAGTTTCGAGCATTGCATTTTACACTTGATTGCACAACTCCATATTGGAGTTGAGCTTCTGAAAACTTATTCCACTATAGTTACATGATCGTGTCGAGAAAAGTGTGAGATGGAAGGATCTGAAATTGATTTAGACCGAACTAATTGGAGTTGATTGCGTCCCGGCGCGCTAAATCACTACGGCTTCACTTCTTCCAATCTTTATCTCGTATTATACGGAAGTATTTTTAGAATTAATTTCTTGAAATTTAATCAAATAAAGAAATCCCTACTAATTATTTGGAACTGTACTAATTAGATTGGCGTCGTTTCTTCGAGAGGCTATATCTATACAGTTTCAGTGTATAAGGACGAAAAACGATTTCTCAGGATATTATTAATCACCGCTATTGAATAGGCTCTTAAAAGCGCGAATATAGGATTATTCTCGTCATTTCCAGACAGAGGCAGAGTTGCCACAAACACACACCAAAGAAACCAATTCTCATGCCAAGATTAACTGTGTTTGTGACGTAAATGCAAAGTGATTTTCTTGTGAAAGGATTCCTCCACATGCTAGAGGCATTTTACCACTAAGCGATTTATTATTTTCCATGAAAATCGCTTAATTTCATTCGAAAATCTAATGGATTTTCTATCGAAATAAAACTTTTTTCATTTAATTTATTTTATATAGTCATGTCGATTGTAGCCTATAATAGTTTTTTTCATTATTTATTGGAGAATATCAGTTTGGGAAAATTATTACCGTATCAAAGGAAATCAGATTATATTACTGCGGAGTAGTTACCTTAGTTTTCACTGAATTCACTTTATGTAGTGGGCCTATATCTACCTACAGTGAAGATTTTAGGGAGACGGTGAGAGTTGACTATTAAACTCAATAGTAGAAATAGGCGGATTAAGGGGGGAAGGGGCGCCCGCCCGCCCTCCCCCCCGCTCCCATTTCTGTTACATTTACGCTTAAGTTCTAAACCTTTTTTGAAAGTTTCATTTATAAAATCGTTCATCCATGCTAGTCAATATTGGATGTTTACCTATTAAAGAGCATCAGGTTAAAGAGTATAGGGATATATAAGCAATCAAGAAAAACGTACAATGAAGACAAGGCACCCGATGAAGCCTATACTAACTTGCAATAACTAATAAATTGCGTCATGACAATAATATCGGGTCCCGAGTATAACAACTGTTTATTGTAGTACAAGTAATTGCGTAACGCACTATAGCTAGGGCGTAGACCTTGAGGGTGCAATCCTATCACGAGTAATTTGACTCATCTCTATAAGTTAGTAGGCTAATAATCGACTGCTTCAGTGATATCCGCCCGAACATATTAATACCATTTCAGAGGACGACCGAATCTTCTTGACCTTTATCGTAATAAGGTCACAAATGTATTGACCAAATCAAAAGTTGTAGCTCTATACATGATCAATAATCCCTGCTTGTTGCTATAGCTATTAGGCCAAGAAGAAATATCAATAATTTGTAGATCTAGCTCTCAAACATTCAGATTTAATAGTAGTGAATCGTCATCAATCTCTTTGCTAGAAATTTTGAAGGCACCAGTCTAGGCCTCCAGGGGGACCTAGCTACGACGACCAAGAATTTCTTCCATTTTCTCTCTCTTTCTTCTAGATGTCGTGTTTCTTTTTTGATCGACGTTGATCGATATCATAAGAACATCACTTGAGCGAACGTCTCCCTAGCACTACTAAAAACGTCGAAGAGTTCATCGGTTACTGATGGAAAATTCTTGTTTGTTTTTTTTAAGGATTGAAATGAGAGAGAAGAAGAAAAGTAAGGGACAAAGGCGACGAATACCATGGAGATCAGTTTAATATATTTTTCCTTGTATAAATCAAAGTATAAATGTTATATAACGAAGTATCGGACTATCGGACAATAATAAAAAGATATTTCGTAGGTAGCAATATAGCTGGGCGCCTTGTATATTTTAATATTTTACCAAGAAATGGAAACAGTAACAACTATTAGTGTTAGAAAGTGCAATAATGGCTCCTGGTGATATCTTTCGATCCATACGTGACATAAAAACAATATTGTATCAAAAATAACTTATGCAATTCGACGAAGAACGTTACCTGTATACATCACCGTTGCCTCCTTGCATCTTTTTCAATCCTCTAGTTTCTGAATTTAGATGGATCAATAGCGTGCCCGTGACGAGATCTTTTCTTTCTGGATTATTCGTGGGCTGTCTCGCCTACATGTCATCTTTATTCTTTGGCTAATATTTATACTAGCTGTTGCCTAGGGATATGGTTATAAAAGGAAAACTAATCTTTGTTTATAGGACCATCATCTTTGACTTTTCTGCTCTTTGTCTCATAGTTTAGCCAACTATCTCGCAGTCAAGCATGCATCATCACGAGCATATACAGTGAATCTCTCTAATTCCACGATATCAACGGAATCATTTCTTCATTATATTTAACATAAATTTGATTTTTGAGATAAGATTCACGTTGAATCAGATATACTGTTGCGTATACTCTTGCACAAATTTATCTCAACTATTTGTATTTGCTTTTCCTTGTTGAGGATGGTCGACATTCATTCGAGATCCGAGGCACTGGGGAGTTATAGGTCAACAATTGTTGTCGGAAATGATGCGAAAAGTACTCAGAGGGACTCTCTCTATCTTGCTAGCGGATGTCATCAGTATGGTTGATGGAAGCAAGGAGCTAGATTAAGATTTAGATCTCTCTCCCACGTTGCCCCTAATTACGTCGGAAAGCATTAATTGTATGAGTAACGCATTATGCTTATAGCTATTAAATGATCATTAAAAGCTGATGGTAGTGGTCCTTAGTGCTGATTTATGGATCCAATTCAAAGCCTGTTACTCCCAATTACTTTAAATATGTATCCATCCATTTTTTCATAATTCATTTTCATTATTTTAGCTGATTAAATAGCGGGGGACCTGTCGCCTTTGGGCAATTTGATTGATTAGCCGTGAAATATTCCAGATGAGTGCATAAATGGAATATATAAAATACTGCGTAGGTTCTTTATGGAGCAGAAAGAAATTTGAGATGCCATGAATTATGCCTCTCGCTATAAATCGTCCAGGATTATAAGGCATCTATAACGCTTATTTTTGGTCATACAAGAGCTGTATTCAACAGAGTAGACTTCAGTTGTACGCAGCATTGATGAATAGCGCTATTGTGCAATGAAAGAGAACAGAGGTTTTTTCCCCGCGCCCGCTTTTGTCCTATTAAAGATATAGGCTTGCTTTCTTGTAGCCTCATTCTTCCAACTCGAAACAAGCAATGAGTCTACCCATGCTAAACAATCTTATGTTGTTCTATAATAATGCACTACAAAAGGTTTTATTTAAGAACGCGGTCGTTTAATGAAAAAAAGGAGAAGCTTCTTTTGATATAAAAAATGTTCGGTTTCTTTTCAATAGAAAAATAAATTTTAATAAATGCTGGAAGCGGATTTTAATAATTAAAGAAATACTTAACGGAGCCAGAAATTAATAATTTAAAAAAATCAGTACCCACCCAGCCAGCTAAAAACTTCATATAATTTGTTTTTCTATGGAGTGGACGAATAATTCAAATAGATTTCTATAGATAAACTAAAATTTATTCCTGTATAATTTCTACAGAAATTTTGAGCTGGGCAGAATATTAAAAAGATTTATTTCCTAAAATGTTTGTACACGATTAATTTTGAATTCTCTCATAAAGCTGTGAGCGTATTGTCAGTCTCTATGAACCAATTCTAAATTCATATTTAAGGAGTCATCCAATTTGGATGAGGCTAATTTCTCATCCTATCCATTGTTTTGCTAATATAGTGACCTGTTTAACGTCGAGCGTACTGACTCTGACAGCCATCTCTTGCGATCGATTTATGGCCGTCATGCATCCGTTACGAGTGGTAAGCATTCATCATTGTTCTCTTCTATTATCCAATCACTTCATTGACTTCATAAAACTGTCTTATTTTGCATTCATTCAAACAAATGCGATTAATCAGCGGATAACTCAATGCCGAGCAAGGGCTGTAATCATTACCATTTGGATCATTTCCATACTCGTTTCCATTCCATTTGCTGTCTTCCGCAAACTCTTCGAAATCCAAGTAAGAACATTTACACTGAATTCTATCTGGCAGTCTTACTATTATGAGTAGTAAACCACCTTCTATTTTCAATTCTTTTTATTTCTCTTTTTTTTTTAAATATTATTTTTGTATATTACTTTACATTATGTATTCGTCTTATAAGTTTTCTGGTTTGTAGTTCCCTTCTAGAATTCTAGTAGTCCCATTGTTAAAGACAAAAAATAATCTATGTAAGTTTAACTCCACTCCATGCGTGGGTTTCTTGTTTGCTTATTTTACTGCGCATTTCCTTATTTACTGTTCCGAAGTTGAAAATAGCTCTGCTCTCTTGCTCTGGCTCGCTTGATCTTTAAAGAAATTCCGCGCTTTTACTTTGCATTCAAATTTGTTAACGTAGAAGAATATCTAAACATCTATTACAAAAGAAAACTTTAAGAAATTTTGGAATCAAATACTAGTTTCTTCAAGCCTCAACCCTTTTTCTACTAAACCTTCACTTAACTTTCAAATTAGCCTTTTTATGCGACTTTATGCAGCATTTAAAATATGTAGGCCTGTAGAATTTAACTGAATTAGATTAACCAGTGTTAAATTATCATAGACATTATCTCCTATTACCCTTCAGAATTCTATCGTTTTACCAAGAACACGATAAGAATAGTTAATAACTGATAATCATATGAGAGACTGTAAATATTTCAAGATGTTACGTTTCCAAGTCTCTCAACACAAAATTCCAAGCTACCAGCCTTTAAAATTGATAAACATAGACACAAGGATTGAATATAACTCGATGCGGAAAAAAGATGTCGAGCGACAATAAAAAGGTATAATAAAGACCAAAGTAAAGAAAGAAATGGTGTATAAAGTGATACAGTTTATTGGGGAAAAAACTGAAAGGCGCGAATCTCCCAATGATTTGATTTCAATATCTAAAAATTTATTGAGGGAAACAGCATAGGGCTATCCAATATATAATAAAAGCTAAAGCCTTTCTTCCACATCACAAAATGCGGAGCTATATTGACTTTTGAGTTGGCAGGTTCCGCAGTAATAAATAAATTTATATATTAAAAGAAAAACTTTCATACCCATCGACATAATGCCAGTCATTGTGCCGAGCCCTATTCAGGTTTTTAGGATGATGGAGTATTTTTAATACCATTAAATTGCTCACCTCCTTCTGTTGTTAAGAACGATCTTTATGGGTCTACGATGGTATATTTTATAACACCCAATTTTATTTTTTTGCTATAAAAATTAGTGGAAGAATGTGGTTGAAGTAACTTGCCAGGAAACGTGGCCGGTTATGAACGTCTACTTCGATCCTGTTCAGTTATCCTGCGTCGCCAGCATTTGGCCAAAAACCGTTTATTACTCATTGGTATGCGTAACCATGGCTGTGTACGTAAGATTTCTGATTCAAATTGATAATATGTAGGTATCGGCGACGTTGTTTTTTCCTTCCTATCGCCGTTATGACGATCGCATACGCTCTCATCATCGTGCGCCTATGGGGATCAAAGCCACCCGGGTATTAATAAAATAAGCCTTTTCTTTATTTTTATTATAACCATAAATGCGCGGAAACCTCTTTGACAGAGAAAAAATGGATGCGGCCTTGAGCAATCAGGCAAAAGCAACAAGAAAAGTAAGTAATGAGAACGCTTTGTGGATCTCAATTTGCTCCAGCGCACAACTTATTGCTTGCAATCTATATAGATCTTAGAGGAAGCTATATAGCAACAACTATTTATTATATTTACCACTAGGTCATTAAAATGGTGCTGGTAATCCTGCTAGTATTCCTCATCTGCTGGGTTCCACTTCAGGTTCTCATCCTCTACGCGCAATTCAGCCACAATTCTAAAGAAAGTGGAGAGGTATTCTGATTTGTTAAAGTATATTTTGCATTTTACATTGACTGATTGGCACTTTACTCTGATCAAGTTACCCGAATGGTACGACCATGTCATGTTCCTCGTCTATTCCATTGCCTACACCAACTCGACGTTGAACCCACTTCTTTACGGCGGGCTGAACCAAACTTATCGCAAGACTCTAATCCGAGTTTTGTGCAACAAATGCTGTCAGTGTCGAGAGGGAAGAGATTCATTCATGTCCATTCAAGGTAAATTGTCTATCGATTTTCCTCTCACCTAATTCTATGGTTCAATCGCGTTTGGTCAATATTGTTGTATTGACCAAATAGTAGGCAAATAGTTAGATTGATTTATTTTCGACACTGCACTTCAACATTCTATGAAACATATTGATTGGCAGATCGAGTGTACAGGAAATAGCTTATTCGTAGACATCTTTATTTATTAGGCTTAGAAAAGAATAAACTCCTTTCCTGCTTTACTGTGATAACTATAAAGGGATTGGCTATTCCACTCGCTCTGCTGCCCCTTTATTTGAAATTGGAGGAACGCGCTATACTGGTCGATCAACGAGAAGAAAAAGTACATGTCGAACCATGGTGTATAGAGTTTCACAACACAAGCAATATAACCTACACTATGATTATCGTGCACCACCATACTTATAGGAATCATGTGTACCGGCTTGAGTCTATTTTATCCCGACCGGCTTAGCACGCGCTCCCTTACTTTTCGGTCTCGTTCATCATTTTCTTTCCTCTCGTTTTCATTTCGCATTAAATGTGTCTTAAAAATAAGCTTTATGCTCATCACTACGTTTCATGAATACATAATGAATATTTACATATAGTGATATCGGAATAAATTAAAATCCATTGCTCCCCCTTGAAAATTTGTCAATAAAGCTTAGCATTCATCATCTCATGTAACAAAGTACCTTTCACATTTCATTTCTTATAAAACCAAACTATTATCAAACTTTCGCAATGTCTTATTTTTATCACAAAATTTCAACATGCTGCGTGCAGCGGAACAAATGAGAAAGCGCATTGAAAAGAAAAAAATCCTTGGCTTTCAAATTGATAGTGGAAACTAGATGCAATTTATCTTACGCAATTTCAGGACAAATGATTTTCTTTTGTAATGTTATGCTAATTCAAGACCTTGTAATACAATTTATTCTTAGTCCACAATTGCTTCATTTTCCCTTTTTGTGGTTTACATTACAGGATCTCTTCAAATGGCTGAATTTAGAGCAGGAAATCATCAAGCTCATTTGACTAATGGCGGTTGCAACAATCCCGCACTAAGCGGAGCAAGGACGACAACTACAACCCGCACGAATAACAGCCGACGTGGAATACTAGCCATCAGTAATGGACAAACTGCAACTCTACTGGCTCCTAGTTCTTCACGTGAAAGTACTGCTCGCCAATGGAGAGCGGGAAATGTTTCCTCCATGAAACCAACTGGAACATCGCAATTTCTCCAGCCACCATCAAATAAGCATGTAGGAGGTAATTCATCCGCTGAGCTGGATCTAATTTCCGGAATCGAAACCGATACCAAGTTTCAGCAATGCTTCTAGGGTCAATCGCTCTTCCGGCCATCGCCGTCGACACCAAGAGCTAGCCAACTAAATGTTCCACTTTTTTTCAATCATATTATATTTATGTAAACCAGAGGATCAAAAACGAAAAGACGAGTCAAGTCTTTATATATACCAGTGCTGTGTTATATTTTGGCGATGAACATAAGAGAGGGAAATGCATCAGAAGAGAGAGAAAGAGAAGAGGCTATAATAGAAAAAAAAAATCACTTTGTACATAAAAATCAGATGGAAACGGATTAAAAATAGGGAAGGACGTAAAGAGAGAGACACTGCATAGAATATTGGATATCTATTTATATATATATTATATAACAGAGACAAGAAAGAGGAATAAAAAATTTTCTTTAAAAAAAAACAGGGCGCAGAATCTTTCTTTTTTTGATATTTGGGTGATGTACATGTTTCCATTTGTTTGCAAAAAGAAATGCTAAAAGAAGGGGCCGAGATAGTTTTTAAATGTCTTATTTTTGTTGGCCATATATATATATCCCTTATGTCCCGGTGTTGCGTGTGTTTTCCTTGTGACAAAAACAAATTATAATAAACGTCCTCGGTTATTCAACACGTTTAAAAAAACAAATTCAAAATAAAACGAAACCATAATGGATGGATAGGAAAAATAAAATAAAATGAGAGATTCCATCGCCAAAATGAAGATCTCTGCGCAAAAAAAGAAAAAATGACACACCAATACCGAATATTTTTTTTGTCTGCTCTTATGGAATACTGCGTTTTGTGTGTTTTTTTTCAAATATTTGTATCGGGATCAGCCTTTTTTTTGTAAAAATTGGACACAAGAAATCGGAATATATACGTATGATCAACGAGCGTGGTATGTACACATTGCTTGAAGCATATCATTGGTGGGTGATGTCTACGGCGGATTTTTCCACACAAAAAAAATTTCTATGTGATTCTTTTCCTCATCTGGATTGGAGGATTTTTGTACGCCATTTCTTTCCTTTTCTTTGGCTTCATACTTTTTTCTTTTATCATCGCCGATTTTAATCAAAAAGAGCCAATAAATCATCGTTAGTGCTATTGACGCAAAGGCTGCTGGCGCTAAGTTGACCGCTGAGGCTGTTTCCTCCACCGACGCTGCTGCCACCGCTTGAAGGAGGAGTGGCTAATTCCGGCGGATCAAGGTAGGAGAGAAGGTCCATTGGGTCTACCACACTATCCGGTAGTAACTATAATTCAATAAGATAATTAAATAAAAGTAAAACTTAATTTTTGAGGAATTTAAAACTTACGTTGAGTCCTTCTTGTCCTTCGCCTCCGCCATCGATGACGGCCGCTGGATCAAAGTTCAAATCAGATGAGAGATCTAATTGGGCCAGAGTATCATTCCGGGCCGCTAAAGGCTGCTGTTGTGTCTGCTGAATAGGAAGCTGCTGTTGATGAGGATGCTGAGGAGCCATCCGTTGATTATTGTTCATCGTCATAACTCCGTTAGGATTGGCGCTGTTTACCAAAGAGTTCATCTAGAAAAAAAAAATAATTATTTATTAATATTTAATTAGAATGAAGAGATATTTATTAATTACCTGCTCGTTGAGTGATTTCCCCATCGAGTTGAGAGGATCGAGAGAGTTGACCGAATCCATCAGGTTACTAAGAGGATCCTGATTGGATCCAGTTCCACTCATACCCGTGTTCCAGTCGTTGCCACTGTTGAGAATGTTGTCAAAAGGAGATCCCATCGAATTACCAGTCGATATTTGACTGTTCCCTGTATTGCCCGTCATCATCGAACCGCTAGCTATGCCTTAAATTAAAAATAGAATTAAAATCTTGGTATAAATTTGGAATTCAAATTTGAAATTACTGTTCATATCAGGCGGACAGAATGGAGATAAGGATTGACCAAGATCCCAATTAGGCATTGTGGGTAATGTGACACTGCCGGGCGACATGACTTTGACCCGTTTGCCGGCAGAGCCATGACACCCATTGATATCTTGGCCGTCGCTACTCTCTTCCGTTTTGATGTTGCCCAGCATCTTGTTGAGGAGGACTGGCCGCCAGTTGGCTGCCGAATCAATCGTCACCTCTTCAGCATCTGCTGAGCCGTTGTTTTGCGAACTCAACGTGTTCAGGATTCCCCACAGGTACTGATCAATTTCCAATCCTTCTAATAACGCAGTTTTGTTGCAGACAGGACATTTCCAGGATCCACGATCGCAATTCATTTGCAAATAGGATTCCAAAGTCGAAGCATTGAATGTGTTTGCATTCGTGACCCCGAGCCGGCAGGGCTATTCTCTTGAAGGTAATTGGGCATTTTAATGAAACCTGTAATTAAATTAAAAATTTAGCAAAAAGATTCAATTTTACAATTATGTAAAAAATAATACTTTGATGGCTGTTTGTTCGACACCGTCACCATCGGTAGGATTGCATGAAGTTGGGCTATTGGAGAGACCGGCATTAGCTGCTGCAGCGGCTGCTACACTATTGAAATTTCGTTTAATTTTGTTGATGCAGAGATCAGCTGGCAAGAGTCGCTTCCTGTAGAGGCCTTGTAAGACTGACCGAACACTCGGTCGATGAACCACTTGCAGAACGAAGAGATGAGACTATGTACAATGGACAATAATTAGTCAACCATGAACTAGATTCAATTCACTTCCGGTGTGATATTCTTCTTCTTCTCTAAATGAGAAACTTACACAACAGCAGGCAGAGACGGTGATTTGGATCGTGTTCCGGCCGGCTTGGCAGACGTCCTTGAGGTGGAGCGGCTTGTGTGCGGCTTTGTTCTCTCCTCGGTCAATGTTCAACGGAGTGGCGTTGACCGACACCTGAACACTAGCCGGCCAGTTGGTGTTCATCGCTCTGTCTTCGTGGTGGAAACATTTGAGCTGAAGTTCCAAGTCGTTCCTTTAATAATAATAAAAAAAGAACCGCATCATTATACGATTTGTTTTGATTAGGGGGCTGATTCGAGAAGTTATATACCTCCACATGATGGTCTGGTGAACGGTGGGTTTCAACTGGAACACGTGGTTACTGACGGCCAAGTTGTGTTCCAGCCGGAAGGGTGACAGCAGGATGCCATCTCGGACGGGGAAGGTCAACCGCAACTCATCGTCTTCTGTTGTGTAATCAATAGATAATGAAAACCCATATTTAGATATTTGAAGGTTACATTTAACT
The DNA here is from genome assembly GCA_030141595.1 of Chydorus sphaericus. Lineage (NCBI taxonomy): Eukaryota > Metazoa > Arthropoda > Branchiopoda > Diplostraca > Chydoridae > Chydorus > Chydorus sphaericus. Next base: position 7,206,690 of record CM057927.1, read on the forward strand.
CGTTTTTTTTTACGAAACAGTCAAAACAAGTTCTCATGATGATGTCATTCTCTCTAAAAGAGTTGTCCTTTTACATATGTAAATGAATTGTAATCTTTTTTACATAATGAAGACTAAATAGATATTAAACTGTGTAGAAAATGTGTGTTAACCACTTTCACAAAACCACATTCCTTTTCCGGAAGATAATAATACGTACTGGGCTGTCCAACTGAAGGTTTCAGGTCGCTATTTGGGCTGGCGAAAGGTGGTATGTTGGCCGCTGGGGTCAATGGGGGTGTAGGATTTCCAGGGATCGGGCTGTGCTGGAATCCTGCTCCTACCGGAGGTTGCTGTTGTTGTTGTACCTGTGGTTGAAATTGGAGCTGTTGCTGCTGCTGCTGCTGAGGGATCATTTGTTGTTGCTGCTGCTGGACAGGTCCATTTTGAATCATCATTGACTGCATCAATTTAAACGATTAATTGATATGAAATAACCAAATAAAGTATAAAAATTTACCTGTTGTGATTGGTAGTATGATTGAGGTTGATTAGCGCTACCGTAGCCGTATGATTGTTGTTGCTGCTGGACGGGAGCGACATTATTGTAGCCCATGTTGTTCATATTGGGTCGGACTAGGTTGTTGCTGGGACCATTCATCATGCCCCTTTGCTGCTGGTTTACATAGCCGCCCATCATTGGCTGCTGTTGCTGCTGCATTGCCGGATTATACTGCTGTTGAGGACCGCCGAAAGCTGGCCGCATTCCTCCCGTACCATAACCTCCCTGTTGCTGCTGGACAGGTCCAGCACCGTACGGCATATTGACGGACTGGCCGTAACTGTTCATTTGTTGCTGCCTCTTTTGAGAGGTGTGCTGTGCGGCACTCGGATACGGAGCATGACGGCCGCGGTACATTGGACCGTACGAATCCTGCTGCTGCTGAGGTACTCCTGATGAGATTTTGTTGACGATCCCGTTGGATTGGAAGTTTCCGCCTGCTGTGCCCATCATACTGTTGGGCATGCTCTGCTGATTGTTCATCATACCTCCGACGAAACTATTGCTCGTCCTCTGGTTCATTATACCTCCACCATACATTTGTTGCTGGTTATTGAATCCTTGATGCCCCATCTATTACATGAAACTATTAGCAACTAAAACTAATTTTATTAAAATAAATTGCAATTACCTGATTGTAACTGTTGAGATCGTTGCGGTCACCCATTTGTTGTTGCTGCTGGAGACTCATAACCGGATCGGGTGGAGTGACTCCAGGCGTCGGTGTACCCATATTATTACCTCCTTGGACGTAACTAAAGAAAAAACACATAAAAATGTAGAGAGAGAGACAGCACGAGGCGACCCGCACAACTGCTCAATGTCACGACCCAATAGGAAGTGGAAGGCAGGAACCAGCTGAGCCCTTTTTTTTTGCCCCCCTCTCTTTTGGAACATCTGCGCTTCAAGAGAGAGGGGAGAATCCAGGAGCAGCAGCAGTTCATATATGAATGAATGAATGAATGGAAAACATGTGCGATAAGACTCACCTGGTGGCCATATTCGTATTGGCACCGGTACGCTGCTGGAATAAGGCAGCGTTGCTGGAAGAATTCTTAGTAAAATCGGACTGAAGTGAAGAGCCGAAAGTTGACGACGATGAGGAATTCCCTCCGCTCGTGCCAGCCCAATTGCCTGCGGATGTTGACAGCTGTTGCTGCTGCTGCTGTTGAGCTCCGCCTGACGAGGACCACTCACTACTGCGTATCAAATGTCACACAGAAAACAGAAAGAGAATAAGAAAACCTTGAATAAAAATTGCATCAAACAACCTTCCGGCCGGATAACATTGTGTGTGCACCTCTCACGGACAAAATGATATCAGTGACGAGTGCACTCACGTTACGGACTGATGCCCTTTCTTTTTCTTTATTTTTAAAAATAAGGACCTCGAAGAGATGAGGTTAGATGTATGTAGCTTTCTCATCCGTCACGCTGCTTATATTCTCTTTTTAAAAAATACACCCATCCGGGGCGCTTACGACATTACAGTCCGGAGGGAAGAAACCCTTTTAAGGTATCTTTAGAACATCGCCTTGGCCACAGAGCGGCGGTAGTGGTCAGACGAGAAATATTATACACCTTGATATGGATGAAGAGAAGACGACGCGAAAAATTCATCTAAACGATGGATTGCTCAACGTTTACATAAGAAATATATACAATGAAATCCCATAGAATAATTGAGTTCAAGGTATTTGTATTATTGCAGTAACTCAACCTTGACAGAGTGACACGTGCCTACATGTCATTGGATAACAGATATTCTTTTTTTAAAATTCAATTTATCGACCTTTGGAAATGATTTGACGCACTTCCTTGATTAATGCAACAACCAGTAGATTCATAATAGCGGTGGCGCTGTGTGACTCTGCCTTTATACGGCTCTTTTTTTATTTGTTTGTTTGCGCTTGTGTTCGCGTTCCCTTTTCGATGGAGTGAGGATCCTTATAGTCTCAATTCAAGGCTACGTGGAAGAGACACGCGGCGCACATCATCCGATGACGTCACATGAATCTTTATATAAAAAAAAGGACATTTGATCGTCTCTTTGTGTGTAGGAAAATGGCGTAAAATATCGATCCTGGATCCGACTTCATTATTGCCGCAGATCAATCGCCCCTCCGCTGACAGAGAGAGGGGGAGAGAGGGTTATATGATGTCCATCTGCGCGATCCTGACTTCCCCGCTGAATAAAGGAAGGCGCGCATCGGATCAATAGTCCGATCCCACCGCCGCCGCTTCCCCAAAACACGTCAGATTGACTTTTCATCCTTTATACAATAAAGAGGCACAGATTTATCGATAACTTGCTCCTTCTTTTTCCGCACTAATCCGTTTATTCCCAGAATTGTATAAACTTTTTTTTTTCTTTTCTTTTTTTTTGTGTTGGTGGCACCTTGTCTACAACTAAGATTCCTCGACTCCCGCCGAGCGTGCTAGAGGGAGAATAGAGAGAAGAAGAAGAAGAAAAAGAATGAAAAGAAGAAGAAGAAGTAAAAATTCAAATCCTGCAAGGCACACGCGTGCAGTCCCCACTTGAAAAATTCTGTGAACTCTTCAAGTGGATATGATTATTCACCAGGTGTCTTCATATGTTTAGTCTTCTAATTTGAATTTCTGTTTACTCTAAACGTGTCACTCCAACGTTGCCATTTTTTTCTTTCTTAAATAATAATAATAATAATAATATTGATTTGGGCTATGGCAAGATGGCCGCATTGCTCTCTATCCGCTAGGGTATTGAATGTTGTGTTCCGGTGGCGGGTGACGGCGACAAGGACAGCGTGCGTCGCGCGCGGACATCGATTTCATCGGCGTGAGCGCGCGGCTCACGTACACGGAGTAAAAGTATCCCTAGCAACCAAGCCAAGACTGTTCGTCCTTGCCAAAAAAACATACACTCCTTTTCTCTCTTTGTTATTCTTTTAATTTGATTGGTGAGTGTATGGGTGCTTAGTAACACGCGGCCCAGTAGGATCAATATAACTTGAATATTGATCAAATATCTAGGATCCTAACTACCTGTCCATATTTTTTTTCCAAGGACCTCAATTTAGTAATGATCTAGATTACAAAAGGGGAGAGAGAAAAACATCTGTCCAGGTGTACCAACTGGTATTGTATATCGGGTACACGTTGCTACAACAAATCCTGCACTGATCCCATTGGAAAAATGTCATTGTTATACAATAACCCTCAAGTTATTAAAACCAGTTTTTTTTCGAGATGATCCTTTATTTAAATAGAAATTTTTAGCTACCGCAAGAATAAGACTGCGTGAAAGTCCGGGAGATCTAATCCGTCACGAATTTTTTTTTCTATATAAAACGAGAGCAATGAACTTTTTATACTCGACGCCATTATTAGATATTCTGTCACGCAGAAGGTAGATATCACCGCAACAACTTGAATAATTTCTTCTTCTTCTTCTTCGCAACGGTACTTATTCTGCTGCGTTCAAAAAATCACGCAGAAAGAAGAAGAGATGTGTGTTATGAATTACGGCATCGGTAACGGTATAGAGAGAGGCCCCGTTTTGTGCGCCAACGAGACGGACGGAGAGCGCGACCTCTTGAACATAACAACAACAAGGCACACACGATTTGTCGTGACTGCACTAGACCTGACATCTACAGGCGGTTAACCAGAACTTCTCTTTTTCAAATATAATAATCATATATAATTCGTTGATGATCATCTCTCTCTCCTTATTGTTATATATAAAGAAAAGGAAACCGGTTGGCAGATTCTCGAATAACGAAAGAGCATCGCATTTCACCGAACTGATGGCGCGCACAAAAGACGATCTACGGTTTTAAGAAGAAAATATTTTTCCCCCATAGCTTCTTTTATGTTGTTGTCCCACTTTGTTGTTTTCCTCCTTTTCATCAAAAGAGAGTATGTTAAGAAAAAAATTTCTCTAGCGGATGTCAATAATTATACACGCCTTCTCTCTCCGTTCATTAATTCACGACAATGGCTCTTACTTGAATTTGAAATCAGGCGGGAGAAATTGGGTAAAAGAGATCGGCTTACCTCGAACCAAACATTTTGTCGTTTGCGAAAATAATCCAATTTTTTTTTTCTGTGCCGTGCGAAAATAAAAGTCTGTCAATAATTTCGCAATATCAAGTTTTTATTTTAACGATAATCCACGGATTTTGTAGTTCATTTTCATCGTCACTGATCACTACCACATTTGAATTGTAAATCTTTTAACAATAACAACACACACACTCAACAAAAAAAAAGAATACAGTTTTGTGATGGATAGTTAGAGAGTAGATAGAGAGAGGTGCTGCCCGGTCGTGCGCTACAGGCATTCTGACCGGAGCGGGAAACATTCCTTCTGCTTTTCTCTCTCTCTCTCTTTCTCTCCTCTTTTCCACTACTATATATCGCCCGTCTCCTCCCCTCTCCCGAATGGCAGTGGGGGAAGTACACACACACACAAAAAGAGAGGCAGCTGTCATAGGGTGACGCCAGAGGGACAAGCGCGCCGCAGCCAGCCACACACACGCAGCTCTTTAAACACAACACACATTTCTCTCTCTCCTATTTTGTTTCTTTCTTTTTTCCAACGTTCACCTCTCTTCTCTCTCTATGCATATTGATTTGAATAACACAATGCTCATTGAAATAAGGAGAAAACAAGTAGAAAAAGAAAGAGAGATGAAAACAAGGGTGAACGCACGCTTTGATGATGAGTCGTCTGCTGCTGCTGCCCATATGGGCGTTACGAAGGAGAAGAAGAAGAAGAAGAGTGCAGCGAACGGAATATATGGGATGGCGCAATTTATGCGGTGCCTCTCTTTTCTCGTGATCTCAAGTAAAGAAAAGAAAAGATGTCGGCGTAGGCTGCTCCGGACGTCACGGCGAGGACGACGAATGACGTCGAAAGAGGAGTCTTCCCCGACTGCGTGGGTGATGATCTCCGCTTCCGCACAACTTTCAGAGTGACGTCAAATCACAACGAGGAGTGAGAGGGAACGGATTAATATCGACCACGATCTGCATTATGTGACGTGACATGGTTGAGACCTTGGGTGCCCTAGGCATGATATACAAGTGACGTAACATTAATAAATAAATATATTGTTATTTTTATTGTAAAATAGAAAGTCGCCATTTTTTGGTGCACCTTTTGTCTCTTGGAGAGAGAAATCGAGTGAAGCCGTGAGCGGAAGTAAAAAAAAAAATCTCGTCATTATTGTTTTATACATGTTATACTAAGAATTCGACCTAATTCTATTTTCTATAATAATAATAAATAAATAAAATACGTGAATATTATAATACATTATTTTTTGGTACACATGTGTGCGGCTATTAGTCATGGCTAAATGAATATAGTACCACCGAGCCGGGCCGCTACAGGTCTTAACGGGTCGCCCTATATTTGCGTGAATTGCACACGCCAGCCCATCCGTCCGTATAGACGATGCTCCTCTCACGACTTCACGCGGGAAATGGGGCTAAAATGGAGCTACTGTGACGTACCGGCACCTCATCGCGAAAATCAGGTTGCCTTAAAAACTACTTTGTCTCTATTTCCTTATAACGAGGTTACCCGTTTTTCACATTATTAGATAATTCATTATTTCTTTATTTTGTTTTGATACATACAAAAGAGCACAGATGCGCTCAGACAAGAGTTTTTATCGCCGTAATCAAAATTGGGGCTTATCAGGTGGAAAAAAAGATACTGTGCTCCTAATTGTCCCTCTATGATGACATATTTTTTAAAAGAGCAGCAGAGGGCGTATATACATGTCATTTAGGGTCGACGTCATCACTTGGCAAAAATTATTCATTAAAAGTGTTAATAGGGAGGAAAGCAGTGCCGATGACAAAGTGAGGTTCTTTGAGGAGCAAAACAGAATTGAGAGTAGCTTATGCTCCTTCGTCGCCCTCACGGTATATTTATAAAGATAAAAAAAAGTCCTCTCCCCTCGACGCAGAAATAACACACAACTGTGCGACGCCGCCGCCGCCTCCTCCCTCTCATTGATCTCTCAATAGATAGTAGGGTGCTGGATATAGTCTCTCCCCGCCGTTTTTCCTCCTCCTCTTTCTCACAGCAGTCCCTATCCATCAGAGGCTTCTCCGTCTCTATTTGGACGGCCTCCTCCTCTTTTCTTTTTTACCCTATTTTGTACGCTCTCATTCCGCTATAGCTCCTCGCGGCGGCGGCTCTCGGGAGCGTCTGTCTCGCTCTGCGCGTAATACATTTCGGCGTCGTCGATATCTCTCGCGACAACAAAGGATCTCTCTCGAAATCTGCTTTACGAGCTTGGCCGATATCACACGGGAACGGTTGTAAAAATTCACGAAAAATCACGAAAGCTCTATATCAAAAGCGCATCTTTTTTACGAGATCTAATTATTTAGTGGGAAAACACTAATTCCATTTCCTTTTTAAAGTATTTAAGGTGCTGATGCAATTGAATGAACCAGTTTCCAATTTCATTATCCCCATAATAAGCTTTTTGCTGTAATGATGTATTCTTACATAAGGGGAGTCTTGTTAACCCGATATAGTTTGTGTTATCACGACACACAAAAGAAATACGTAGATGAGCTTTCGTGACTCCCGAACGACATCGCCCAAGGCTCCCTCGAATTATACAATAATTGCATCCCCTCACCAATTATGCACCTTGGATTATGTTATTTACCGTATACACTGTGTTGTTGTTTTAGATACGCGCATAGAGAAATCTCAGTGTATAGAAGTGGCAGCAGCAGCGCCGCTGGTAACGGTGTCGACCGCAATCACGCTACACACAAGTAGCCGTAACGACGACAACAAAAACACGGTGTGTGTGTGTGCCCTATGAGAAAGAAAAGAGAGAGAAAGAGAGGAGAGAATAACAAGTGTGCGTGCTCGAATAAGAGAGAGAGAGAGTGAGCGCGGTCGTCCTTCGTCGGGCCGTGCGGCGCGCTGAATCAGCGGGAGGCTCCCTCCCTCTCGACGCCGCCGCTCATTACCATAAGCGGCGTAGTGGCCCTCCCCCCTCTTAAAATAAACCTTTTATTATTGATCGAGTTTTTTTTTATACTTAAAATACTATATAATAATCCATCGGTATTCTATAAATCAGTGATCCGCACGAATGGGTTAACTAGGAAAAAAAGACGACGCGAATATGATGACAACAAGAGAGAAAGAAAAAGAGAGAAGTGATGTTGAGCTGCCTTTATGGCAGGCACGACCGCCCTACTTAGAGCATAGAGGGGTGGCAACAGCAAAGAATCCCTGACTTTCCCACGCAACCTATTGACCAGAGAGCAGAGCAGCTCACATGCGTACATCACAAAGAGGGACGCTAGTGAGCACCGCTCTCCAGAGGGAGAAGAACCTATGTGATGGATAAATACGTATAAAAAGAGGTTGGAAAAGAATGCGCTGTGTGGCAGGTTTTTGTTGTTATGATGATGCGCTCTCTTCTGAAGAAGAAGAAGAAGAGGAAAAAACTGGATGGATCCAATACGATCCGCCGCGTTTTTCTCTCTCCTTCAAGGCGGAGGGACCTTTTTGTTCGTGTCTAAAGCCCCTGAAAACTATTCATCCGAGCATCACACATTCCCATCAGCCCCCTACCAGCGTGCACTATGTGCTGTTGATGTTGTTGCCACTGCGGATGTAGGTCGTCTTTGCTCCTAAATGTACATCGCTCTGTATAACGAGTAAAAGAAAAGGAAACTATGCGTGAAGCTCAACATCATTGTTTATCTTGAACGCGCATCTTCTTCCAAATCAACTTCTCCTTGAGATAGACTAGATATTATTGTGTAACAAGTATTGTATTGACTACAAAATGTGCAACAGGAGTCACGTGAACTCACGCAGTAGCGATCCTTGACTGTCGATCGTGACTTTGATCAAGACGACACCTGAAGGACACGCAATGACGAGAAATACTTCCAAGACCTATTCAGCAGATGTATATAACCCAGCACATCCGCCCGGCGTCGCTTCCCCCCAAAAAATATGTAACATGTCCCTTATATATTTTTCTCCCCTCGAGAACGCTGATGAACGGATACAAAAGGACCGAGTTGATGCAGTGGGGGGAAAAAAAGAGCGAGGACAACAACACCCAAAGAGAGAGGAATTATTTTTATTTATATAGATATATACAAGGGGGACATGACTGCATTTCTCAGGCCTCTCCTTCGTCCTATTGTCATCGTTACATATCGAGAGGTTCTCCTTTATCCCCCGATTATTATGCCCTTGAAGAATTTCAGGATGAGCAAAACAAAGTGGGCGGAAGGAGTGGGATGTACGCGGAATCTATAGCGCACACTTGTCGAGTGCGCGCTCCTAGTTATCGCTCGACAAATCAAAGGCTTGTTGATCGTTTTACAGTCCCGTGAAATAGCTGGACCAATCGGGAAAGACCTAAAGGATCGTTAGTACGGAATTAGTCCAAGTAGAAATAGCCTCATCAATACACCTCCTCTGCTCTTTTCTTCGTGAAGAAAAAAAACGTGTGTATATGTTTCCTTGGTTTGCCACTATTCCCGAAAATAGCTCTCTCTTTCTTTTTTTTAGTATAGAGGGGAGAGAGAGGATGACGAGATTCCGGCGGCTGGGTGGGCCGCACCGGGTGGATCATCGCAAGCTGCTCGGAATGCTCGAGAGCGACATCTTTGTTGCCACTCAACTGTTGACAACAAAAAAGATACACAGCTTCTTTTTCTTTTTTTGACTGGATATACACAATTGAAGGCATCAAGCTGGTCCGCTTCTTAATTGGAAGAGAGCCATCACCATTACACGGAAAAAGAATAGCAATCCACTTTCTCCCTGACAGAGATAAAATGGGATGGATGCTGTTTAGCAGCAGCCTTCAATCGAGCGCGCTCTATTCGAAAGTGAGTAATATTTTTAGTGTGATTTCTGACATATGAGTGCTGCCATTTGTTTTCACTCTAGAAAAAAAAAACTATTTATGAATATAAGAGGAGCCATCTTTCACTCATTTTATTATTTGACTCATAAAAATGGGTCGTCGTATTTTTCTGTTGAACGTGTTTATATACATTCACTGACGCCTTCAGTTTGGACGTGAGAGAAACGAACGCGCTTCCAAATAAATACAAAAATAGGATTCGGTCATCCAACAACCTGAAAGAAAAATTTCTCTCTGAATTGATGATGAAGAACCTGTTTATTGTGCAAGCGAAGAAGAGCGCGCACTCCGTGGGTGGACTGGCGCGCACTTTCGCCCGCACTTGCAATTTTCGCTGTGTATACATTATGCGCCAACATCTATTTAGTAAAGAGAATGAAGAACAAATTCCATCCGACAAAAAGAAAAAAAAAACTTTGTGAACGTCTAGAACTCTTCTTCATGGCGTCGTCGGATATTTTTAGCTTCTTATCCATAATAAGAAAAAAGGGAATAAATAGTGAGAGAGAGAAGGAGAAAGGAAAGAGAGAGGATAAGAAGAAGAAGAGAGGCTCTCTACCGTTTTAGAAACGCGCGCGTCGCCACTTCCTCCCGGGAGAAACATGTGCGCAGCAGAGTCGCCCGCGAAGGAGAAAAACGTATCATATCTTTATATATAAGGGACGGTGATTTTCTTCTTCTTCAGAGGAAATTCAATTCTATCTCTAAGAAAGAAAGAAAAAGAGGGAGTCACTGCACGCTATATCGAAGGAACGCTATATAGCAAAGACGCCCCTCGATCAATAGAGAGAGAAAAGAAGATGGTCGCATCTTCTTCTTTTCTTCCTTCTTCCTTCGCTTCGCCGATCTCTCTCTAGCTCGCTCTTGATTTACTCTTTCTCTCTCTTTTTTTTCCTCCTCTCTCCATCCTCTTCCTTTATTCAAATCGAAGTCAAAAGGACATGTTTGTGTGCGAGCTTCTATATCGATCGTCGGGGGAGAAAATGGCTTCTTCCTAGTCTTTTTTCCTGTCTATGTGTCATCTAATCCGACCGGAAGAAACCTCATATACGCGCGTGGATGATCCAGGTGAAAGTTCATCCCTTCAATGTAGGGCGCCGCTCGCGGAGAGAGAGGAAGTGGAGGACGTCGCACCCGCTCAACAACGTCGGAGTGAAAAAAAGCGGAAGGTTCCGCTCTCTTAGCGCACAACAACCTTGCATTAAGGCTTGGTCAAAAACTTCTTCTTTTTGAAAAGCGGAGGAATCTCTCACTCATAATGGCAGCGGCGGTGGCGCTCGTGTCAACGACCTGAGCGCGATTTCCAAATCGTGATAAAGGAGAAAGTTAAGTATTTTTCTTTTTCTTCTTCTCTGGTTTGAAGGTATATAACAAAAATTATAAATATACGACGTCCCCAATTTTTCCGTTCCTTTCTATCTAGTTCACTTGCTATGCGCACTGACATTTTCTCCTTTCGTCCCGATTCCGTTGGAGCGAGCAGTGACATCATTCACGAAACTAAATATAACGTTGGCTTCTGTGTATAATCAAGTGTGTCTTGATATAACAAACAAGGCCAAACGCGCGGGAATATATAAAAATTTTCCTCTTCGAACTGGTCTTTGCCTGTTATTAGGGACTAATGAAGTCGTTATAAGGCATATTCTATAATCATCTATTTAAAGATTCTAAAGGTTATGGATCATGATGGCGCGACGGAAACGACCTGATTGTCCCACAAACCGCGACGTTGCGTGTTTCAGGTAAACTGATATATACAACCCAGAAAAACTCATCAAAACTCTTCATTTTTCAGGTAAAAAGTGTGTTAATAGTTGAGTGATTTTCGGGGTCGATCAAATCCGGAATTTTCTGCAAACGTTTTTTTGGCACGATTCCGGAAATCCGGCAAGGGCGTATGCACAGCCTATAAATATATAATCTATTACATTATATTGGCATCGGTCATTTGCCTTTTTCTCTTTTTAAAAGAATCTGAAATTTACCCTTCAAATATGAAAAATATGGCGCTAAAAGAGTCGACTATTAAAAAAAAAAAAAAAGAGCGTTGAACCGGTTGGCACAGGTGAGCAGTCAAGTGCGAAACGGGGGTGGTATATATCCAGCATGAGAAAAAAACACAACAACCATGATTTTATTATTATTACATTATACACATCGCGCTAGTTCTGAGCTCAACAAAGAGAGCGAGGCGGGCAGAGACAGTTTTTCATCACTTCACGGCCTTCTGCGAGCGACTTCCGATATGAGATCAACGAACTGATGCCCATCCAGCGCTTGAAGACGCGAAAAAAATAACAGTTAAGACAAACTTTTGCTGCATCGATGTGCGTATATAATTCACCATACACACACACACAAACGAAGAAACCGCTATAGATTTTTCTTTAGTTGTTGTTTTGTTGTTGTTGAAGAGGAATCTAACGGTTCTTTCTCCGAGTGTTGGTTAACAGTATCTTGATCTTGAAGTAGACAAGAGCCCTCTAGGTGTGGAGAAAAAACCATATGACCTCTAACCCTTTCTACGAGTTTGTTTGTTCAACATGCGATCCGTTGCAATATAATAATGTTGATCCTACATTCAAATATCCCGCGTGACGAAAATGTGAAATTTCTCGGTAGAGAGAAAGTGTCGGTATCCACCGCAATGCACCACAGCAGCAGCAGTAGAGAAAGATAGACGAGTGCACCGCTTTAGACCGACTCTGCTCTCATTGATTACCAGACCGCGCGCTCATTGACTTGATTGACCCCATCAGCCCTCTTCTCTCTATCCTCTTTTCGTGAAAATAGGGAAAAAGAAAGAGAGAGATCCTATTCTTTTTCTCAGTGGCGGCGGCGCCCCTTTCCCCATCCGGCGGGAGTTTTTATGATGGAATAGCCCCGATTGGCCCCAAATGCACGCTGTATGCTTTTCTGTGAACGTGGAATATATAAAACTCGCTCTTCTTAATTGGGGCGGAGTAGAGTTATGGAGAGAGTTGGATCTTCTCATTTGCTAAATGGAATCCTGACGCCACACAAAAAAGGGGTTGCGTGTTATAGCATCATCTAACTCGCGGGCTATCAATAATCAACCCCCCTTCTCTCGTAATGAGAGAGAGAGACTTGGCGACTGTCTAGCGTCACTTTTTATAGTTAATGTAAGGAAACTTGTGCGCGAGACCAATCTCTTTGATTGCTCAGTTTCAGTATTGATCACGGCCTGGACTGCGGCGCTGCGGAGGTGGGACTTGTGCGGTGGGAGGGAGCTATTTGACGGGAGAGAGCGCAGGCGGCTACTTCAACAAGGAGGGCCATCGTCTCGGGTGTTCTCTTTTTTTATTCTTTCTCTCTCTATGTTTGTGTTGTTGTTGTTGTTGAGCGCACGCCGAGCGTGAGTGGCGCCACTGCGGGCGGCGGAAACTGTACACGGAGTAGTCGTCAAGGCCTTCTCTTCCCTCTCTTCTCCTTCCCGGTTGTTGATTGATCCGGAGAGAAATCAGAGCGAAAGGAGAGAGAGGGAGGGCGGACAGGAAACAACAGACACACGAAAAAAATAAAAATAAAAGCTGCAGAGGGAAAGAAAAACCGGCGGATACTGGATAACGAGACCTGCTAACGGATAAGAGAGAGAGAGGGGAAAGAGAAACAAAAAAAAGCATCAATTAAATAACAATGACGACGAGTGCGTGTGTGTTGCAAGGAGACCAGTGAGAGAATGAGACGTGCAAAGATTGCTCAAGGGCCACAACGCAATTTCTTTATTTCCTCAACTCTGCAACGCATAATGCACACACACACACACATGTAAAACGAGAAAAATACAAAAAGTTACAGAGGAGGATTTAGACCAAAGAAAAACACTCTTCCTGACTGAGCATGGAAAAAAAAAGGCCGGATTGATCGGATGAAAAGCTCGCTCACTCCTTGGCACCGGAATCGGTGTTGCTACTGCCGCTTGATCCGTGATGGGCTAAAGGGAGACTGTTGATGTTTGGAGCCTGATGGTCCGCGCTCATGAAGAAGGTCGGGATATTAGAGCCAAAATAAAGCTTCGCGTTGGCGGCAATCGATTCGTAACGCTTCAGCTCCAAGTACCTGAAACCCAAAAGTTCAATAAACTGATTAAGACATTATATAAATCAAAGAAGAAACGGTACTCTGGTGTAAGGAGGAGTTTATTGGACTGAGCTTGTCGTTCCAACATGTAAAAGTCGGCATCCGCTTTGCTCTTTTGACGATTGGTCACCATTTGATCTGATAAGAGGACATGGTATTAGATGTATATAAAGAGATCAAAGGAGACAGATGTACCTTCGATGATGGACATGGTTTTGTAAGACTCTTTCTCCATCACCTTTTGCTCGAAATTGATTTTGGCCACTTGAGCTTCCTTCTCAGCTTCGATCACAGCTTTCTTACGTTCCGTCTCTGCGTCCTTCTCAACCACTTTTTGATATTCGCGAGCGATCAATAGTTTCGTCTTTTCAGCCTCCCTGCATATATGAAAGAATACAGTTAAAAGATTTCAACCGAATCCATTAAAAAGTTTCGATACTTACACAAGTTCGTAGTTCTTTCGGATGGTTTCCGGAATTTTCGGTTTCGTAACGCGAACGCTGTGGATGTACAATCCCGGAGCAAGCTCGTTCAAGTCATTTTGCAAAGCCTTTTTCATGTTCTCATCGATTTGGTCAAAGAGATCAATGTAAACCTGAATGGAGAATGCAAACATTATCACTTAGAATGAGTTAATGAAACGAAAATTACTTCTTGAAGAGTGTGAACGCTGCAAAACTGGTTAAGTTCGTGATGAATTTTGTTGTAAATCAACGTGCGGTCATAGTCGGCAGTGTAGTTCCTCACAATTTCAAAAACTGGATTTTTTTTTTTTTATTATGTTTTATTATGAAATTTAATTATTTCAGATGTCAAACTTACCACTAGAAGGACTGAGGATATTGACCACTTCAATCCTATAAAATTATAATATTGGAAAAAGTATGTAAAGAGGTATTGATTATTGTATTGATTTTAGTATGTGCACCTGTCAAAATGAAGCATGACTCCACCGCTTGTACCACATGGAACATTCTTCACCTCATCTGACTGAAGGGTCACCTGTTTTTAAATTGAGAAATGAAATGTGCAGAATCATTTAACAATAGTTAGAGTAAATTTAAGTACTTGAACTGATCGGTGAGTTGTGAGGAAGGGGAACATCATGTGATAGCCTGGGTTGCTTGTGTCTTTCAACAAAGCACCACCCTGTTAATTGAAACATGAAATAAAGATGTGCCTTTCTCTATCTATAGTGTTTTGTCTTTATACTCTGTAGTAGACGCCGACATGTCCTTCCTCGATTTTGTGAAGAGAAAAGTTGAAAAGAACGGCTAGAGCTCCAACCAAAACAGCAAAAGTACCGACAGCGTTTGAAGGCATTGCAAAAGTGTGTTTGAATCAACGTTCGGTAAAAACAGGCAATAAGAAGTATCAGCTGAAAATAAGTTTAAAACATTGTGTAAACAAGGTAAAAAGAAATATTTTGAAGGTGAAGCAGTTTTTTTTAGCTCTAAAACTTTCCTACCTCTGGTTCTTACCAACTTTTATGTGATTATCTAGCCGGCATAAAATAAATTCGTCGTCACGGCCACGAGCTGACGGGTACACAGACAGAAATGGTAAACAAAAAAATTGCAACTACCGTGGTGAGTATCGCCATCTGACGGTAGATTTAAAAATTTGTTTTAAAAATGTCAAAATTCAAATCCACACCACACTAAGAAGTTTTATTTTTACTTCAATTTTTACAGCTGATAAAGGTTGATAGAGTAGAAGTAGACAAAGATTTAAGGATTGTGCCCAAGACCAAATCGACCATCACTCCTCCGCCATATATGCAGTTTGCCCCTCCCACTTCTCGGTATTACGTGTAATGTTGGTCCGTACTTGAACCGAAAAAAAGAGATCATGTGAGATCAGATCAGTCATCAGTGACACTAATTCTATAGATAAGGAAGGTCGAATCCTTCAAAATGTGGTGTTGCAAATTCGATCAAACAAAATAAAAAGAGAAATTCGTCAAACCTATATAAGGGAAGACTAAACTTTAATAGATTGTATTGAAGAGCAACAAGTGAAATATTGCAATGATACAGCACGTAAACTTACCGAGTGGAGAAACTCAAGATTACAAATACACACTAGGCATCATGATGCATATATGACCGTGTCCACGATACATCCCGGAGGCTCGAAGTTCGGAAAGTTCGATTAAAATGCTCGAAGTAATCAATGTGGATTCACAACCCCATAAACAGTGGTTGTATGTATCTTTCAATTGATTACCGACGGAAGACCCTCTGGACATAGGCTTCGCGGGTCTGGTGTGGTTGATCAGGAACATGGAGGAGACGACCAGGAGCGGGAGCAAAGAAGACCAGGGGCCGTAAAAGCTGACCAAGAAACACCTTACGTTTAACATAGGTTTTTACATATTCAATATATTTTAATGACTTATGACGAAGAATTGCTAAGAGACCACGATATTGATTCACTCTTCACATTGGTTTCTACACACTTTCTTCTATTGCCAATCGTCTTGGGTTGTAGGACCTTTCTTTTCTTGTCCTTATTACCTTCTTTTTGGCTAGAAAACTTCCGAAAGATTTAAATTATCTGAGATGAAGGTCCAAACCAGTCGGTGCTTTCATTTCCTTTGGTGCAATTTATTCCCGTTGCTTCCCGTTTGTTCCTAACATAAATCGTTACAACATTTACTCTTTTATATTAATCCATTAACATT
The DNA here is from genome assembly GCA_030141595.1 of Chydorus sphaericus. Classification (NCBI taxonomy): domain Eukaryota; kingdom Metazoa; phylum Arthropoda; class Branchiopoda; order Diplostraca; family Chydoridae; genus Chydorus; species Chydorus sphaericus. The sequence goes on from CM057927.1 coordinate 7,222,945, forward strand.
TTACTTATTTTTGAAGGTTGCTTGTAACAGCCATCGCCCCTAAAAGAACATTGGACGGCCGTGCAGCTTCTTATGGCCAGTTTAATTTAATAAAAGTTGATGAACAGGAAGATCCCTTCAAAATTCAAATCTTTCAGCTACAAGAACACGGCGAATATTAATTCAGAAAACGTACCTCTCGATCACGAAAAATCTAGCCGTGCTTTTGCTTATAAAAAACCTTAAGTCATTAAGATAAATGACATTTCTGTTTTAGAGTAATTTTTATAAACACGAAACGTGTATAATTCTGTTTGTGTTTGGTGTTACTTAGAAACAAGTATTATTCATGTGCTATTTAAAAAAATTAAACGTTTAATTTTGGTCCGTCGATATTCACTTATTCCATTTCAAGAATGGTCATTTGGACATACTAGAAAGGTGTGAATAACGTACTAAATTATGCACAACTGTCGCTAAACTCACAGACCAGTATATTGGTCTATGCGCTGCCGTGACAAAATCGGTTGCGGCGTGCGCGCCGTCCGATGACATCTACAATACTTTTAAGTCAGCAAGCGTGTGCTACTGCGTGTGAAAAAAAAAACGGTTAGGGGCGATGTAACGTTGAAAAGTGGCGAGCTGATAAGTTCCAATTTCTTTATATTATGATCGGGATTCGTGGAGAATATAGCATTATTATTATGCTAGTGATATACCTAAGCACAGCAAAACTTATGCTGCAAAATCAGTTTTAAGATTTAGAATAAATCACAATAAAGAGAATACACAATCTTCATGGATGTAGATAAAGTAATATTATGTAGAACATGGTAAGAGGCTCATATTTTTAGTAAATACAAGGTTTTATTAGGTAATCTTTATTCTCAATGCTGCGTCCACTTGATGCTTTTTAAATCGATTCCATCTTGAACCATCTCCCAAAGTGGACTGCAAAATATTAATAAAAATAATACATTATTACACATAAGCGAGAATTATTTGAAGATATTTGGGGCTACCTCATTTCTCGAAGCTTCTCGACCTGTCGAATACATTTTTCAGCAGTGTAATCAACTTCTTCTTCGGTGGTAAACCTTCCAATTCCAAAACGAATGGAAGAATGAGCCAAATCTTCCTCTGCTCCGATGGCACGTAGTACGTATGAAGGCTCTAATGACGCAGATGTACACGCACTACCACTCGAAAGGGCCACATCTAAACGAACAAGAACACGATGAATGAAAATGAAAGAATTTTTATTAAAGTTTCTCATACCTTTAAGTGCCATTAAAAGGCTCTCTCCTTCGACATACGCGAATGATAGGTTGACACAGCCCGGATAGGTTTGAACAGGATCTCCATTACGAACGACGTGGGTCAAGCTGCTAGTAATTTTATCAATCAGTCGCTTTGATAGCTTGCTTATTCTATCATGATCGTACTAAAAGAGAGAATAATAAAATAATTATTCAGAAAATATTATTTGAGTAAAGAGGAATTACTTTCATCTCTTTCTGAGCAATTTCACAGGCAGCGCCCATGCCCACCGTCAGAGGAGTAGGAACCGTTCCACTACGCAATCCTCGTTCTTGACCACCACCACTTTGAAGGGCCTCAATGCGCACTCGTGGACGGCGTCGCACGTATAGAGCTCCAACTCCTAAGAAATGAAACGTAATAAATATATTTTACTCGATTATCTTCTTTCAAGACCCTACCTTTCGGACCGTAGATTTTATGACCACTGATAGACATGAGATCAATGTTCATTGCTTCGACATTCAACGGAATTTTCCCCACAGCTTGAGCTGCGTCGGTATGAAAAAATACTTTTGCTTTACGGCACATGTTGCCTGAAATTTGTAAAATAAATTAAGGTTATTATTGTCATTGATGAATTATGAATAACAAAAGTGGACAGAACCAATTTCCGCCAAAGGCTGAATGACTCCAATTTCGTTGTTGACGGCCATCACTGATACTAGAACAGTGGACGGTCGTATAGCTTCTTGGAGCCGGTTCAAGTCTACTAAACCAGACGGAAGAACCGGAAGGTAAGTCACTTCAAATCCTTCAGCTTCAAGGGCACGGCCCGAATCCAAAACACACTTGTGCTCCTAAAACATCACAAAGTTAAACATATACGATCGTTCGTAAAGGTCGTTAAATTATGCACCGTCTGAGTAGTAATGACGTGATTTTTCTTCATCTTGTAGAATCGCGCTACTCCTTTGATCGCAATGTTGTTGGATTCTGTGGCACCAGATGTGAAGATGATTTCTTTGGGGTCTGCTCCAATAAGATTGGCAACTTGCTATTTATAAAAAAATTTAAATTTATTATTCCTGCAACTTTGAGTGTGCTGCAAAACTGAACATATACCTCCCGAGCAGTTTCAACAGCCTTCTCACTCTCCCAACCGTAGGCATGAGTTCTTGAATGTGGATTACCATAGTAATTTGTCAAGTAAGGTAGCATTGCATCAAGCACTCTAGGATCCTATGTATGATGAAGATGGCATAAATTATTACTGTAGATAATTATGTAATAAAAGGTAATATATCTACCATTGGAGTGGTGGCTTGAGCATCTAAATAGAGTGGCCTGCCAGTAAACTTCTCATCAACATCTAAAGAGAAATATTTTTTAACCAAAGACAAGTTAATTTTTCTAAAGCTATGTTACCTTGTAAATTAGGTAGGGTGCTCATTTCGGCTCGTCCAGTAACAGTAGTTGACTTTTGCGGTTTTGGAACTGAATTTGAGGCCACGGCATATTTCACAGAGCTAAGAAAACATTCGTTGATTTTGGGAATGCATAGAGCACCTTTACCTCGCATCAAATGGCGCAGCATTTTAGGTTATGTTTAATTTCACAGCTGAATGAAGAATTTAGTATTTCAATTTCAACAGCGGTATACAGCACTGCGTAACACACACGACACACCACATGTTTTGTTTTTTTCTTGCTTGTTCCATAATCGATTCCAAAACTTATTACCGATATATATTTAAATATCGATATATAGAATTTACAGTATGAATATTGAGTCGTCTGCTGGAGTGCTGGTCTACAATCGTTTGTTAGGGAAATTCGGAAAGGCATTTTCTATTTACTTTGTGAATTTTTCAATATATTGATAATATCTCGCGAATTTTGAATTCAGATTTTCACTACTTCACACCCAATTATTTGAGTGTAGTTGTTTTGACATTTTTCTTTTCTTTTTCCCTTGCGGTTCTTGCGTTGTTTCAAAGAAACCATGCGACTCACGATACCATGTTTTTTGTTCCGGAGAACCAAGCCCCCCGGTAAAATTTGGACAGGGTACGTATGGAAGTAAAGCAATAAACGAATCAAGCACGATTTTATTTTACCATTTTTCTAGGAAGCACCGAATGTTTTACCGACACAACGAGGCAAATGCAGAGCGGCTAGGAAAAAGGTTTGCCATTGAGGAGCAGAACATGTTCTTCCTTCGGCATTCATTCCTGAATGTGGTAAATATATACTTTTCTATTACTATGAGCACCTATTCATGATTATCTAGAGCCTAAAAAATACTTCTTACTGTAGACAAATGTTGTTTTTTTTGTCTTTTCCATTTTTATTCTTTTAAATCAAATTTAATTAATTGAAATTTTTCTGTAATAGGAACAAGAACATGGATATTCCAAGGAATTAGGAAAGCATGCTAAGTGGTTGGAAAACATCAAATCAAGAGTGAGACCATACAAGGAGGATGTTAGAGTGGAAGATCGTTTGACAGCTGCACTGAATGTAGCCAACAGATGGGATTGATCTTCTTTTGATAAAAATGTTGAATTAACAGAAAGTCAAACCAATCTAATTCATTTAATAGTTCTTTTTCACAGCTGGTGCAGCTTGGAATACAGTTTGTAATAATAGTTTTTCAACCATTTTTAGTTTACTATTTTTAATTCAAAACAAACATGAAGTCAGAAAGATATAAATTAGGATTGCCATGAATTCAAGGTGATACTAAACATTGAAATCACTAGGAAGGTCATGGGCAGTATTATAACATATTTGTCCAAGCCTTGGGATCACTGGCTACTTCCGTCTTTGGTAACTGTTTCCCTTGTCTAATGAGAGCGCTAAATTGAATAGCTAACGGATCAAAATTCATCGTGACAACTGCTTTCACGGTATCTAAATAGCACAGGAAAGCGGCAAATTTTAAATTTTCTAAATCTCCATGAATGATAACGTCGTCAAATTGAGGAGCATATCCGGAGCAGCGAATGCTTTTCCCAAACATCGATGACCAAAAGAACGGGACGGCTGTCTGATAAATCGGTTGTGAACGTCCCAATATCGATAATGCTGTTAAAAACAATCAAAATTTATTGAGTTTTGAACAAATAGGCGTTTTATTTCAAATTTATATTTATACCGGCTGTGCGCCCGTGATGCAGTGCCATTTGCCAGTGGCCGACATTTTCCAAGTTTCCAGGTTCACGAATAGGAAATGATGCAATATCTCCAACAGCAAATACTCCCTCAATATTCGTTCTCATATACTGTAGAGATAAAAAATAAATACAATTTGAAATTACATTTTATTTATCAAAAGTATACCTCATCGACGGGAACATACCCTCTGTTATCGAGAACGATATCAGAAGCGCGCAAAAAATCTGTGCATGGCAAAACTCCCAATCCGGCGAGTAGGATATCAGCTTGCAGAGTTTGACCGGTTGTCAGCGAAACTTCTGTTAAAATTCCGTCATCGTCTCCTATCATTTCGGCAACTTCCGCTTCCAAAATGAATTTTACACCTTTTTCTTCGTGGAGCCTTTTAATTCTTTCCCCTATGATTGGGCCTGAAAGATTAGATAAATATTACATGTTTAGTTATATTTAAGCTCTTGATGCGGCTTCTTTTTGTAAGATAAAGTACCAAAGACATGGGCGAACGGAGTAGAGCCACGACCGATGACAGTGACGGATCCCGCTTTATCAACAAGGTAGGCAGCAACTTCCATACCAATAAAAGAAGTGCCGACAATAATAACTTGACTCTGATTCGCGCATACAAAGAGAGTTAAGTATCTATTAGTTTACATTTTGTATCATAGTTTTATACCTCTTTATCAACAATTGATTCGATGCGGTTTGCGTCGTTGGGAGTACGAAGTAAGAAAACATTTTCTAGATGAGTTCCGGGGCAAGGAATTGGACGTGGCCTGTTTTATTTAAAATTAAAAAAAAATTGTTACCAACAATATTTATCTTATAAAATTATTAGATTAAGCTTATTTTTACCTTCCTCCGGTAGCGATTACCAAGTGGGAAAATTTCATGGCTTCGCCGTCCTCTAGTAATATGCTCTTTGAGCTCACATCTACTCCTTTAACAGTCATATTATTGATAATTTCAATATCTCCTTTCTGCATATTGAAAATGAATCAGATTACGGTAAAAAGTATAATCGAATTTAAGAAGGCTTACGCTGTAGTATTCTTTCGATCGCAATGCCAGTTTTGTTCCATCCAAGTTCATAGCCTTGCTCAATTTTGTGCGATCGTAGGGGAGGTACTGATCTTTCGTAACGATAACTACACGACCGCTGTAACCTTCCTGCCTCAATGTTTCAGCGCAACTATGACCACCGGCACCTAAAATAATTACGCAATTGAAATAATAATCTAAAAGAAATAGTTAAAAAATATGTACAAACCTGATCCAATTATGAGAACAGTTTCGTTATTGCCCTCAGCAAATTTACTAAGAGGTTTGATAACGCCATTAGAAACATTCGCCGAACTTGAGATTTTATCAGAGGATATTTTAACTTTGATTTCGTTCGTTGCAGGATCGACTCTGACAGGGTATACGGGAATAGGATCCAATGCTGGAAATTCTTCAATGTCGCCTAAATAAATACATATTAAGAATCAAGATATATCTTTTTTGTTTATGAGAACGTAAAAGTACCTGTTTTTGAGTCAAAACAAGCAGCATGCCAAGGGCAGTAGAGTTTTCCCTTACAAAATATTCCAGTATTTAATGGAGCACCAAAGTGAGTGCATTTAGTTCCAGTTGCATAAATTTGTCCTTCATCTTTAACAATCAAAACTTCCCTTTCACCTGCACTAAACACCTTCAATCTAAATGAAAAAGAATGAATATAAATTACAAATGATAGTAAAATTATATCAGCTCACTCTTTGTCCTGAATGTCCTCAATTTTACAAAGAGTAAACTCATTAGTGCTGACATCATCATGATTGACAGGCTTATCCTCTAATGCTGGTTCAGCATGATTTGCAGCATTTTTGTTTGACTCTTTTTGAACTAAAAGTAAAAGAAATTTGTTAGCAAAATTTATAATTGTTTACATTAAAAATTTTCAAAGTTACCTGCTAAATCAGCTGTTGCTTTTTTACTTCCTGCAACCTGTTGAGCTCGTGGAGCAATCTTTAGGGTCTTGGTACAAGCAGTACCCATTTTGTTTCTTACTTTTCAACTGAATAAAACTAAAGCACTCTCCAGCTCTAGAACCATGAAACCGTTGGGCGTCCTTTAATAAAAAATTCAACAGCTAAGCAACCATATCCCGCGTGACTGCTATCGATTTTTACTTCTACACATCGGGCTGGAATGCAGCTCCTACGGACATGAATGAAAAGCCATTAAAGTGATGATGCGTTGTCACTGCTCACTAGGTTGAAAAGCAACCGCATGCTCGATGCACGTAGTAGAATAATGAAGTTTTCTAGCAATAATCAGCCGACAAACGAAAAATGTTCACGAACGGTAAAAGAAAACAAACTTACCAACGGGAATGTGGTGAAGAAAGCAAGCCAAGTTTGAAAGTTTCCTCCCAAGTTCCAGTCCATTTACCGAGATAATAACAACGGCCCGTCACCTGACAGTCGAGTGCTATCAAACTACTGAGCGCGCCATCTTTCGATAAATCATACGCTCGGAAAACCTTTTGATAAATAAGCACGGAAACTCGTGATGGTTAACCGACAGCGATTAACTAGGAGATAATAGGAGATAATAAACCACTTCCAGTCGTAAAAAATTAACAAAAAATCATTTTAACAATTAGGACGGCAAATAATAAAAGGCGAAATAATAAAGTGCGAGAAAACTTGTTAAATTTCATATTGAAATGACAGGATGCAAGACCTTTTTTTTAAATCTCACGTCTTCGAAAGTTCGTTGAGACCAACCAATAAAAGAAATAGCTCAAAAATGAATTTCAATCTCGCTTAGTCAAGGTCAGGAGGAAAAATGAACATATATTGAATTTCAGTTCACTTTACATCAAGAAAAAAAATCTTAGTTTCAACTCTCAGTAACACATATCCAAATTATAGGGAACGCGAGGGAATCAACAAGACACACAAATACACATTTCCCCCAAATCCCAATCACAGTTCTTGGTTAGCTTCAACCAATAATTATTGGAACATTTTCAGCACCTGTATGACCTAATCATCTTCAACAATCAAACGATCCCAATTTGGTACACACACAGCTTTGTACTTGATCGGACCCAGATCTTTCATAGTGCCGCTTTTTCCTTCAGCATCAACTTCCACCGAGATCAAATCCTATAAAAAACATGTATTAATCGTTGAATAGTGGTTTAAAGAGCTTAATTTTATTAGTATACCTGCAGGAAGGAAACTTGGGTGGCAGTATCCAAAACAAATGAATATTCTCCTAGCTGCAGACTCATTTTTCCAGATTGGTGAATGCGAAGAGAGCCCATTCGACCTTCAGGAATGTCTTCAAAGATGTTTTCTGGGGCGATCGGCACCTCTTCAGTACTGCGATCATCAGCTTGTTCCTGGGCCGCTCCAGGAGCCGGCTTAATGGCAAGAGGCCGTTCTTTGGCTGTTTTCAAGTTGGGCAAAACATCTGGCAGCTAATTGAGAGTATATCCATTGATTTAATCACACTCCTTGATAAATAAAATATTTATAAATACCTGGATAAATACAATATCTCCTTCCTTTTCAAACACTTCCTTAACAGCGACTTGAGTCTGATTTACGCGACGCTCATACGATTTCGCCGTCTTATCATTTGGAATCGAGTCGACCTCCATCTTCTCCTGCTTGACTGCATTGGAACAACATTTAAAACTTGAAAGATTTTTTTTTTAATAATGAGATATTCTTACTTCTGATTCCACCAGGCAAAGGAACGTCCGAGTCAACCTCCATTTTGATATCAGCATCGATCTCATTCTTCACAGATAATTCTAAAACAAAAAAATTAATAAATGACAAATTTAATAAATCAATTAACTGTAATTTTCAAAAGGTATTACCCAATTTGATCTTGGGCAACAGAGTAGGTTGAACCACCAATACATTCTCATAGCCAGTATCAATGAAATCATCCCTCATGAGCATCCTTAAAGCTTCATCTTCTTCTACTTTGTCAACCTTTGCAACCTGTAAAAATAATAAATAAACATTCATGGTTTCTAAATAGAATATAAAATTGTAATGTGTGATATTACTGTGGCACTGATCCTTGGCTTTTCCAGGTTGCTAGCTGAGCTGCTAGAGCTTTCTCTTTCCCTGTATGATCCTCCAATTTTGGACAATTCTGAAGCTCCTTGACCAAATAAAGTTCCAGTGGACTGAAACAGATTGTATATTTAAAATTTTGACTCAAGAAAATTATGAATCAAAGTACCTTAATGATATCTGGTCTCCCTCGCCCTCTTCCTCTGCCAGAAGATTGATCATCTCTTCCTCTGCCCCTTCCAGCAAATGGCTTCTCTGGTGGCTTCTGTTCGGCAGGTGCTTCTTGCTGGACCTTTGCACGTCTGACTGGGATAGTGGGCTGGAAAACTTTTTTGGGTTTGGCACCATTCTCCCCACTGGCTTGAGAGCTTGCAGGCCTTGAGGCACCCAATGTCAGATCTCGCTCAGCTTTGATTGAAGGAAGCCTTCCAGGCCCACCAGGTTTCAGTGGAGAGGCTGTGTTGGTTGACAATTTCTTGATGAGACCAGCAGCAATGGAAGCACCTGATCCATTTTGAGTGCTGCTACTGGCTTCGGAGTTACTTTGGCCATCGACAGCAGGCTTGGCCCTGGTTTTGCGAGTCGGTTCCGCCATGTGAGGGACTCGATGCTTCGGTTTTAGACTCTACTTAACTGAAATGAACTGTGATGAAATTTTACAAAAATTTACGGAAACTAAGTCGGAATAACAAATTCAAAAATAAAACTACATAATAATAGTCACCAAGTGTCAAGTTTTAAACGGAGTTTCAAGACCTTTTATTCGAATCTTGAGTGACGAGAATGCCGCAACGCGACTTGTTCTGTGGTAGACTAGCAGACGACGCATGAACGTGAATGGCCAATGGCCAATCCGCCAATGGCGCTGTAAGCAGAGCTGCAGAGTTCTGGCTCGTCGCTTTTTCTTCTTTTTCGTCGACAGCTGATTACAAACCCGTGTTACAAACCATCTACGTTCCTACCCTACGGCTATATCAGTGCATATCATCCTGCGTTTCAGGGCCCCCTAGCGGATTTATTTTTAAAAAACTCAACTAGCTTTTCTGCTACCGCCTTTTTTCTGTTTTCCAAGCCGCAGCAGAAGAAATCGCATGACGGACCACGTGTGCCGTGCGGCTTAAAAAATGCAATTAGTCCTTCCGAAAATGTTTTGTTATTACATGAAGTCAAAGTAAACATATATTTAGAATATTTAAGACTGACAGTTCGTTTTCTAAAGAGTATATTACAAGTACAAAAGGCTCAATCAATCAACTGCAAGTAGGAAGCATTAATGGACTCTGAAAGCCGCCGGCTTCCCTTTTCGTTATCTCGAGACGTTTTTACTGTGCGGCCATGCTCATTCGCTGTAAAACTACGCAAATTATGTCATCATATACACAATACAAATAGTCCACTACCTGTGTGCTGAATGTTCTCTATTTTCAGAATAAAACTAGCACTCGTACTTACAATACTTGGGTCTTTAAGAAAACCGAACCAAATGTCAAGAATTTGCACGAAGTTAATGTATTTCAATAATAAAGAATTCATTTACTATTACCAAGAAAGAACACAAAAATTCGTAACAAAATACAATTAAAATTAGATTAGATAAATATTCGATAAAAAAAATGAAAGACAATGCTGCAATTTTACAGCCACTTGCAGAGAGACAGATCTCGAATCCACCTTTCGGCTCCCGCCTCCCCCAGTCCCCCTCATGAGGTTCTTTTACCCCCCTTGTACTAGAGGCCATTCCAGAAAGTGTGCGCGTGCGATTTTTTCGCTCCCGTACACAATTAGGAAATTCTTGTTCTAATTCATCATAATCTAACAGGTAACTATTAATTTTACTCTGATTAACAGGGAGACGTAACGTAACGTATGAGTATTGAACAGATTATCGCAAATACAGTCTAATTATGGAGAACAACAGAGATGGGAAGCAGGTGCCGGGCTTCACGGGTACCCCGCACAAGGACAAAGTAAGTTTACATTAAATAAGAAAATCACTCCATTTTCGAGCATACCAGCAATTTTCGTAGCATCTAAAAGAGGTCGTGCATGTTTCTTTATTTATTTCTTGCATTGTTTTGGTTATTATTCTCTCCCATGTTTTGCTTCGGGGTAAGAAAGATGACTTGCTACAGCCCTTCAGGCCGATTGTCATTTTGGGTGAGGACAGTTTTGGCGTCGGGTGGTCGAGAAGTCAAAGTGCCAGTATGATTAAATTGATTATTTACGTTCACAGATGAAACAGGCTGGTAAATTTTTAAATACTGTGCTCCTGAACTGAATTACTAGGAACCTACTGAGAAGACTTTTTCATTGCCTGGATGAAGCTGCTCACTTCTTGATGGTAGCAACTTGACTACTTGGGTTACAGTTGTCTTCTTCTTGATTGTTGTTGTCCAGTTTTTGGTACCATCTAAAGGAGGTGGTTACTTGTTGTGTTGACATTCTTTAAGCAAATTTTAAGTGCCAAAGGATCGAACAGGTTTTAAGGACTGGAGCAGTGTAGAGTTTTCTTCATTGCCGGGTTGAAGTTGCACACTTCTAGATGGTAGCAACTTGACACTTGGGTTACAGTTGTCATCTTAAGGAGGTTATTACTTGTTATGTTGGCATTCTTAAAGACAATTTTAAATGCCAAAGAGGAGCAAAGAGGTTTCAAGGACTGGAGCAAGAGTAGAGTATTCTTCATTTATTACCGGTTGAAGCTGCACACTTCTTGATGGTTGTAACTTGACTACTTGGGTTATGGTGGTCTTCTTTTTGAATTTGTTGCTGTCCAGTTCTTTGTCCTATTTTAAGGAGGTTGTGACTTGTTATGTTGACATTCTTATAACACATTTATAGTGCCAAAGAGGAGCGGACAGGTTTTGAGGACTGGAGCAGGAGTTCGAGTTTTCACATCATTCATTGGTGCTGTTACGGTTTTTTAAGGAGCGATTACAACGTATTCGTCTCCAGTGTTGTTGTTGCTGTGATCATTCCCGCCCGCGATGATATTTCCTAGCTGGACCGATAACTTCATACAAGCCGGTTGAGTAGTTTTATTTGAAGGACAGTTTAGGCGCCGAAGAATCTCAGCGGGAGTGTGATCGTGCCACAGGGGAGAAAGTCGGGTAGATTTGAACAGGCAGAGCTTCCACCCAACTTCCGCATTTCTCTACAAAACAGCCGAGCTCTTCTTTGTTGCTGGACGAAGAAAAAGCGAGGGTTTTTAAAGGTGCTGAAGAGGAGCATCCATTTATACCTGTTCAGTATGAGAGAGTCCCTGAGCCAATCTGGGTCGTTTATCCGTTTCACGCTAGTACTTGAAGGCTTAGGACCATTTTCTCGGCCGGATGACGATGAAGCCGTAGACGACGATGATGAGGCAGAGCCGGACCGAACAGCGCTCTCCGCAATGGACTTTGAAGTGGCTGTTTTACTCTGATTGACGCTACCGTTGCTTCTAGTTTTGGGAGGAAAGATGACTCGAAGTGGGGGATTCCGTAGACAACTGTACAAGTGACGAAAGGTTTGACATCCACCGTGCTGAAGGTGGTGATCGTCGCTACAGAAGCAGAAGTGGTTTAAATCTTCGGAGTTGTCGCTGCTGCTACAAGAGTTGATGGATTAATGAAAGCCGGAGCAACGATTTTAGTGTGATTATTGGTGCTGACCAGAATAGCCGCTCGCTTCAATTTAGACTTTAGAGGCTCTCGTTTTAATGGATCTTGAGAGCTTGATATTGGAGGGTTGATGACCTTTCCGATGGAGCCGATGATCCGTGAGAAGACGAAGCTCGAGGAGATTTGCGGGAAGAGCCGTTAAAGGATCCATTCCTTTGCGAGTTTGTTCCCATCAACGCCGCCTGTACAGATAGCGGGCCCTTAAGAGAGCGGCATTTTAATAGCATTAAGATCTTAAAGTAGCACTGATCGCACTGACTCGAGACCCTGAAGGAGTTTGTCATTCTCGGACCAGTTTTCTCTTATCAGATCCGGAGACGGATTCTTCCGGTTCCTCTTCCGGCATTTCTTTTTCTTTCTCTTCAATCAACGGTGTTAATATGCTGTCCTCAGAATCTGTGATGGGCTGACTTCTTGAAGCTTCATTATCAACGAGTCAGTTTACTTCTTCTGGCTGAGGTGAGCTAGAGTGATTTTTAGCATCACGGACCAAGGCAATTTCTTCCCGTTGACACTAATTTATCCTGGCGATATCATCCAGCAGCTTTTTGAGGAGAGCTTCACCTCGATCTGGTTTTAAAGTCAGTTCCTATTGAGGAAACAAAAACAAAAAATTATTATTTTTATTCGTTTGACCGCTTTTTTTTTTTTGAATAGAGGGGAGATGCCCACGCCACCTCACGGTTCCGTCTCAAAGCTTATACCACACGTTATTATTTGAAGGCTGGGCCGCTCTATACTTTTAAAGATATAACGAAGGCCAGCATTATGCATGTATGCCATTCAATTTTTTTTCTTCTGCCGGTTGGTGAGAATTATTTTTGCGCAACAATCAAATCCCATTTTAGCCTGTTGTGCTCTCCTCAAAGTAGTAAAATACATCAATCTCGCAAGCAAGGCTCATCCGTCCGCAATGACGATGAGAGAGTATCGGACAGAAATCCCTAAATATGGCCAGCTATTTTGTAGTCCTTTTGATATGTAAGCTTATAACATTCAATAGATAAATTAATGTAAATTTAGTATTTAAGGCTGCTCGTTTTTGGGGACTATTAAATCCGGAATGGTAACTACTAAAGTAGAAAAGTACCCTTTTTTTTTTTACTATTAGCGCTCTCCGGAATGGATGTTGGAGTGGCTGTTTTACTCTGATTGACGCTACCGTAGCTACTGGAATTTATATGAGGGAAGATGATTTACTCTGATGGAAGCTACCATTACTACTAGAAGTTTTGGGAGGAGCGATGACTCGAAAATGTGGGATTACGTCGACTACTATAAAGGTGACGAACAGTTTGACATTTGCCGTGCTGGGGGTGGTAGTGGTAGCCGCTAAAGCACGTATGATTGGAGTCTTTAGATCTGTCACTGCTGTTGATAGTTTGATGAAAACAGGAGCAACGATCTTAGCATGATTGTGTGTGCTGACCGGTGCAGCCACTTCTTTCGATCTGGAAACTCTCGTTTTAATAGATCTTGAAAACTTAATATTGGAATGTTGGCGACCATTCCAGTGGAGCCGATGATCCGTGTAAGATGAAACACGAACGAAGCTCGAGAAGAATTACGGAAAGGACCCCGAGTCTCCATTACTATTGCGAGTTTTGATGCCGTCAACACCGCCTTCAAAGATAGTGGGTCTTAAACAGAAGTACTTTTTGATAGCATTCGGATCCTTAAGCCGGACTATTACTTGTAAAATAAAATCTAAGAATTGGCTATGCTTAGTTGATTAAACTAACAATCGCTTATAATGATTGCACATATTTCTATAGGTCAATACCTCACAATCAGAGAGTTGCTCGCGTAGTGAAAAGATCAACACTGCGCTCCAGAAATTGCAGAATTTGCGAACGACCAAAAATACTCTCGAAAGCCAACGCCGAGCCGCGCAATCGCATGAAGAAAAGATGCTGATATTAAAAGCACTCGCTGTGGTCCAAAATGCCATAGATGCGGCTGATAAGAATTATCAAGTAAAAATAAATTTATTTCCAATGAAACTAAAAAATTTAAAAAAAATTCTTATTTTAAGGAATCTCGTCGGGAATATTCCCTCAGCAGCTACTCAGCGGCTAATTCTACATCACCGGACAAAACGGTAACTAGCATTTTTTTTTTAATTTTGGAGAATCCATTTTTTTATTAGCGGTTCCTAGTAATAATATTAAATCTTTAGATTTTAAAATTATAAACTTTCCACCCTGGGCAAAATTTTGCAAGGTTTTGCGGTCGAAACATTCTCAACTAATAAAAAAAAAATTAAAAAACCCCTCCTAAATGTACATCTCTAGATTTCGAAAATCTTACCCGAGTAAAAACTTAATGACAAGCACTAATCGAATGAAAAGTGGATAGAATGCGTACCTCTGAAAAGAGCCGTTTTAGTATCAAGAGAGATGAACTGCTTGTTCCTGTTATTTTGGGGGATAGCCTTGGCTCCATGATACTCAACCAACTTTCCCGGGGAAAGAAAGGATATCCGTCTAGATTTGACTGATTGTGATGGTAAAACGCACCTTGTTTTGGGTTTTAAACTAGATCAATATTTAAGAAGTAATTAGTTGACCGTTTTATATGTTAAGTAAAATAAATAAGTATTACCAACTGATAATGAAAACAAATGGTTGAACCCGAGATCCGAAGTGTTCAAGCCTCTGAAGGAATTGATCATCCGCAGCTTCCGCTTAGTCATCTCGCCTCTCCCCGATTAATTCGGTTCCCCCTAAATACATTCAAGTTATTGTAAATGAAGGGCAAGAAAGTTTAATTGGATGAAGTTGGGAATCAATCGTCTTCCAATTCGTCTCAATCGTCAGTCGTCGTCAATTGTCTTCCTTTCGTCAGCTGACGAAAAGCAAGATCCTGACTCGTCAAAGAAGCCACTATTACGAAAACTTCACTATTGCAAGTTTAGATAGGAATAACTATCCGATTATGAGGAATTCCGTCGTCTACTGCAAATTAAAAGGGACGACGACTTGACAAGTCCCGAGCTATACATTCTGCTCAGGGAAAACGGGAAATAATTGCAACATCAGTTTAAAAAAGATTTTATAGGGTATGAGGAAGAAATTAACAACTATTCATTCTATTTAAAGACTTCCCAGGAAGAAGCAGATGTTTCCGCGGCTCGAAATCCAGCATCCACCTCCCAAGTTGAGAATACCTCAAGGCTTTCAAGCTCTCAAGCAAGTGTTGAGAATGGTGCCAAACGCCAAAAGGTTTTCCTGCCAACTGTCTCAGTCAGACGCGCTAAAGATCAGCAAGAACCACCGAAGCAAGCACCTGCCGAACAGAAGCCACCTGAGAAGCCATTTGGAGGAAGGGTATGCGATCCATCTTCCGGAAGAGGAACAGCTCCAAATCCTGTTTCTACCTCTCAAGTTGAGAGTACCTCAAGGCCTGCAAGCTCTCAAGCCAGTGAGAATGGTGCCAAACCCAAAAAGGTTTTCCAGCCCACTATCCCAGTCAGACGCGCTAATGCCCAGCCAAAGGCTCCTGCCGAACAAAAGCCACCTGAAAAGCCATTTGGAGGAAGGGGATTCGATCCTTCTCCCGGAAGAGGCCGGGGATTCGATCCTTCTCCCGGAAGAGGCCGAGGATTCGATCCTTCTCCCGGAAGAGGCCGAGGATTCGATCCTTCTCCCGGAAGAGGCCGGGGATTCGATCCTTCTCCCGGAAGAGGCCGGGGATCCGATCCTTCTCCCGGAAGAGGCCGGGGATCCGATCCTTCTCCCGGAAGAGGCCGGGGAGGAATGGGACGAGGCAATCGGAATATCATTCAGGTTTTTAACTAAGTTTCTTCGGTATCAATTGAAAAATTATAATACATTTTCTCTAATTACAGACGGGAGGGACTTTATTCGGTCAAGGAGTTTCTGAGTCACCGAACTCAGGAGGATCAAACAGGAAAAGGAAGAGCTCCGCGATGGTTGACCCAGAACCACAGCCAGAAAACGTAAAATTTAGTTTTAGATAATTATTTAAAAACAATTACTAAAGATAGCTCTTCCATTTTATTAAAGCAGTCTGAAGCAAAGCCGCCAAGCATTGGTTTGAAGAACGCCATTCAACGTATCCATGACCACATCGCTAGAATTCCAGGAGAATTTGAAGGCCGTGAATGCACAGGTCTGGTTACACAACTCCTGCCCCACCAGAAAACGGCTCTGAAAAGGATGATTGTTCAGGAAGAGAGCCCTTTCCGAGGTTAAATAAAATATTATATTTTTATTTAATGTAATTATTTTTATCGTTTTTTTCTAATTTAGGAGGAGTTTTGGCAGACGACCCCGGTCTGGGTAAAACCTTGTCTGTGATCGCACTCATGGTTGAGCAAAACAACATGGCCCAGCAAACCAGTCAATCACCCCCAATTTACGAGTCAGAGGATTTGCTGATCCGTCGGTGTAACAGCACCTTGATCATTTGCCCCTGTGCCGTGATGGGTAAATTTTAACGAGCTTTTACTATGTAAAATAATTTTAACTAATTAAATATTTACAAACAGGTCACTGGAAAGAAGAGATCATTAAGCATTGCACGCCCGGATTATTCAAAGTGAAGATTTTCCATGGAGAGCGAAAGAAAATCGCTAACAAATTGCACACGTATGACGTCATCATAACAAATTATGAGGTCAGTTTGATAACATTCGTAAAAAGAAATTTTTCTTTAAATTTGAAAATTTGAACTGAAAATATTATTTTACAAAAGCGTTTAAATACGTTATACAAGGATCATTATATTTCAACCTTTTTAAAGATTGAAACTTAAATATTAAAACTTTTTTTTAAATACAAATTAATTTGTTAACGAAATTTACTTAAACAAGGAGAGCTGTTCAAACTGCGACTTATCGGTCATGTAAAATGCTAATATTTTCAACGTATACAAATAACTTGGATTTAAAAATCAATTATATTAATTAAATTAATCTATTATCTCTCCCTTAGACTGTTAAGGCTGAGATGAAAAACACCGGCATCCAAGAGGGGCAGGAACTACAGACGGTCGGAGATTTTGATTGTGTTCAAGACAAGCTGCTTATCCAGCAGACTCCTCTGCTGCAAATTCATTTTGCGCGGATCGTTCTGGATGAGGGTCATAGAATTAAAAACCCAACAAAACGCACTGCCTTGAGTGTTTCCCGCCTCCGAGCAGACTGCCGATGGATTGTGACTGCCACCCCACTTCACAACAGTCCGGATGATTTGTTTTCCCAACTACGATTTCTTCGAGTTCACCCTTTCAATGAAATCGGGGTGAGTTTTAAATGCATGTTAGGTTTTTTTCACATTATTTAATTTTTCTTTTTTTAAATTTAGACTTGGAAGGCTTGGATTACCCCCACTCAACGGACCAAAGACGGTAGTCAGGGAGATCATGGTCAGGAAGACGCTGACGATCATCAGGAAGACGCTGACTATCATCAGGAAGATTCTACCACTCGCTTGCAACTGGTTCTTAAAGCCCTTATGTTGCGACGAACCAAAGAATCGAGGAATGCGGAGGGCGACATTTTGGTGGAACTCGTCGATAAGTACGTTCTATTTTAACCCTCCCTTACTCTGGGAGGCCCTGATCACTATTGGTCCTTAAAGCTCCTATCCCATAAGTTATAGTGTCGAAACGACTCCGAACAAGTCGTAAATTGATGGGAACCAAAAATATCAATAATTTATAATTTAAATAAGCAGCAAAAAACTCGTATAATTACCCACTAAGACGCCAAGTGTTTTTCATCTTTCCTCGTGAGAGAAGTGAAAGAATAGGACGATCCGTCTACCAGGACGATTGTCCTGGTCGGGCATCGTTAATTTTCGGCTGACGTACCTTAAATTAAAGAAAAAAATATTAGATTAGATTGGCAGCAATGTAAAAAATAAAAATTAAAAATTAATTGGCTTATAATTCTCTACAGGACCATTCATGAAGTGAAGATCACGCTCACGGAACATGAGAGAATCCTGTACGATGAAGAGTACAACCGGCAGCAAACTGAATTTTGGCAACTATCGGAGAAGGAGAAGAAAGGAAGAGGCCTAGTCCACTTACTGTTGCTACGGCAAATGGCCTGCCATCCCCTTCTTTGGAAAAAAGTTGCTGAATGCCCCGACCAATCCCAGACTGAAGCAAGCAGGAACCCCGAGTTTATCAGCGGCAAAGAAATCTACGTGATGGAGAAAATCGCCTCCATTATCAAAGCGGGGCAAAAGTGTATTTGCGTCTCGCAATGGACTAGCGAACTGGATATCTACAAGGAGAGATTCAAGACAATGGGATGGCAAACAATGTCGATCACCGGCGACAATAAAGCCGACCAGAAAACGGATGCTGTGGAACTCTTTAACAAGCCGGGTGGCACACAGGTACATTTTAAATACAAAAGAGGAAAAAAAGTTTATTAAAAAATATTTTTTTCAACCTCTCTAGATTTTGCTCTTATCTTTGGTTGCCGGAGGGGTTGGATTGAACTTGATTGGGGCTAATCACTTGTTCCTCCTAGACCTACACTTCAACCCCCAGCTGGAGGCCCAAGCCTTTGATCGAATTCATCGCGTGGGGCAGAAGCTACCCGTACACATTCATCGCCTGTGCGCGATCGGAACAGTGGAAGAGGACGTTCTCCGGTTGCAGAAGAGCAAATTGGACATGGCCAAGAGGATTTTGGACGGATCGATGGATTCGGAAGAAGTGACGCTGGAGTTTATGAAGGAAGTCTTCGACCCGAGTAAGAGGAAGGTGCCGAAGAAAAAGAAGAATGGGGGCTATTATTAGGAACGGGCACATAACCATTTCCGCGTGTTGTGGCGAAATTGCTTAAGAAAAAGAAGGGAGCTTATTGTTCGGAAGGCAGAAATAAGTAATCATTCCCTATTACATTTTTACATTTTTCCCCCCTGCTGTCTATTATTTTTCCTCTTTCACAAGTCTTCTTTCTTTTTTCGGCCTCATTCATTAAATACACAAGGTTTTGGTACTCCAACTTACCATAGCGATGTCGCCCACGCATTTTTCTGTGTAGACGCTTTTCCAAGTTGTATCAGGTAGACGCGGGAGAATTGGGAACAGCTGTTATTGCTGCTACTTCTATGGGGAGGAAACAGGGTGCGCAGAAGTCATAATCTGCTGCTGGACGCAAGTCATGCAGGCGCAAGGTTAAGAGCTGAAAACGTCCGATGGGTTGATGATGCTGCTAACGAATGTTAGGCGCCACGGCCAGGGAAGCACCAAGGATCGAATCACTTCCAACGCTTACGCCTCGTTGAAGATCCATCCCGCCGTAGCTGTTAATATAAGCCGCTGGATGGTGCTAAAAATAATCGGAAAAATAAGTAAACAAATTTTAAAAAAGAAAAAGAGTTAATTTACCTGAGCTTGCATGCCATTATGGTGGCCGACAACGAGTTCACTGTGAGGGACCAGGACATCATTGGATCCGCCTCCTCCGCCGGCGCCACCCACCAAGTTGGGCGCCTTTTGGAACGGGCTGTGCTCTCCCCCATATGCCGTGCCGTGATGCCCACCGACGGGCGTCGACGCTTTTCAGGGATCCCAACCGTGTCCAACATCAACATCTTCCGGATAGTGCCCTTAAAGAAAATAAAGTCTCGTGAGCAACAGGCGCGCTGGAGTCGTGTTCTGTCGTCTGTCGTCGGTTACAGACATTGAAATGCATTTTAAATAATGAACAAGATCCCCCCCTTCCATGTATGTTCCATTCCTTTTAATGGGAACAACTCGCATAAATATTTCGCGTTTGAACCAACCAATCAGAGAGAAAGAGAGAGAATAAAAGCGCCGCGACGCGACCTTAGATATGTTGCAAATATTAGAAAGACAAAAAAGGATCCATGGATTACCTCTACCGGAGGTCCCGTTGTTCAACGTTTCGTTAGAAACCACCTTTCCTCTGCAAGTTGCGTGCAACAGGTCAGAACAAATCGTATGAATCACGGCTCGGGGTTCGTGAGCAGACCTTTCCCGCTTCTTAGTTAAGAAAAATGAAAATCTTCTGATTGATATATTTTTTCGTGAGTCTAATTTTTTGGCGACGCTGAGCAAATCCCAGTTTCTTGTTTCCGGCCCCACCAAAGGGACACTGCTGCTTTTGATTCCTTACCTCTCTCTTAGAGGTGGTGCCTTTCAATAACCAAGTACAGGGAGGAGGACTCTTTAAAAAGATAATGCGGAATACCGGCCTGTGTGTTTAAAATAAAAACCGTTCCGCCACGAACTCACCTTCCAGGTAAGAGTTGTTGTTATTTTCAGGCGTCACACAGGGTGGTTGCAGCATCTTTTTGTTTGTTGTCCTGGCGTCAATTGTGGCAGCTGGGCCGGTAAATCTGAAAATAGAAAAAAATATATATTAGGGTTAAATCATCAGCAGATGTGCTTCTGGGAGGTTGAGAGAAGAACAGCAGCAGGTTAGCGAAATACCCCTCTTGAGGTCATTAGAGAGAGAATTCACCTCATAGCATACCTCCTCCTATCTTCTTCTTCGTTTTTACGAATGGAGAGGAGGACGTGGGGTGTTTTCATTTTTCTTCCCCTCTTTAATCACGAGAAAAAAGAATCCCTCGATGGCTGCTCGAAAAACTACTTCATTCATTCATGCGAAGAAGGCCGAATCCGGTGGTCTTTTACATCACCGAAATCACGAAAGGATCGGGCTTTTTGCTCATATTGCCACATGCACCATGTAGGACCATCAGAAAACTAGAAAGAGAATTTGTTCAATTTGCTCCTATACGAGTCACTTCTCCGTAATCTAGGAAGCCATCCAAGGGCGTATACAATAATAGAGGAGAAAAACTTGTTGCGCCTGTAATTGGATCATTCCTAACAATAACGGAAGAAATCTTCTATAAGCTTCCGCACTTTTTTTTTAAAAAAAAAGCACACCTGTGCGATATGCTGTCAAAGCGTGAAATACTAAATCTCTTTTACCCCTCTCGCTAATCGAATTTATTTTTAAAAATATAACGCTTAAGAGCCATCTAGTGGTAGACTTACCTAATGAACTTTCAGCATCGGAGAGATCTGATAGAGACGGAACTTTCTGCATCGGTCCAGGAAGGTTATTTCCTCCATCAACTCCGTTGGAAGGAGCGGATCCGGAAGGAGAGCAGCTTCCGGATGCGCTTGATTCCATTTCCAATCCTTTGCTATTTCCAGCACAAAGAGGGACTAGAGCCTCGTCTTGAGACTCTTGCTTCACCCTCACTTCCATAGCGAATGTTATCTAAAGAGAGAAATATATAAGAAATTCAAACATCTTTCTTTTTTTTATGTAGAGACAGTGCGCACTTTGAGAGTCCGTTGGCACAGACAAAATCACCCGAGACCATCCTGAAAGCGGAATAAAATTTCAGAATCGCATTTCAATCCTTTCTTCAGCACCGCAAAATTGTGTGATACAAGATATTATTGATGTACTACCGAGAATTGAACTGTTTTTTTATTTCCCGAAGGGATTCTAGTCGGATGTGGAGACAAAGCCGCTAGTACCGGTAGACTATCTAGGTGGCACCACGGTAAAAGTGTGTTACGCCTGGAGGTACTTTAGCGCAGACGAATTTCATTTGTGAAAGGCGCACTAAATTTGAAACGTACGTTTTGTCTTGACAACAAGAAGAAGTAATGGATAATCAGGGATAGTTCAATAGTCTTCTTAAAACAAAATGATAATGTCTAATACTATAAATGGATATGCAATCATTATCTACAGTACCCGTCAAAATATTCGATCATTGCCTTGAACCGTGTGGCGTCTTACGGGAAAGTATCCCTCCCAATTTTCTGGCACCTTTCGCCTATATTTGCATGCTGAGTACACTGATGCTGTACACGTTGTATTGTTTGCGGTTTTTGTTTGGGCAACAGACTTACAGACGTTGCCTAATTCGATGATAAGCCAAATTGCATACATCATTTTCAATTTTTTTTTTTCACCACCTAGCTTATAGAAAAAAAATCAGACTACGACAAGCAGAAAGGTATCTAGAACGGAATTCGAGAGGGACTTAGTTTAATTGTACATTTCTATAATTTATACCATGCCATTTTGAATTACATTTACTTTATCATACTATATTAGGGGGGAACCTGATGATAACCATCAGCTGTGAGTTTGCATATAAAGAGAAGTGGATCCATTTTCAATTGGTGCTTTCGAATTAAGAGGTCATGCTCGATTCCTTTATGTAATATGGATCCAGTAGCTAAACGTTTATTGTATTAAAATGAACAAGTTATTAGAAATCAATTGGATTTTCTTTATTCTACTTCGTATAGTGCTGTATTAGCTGCTGTATTTCCTAATTTTAAGTCCTATTTTAAGAAGATATCAGGGGCTTGGTCGAAAAAAATAAATCATTATTTTTTTTTCAGCAGGATTGCATACTGAATGTCGTGAGGCATTGATGGGAACATAAAAATTTTTGTGTTTACTTAACAAAAAGCCCATCCATAATAGCTCATATATTTAAGATGAGTGAATGACAAAATTATGTTTTAATATCTCAGTTTTTGATATGAAGTCAGGTTTAGTTATAAATTATTCCTAATTATGACAGGAAAACTGGAATACGTTGGTAATTGCTATAGAGATTGGCATCGTTTTGGAACGTTGAATGGTTCCAGCATTCCAGTTTTTTCAAATCTAAAATCAATATACTAATATTCAATTAAAATTACAATCTGAGACCGACTGAAATGATCAAATGATGTGATTTTCATTGATTTAAATCGTTTTCCGTTTTCAGTTTCCATCCAATAATCGTCTATCTCATTATTTCCGATTAAGTTATTTAATTTTCCTTTTACAAAGCGTTTAATGTAATTTCAAACGCGATACAAAAATTGAGGTTAAAATAAGTTGGGCGGGATTCCCTTGGCCCGACCGGCAACGGCCGATAGAATTCGTAAAAAGGGAACCAACAGAAGGACATTTTCACAGCTGATGAGCTGACTCTTTTAAATCATATTTTTTGCAGTTTTTTACCTAGTTTTAAACAGAGAATAGATATAGGAAGATATTTATGTTCCTTATTTGACAGCGTCTGTAGTTGAAAGCCTAAAACTCGTTCTGCCGCAAAGGTCGCATTTAGTGCAAGGAAACCCCTTCGGGAACCCCGCA
Organism: Chydorus sphaericus; assembly: GCA_030141595.1. NCBI lineage: Eukaryota > Metazoa > Arthropoda > Branchiopoda > Diplostraca > Chydoridae > Chydorus > Chydorus sphaericus. The sequence continues at coordinate 7,246,257 of CM057927.1, forward strand.
CCGAAAACGGTGCAACAGAAAACCAACGTGCGGGCCCGGAATTTTTTATTTAAGCAATTAGTTGTAAAATCAGTTGATAGGTGGCGATCGCATCAGTACAGATAAACTCCCGCCAGATGGCGCCAAATTTAAAATAGTGTAATTTGATTTTTTTTAAAATAAATTGAAAGTGTGACAAATAGAAGTCAAATCAATGTTTGAAAAGTGTTGATCTAAAGCACCCCCTGCCGTAGGGTTGGTGTACTTTTCTAGTCCTCCTTTTTTCGGGAAATAGTTGCCGAGTTAACATTCTAGGATTTTCAAGGTGACGAAACGATGCCGATAAACAACTCGGCAGTAAACCACCCAAAAAGCTGTTTATCTTAAAGTGTTTTTATATAAGGAGAAAAGAGTATTACCTTGCGTCGGGGGGACCCGACGTTGCCGTTCTTCCCAGCGTTACTCGTCATGATTCTTCTCAGGAGATTCTCGGAGGCGCTGTAAAGGGACGCTTCCAGTTCCATTGTCTCCATCCAGCAAACTTCTTTATTGAATGAATGAAAATTAAATAAAAATTGCAACCTTGCAACATTTTTTTAGAATTTGCAGATTTTTGAAAATTGAGCCGACTTAAGAAATGAGAAGAAACCGGACGGTGGCGTCTTATTCCGAGCACACTTGCAATCAAAAAGACGAATTTCGACGATCCCGAAAAACGGTTCCCGAATTCAAGGTTAAAGTAATGACACATCTGACGCCCAAATGTAATAAATAAAAAATTACCGATCTATGCAATTTCTATTTCTTTTCTAAAAAAAAGTAAACTCTTAAAACCATCTTCGGAATATTCTCTCAGCATATTGCAGTTAAAAAGACGATTGGCACGCGCGGAACTTCTCAAAGTAAACTCGTCGGTGTTTTATTATTTACAGCACGGGTACAAGTGAAGTAAATGAAGCTTCCAAATACAATTCAATGATTTCTTATCCGTGTTTAAATCATTTTCTACATGAGCAAAAACCATCAATTACTGACAGTCTGACACAAGTGAAGCTATTATCCAATGAAGGTCTATGTAACACACAAATTAAAATCACAACTGAGAATGGTGGTTACTAAACGCATTGCGTTAAAAAACTAACTGAAAATATAAAATAAAAATGAATACTATTCTAAATTTGTATTTACCTAATAATCCTTACTGTGAGTGTCGATTTCCTTTGGATGCACTATTTGTTGGTGAGAATGATTCAGGTCTACATAACACACAAATTAAATCACAGTTAAGAAATGTGGATATCATACTAAACGCATTGCTTCCAATAATAAATTGAACATTTAAAATATAAAATAAGAATGAAATTTGAATTTACCTAATAATCCTTACTGTGGCTGCCGATGATGTATTCCTTCGAGTGCACAATTTGTTGGTGTGAATGATTCAGGTCTACATAACACACAAATTTAAATCACAATTACGAATTGTGGATATCATACTAAGCGCATTGCGTTCATTAATTAACTTCAATTTTAATTATCAAGTAAGGATTGTTCAAAAATCAAAATTTCCAATGTGCTCCCTAAGATGGCTGACTAGTTGCAAGCTCCTCCCTCTAAAAGTAGAAGTGGAACTATGCTACCGCACCGTAGTAGTGAATCCCTAAACACATTTTTTTTAGCTAGGCCGGCAAGGCCACTGCCCACTGCCCGCGAATATGTGAAAATAATAAAATATATAACGAACAAATTGAATTAACATGTTTTCCTAGCTGCCTTTTTTTCGGTAACAGTTCCCATGAGCTATATCTACCTAATTCAAGAAATCTAAAGCTGTCGTGTTACCTCGACCCTCGTGTCCCGGTCAGTGTCAACTGTCAAGTAACGCCAACGAAAACGAAAGAAAATTCGTTTCTGACTTTCTGTTCTCTGAATACCGTAGAAACTAGAAAAATATGTATTTATACTTTTTAAGAATAATGTATTTGATAGAAACTGTTTTCACTGCCTATAATAAGACCAATACATGCTCGATCGCTCTTAAAGTAGTAAAACAATCGTTTCTATTTATTTGAATAACTTTCATTAACTGTAATTTATTTCTTGTTTAATGGCTTGTTAGGGTTGTTAGCGAAATTTAACAAGCAAACCGACTATCAGCGATGATTTTGATTCTACACCGGAAGCAAGCAAAAATATTTACGCCGCTTTATTGTGAGATATGTATGGTCTCTATATAAATGCTAAAGTGTATCATTTCAAGTTGCGATCAAACTTTTAAACATGTCACTATTCATATATTCATGATTCATCAAGCAATTATATTGATAATTTTTACAAATAGTCCTCTAATGTTAATTTCCTCCTGCCGATTTACAAATTTGTCCCTGTCTTGTGGTTAGCGATCATCAACAGCAAGCTCTTCTTGAGAAAAATCAACATCCATCGACAGCTCCTAGCCTCCTACTGACAGCAGTTATGCATCATGATTTTTGTAAATACATTACGGTACTTCTTGCGTATCTTTTTTTTTTTTTTTAAATTTCCGCTTTTACGTCTTTGATATTGTTTTCACCTTTAGGCTAGTGCACTCCACCTTTTAAATATTAATTTTTGGGAGAGAGTGATTTAACCTATCAACAGCCGCCCTTTCAGCGATTAAAGAAAATGAAAAAAATTGAGAATGCGTTCTGAAGCAGAAAAAGAGCGGAAGAAGACAGAGATGGGTTGGATTGCACAGTTCGATCTCCGCGACTGTTATGTGAAGCTGCACATCATCATTTCTAAACGTACGTATACGTACGTTAGAAGAGCTATAGCTCTTCTCCCTTCTTTCACTTATTTTTATTTTCACTATTTATTTGTGTTTCTTGTCACAATTCACAATAACACGGTATGCTTTTTTGGCAGTCCTACTAAAGAGAATAGCGATAAGGAGACGGATTTGACTGAATTAAATATTAAAAATATTGGTCTACGCTTGAAAAGTAGGTAATGTTCACAAATCCAGTTATTTGTTATCAATACAACTTTTTATTAATTTGATACCTAAGGCAAAGAATATTCATATAAAGATTATGAAAATTTTTAAAATGAAAGAATATACTTTAGGTGAAATTTCTATTATCTACTGTAAAGGTCCAGCTGTAATGGTTGGTCTATCATCTGCAGCTTCCGATTAGTCATTCCATGATTTTTTTCGATTCCTCCTAAATATAATAAAGTCAAAATAGTTTAAAAAGGGCAAGAAAGTTTTATCAGATTAAGATGTGTAAATTGTGTTCCAAGGAGAAACCGTCCGGTCGTATAAGGATCCGATTCGATTATGTAAAACCTATTAAACGTAACTCGTAAGGTTTTTCTTGGCCTGCTTTAACGGCCTCTGGTCCCCTTTCCTCCCGCTTCTGGTCGTCTCTTCCCCGGTCCAGATCACCGCACTAGACTCCGCCATCTTCTTTTCCAGGAGGCCGGAGGTCCGATTTCCAGGTTGTATCTTGGCTCTTTTGGCCCCTGGTCCTCTTTCCTACCTCTCCTGGTCGTCTTCGGTCCGGTCCAGATCACCACACTAGACACCGCGAAGCCTCTGTCCAGGGGGTCTCCCGTCGGTAATCAATTGGTAGATACATACAAGTACCACTGTCTATGGGGTGTGAATCCACATTGATTATCGACTTCGAGCATTTTAATCGAACTTTTCGAACTTCGAGCCCCCGGCAATGTTTCGCGGCCTCGGCCACATATCCAACATGGTGCCTAGTGTATGATTGTAAACCTTGAGTTTCTCCACTCGGCAAGTTTACGTGTTGTATCATTGCAATACTTCACTTGTTGCTCTACAACCCAATCTATAAAGGTTTAGTCTTCCCTTATATACCCGTATATTCTGTTTGCTCGAATTTGCAACGCAACATTCTGAAGGGGTTAACCTTCCTTACTAATAGAATTGGTGTCACTGATCTCACATGATCACCTTTTTTTGGTTTAAGTACGGATCAACATTACAAGTAATATACCGAGAAGTGGGAGGGACAAACTGCAAACACATGATCTAGGACGGTATTGGTATTTTTGCCTTATATATGCCTTTTTTAATGCCTTTTTGTTATGATGGTACGTCGCAGGTGCAAGATTGCGTATAACGAGTTCAGCAGTACGACCCATACATTTTTATTGTTGGCTGTATGACGATGATTAATATTACTTTACGGATTGGTGATTGCAGCCATACAATTTGCAAACCTCACTAAGTAAAAATGAAGGCATCTTCTAAGTCTGAAAGTGATCTACCGGACATGAATTATATTGAATGTTTAGGCGTTTGTATTTTCTTACCATGAAGAGGTAAATTTATTGGACAAATTCAAAACAGAAACGATATCAAAGTAATTAAATATAAAAAATTCTAAATAATCTTTTTACCACTTTTCAAACAAAACCTGGAATCACCGCAATGGAATAATTTAACTCGATAGGCTTTTAGTTTGGATTTCAGTGCGTCTAATACTTTATTTTTTATCTTGCGCTCGAACTCATCCTAAATATATCCAAGTGACGCAAAAGCATAGTTGATTTTGAATACCTTTTACTTTCCTTGAATTATTTACAAATCTGTGTAGCCTACACGTCATATTCTGAATTCATATGACGACACAACAAATCTCTGCATGTGGCGTACATAAGAAAAGGATCCACTCACAATACACGAACTTGGATGTGCCCTTGTACGCAGTTAAAATGTGTTGGTAAAATAAGATTCGACGCTATTGTCTTACCGTAGATAATAAGTAAGATTTTTCAACACGGAGGAAAATTGATCGATGGAATGAGACCAGTGAATTTAGACAAGAGTTTTCAAACAGAATGATCCGTTATTATAGTATTAAATCTAAGGAATGCAAGATCATTTTTTTTTGTACTAGAAGCTTCACCGGTCCAGAAGAAGCACCTGTGTCGGCTATGTCACAAGGCCAGCCGCTGCCTATCAAGCCGGTAAAAAATCCCTCTCAGACGTGAACAGAACCAGCTTCCGCAGCCAGAACCACTTCTTGAACCGAAACCTTCTGAAAAGCCATTTAAAGAACCAGGCAGATTATTTGATCAATCTTCCGAAAAAAAAAGAAGAAACTTTTCAATGGGAGTCGTACAAAAAATTGGTACGCATTAAAGGAGTAACAAAAAACTATATCCATCCACTTAGCCCGTGGTCCCAGTTTGCATTAAAATTTGTTAGGAACACGAGACCCACCGTTATAATCATAGGTATGTCTCGTGATAATTTTCAAGACAAAATAAAACAGAAAAATCAATTACGCTTTATTTACAATGACAATCGAGTGCTATCAAACTACTGAGAGCGCCATTCTTCGACAAATACGCTCGGAAAACCTTTTGATAAATAAGCACGGAAACTCGTGATGGTTAACAGACAGCGATTAACAAGGAGATAATAGGAGATGATAAACCACTTCCAGCCGTAAACAATTTAAAAAATAATAATTATAACAATTACGACGGCAAAGAATAAATAATGTGTGAGAAAACTTGCAAAATTTAATATTGAAATGACAGGATACAAGTCCTTTTTTTTTATCTCACGTCTTTTAAATTTCGTTAGACCATCCAATCAAAGAAATAGCTAAAAATGAATTTAAATCACGCATAGACAAGGTCAGGAGAAAAAAAATGAACATATATTACGTTTCAGTTCACTTTACATCAAGAAAAAAATCTTCCCAGTGTGCCATAGATATCTCCTGGATGTCTAATGGCCTTCCAAAATGGATTTCTGAATTGTACATCCAATGGATGTCGAATGGATATCCTGGGGTAGACATCCCAAAAGATATCCAACGGCAGATATCTACTAGACTAGAAATTCATCCAGGGAATTGACAGGCACGCATCTGGGGGGAATTGACCTGCGCGGTGCCTGCCGCCCAGCTAGGCAACGACAAGGTCATAGCATATATCGCTTACAATAAGTGTACATGTGTAATGGTCCGTGAGATTATAAATAATATTCAGTAAGCTTGGTGTATGGTAGTGGACTAATATAATAATTCCAATCATTGGAACGTAAACAAACAGTCTAGGTTTTCCCTAGTACACTCCACTTGACATCAGTACCGGTACCGTAGTACGGGATTCAAATTACTTGCTAAAAATCTGTCCTGTTCCCAGATTCAATTGGAAATTTACGAAAGTTCACGTAGTTAATCATTATTTGCTAATTGCTACATCAATGGTATGTATCAGCAAAATTTTGGTGGGAATAAAAATATTATAAGATTTTTTTTCCAAACCAGCTTTCGAAAAAAAATCGGAAAAATCATAAAACAACATTTTTGTCAAATAAAAAAAATATATAAGAAATGAACTATAAATGTTGTAGAACGGCGCGCCTATCGGTGCGTAAATTATTGTAATTTCCTAGAAATCTGTTATTTCACAAATAGTTAAAGTTTTTTCAAAGCACTAACGCTGTTGAGAGCAGAAAGTAGTAGGTATGTTAAGATAGGCGATACGCTACCATAGTATGTGAAATCAGGTACAGTCATCCGCGAGACCCAGAGGAAACCCATACATGCAAGGAGGGTTACTGCAGTCATACAGGTAATAAGTATAAGTGTAAACTATTCAGAGTTGCGAAGGTCAAAACAGGTAAAGGTTGTAAGATAGGAGGGGTCGATAAAGGTAAGGGATTGCATCCCTCCTGCATTTTCTCATCGAAATTGACTACATCCAATAGATATCTAATTTTAGACGTCCTATGGCCCGGACAATTGGATATCTAATGGATATTCCACTGTTGATGTCTACAACATCCCGCCCCGGATATCTTTTAGATATCTTATGGATGTCTTGTGGCACACTGGGTTTGTTTCAACTCTCAGTAACACAAAATTCAAATTATAGGGAACGCGAGGGAATTAACAAGACACACAAATACGCATTTCCCCCAAATCCCAATCACAGTTCTTGGTTAGCTTCAACCAATAATTATTGGAGCATTTTTAGCACCTGTATGACCTAATCATCTTCAACAATCAAACGATCCCAATTTGGTACACACACAGCTTTCTACTTGATCGGACCCAGATCTTTCATTGTGCCGCTTTTTCCTTCGGCATCAACTTCCACCGAGATCAAATCCTACAAAAAACATAGATTAATCGTTGAGTAACAGTTAAATGAGCTCAACTTTAAGAGTATACCTGCAGGAAGGAAACTTGGGTGGCAGTATCCAAAACAAATGAATATTCTCCTAGCTGCAGACTCATTTTTCCAGATTGGTGAATGCGAAGAGAGCCCATTCGACCTTCAGGGATGTCTTCGAAGATGTTTTCTGGGGCGATCGGGACCTCTTCAGTACTGCGATCATCAGCTTGTTCCTGGGCCGCTCCAGGAGCCGGCTTAATGGCAAGAGGCCGTTCTTTGACTGTTTTCAAGTTGGGCAAAACATCTGGCAGCTAATTGAGAGTATATCCATTGATTTAATCATACTCCTTGATAAATAAAATATTTCTAAAATACCTGGATAAATACAATATCTCCTTCCTTTTCAAACACTTCCTTAACAGCGACTTGAGTCTGATTTACGCGACGCTCATATGATTTTCCCGTCTTATCATTTGGAATCGAATCGACTTCCATCTTCTCCTGCTTGACTGCATTGGAACAACATTTAAAACTTGAAAGATTTTTTTTTAAATAATGAGATATTCTCACTTCTGATTCCACCAGGCAAAGGAACGTCCGAGTCAACCTCCATTTTGATATCAGCATCGATCTCATTCTTCACAGATAATTCTAAAACAAAAAAAATTAATAAATGACAATTTAATAAATCAATTAACTGTAATTTTCAAAATGTATTACCCAATTTGGTCTTGGGCAACAGGGTAGGTTGAACCATCAATACATTCTCATAGCCAGTATCAATGAAATCATCCCTCATGAGCATCCTTAAAGCATAATGTATGTACTAAGCGAAAGGTGATACATCGCCATAAGGAGGCGGTGCTTCACTTGACTGCAATGCTCGCATCGAGGCGCTAGTGTTCAAGGTGGCGTTACAGCAAATCGCTAGTATTTACCGTAAGCCTAGTAGAGCTATTTTCAAGGGGGTATAACTTCACAGGAGATTTTTTAAAAAGGGGATTCGGTGTGGATAAATTACGGGAATTTTATTTCTCTCTCTAATGATCTATTAAAAACTATTTTAACTTAAGTCATAGTTGGTAAATTATTTTTTTTCCTGGGAGGCGTCGCGCCATAAAGCACAATGTAAAAAGCGCGCCCTTTTAATACCCCCTTCACCACTCTCTTCCGAAAAATTTCAAGGTCAACTTTTCTTTTCCACGTATTCTTATGGCACTACCCCCTCTGAGAAAAAAAATTATATCTCGGTAACCACTTCATGTAGATATTTTTTGAAGAGCTTAATCGATTAACTGTTTAATTTCCCGTAACTTATCCACACATGACCCCCTGTTTAAAAAATCTCATAACAAGTTATTGATGCTTAAAAATAGCTCTACTAAGCTTATAGTTAATAGAAGCGGTTTGCTGTAACGCCACCTCGGATACTAGCGCCGCGATGCGAGCATTGCAGGCGGTTGCCAGTATTTCGCCTACAAATTGCCCCAGCAAGAAGCAAATGCCTCAGCTCCAAAGCCAGCTCCTACCACTCAAGTTGAGAATGGCGCTAAGCCAAAGAAAACATTCCAGCCGATTAACCCTCCCTGGCGTGCATCGGCCCAGCAAGAAGCACCTATCACCTCGACGTCAGGACCGGCTGCTACCTCTCTACTCGATCAAAAAGGCGCTAAATCAAAGGAAAATTTTCAACCTACTATCCCTCCCAAGCGTGTGAAGGCCCAGCAAGAAACACAGCTGCCCCAACAACAGGCACTCGTCGAACAGAAGCCACCTGCGAACCCATTTGGAGAAAGAGGCAAAGGATCCGATCCATCTCCCGGAAGAGGCAAAGGATTTGATCCATCTCCCGGAAGAGGCAAAGGATTTGATCCATCTTCCGGAAGAGGAATGGGACGAGGCCATCGGAATATCATCCAGGTTTCAAAATAATTTTCTTCGGTATAATTTGACAGATAATGGTATTTTTATTTTATTTACAGAACACTGGAATTTTATTCGGTCAAGGAGCTTCTGAGTCGTATGGAGGATAAAAAAAGAACAAGAAAAGTTCCACGGTGGATTTGAAAGATCAAAAGCCAGAGAGTGTCAATATCAAGGAGGAAACTATCAAGGATCTCCACAACTTGTCACTTGATTGCCATCATTCCTGGGGAATTTGATCAGTTTGAACCCACACCCGGTGGAATTAAAACAAAACTTTTGCCTCATCAAAAATCTGGTCTCAATCGTATGGTTTGGCAGGAAAATATCGAACTCAAAGGTGATTTAAGAATTTTTTTTAAAATAAAATATATTATAAAAAGAGATTTTATTTATTAGAAGGGATTGTTGGTGATGAGCCCGGTTTGGGAAAAACCTTGTTAATGATCACCTTGATTGTTGAGCAAAAGCTCGCTCGTCTGAAGAGCCAATCCCAACCAGGGCCAGGTCAACCAACCGACGACTTGCTTGTGCGCCGGGCACCCACCACGCTCGTGATATGCCCCGCAAGCGTATTTATGGTTTTAAAAATATTGATTAATACGTCATTCAGTTTCTAAAGAGTTAAGTCACTTAACATATAGATTTAATTTTATCTGAAGAAATAAATTTGGACAAGTTTAGCATTGAGTATCAAAAATTATTTTAAATATTAAATCAAAAATCGTAATTTGGGTGTAATACAGTTACGCCGAATTACTTTTTAAATAAGGTAAGCTCTTATTTAACAAGTAGGTACATGTAGGTAAACTCTTATTTAAAGATAGAAAATCGTAACGCACTTCGTAGGTAGTGATGACCACGTCGTATTCATGTAATTTCCCAGAATATTTGTTTCGCCGTCCCCATGAAAAACGATGACACGGAGAAATTCCTTTTCGCAGTGACGTTCGATCTCGTCTTTCCAATGATCTGGATATCAGATGAAATTGTTAATTTAATTTAAAATTAATGATTCTTCAAATTAACTTACACAATAGACTGTTCGATCTGAAATCGCGGAACTCGGTATCAACAAGGGCGACGAAATGAACCGTATCCAAGATTTTGATTTGATGACACAGAAACGACTGATTGAACAGTCTGGTTTATTGAGGATTGAATTCGAGCGCGTCGTCTTGGACGAGGGTCACTGCATTAAAACACCTGACACACTAATGTCCATGGCTGTCTGTCGCATTCGCGCTCAATTTCGCTGTATCATCACTGCCACCCCCATCCATAACACACCAGGCGACATGTACGCGTTGATGCGTTCTTGCGAAGGCACCCGTTTGATGATATTAAGGCAAGTATACTTCAAGACTTCTTAACCTTAAGTTCTTAAAGTTAATTTAAAAACGAGTTTAATATAAATTTAAAAACCTTTCCTTCCCAGACATGGAAAGCATGGATCGGCGGAGGAGACGACGCTCAGACACGTTTGCAATTGCTGTTGAGAACCCTTTTACTGCGTCGGACTAAGGACTCGAAGGACGCAAATGCTGCGCAAATGGAGATATTTTGGTTCCCCTCCCCGAAAAGTAAATTTACCCTTATTTTCTTTCTAAATTACGGAGGATAAAGGGCAGTTATTAGTTTTTTCTCTCTCTAAATAGCTCATTTTTACACTGATAAATTAATTAACGAATTCAATATTAATTTTTTTAAATTATAAGATATACAGAAAGATTAATAAGGACGTCAATATTTTTCTAATGGAGGAAGAAAGGGAGGTTTACGACGAGGTTTTCAATTCCCAACTTGAAGAGTTTTGGGATAAAACCAGGTGCACTGAACAGAAAGGACTAGGCCTAGTTCATCAATTGGTATTGCGTCAGTATGCTTGCCATCCTAATCTAACGAATTGGGAATGGAATAAGACAGTGGATGGAGCTACTGGCGGACCCAGCGTCACCTTTAAGTCCGGGAAAATGCAATACTTGATGACGCAGATCCCCCTCATCCTTAAAGCTGGAGATAGTTGCATACTAGTCTCTCAATGGACGTCCCACCTCGACATTTGCGAGATTTTCTGCAAACACATGGGTTGGAAGACACTGAAGCTTGTCGGGGAAGACTTGCCGGGCGCCAGACAAGCAGTCGTTCGGAACTTCAACCAAGAGGACAAGATGAAGGACCGCCCTCGAGTAAGCTTTTTTTTCATCTCAAATTTTTAATTTTACAACCCAACATGTTGATTCATTAACTAACATGAATTTCTTTCCCAGATTTTGCTACTTTCACTGGGAGCCGGAGCCGTTGGGTTAAACCTCATCGGAGGAAATCATCTTTTTCTTCTAGATCTGAACTACAACCCCCAAAAGGAGGCCCATGCTTTTGACCGTATCCATCTTGTGGGTCAGAAAAAGCCGGTGTTCATTCACCGCCTGTGCGCAGTCGGTACCGTTGAAGAAGATGTACTGCACAGACAGAAACAGAAACTTGAAATGGCGAGCGCGATCCTGGATGGTTCGGATGATTGGGAGGATATCTCTCTTGATTTCATCAAAAAAGTTTTCCACCCGGATAAGCTTAAGCAAATCAAGACAGTGGCGTTTTATCCACAGGGCAAACTGGGCACTGCCCAGGGGCCCAAGAGAATGAGGGGCCCTCAGGGGAAAAAATCTAAAGTTTCAAGCAGCTGAAAGACAAATGAAGAAAGTATTTGAAGCTGGGTCCTGGATAAAAAAAAAGGAGCCAATAAGCCAAAATGGAAGCAAGAATGGCAAATATACACGATTTTACTATTGTTGGCGTCTAAATCTAAGGGCTCGTCAACCAACGGACTTTTTACAATGCTTGGTTAAGTTGAAGAGGCCGATGCAGAACTTTTTAGTAGTATTAAGTAGAGTTATTATCTGTTCCGGGGCTCTTACCTATTGCAATACATCCTCACAGGACGATGTCATTTAGGCCCGAAAATTGCAAGTATATAGGTTTACTGGGTTTAGTAGAGTTGGAATTTTTATATTGTTTCCGACAAGTTTTTCTTGAAGAAAGAAGGTCATGAGCGGAATCCTCCTTGAATTAAAATATCAAAAAGAAAATAGTTAGTAGAAATCAAATAAATTAGGCTGTAACGTAAATGATGGTTCAAATAGCTTGACCTCAAATTTTTTAACTTTTAATTATTAGTACTGCTTGTTAATTTTGTTGAAATGTTCGTCGTTTACAGATTTTCGGTCGTTGAAATGAAAGTGATCTGCAGTCGCCAGTACAAGTTATAGTAATCTCTCCGTGATTTCGACGGTCGCAAGTGATGGTTCGTTGTTTCTTCCTATTCGTGTCAAACATTTGATTGACCATTCGGTAACATGCAATGCCTTAAGATAAAGAGTAAAGACGTATTGAACACCTCGCCAAAACGGCCTTGCTTATGCTGAAGCAGTTTTTTTTTCAATTTTGAACGAGAGCTTGGTGAATACAAGGCGGTACAGTGAATACAGACCAGGTCAAGTGGCAACGCTGCAAAAAATCGAGACAAGTGGGAGGGGCTTAACGGGAATCAATATTGGCGGAGGGATACACGTATACAAATATACAGATAAAATTTAAATGATTTTAAAATATTTATAGTTCTCAAAATATACAATTTATTCTAGTATTATCATTCCCAAACCATATTATTATCTTGTTTCAACTTATTATCTATTTATCGGCTCTAAGTAGAAGAACTATTTTTCTGTTGAGGCAATAAGCTGGTTACCAGTCGGCCATTTTGAACGCGTCAGAAGCAAGTCCTGTGTTGTGGGTGTCGGACACAGGTGTGGCATTATCTATTTTATTTCAGTCGTGATCTCACCAATCCCTTAGAAGGTAACTGATTACGTTTCTTTTACATCCGGTCTTCATTTCAGATTAACGTGCCTTCTTTCTGTGTTCAAATTCGTTACCCTAGTACTTGGCAATCATTCTTTCTTTGTTTGACATTTGGCAAGTGCTCCTGCTGTAAGTCACATTGCTCATTGTTCCTTTTCATTCGGTTTGTGTAGGTTTCTTTCTCGGCTAAGTCGTCGATCTACGGTCGGCATCATGAGCTATCAGATGCAGGCACAAGGCAGGCCAAGTAAGTCTCATTTCCTTTTAAACTTTGCCTTTGAATGTCAAATTTATTTGTTATGTACCTATTAGTGTCACATAGCCAATACACAAGCAACAGCCCTGCTGAGATGCCCATCAAGGAGCAAACCTTGATGTGGCAAGGAGTAGGTCAACCAGGTTACATGGGAGACTCTGGTATCCACAGTGGAGCAACCACTCAGGTAAATGATTCATAGTAACTTCACAAATTGAGCCATTGTTATTATTCAAATTTATGCAGGCTCCATCATTGTCTGGAAGAGGAGGCGATGAAGATATGGACACTTCCGATGGAGGTGTGATGATGGGAAGTGGCTACCCTGCTGGTTACACCCAAGACCAAGTGGATGGTACGATAAACTTTACAACATGTATTTGAACAGAAATGATTAATATTTATGTATACATAGATATGAATGCCCAGTTGAATCAGACACGTTCTCAGCGTATTCGTGCTGCCATGTTTCCTGAGACACTAGATGAGGGTATGGAAATTCCAACCACCCAATTTGATTCTACACAGCCCACGGCCGTCCAGCGTTTAGCCGAGCCATCTCAGATGCTTAAACATGCCGTTGTCAATCTGATCAACTATCAGGTAATAATTATTAATTCACCATTATAAACATGGTTTTAATTGGTTTTTCTTCCTAGGACGATGCTGATCTCGCCACGCGAGCCATTCCCGAACTTATTAAGTTATTGAACGATGAAGATCAAGTCGTCGTTTCTCACGCCGCTATGATGGTCCATCAGCTCTCGAAGAAGGAGGCTTCCCGCCATGCTATAATGAATAGCCCACAGGCAACCAAAGTTTCTATAATTTTCTATCTAATCCCTAAATTTTACCTTCTTACAAAGCTTTTATCCAAAGTTAACCCCGGATTCGATTGTGTTTTCCTCTGTCTTACAGATGATTGCTGCTCTCGTTCGAGCTCTATCCAACAGCAACGATCTGGAAACGACCAAAGGCGCCGTTGGAACACTGCACAACTTGTCCCATCACCGTCAAGGATTGCTAGCTATTTTTAAATCTGGTGGAATTCCTGCTTTGGTGAAGCTGCTGAGGTATTAAAACACATCCATCAAATCGCTAGAATGAGAAGTCATTCTATGTTTTTGTTTTTAGTTCCCCTGTTGAATCGGTTCTCTTTTACGCCATTACTACGCTGCACAACCTACTTCTTCATCAAGAAGGTTCTAAAATGGCTGTGCGCCTGGCTGGAGGTTTACAGAAAATGGTCGCTCTTTTGCAACGCAACAATGTCAAGTTCCTCGCCATCGTGACTGACTGTCTCCAGATTCTCGCTTACGGAAATCAGGAATCAAAACTGATCATCTTAGCCTCACAGGGTCCCATGGAATTAGTTCGCATTCTTCGGTCCTACACTTACGAAAAACTACTATGGACTACATCGCGCGTTTTAAAAGGTATTATAATATTGTAATGTTTCATTTTATTATTTATTAATTATTTATCTCTTTCTAGTTCTTTCCGTCTGCTCTAGCAACAAGCCCGCCATCGTTGAAGCTGGTGGCATGCAAGCTTTGGCTATGCATTTGAGCCACCAAAGCCACCGCTTGGTCCAAAACTGCCTATGGACCTGCCGCAATCTCTCCGATGCCGCCACCAAGCAGGTTGGTTCACACATATCCTTATCTAATCAGTCTAGACCGGAACTAATTTCTCAATCCTTTTCCGGTCTTATACTTGTTCACAGCAGGAGGGTCTTGAAACGCTGTTACAAGGGCTGGTTCAGCTCCTGGGTTCCAGTGATGTTAACGTCATCACGTGCGCTGCGGGCATTCTGTCCAACTTAACATGTAACAACCAGCGTAACAAGACGGTCGTGTGCCAAGTTGGTGGTATCGAGGCTCTTGTGCGCACCATTATCCAAGCTGGAGATCGTGAAGAGATTACCGAACCGGCCATCTGCGCCCTTCGTCACATGACCTCTCGCCACACGGAAGCCGAAATGGCCCAGAACGCTGTTCGTCTCAGTGGCGGGTTGCCCGTTATTGTACGTCTATTGCAGCCGCCTTCTCGCTGGCCGCTCATCAAAGGTTAATTTCTTTCTTCCCCTAATTTGGAAGGCATTTTTATTTATTTATTTTATTATTCTAGCTCTGATTGGATTGGTCCGTAACTTGGCCCTCTGTCCTGCCAATCACGCCCCATTGCGCGAACAGGGAGTCATCACCAGGCTGGTGCAGCTCCTCATCCGCGCATTCCAAGATATTCAACGAGTAAGCATTTTTCCCAATGAGAGATGCTTAGTTTACTATTTACTTAATGTTTGTTTCGTGTAGCGCTCTTCGGTCGTCAGCTCGGGTAGCGGACAGCCTCAAGGATCGTACGCCGATGGAGTGCGAATGGAAGAGATTGTCGAGGGAACAGTTGGCGCCCTTCACATTTTGGCCCGAGAATCACACAATCGAGCCGTCATTCGAGGGCTTAGCGTGATCCCCATTTTCGTGCAACTCCTTTACAACGAGATTGAAAACATTCAACGCGTAGCCGCTGGCGTGCTTTGCGAATTGGCATCCGATAAGGAAGGTGCCGATATGATTGAACAAGAAGGAGCTACTGCACCTTTGACCGAATTGCTTCATTCCCGTAACGAGGGAGTCGGTAATTACCCTTATATTTATCGCTTTCCTAGTTTTCTAAATAACGGTTTTCTTATCTTATTCAACAGCCACCTACGCTGCCGCTGTTCTCTTCCGCATGTCGGAAGACAAGCCGCAAGATTACAAGAAGAGGCTATCGATGGAGCTGACCAACTCGCTCTTCCGCGAGGATCATCACCTATGGAACGGAGATTTGCCTTTGATGCCTCCCGACCTTCAGGTATGCATTTGAAAACATCTCACTATCTTTCCCATTCTGTATCACCATCTAATTAAAACTTGTAACCAGTACTAACCAACGACTAAACAAGGTGAGGCACTCTAATAGCATGCCTCTTGAATACGAGAGATGTAGTTTAGCTAGTGTTCGCATGTAGATTTTTTGCATGAAATCGCCTTTTTCACCCATACGCATTTGTTTATTTATGTTTTTACTTATCATTTATTTATATATTTTTTGGAATTTTTCCACGCTTTTTTTTGTTACACTCGATGTATCGGCAAGCAGGACATTCTTGCACCTGACCAGCCTTATGAAGGCCCCTACGGTCAAGGCCCACCAAGTGTCCACTCCAACCAAGATGGAGGCAGGTCCTACCGTCAAGGTACTCTTCGGAAAGTTTCTTAATATGGAAAAGATTTCTCACAATGATTGCATAATCTTGTTAACCGTGAAGATGAGTCAGAAGTTAAAGCCCTCTTTTTGATTGCGAAACAGGATATGACGCCCTACCCGTAGAGTCGATGCAGGGATTGGAGCTCGGTTCACACCACGGCGGCCCACCACCATCGGCTACCTCTCCGACCATGGGCATGGGAGGCCACTCCATGGGTTTCCCCATGCAGTCGGGCAACTATGCCCCAGTTGATCACATGACGGGTTCCGACCTGGATTTTGATCCACTGAACCACATGGGTCAGGCTACTCCACCCCAGCCACCTCATGATGCCCAAGCCGCCTGGTATGATACCGACCTTTGAAGTGCTGCGTGTGTGTCTTCAATTATTGCAATGGAACAAACAATCTTTTAAGAAAAAAAAAATTACCGAAATGACAAAAAAAAATTGATGATAACAATAATAATAATAATATTAAGCCGCACCTTCCTTTCGCATATCTTCTACCCCTGCTCACTTCCATTATTTTTTTCCTCTGCCATCTCTTTGCACTTGGTAGTAGTGACATTGCAGGTCGCTCCCTTTTTTCAACATCCTGCATGTTGTCCTGATCCTGACTTAATCATGTGGACTTCAGTACTTCCCTACTTATGTCGTGTATGATGTTTCTCCCTTGAATTCACCACGTCCTCTCTTCCAATACGATCATTTCCCTCTGCCGTGTGTTTCTTTTGTTGGTCCTTTCTGTGCGTGCGTGACAGGGAACTTGTCTTCCTCTTTCTCTATCTCTTTACTAGATTAGACTTTTAGAAATTTTTAGCCGACAATCTTTTCTGCGCGAGTTGTTCTAATTCAACGTCCAATCAGTAGTTTTCTTTTTCTTCTAAAAAAAATTCGGATGAATACTTGTCCTATCATTTTTTATCGAGCAGCTCCAGCAGCTTTAGTGACTATTTGATTTGTTTTTCTTTATCTCCTCAATTTTTCGACAATAAACTCGAGAGAAAAAAAAATTACCTGTTTGTTTCATCAATTTTAACTAAGTTGTAACAGCCATGTTAAGTGGGAAAACAAGTTAAGTCATTCGGTTGGGAAGTGGTGTGTTAGAGGACGAGTCGTGGTAGCATACCAACGTGTCAGATGTCCTCTTTATTTATAAGAAATGTTACAGGGTGTCGCTGTCCTGTTCCTCGTAAATTTAAAGGGACGAGAAAGATCTGATAAAGATCCATTTCGGTGTCCTTTCTGTTTCTCCTAAATTGTTGCCTTAAGGACCATTTTGAATAGGGGTCTCAACTCACAGGATATGCCTCCCTAGGTGTGCTAAAGGTCATTGATAAACGCTGTGCCGTACTGTACATACTTTTAAAAAAATTTAAAGTAAGAACTTATCTGAGTTTTTATGTTTGCGACACGGAGGATAACTCGAAAATAACCTAAACATTTTACATTTCTTAAAATTATGCGTCAGGGCGGAGTTGAGCTCTTAGTTTTATAACTCATTCTTCTCATCATTTTCAGTTCATTAATTTTATTCTACTTTTTAAAAAAAACTGTCACAATATTTCAAATTTACTGTCATCCCGGAAAGTCTTTCCTAGATGTCGCCAGGCAACTTTCAACTAGCATTTTTAAACGATTAACATCGATTTGTTCACAATTTTCTTTAATATTTTATTTTAATTTTGCACGGGGCAAGTTAAATACATGTAAGTAAGATTTTCTTAAGAAAAAATAAATCTTCCAAAGACAATGCAAGTGACTTCAAAGAGACAAGACGTGAAAGCTTAACATCCCTCGAGATTGAGGATCGTCATTTCTCTTCAAATAAAGAATTCAGCCTATTTTAAAACCTTGAAAAGTTAACTAGAAATCATGTAATACATCATCGGGTAGGTCAAATCGTACATGTTCTTTGTCCCTTCATGTTTCACATAAGCTAAAGAGTATCAAATCCGCCGATATACTTTTTAATATGGAAAGAACGTTGCTGCTGAATACAACAGTCGGTCGTAAATCTTGAATGACGCAAATCGTCTGATAAAGATCCATTCGTCTTTTGACTTCTTTCTCTTCTTCTTCTTCTTTGACTCTCATATTCACGCAAACCGGTGAGCGTTGAAAGGCACGATTGCGATCCAGCGACACACATAAAAAAAAGTGTTCCTGCATGCAAATGGCATTGACGGGAAGAAAGAAAAGCCGAGCTGCTCCCTCCCCAAGTCCTGAGTGATGGTTGGCAGGGATTGGTGAGCTACGTAAACGAAACAGGCTCGACTGTTTATAACCTCTCTTTTTTCCCTCTCTTGGGGAAGAAGAAGAAGATCTGTGACGCAAGAAGAGAAGAAACGACGGCCAAGAGAGCTGAAGTGATGGATGTCTATCGCTCTTATTTTTAATGTCCGGGTCTTCCGTCTCTCTAGCACCTCCCCCACAGCAGCAATCGAGTGGTGTCGCCTAATTTATTGGGGTTCTCTGGGCGACAGTTGACGCTGATGATGGCTTTATGTTTGAAAAAAGAAAGAAAAATCCCATTCTGGTTGTGTTTCAAAGTCGAGAACATACGTCTCTGTCACGGGAGGATGGACAAGATGCATTGCAGTTTGCACTGGACGTGTGTATTGACGTTTGCTCGTCGTGCGAGAAAGGAAACGGAAACTTGCGTTGCTCTGTGACAAGGATCCCTAGCTCTTCTTATGGTGGATCCTATCCTGATTTATGTGACCTGCTGTGTCGCTCTAACGGACGTGTTACTTCGCTCTCTTCGTCTGCACAACCCGTCCATAAATTGTGAGATGCCAGCCCAGAGAGAGGACCTCGAAATAAGGCCGTTTGTATGACGGAACATAGAAGCTCCCCCTACTGAAAATATATACAAGGCGCATACACACTTGACATGGCGTCACTATAAAAAAAAAGAAAAGAAAAGGGGGGACGACGAGAAAAGTTGCCGCGCTGCTGTGGTCGAGATCGAGCAAGGCATTTTCCAATGCCGTGTGTAAACAACACGGCCGATGCTCTCGTTATCCATGGTGGACTGCTGCGGTCGTGCGGGATTTACGACGTTGCACGCGTCTCTCTCCTTCTTTCGCTTCCCTTTTTGATGGATGGAATAGCACAAGAGAGTGTGCTCCGCTTCATTACGAATGGAAATGATTGTTGGGTTTGTTTCGCGGGACTTGTGCGTTCGAATCACGTTTTGTTTGCAACACGCGCGTGACACGTTTTTTTCTTACCAACTGTAAAACTTTTAGCTGTAGTGGATGCAAATGATTGAGGGCGGGCTGATATAGCCCCATTTTTTTTCGTTGTTATTGTCGACCAGCAGTGCGGCGATCACGCTACAGTTTACGATTCTCAACGCCCCCTGCTGGATGAGAATAAGAGTTTTGTTGGCACCGTGTGTGCGAACACGCTGGTGATTGCCTGAAACGATATATAACTCGAGCTTCGTCTCCTCTCTTGATGAAATGGTAGCAGAGCCGTGTGTGTGTGTGTGTGCCTTTTTTTAGTGCTTCAAGACATCACTTTGATTTACGGGCTTTCAGGGCAGAGTGAAGGGGGACGGCAGCAAAAAAGTTCAGCCGTGCATGGTAACGATCCCGCTAGCCAATTTCATCCCCCCTCTCTCCCGTTTTACCGCCCACTCCTCCCTTCAAAATTTATCTGCTCGGGACCATGTGTCACGTCAAGTCACTCACGAAAAAAAGGAAGAGCTATTTTTGAAAGTCTGTATAGTGGAAGAAAGCAAAACACATCCAGGAAGCAAATGGACGGGACAATCGGAGATTGATGTGCCAATGAGTGAGCCTTGCCAAATTGTCCAATAAGATCCATCCGGAAAGTCCCTTTGGGATTTTAGAGTCGAGAGAAAATAAAAGTGTTTTTAGGTATAGAAAACCGGACGGGCAGCACTTGTCGTTTTCCTGTGGGCCGTTCGGCAGCTCGGTGAGGCGTGTGAAAGAGTCGACGCTGCTGAGACCGGTCGATGAGTAGGCGATTTGCTGCTGCGGGAATCGGAAGCGCCGAAACTTTTGGAAGATACGACGGGCCAGACGTCAACTTTATGTCGTAAAAGACGGGTGGTCTTCATCTTTTCTCAACGGGCAGCAGCAGCAGCGGCCGAAAATAGGGGGAAGTGCCACTAGTGTACGTTACTCGGCTTCCATTGGAGCGGGAGAAATGGGTCGGATGGAGAAGGAGAAATGATGGAAATGGGCATCCCCCAAAAAGAAGGAGGAAGATGCAGCCCAGCAAACTGTCATCTTCACTATATACCGACGATGACGACCGGGGCCAAGAATTCACGCTCGATGTCGCCGATCTTAAATCAGTCGTCGTCGGCGGGTGGGTGCTGGCAGGGCCCCGCGTATCGCCATCATCCCAGAGAGAAAAGAGGCCGCCTCGTAACTCAACTCTCTTTGGAGGGGAAAAACGCACACGCTGCGTTGCTGTGCTACTCTCTTTCGATACTTGTGACCCATCTGATCCGGCCTACATGCCCGCTTTAACCCTGCGTATACTCTTGAGTAGATGGAACAACGCAAGAAAAGCTTTGGCTATACGGGGGATGAAATCTATCCCTTGTTTTACCCATGGGACTACACGGACAGCCTCTCACTAGAGAACTCGGTCGCTTTTGAAGTTTTTTTTTTCGCTTCTCTCGTCGCGCTAGCAGCAAAGACGAGGAAATCAAGAGAGCAAATCCCTTGCCTCCTTCAATAAAGACGGAAGAAATAAGGCCCCCTTGGCTGGCAGCGCTTTGAGGAGGCCGGACGCTTTCTTTTCTTTTTTGGCGTCGTCGAGACTTGACTGACATACGACAGCCATCGATCGATTCCCTCTGGCCGTGTCCAAACGACGCGCAGTGCCAGCAAAAAAAAAAGAAAAAAGAAAAACAAAACGAAATGGAGTCGAAGAGTTTATATTCCCAAAGAGACACAGACGCAGAGGATCATGATGATTCTGGGGCGCAAGGAATCTCGGTAGTGACCACCGCTGATGTCGATGGTGTTGATGATGACGACGACTGCTGGGCGTCTGGAATCGAGTGCCTCTTCCTCTTGTTGGAAACTGCAGCAGGAGTCACGGACTGGATGCCTTTGATGTTGGGACGTGGGGCGTGCAATTGTCGGATATGAGCCAGCCGCTCCTCTTCCCGCTCAAAGTGACGACCGCAGTGATGGCAGCGGAAGGCCAACTCTCCTGTGTGCGACACCAGATGGGCTTTGAGAGAGAATTTGGTGCCGTATCCCTGGCCACAATCCGGGCATCGGTACAAGTGCTGCTGCTTCGTCCAAGACGTGTTGTCAGGTCCAGTTGAAGCTGCATTGCTGGTCGACGATGTGTCCCCATCGTCTCTCCCCACCACTTCTTCTAATGAAAAAAAATCACACACAATCGTAAACTTTGCAATAGAATGAGCACTCATTCCAGATCCTTTCCAAAACGTGCACAG
Organism: Chydorus sphaericus; assembly: GCA_030141595.1. Taxonomy (NCBI): domain Eukaryota; kingdom Metazoa; phylum Arthropoda; class Branchiopoda; order Diplostraca; family Chydoridae; genus Chydorus; species Chydorus sphaericus. The sequence goes on from CM057927.1 coordinate 7,268,143, forward strand.
AGTCACAGATGCGTAACCGTTTATATTTTACCTCGATGCTCGACGGCTTGGTGGTAAAGGAGATCGGCTCTGATCCGGCAACTATATGGGCACAAGTTACAAGCGAGTAGGGCAGCAGGCACATCAGTTGATGACTCCGCTACGGCTTGGCAAACGGTCCTCCTGAAAACAATTTTATTTAAAGCCAATTCAATATTTAAATGTATATTTAAAGAAATACTAACCTATGAGCTGAAAGTTGCTGTTTGAGAGCAAAGGTAGCTCCACATCGAGTACAGCGCGGAAGCAAATCTGGATGATCCGCCAGAAAATGTTCTTTCAGGCCTGTCAAGTCGTTGAATGAACGGTAGCAGTGCGGACACGAGCGAGTGTTTAAAGAAGATGTCGAAGAACCAGGATTGGAACGCTTAAGACCGGCTGTATCTCGATGTTCCTGGGTAGATCGGTGACGGACCGATTCCTCTTTAGTAGAGAAACTCAAATCACAGATGAGGCAACGGTACTTAATCCCAGTTGCAGGTGCAGCTTTACAACTGAATACGTGATATGTATACGCTTTGCTGGAAGGAGTTTTGTAGGTGCAGTGGTCGCAACTGAAAACACGACCACAAATACTGGATATGCTTCCAACCGGAACGGAATGTTTAGCAGCCAGGTGTTGATTGAGTTGTACTCGATAACGGAAGCTTGGCACTCGACACAAGTGACACTGGACCGGTTCCAGTTTGCTAATTACGACGGCCACAGATTTGTTAACGATGTCGACGATGCTTAGGTGACGCTCCGATTCTAAGTGATTGTGCATTAAAGCGCAATTAAGCTGACCTATTCGGCACACGCTACAGAAATAGGTCCTAGAGCTGCTCGTCTCGGAATCTCTCCCCTTATGGTCAGTACTTTTCCAGTGGGCCAGTAAGTCATTGTGAGAGTGACAGTAGAAGCGGCAGAGGCGGCATTGGAACGGAGCCTCGAGAACGATGAGGTGGATGTTATCCAAAATACATTGGGCCCGTTGCGGATGATTCCGGCTTCGGTTGACGTGATATCGCGAGACTAGATGTTTTCCCAGAAGGGACTGGCTCACCCAAACGGAGCAAATTGGACAACGCCGGGCGTTCTTCTCGCCCTTCTTCTTCCGTTTCATCCACCACATGTCGGATTCCTCATCATCCAGCTCGTCAATCAGCACCGCTTGGCCAGCTCGAACCGGAGAAGAAATGACTTGCTTATCGGCTGATGATTCGTCTTTCTCTTCTAAGGGTGCATCCGTCTTCTTTTGCCTTAATCCGTAATGTTGTAGAGGAGTTGAGCTGGGTTGATTGTGTTGAGCAGACCGCTTAAAATGTAGCTCGGATTGCAGATGTTTTTCAAATACTGCACGACCCGTTAGACGTCGGTTACACGGTTTGCAGTGATACTGAAAATATATATTTTTAAACATTAATAAAATTTTGATAAAAAAATCATGTTTGTTCAGTTTGACTTACTTCGACTGACGATCCGGATTTGTGAATGTCACGTGGCTTTAGACCCGGCATCCACTTACCTCGTGAAGGGAAAGACAACTTGGTCGGTGAAGGTGGAAGAAGAGGCAGAGTCGGTGAAGGAGGATCAGGAGTTTCTCCACTAACATTGTTGGACGATGGCTCGCTATTAGGAAGGATATCGAAAGTTGCAGTAGCACTTTCTAAACATTCTTCACTTCCAGTCAATTCCAATGCCGAGGTTGAATCGTGTGAAGAATTAAGATCGGCAAAAACGTCACTAGAAGATCTCAATCGCTCACTGCTACCCATCGGTAGAGGTTCAGTAGATCTGCGAGGGCGTTGAGGACGATCGGAGGAGCTCTTCGTGCAGCTCTGCAGTTCCAAAAGAGTGAAAAAGTCATCTGCTCTTAGAGGTTCTTCAGAGTTCATGTCGGAATTCCAGTTGTTGGACGAGACCATGCACAAACCCAAGTGATTCATGAAATCGTCGGCCGACACTTCAACCGAAAGATCCGCCACTTCAAGGGAATTTTGATGCTCATTTGCATCTTGGTTTGACTTGTTGTACCTCTCGGCTTCAATGTGGTTTGATGATGAGGACAGGACCGGGTCTGAACGATTGCCCTTGGATGGAGGGTAAACCAGGTAATTCCTGGTCATCAAAGAGTTTGATGATGATCCATTCCTACTGTTCACATTCAAGTAGGAATGGAGGGCTGTTGCAGTGCTGGGTTCGTGCACCTTGGGGGTCTGACATTTCTCCCTACGATGCTGGACATAATTATCCAAACCTTGAATAGTTGACCTGCATCTCAAGCAGTAGTGAGAATCTTCCTCCTCCATGGTGATCCAAGAACTTTTATTTTATTTTGATTCAATAGTTACATTTCTTGGAAATGGATTTTTGTGGTAGGTTGAGGATCATTTACAATCACTGAACTTGCAAAAGAGAATGTCACCTATACTTTGTGGCAACTTGAAATGCATTCATTCACTTAACTTTGACAACGTGAATGAAAGCGTGAGCTCAGGAAAAATCAAAACAAATCCATACTGAGAAAAGTAGCTGTCAAGTAAGCAAGCAGACGACAGTGATCATTACAACATCGAGTTCATTTTTCATTCGATAGATGGCCTACATTTTGTTACATTTGAATCATGGGAGCCGCCTTTCATCTCGACGTCCAGCCCTTTGAAGAGTATTTCTCATCATTTCTTTCAGAAAAAAAAAATGAAATTTCTCTCAAGTCTATATATACATATACAGTATATATGTATACACAGTTTGATGGAACGAAGAAAATCAAAGCCCATTCCATATCGTCGAGTTATGGACCATTTTCAAAGGGTGGGTGTATATTTATATTCGGGCGGGCGGCCGATGCGCTCTTCTCCGGTTGAGTGAAGTGTTGTCGTAGCTCCGCCCTGTAGGCACCGTGTCGTCATCGAGCTCGTAAAATAGGCTCCACCTCTTTCACGACCTCCCCCTCAGAGAGAGGAAAAAAACCTGCTGTCAAGGGCGAAGAGCGGCAAGGCGCTCGATTCAGTGCTTCTCGCGGCAGCAAAGTGTTCGTACACGCGTGAACACGGCCTCTTGTCAAACAACTGACCAAACCACTTAATACTGGTGTCACTCTCTCTCACTCAAAACTGAATCATTAATCCAAATTTGTTATTTGTGTGTGCACTACGTCACCAGGAATTTGTTGTTTTAGATGAACAAGTGTCGATGACAAAGTGATGGGACGGTTTCTATCCGCTCGGATTCCCATCATTACGGATTTGAAATAAATTAAGTGTCAATCTTAACTATTTTTTAAAGAACTTGAAAAAAGTGTGCTCATCACCATGCCAAGAAAGAAGCAGAACTGCCCAAAACGGATGAAATGTAAGTTTTTTTGTTTTTATTTTTATCACAAAGACAGATGTGTCTCTCTGCTGCAACAGGTTATATGATCAAGTTTGAAAGGGAGAATCGATATTTTTCTTCAACAAAGATCAAGATGTCGTCCAGTCCGGTCATGTTTTTTTTTGTCTCTATCCGGCTGGTCCTGACGTTGTGCATCATCCATCAATCGTTGGCGCGTTGGGCACCATAGCGTGGCTGTCACTCACTTATCAATGGCCAGCGCAAAAACCCCCTTCTATATATTTTTTTTTTCTGGGGTGGATATTCCATCCATCTGAAACTGTCTCTCGCAGCAGGATCGAATCCATCACGCGCACGCATTCCCGGGTCTCGTAGAGCTGATGAACCGTTCGGTGCCTCCTGCTCTCGATGAGTCATCAATTCAGTCGGGAGTCATTATGTATAGAGAGAGATGGGTAAGGGACGGAAGTGTCTCTGATTTTTTCCTCTCTCCCAGAGTTGCCGCCTTTAGCGCCGGATCATCCATCTCGGTCATACCATCCGTCACTGAAAGCATTAGCTCTGGTCGCCATCATCCCCTTTTGTCTCTCGTCATTGTCCTGCCATATTTTTTTTTACAAAAAAAGTCTACATAGAGTTGTCACGCGGGAATTTTTGAAGGGAATCGTTCGCGGACTTGTTGCGCGCGCTATTTTTATTGTGTGTCGTAAAGCTACCGCGTTAAAGCAAGGTTAAAAAATAGAAAAAAAGATTTGGTCCACAAAAGTGGCTATGGCTTGTCTGGGATTGTGGTCATCCATCACCAATGTTCGTCTAGTCATAAATTACTGCACCCAGGGTCGCGAAAAAGAAATAGCATATTGATTGATAGGGTCCAAAACTTTGTTGAAAAAAGGGTTGCGGTTCCAATAAAAAAGCAAATTTTCTCCGTAGAGGCACACATTAAAACTTACTCATGGGAATCGAGTGACTGCCCTCTTTGGTAGGTTTGCCGACACGAGTTGACCTCGCTTAAAAGACGCCGACATAGATACCTATCCAGAAAACAAAACTGTGTGGTTTGTTGTATTACATAAAAGTCGGACTTGAGAGAACAATGAGGCGGACCCATCCGTCACTCTTCCGGGCGTCCGTGGTTCCGGTTCGAGAGGGAACTTCACTCAACTTAGCGCTCTAATAGCTCTTCTTCTTCTAGTAAAAAGTTCGTTGAACGAAAAAAAAATCACGGTAATAGAGAAGAAGAAGAAGGGTTTAACTTGAATATAGGTTAAAATAACTAATTGTTATTCTTCTTTGGGAAGGAGGCGGGCACCTTCATTTTCTTTTCGGTTGGGTATTTATTCATCCCTATCCCGCCCACTATTCTATACGGTGATGGATGCATATCGGTCACGAACTCTCCCCCGACGAACCTTCCCAATCAAAGTTGATGAGAATTTTTTCTTTGCAATTGTTTCCCACACACGAAAAACTAAAAAAAGGGAAAAGTTGCCTTTGATTAGCCCAAGGGGGAAGGGGGGGACTAGGTGATTTATTGCGCGTAACTGGCAGCTCCAGCAGTTTCTGGCGCACACACAGACTGGCAGCTCTCTTTCATTCTTTCCCCTTTTAAAAATAAGAGTTTATACGACGAGCTTGCGGTCGTTTTTTGATGATAATTATTCTGTGTGTGTGTGTAACACAACTCTTTTTTTTCCTCTAAAAAATATAAGCTTCTGGTGTGTATTCCCAAGACAAATATTAGCACCCAGCGCACACGCAATTCAACAGGTACATATAAATATAAATAGAGCATTTTTCTTTTAGAAAGAGCCGGATGTATATCCTAATTGTTTCAGTCGTAAATTGTGTTAGAAAACTTCAGGTGGCTGGACATAATCATAAATTCGTATCGTTCTGTTGAATAAATTCAGGTGTATCCCTCTCTTTTGTCTAGATCGGGAATAATAGTATTTGTAAAGATGGCGCGTGCTATAGCTACAGCTCTGCGTGACAAGAGACAGCTGCATCTGCCGGACGGCCGTCAATCAATGACGCACTATACTAATCTGCATCTGGAGCGACTGAAATCGTTTCGTTTTCCTTAGCCAAAGAATCTCTGGCATCATATATACACACAGAAAACGATTAGATTCCTAAGTGGGAGGGATTTAAAAAAAGAAGGATTTCTCTTCCGTTTTTAAAGAAGGGGAAGAAAAGGGCTATACCCTAGCACGACGGCCATCAATCTGTCCGGCCGGCAAAGAAGAGAGAGAGACAGTGGGCCCACCCCCTTTATGAAAAGGAAAAGAAAACGGCGGATGGTTACCAGCAGCACTACTCATGCCAGATGGTAGGAGTGGAAAGAGACAGTAAATCTTCGTCGCGCAGCATTTCCAAACGGGTGACAACGTCAGTCCATAAAGCATGGGCCGCAATGGTCGTCGTACATCCATAAATAGTCTGTCACCCCCGCCGGCCTGGGAGAGAGAAAACTCACGAGTAGTACGAGTATACTCATGAGCCACCACCACCACCACAAATATCGACAATGGGAAGGACATTTATCTCTCATGATATATCGTCCAGGAAATAATAATAATGATTTTGAGCTGCTTCAAAGGGAGAGAGCTCGATTCATTGAATTAGCTATAAATCTATCCCCGTTCATGAGGATGACACACGAGTTCCCTCTTCCCCAAAAAAAAGTTGATTAAAAAAGAGAGGGCTTGGAACAACGTCCGTCAGCATCTAGTGCTTACTAAACAACATCTTGTGGGATAGAGCTTCGGGTATCGCTGACAGATTTACTAACTGACAACGTCCAACAGCCAGAAGCCTTTCCTCTTCATATTATCATCACAAACTTCTTGATGTAATCAAAGTATATATAGAGTAAATAGAGCAGCAGGTGAATGAACATCATCACTTTAGACACTTAAGAAGAGCGTGACCCGAGAAACTTGTTTTGATTGTACCAAACAAATCGACTGTTAGTTACTCACAGGTGAGCCGAAAGACATTGAGCAGCGCACTTACAATGTAAACACATTCGGCCGTTTTAAAAGAAATATATCTATAAAACTTGTATATCCAGAAGCAGCCGTGCTCTGAATGTCTTATCGGTAGTAGAAACCGGTTGTTCCAAGGGCGAAGAAGAATAGGCCAAGAGACACTTCATCAGGTGACACACCTGGAAAACGACTATTCATCAGCCGTCATTCCCAAAGAAAGAGAATCATTCAACACCATCCGCATTCCCAAATTGGGATTCCATACTTTTTTTTTTCTTTAAAAAAATTGACATTGGATACAATAATAAATCTTGAGCGCGCTCTACATTTTATACTTTTTAGGGAGGTTCTACCCCTCTCGTAAGTCCGTGGTGTATCATTATGCATGCTTTGGGTTGTATAAGAGATGCCCAGCTGTCAGTGGTGCGCTGGGAAAAAAAAGGAGAAGAGAGGATGCGTTTTTTTTAAATTGCGCGCGCGCCACACCCCCTCGATAAATTTCGTAAAAAGCAATAAATGTTTCTTGCTCTCTTCGATGATGGAGTTGCAGCACGACCTTTGAAAAAATCCCTCTGGCGGCGGCGCCGACACACAATGGCTCTTCGGCACGAAGAACTCTCTGATTGGTGTGACCCGTTGATCTTCTTCTAGCGCAGATTGATATTCGTCTACACGGAAATTGGCCCAGCAATCCATGGTTGCATGACCGCTAACCGTTAACAGACAGGGCGGCTGTTGATGATGTCACCTTATTCATAGAGGATGGGACGCGCTTATGACTCTTAATCAATGGGTTATTTCTTGTCGGAGAGAGGAGGACATTTAACTCGAGCTTTTTTTTTCTTCTTCTTTCTTCAGTCGTAATATCATCGCGTGTTGGACGGCTGTTAAGAGAGCCATGGCGGCGGCGGCGGCGGCATCTCTTTTGAGAGTATAACCTTTTCTTCAAAGAATTTTTGAACGCAACACTCTTAAAATTTGAGAGAGAAATCGTCTGGGCTTCTCCCACGCGCGTTGATGCTTGGCAGGTCGACGTGTATCTGTTGTTTTTCTTCACCAATAATGGCGACGTTATTATTTAGAAGAAGAGAGGTTGGTTGACTTTTCCTTTGGAAGCACTTGAAAGGAGCAGAGGGAATGTGCCACACTCTTGCGGCCAGGATTTATGACAGGACACCCGTCTCGACCATCCCAATGCCATCAATAACCCCCTCTAGCTGCTCCTGCCCCATCACTTTGTGAGGGACGCTCCACTTAAGAAACCCAAAAAATTTTTGGCTCCAAGGATCGATCCTCTTCCCCAGTGATTGGTCAACTCGTCATTAAAAATTCATTTTCATGAAAGCAAACCTTGGAATTTCCCTTTAAAATTCTAAATATAAAAAAGATCACTTATCAGCTGGGTTATTTTAAAAAGATGTCCATCAGAAAGTGGGAGGGATTTATGGTTTTGACATGCAGGTTATTGACACATGGATCATGAAGCTTAATCAAGTTTTCATCCAGTAGTTGACGTCAAAAGTGAGACACCTGCCTGCGCGAAGGATTGAAAATCCTGCGGCCGGGATCGATCCTGCTCAAAGTTTGACACATCACAGCTCATGCGATAATCAGTCAGTCACTCACATCTGTATATATACCTAGTGCGAGAAATGGCGTTGACAGATGGATCTGACTTTGACCGGTCCTCCGATCCTCAAGTATTTTAAGAGGGCGTTCATCATCAGGATCGATTCCAGTTTGAAGGGGAAAAAAGATCTTATATCTTATTGATTGACGTGATTCTATCGGAAATTTTTCAGGTAAAGCGTGAGTGACGGCCAATAAGATTTATTTCGGTCTTTCTATATACATTTCGTGATCAAGGTGAGCTCCTTTTGTATCCCGATGGAAAAATAAAAAAAAAAAGGACCACTTGATTTTTTCAAAAAATTCTGCCGTATCATGAAGCGGCTGCCAGCCCAGTCCTTTGACGGCCGTGTATCAATCATTCTTCGATAGGTGTATAGAAAATGAAGAAGAAGAAAAAATGTGAGCTAACAAAAGAAGAGCGGCTCTCTCTCGCTGCGTGACGGTGCAGGTTGCACTACTTGACGCTACTTGACACGCAAATAAAGTAAAAAAAGGAGAGGCTGCTGATTCTTTTTTATATAGTACCTTGAGGCCTTCTCTGATTTGATGTAAATGCCCTAGTTGGTTATCGAACTTGTAATAAATCACACTATAAGGAACATAAAAAGAGCGAGCAGTGTCTAAATTTAAATAAATCAGAACGGCCTCGCCAAATTTTGGTTAATTTTGCCCGACTCCCGCTGACGCCAATATATATCTTTTAATGACCTTTGAGCACGACTCGTAAACAAAATGTGAACTAGATTCCATTCGGTACTAAATTTTTTTATTATTTCAAAACCAAATTTGGATCTTTTAGATTTCTCTTTTGAAGGCAACTCTGTTTTAATCACATAAATATTTGCAACTTCCGCATCAGTGGTGTTTGGATATTTTATTGTTTCCTTTCCAATCAACTGGAAATGATTATCTAATCGACAAAGCTTTCTATCTCTTCTCTCCCTTTTGTATATATGCACATTGGCTAATTAGCTCTTCATTTATTAATTGCATTAGTGCAGCACTCTTAAGTGCAGACCTATTGAACTATTAAAATCTTCTATTATTTCCCCTCTTATTTTATTCTGTTAATTGCCACGCCCACCTGGGACGTTGACATCAGCGGGGAGAAAAGAGCATTAGAAGGGTCTAAAACTTGATGAACGATCTTTCCTATCAAAGCGACACACAAAGAAAGAGAGAAGCAACAATTTATGATTCAATATGATACGCATTCCACGTCATAGCGATTTGGCAGCCAAAAATCGAAAGGAGAAAAAAAGGGGCGCTGTCGGTCATAAATCCTTGCGAGGGGTCTGCTCGGCCGGCGGCCCGAGAGAGCGCGCAGCATATCATCGATGGCCCCCGTATTGTTCCACAGCTGGCGACCCCGTGTCGTAACTCTCAGTCGGACTTGACAGTTTCATGTTCAGCCGAGAGAGAAAAGAGGGGGTTCTCTCTCTCTCTTCGTGTGATCGATTCAAAAAAAGAAAGAGAGAGAGAAGGTTTATGTCTCGTTGTTGCTGCACAGACGTAATTAGCATAGAGTTGCAATAAAAAAAACAACAGGGACCGTGGCCCATGTTAAATCAGAGATCGATTTCATTCAGGGCGAGGCCTCTTTTATGATATCCAAGAAGGAATAAATGAAACCCCTACCGGTGCATCACGCACGTGTCTCTCAAAAGGCGCTATATGTACCTTTCATCATTAGCATACATCGATAAATAATGATGGACGTCTTCTCTCGATGAAAGCTAATCATTCTTCTAGTTCTTTTTATTGCAGCAGGTAAGTTCCTTCTTATGTCAACAAAAGCGGGGTTGCCGCATTCTTTTTTGAGTGCTTGTCATGGGCGGTAAAAAAGGTCATGTCGGGAGCGAAAATTAGTTAAGATTGACAGCAGGTAAACACAGCTGCCGCCACCTTGCCGTCCCGCGAGAGATCTGATTTCGTAAATTTTTTAAAAGAAGAAGTAAAGTCGTAAAGTGCAGACGATGACGCCAAGAAGGGATATATTTGATTGTTTTTCGTCGGCTCGACCGGGCAGCCCTCTCTTAATCAGTCCTCCTCGTGTTATTACATGTGGCGCCTTCCGACTTTGGCAGAAGAAGAAGACGAAAGTATTGCCTTTCCGGTTCTATATGGCAACGATGCCCAGAAAACTCTCACAATGGGCTGCTCAGAAGCAGAGAGAGAGAGATTTACGATGACTTGCCACCCGAGACAGCCATCAGTTACCAGACGAATGGTTATATCGCCCCCATTATTGCGCACACAAATCCTGTGTGCAGCTCTATACCAGCTGCGCCTTTCTTTCTCTATTTATATATTATATATATATACGTGCATCATGAATATAACTTATATATATTACATAAGATGCGTCATTTTCTTTTTTGTCGTGACGGAGCCATTGCCAATCATGTTGATGTAGCCCGGTGATATCACTTATGATGGGGCTATAGAGCTGATGGAGCGTGGATTTGTTTTGGTTTATTTTTCTTTTATATATATTGGATCACGATTGAGATAAGAGAGAGAAACGGAAATGGCCGTCCGTTCCGTTCGATTGACCCTAAAAAAATAAATAAAAAAGAATTTTTCTTTGTTAAAGAAAAAAGGGTCGGTAATGATCACCTGTCGGGTCGTTACTCACCTTTTCGTCTTGGCACAGGGGGCTGATTTCATCTGTTTTGACGTTTTATCGGTTTCGTCATTCATCACTCTCACCCTGAAGGGACAGATCCGCGCCATTCCGGATGGAACTCGATTCGCAAGAGTAGGAAATGGAGTGTCAAAAATAAACCTCCAATTCGGATGGATTCCTCTTTGCAACCAAGACAAACTGTAGTACGAGCTGGACGAATATTAATGATGCAGACATTCATTGACAGCTGAGGGAGAGGAGAAAAAAATTGGGTTTATTTTCAGTCCAGCTAGAAACCGGAAAAATGTATAGAGAAAGTAAAAAAAAAAAACGTTGGAAGCGCCAGGGCGGGTTGATGGATGGATGTTGAGTGATGGATAGATGGACAGGTGAAGGAACTCTTGGCACACGAAACGGCAAAGTGACCTTCACATCACGCAGGATCGGAAGCCTCTAAAAATCAATGATCCTTCCTTCTCAATTTTTCTTTGAAAGATTGAAACGCTTGCTGAATGAGTTGAAGAATGGGACGTGTCTGTTTGAGACGTTGATAGATTGTCAATAATCCTGTACGACAGCATCCGATAGAGAGCGCCAAGTTTATAAAAATTTCAAAAGGTGTCGACTTTTTCCTAATTTAGGAGATATATACCCCCTGACGTTGATCCTTGCTAGATTGATCATCAATAAGTCAGATGGTACAGTACACCATGCATTACAAAAACGGGTTGAGCCCTTTCAGGTTTTTTTCGTCCGATCTGATTTGAATTAATTAGCAGGGCAACTCTCGACAGAGTTTTCTGTCACGCTATCGTAATTTCCTCTTTTTCTATCCCCCTATTCTTTTTTTTTAAAATTTCCTCTTTGGAAAGGTTGATGTATGACAGATCCGTCATCGTCGCTTGTGCTGTTGCCAACTCTTTGTTATATATAATTTATTGCCAATCATTTTTTTTTGTTCCTCCTCCTCCTACTCTCTCCATCCTCAGTTTTTTACTTGACAAATGGTGGCGGCCTGTATTTATCTAGATATATATAAAGTATTTCCGCCTTTAATGAAGGCGCTGTCAGTCTCTCTGGAGATTTATGGCCAGGTGATTGGATCTCTCTCTCTCTCCTCTTTTCGGGTAATTAAAACTTATATAGAAGCAGCCAGCAGCATGATCCATTATAGTTAAGAGAAGAGAGAGAGCATTGTCGATCTACGCGGCCCTAGGTTTTGGTTTTGTTTTGATTGAGGTAACGATGCCGCTCATTTGTGGTCGGCAGAGAAGAGGGGAAGATACTAAGCCTATAGCCAGGGCGACGTCGATCTATAAGTCTTCTTAATTAAGACTTGAAGAGGCCTTCCCTTCTTATACAGCTCTAATCTTTTATATATATATAAATAAATATATATCTCTTGTATGGCGGCCATTGCTCAATTTTCCTGGTAAAATGACTGGAGCCGAGCGTCCATCTATAGCCAATTATGAATTGAAGTCTTTTTTTCTGGGAATCGCGCGAGCCAAGGGGCGTTTTTAATGCCGGATTTATTCAACACAATGATAATATTCCAGTGGGGAAAGATTGACGTCTCCTGGATCACTTTTGCAACGTCATGAGAGAGAGAAATATATTGACGTCGTCTCCTTTTGTGTGTGTGAATAGATATCTTCCAACACAACAGGTGATGGAGGAATTCCTAGAGGCTTCCATTCGTCATCGCACTTGAGGTGAAGCCGTCAGGGGGTCTTCTCGGCCACAACAACAATAACACTGCTAGCCTATAGGGGTCACTCTCGGAATGAATAGTTGCCATCATCCGGTTGATTTATATACCCAGCAAATGATAATTACAGCTCCGACACTTTTTTGCTTTTTCTGGCGACTCATCTCTCCTACACATCCATCAGCTAGACACGCACAACGATTATTGTTCACGCCGGGCACGGGTGTCAATCGAAGGATAAAAATGAGCAAAGTCATTGTGTCAGTCGGGAAAAAGAAGTTTTTTTTTACAAGAACCCCTCGAAGCAGCTTATAATAATCCGCTCAAAGAAACGGATTATAAAAAAAAGTTCTCAGGTTGCTCCATTGCATAATGACCTTCCTGTTAGGTCAGAGAATGCTGGTATGTCTCTTTATATAATCACCCCCGCGATGTTATTTGAGGAGCAGAACAGCATGGCTGAATGAACTTAAAAAGGGGTTGGTCCTCTTTCAATCGTGGGTATCCGGTATCTATGCGGGTCTTGATAATAATATGGGTTTAAAATTTCAGTTCTTTTTTTTTCTGACCATGATCAAAGGCACATCGTGGCCATGTCATTGCCATACAGTTCATAGAAGAAAACTTTTTAAAAAAGAAGAAGAAGAGATCCACCTCACTTTTAGGTCCGTGCTGGTGCACTCTCTTTTGTCTACTGTCACTGGCGATGACAAGATGATGGAGTCCATGTCAAATGCAGTAGCGATTCTGCTTGTGACAGCATCACACAGGGTGAGCGGAAGGGAGCAGCTCCGAGAAGCTTTTCGAGGCGCGCTCCTGACGTTTCCCCGTCACTCACGCTCCCGCCCGCTTAAACTCCCGACGCCGAGAAAATGCTCTCTTATTCTTCTTCTTCTTCTTTTTTTCTCTCTCTCTTGAATGATGACATTGGATTTGACGGACCGGCCAGCCGCAGAGCACTCTCGCTGCTAGTCTCTCTCATCTCTATTGGATTTCACATCCCGCGCCCCATCAAGTATAGATTGTGATGGCCGGCTCTTTGAAGTTTTTCTTTCCCTCTCTCTGTAGGTCTTATTTTTAATCCGTTTGGCCTGCCTGCTGACGCCTCGATGCATAAAATAAGTCCTCTATACCGAGTTGACCGTGATGATCCCACCTGACAAAATCAATGTTATTTCTAAAGAAAGAAAAAAGAAAAATATTTTTCCGCAAGTCTGGTTCAATCCATCAGTGTCTTGACATCGTGACAAGGCCCTGCAGTGGACATAGAAAAAAAAAAGGCCTGATGACTCATGCTTGACTGCCCTTAATGACGGACCTCGTGACTGATAGATGACTTCAAACTTTTCTCTTTTGGAAGACATTTTTTTCCCTTCTGACAGCACGGCGGTATACGTCATTTTTCACGCATCATGGCCGACGTCGTGAAGTGACATTCCGCGGCTTTTTTTTATTTAAAAAAATTTAATTGGATCATTTTTTTTTTACTTCTTCTTCGAATATGAAGAATTTCGGGTCCGCTTAACGTTCGGAATGCTTTATACAATCAAAAGCTGTGTGTGTATGTCGAGTTGATTGGATGGTTGTGTAAAAGAAGAAAGAAAGAAGAAGAAGAGAAAACTGGCAGGCAGGAGGAATTGCCAGTCATTGCACCTGGGCGGACCATCACACAGCGCGAGACTCTGATTAATGTTCCGTCGCCCCGCAAATGGAGCCCAGCCAGAAGCACGATTCTACACGGGACATACACAAAAACCCGCCCATAACCCATTGTCCTGCTCTGACGATGATTGACGTCTCTTCTCTCTCTCTTTTCGTGTGCGCGTCGACCCCTCCCGGCGGGCGATGGATCGATGTCTGTCTACTGCTCCTCTCTATTTGAGGGGACCTTCCTTATATAAATAGAGCTCTGCTCCAAAAATGGGTATGACGACCGAGAAATCTGTCCTCTGGATGATGGAGAGCTCAGTTTTTTTTTCTTTCTAGTAAGACTTGATTAGCGATAAAGAAAAAGCGCTGTTGCCAAATGGACAATTAAGAGAAAGAAGTGCTCCCGAGAGTAGAGGAAAGAATTGTATTACTACCTTTTGCAACAATCTCTTTTCGTCAAATGGATGACCTGTCATGCAAAGGTTATTGATAACTGACAGACATATACCCCCCTCTCTTTCTAAAAATGGTTCAGATGGGGATGGTTTGACCATTTGCGCACGGCAACATCCATCACGACGTGTCAGCTGTCCCAAAGAGAAAAACTGAACATGCTGGTCCTTCTTCTTCTTCTTCTTCTCCACCTAGTAGATATACACAATTATTGAGATATGCCACACAGCTAGGAAAGAGCAGTCAAGTATTATAAATCATGCGAGCGGGATCGATCGAAGAACTCGGCCGCGCTCCGCCTGTCAAGTTTGCCGAGCACAAGGACCCCATTGTTTTCTTCCTCGAGTTCGTGATGCTGATGGAATCAGAGCTCGTCTTTTGGCGGGTTGATTTGTAGTTCGTTTCTCTCTTTATCTCTTATATATAGAGGAGACACTGTTGTTGTTGTTGTTGTATCATAGCTGGGGAAAAAGCAATTAAAAGTGTGTAGTCCAATCAGTCGGATGATATATATATATTTATTTATATATATCAGATGGCAACACAAAGATTTCCCGTAGAAGCTTGATTGGAGAGAGAATACAGGGATCCTATCAAATGGCAAGCGAATAGAGGGGAGCTTACACCACTAGTATGACCGTCGTAATCTTTCGGTAATTACACGGCCTTCACTGAGAAAATGAAGCCAATATCACCGCCGCGTCATCCCTTTTGGTGCAAAACTTTTGGGGCCGACGACGACGCTCTAATTAAAAGTAATGAGAGCGTCGTCGCAACCTCCATGATCCTCTGAGGTTTTTGTTGAAAAAAAAAAAGAAAAGCCAAAGGGTCTTTCTCGATTGGAGAGGCGTTACTATAGAATGACAGGTGATGGACGTTTTTTTTTGTAAAGAGGGGCGCTGACACGAGGGCCCTTTCTCAGGAGGTGTCTTGATTGACGTTGACGTCCAGCTACTGTGTGTGTGTTGACGCCCAGTTTTCGACAAATTTTCTTACTACAACATCTTCTTTTTTCTGTAATTGCAGGGGAGGAGGAGCTGGCCGCCGCAGCAGCCGCTCGTGAAGCAGCAGTCGCAGCCGGGCTCTTGGATCCAAGTCACCTGGGTAAGTGACGTTGACAGGCGGCTCTCAGTTTGTTGTTTAGACAGCTTGCCATATATACCAAAATTCATGATTTTTTTCTTTTAAATATTGTAGATGATTTCGGGGCGGATCCGGATCACAGTCAGGACGACTCTGGATCGACTTCGTCCTCGCAAGCCCACGAGTAAGTGTCATCGCTGTGTCCTATTTTGAATGATTTACAGTCGGCATGTGTGCGAGCTGCAAGACGAAATGCGTCAGCACTCTTGTTTGCTCGTACGTCATGTTGTTTTTCTTTTTTTCCCGCACTGTCCAACTAGACGAGCCTCTCTCTCTCTCTTTTTAAGACGCCATTTCGTATAAAAATAAAATTCTTTCATAAATTATTACTTATTTGATATGGCCGTTATCTAGTAAGGATTTTTATGTCGCCGTCTCGTCGCATTTTTAAACCTTTTAACTCAAGTAATTTGGTAGGCTTAATGAAGATCACTGAGCGGCGCATAATCTAATTTTCAACCTCGTTGAATTCTTATAGGGATGACGAAGACGACGACGAAGGAATCAAAGAGGAGAAACCTAGACGAAACCGAAAATCCTCTGATGCTGGATCCAGTCCCAGCCGTAAGAGTCCAACACCAACACGGATCGTAAACCCGGATCACGGAGCTGCAGCAGCGGCGGCGGCAGCAGCAGCCGCAGCAGCCGCCGCAGCAGCCATGTCCAGTATGTCACCGGCCGCTGCCAATTTACAAGCTTTCCTAGCGGCCAGTGTGGCTTTTCCGGGTCTTTTATCTCACCCCGGAAGCGCTGGATTCCTCGCCGGACTTCCGCCAGGATTCCAAAACGCTTTAGCTATGCAAGGACTTCAGGGACTCTTTGGAAATGCTCCTCTTCCACCACAAGTAACGGCCAAGACGGCCATGTCACCTCCTGCTCCCTCACCCGGCAGCGGCGTGATGGATTTCAGTTCAAAACGGCCCGTCATCAAAGAAGAAAAGATGCCGGAAGATGAAGATAATCAAGCGGTTCTTCCTCGTCGCAAAACGGGTGAATCATCCCCATTGGATCTGAGTTCCGGTGTGCGGAAGCGGGAGCGCTCCTCAAGCAGCTCTGGAGGTCCGGCTGAAAAGCGATCCAGCCAGAAGTCGGAAGCATGGAACGGTCATAACAACAACAAGTCTTTCATCGCTCCGCCGGATGCCTCCAAAGCTCTGGAACGAATGACGGAATTGAGCAGACTGACCGGGAGCGAGTCTCGATCCGGCGGGTCCGCAACAGCCGGAAGCAACGGAGGCCGTCAGTCCGCTTGGCAGAGCCACTGGCTGAGCAAAGGTGCGGACACGGCTAAAGATGTCCTCAAATGTGTTTGGTGTAAATTGAGCTTTGATTCGTTGGCGGCGCTGACGTCTCACATGAAAGAATCCAAACATTGCGGAGTCAACGCCAGCCTCATGTCCTCTTCTTCCTCATCCGGATCGGGAGCGACCAACAATTCTTCACCGGTAACCACAACATCACCTTCCTCCCTTCCGCCGCCTCAA
This sequence comes from Chydorus sphaericus, assembly GCA_030141595.1. NCBI lineage: Eukaryota > Metazoa > Arthropoda > Branchiopoda > Diplostraca > Chydoridae > Chydorus > Chydorus sphaericus. The sequence continues at coordinate 7,285,195 of CM057927.1, forward strand.
GCTTCACCATCCCACCATCACCATCACCACCATGGGGCACCACCTCCACCCACTCCGCCGACTTCTAATAGCAGTAAAGGCACGACCAACCACGATTTACTCATGAAAGAGTCGGGAGGTCAAGTTCAACTGCCCCGAAAACTCGTCCGGGGACAGGACGTCTGGCTTGGCAAAGGAGCTGAGCAGACCCGACAGATCCTGAAATGTATGTGGTGCGGTCAAAGTTTCCGCTCCCTGGCCGAGATGACGACACACATGCAACAGACTCAGCACTACACAAACATCATCTCCCAGGAGCAGATCATTTCCTGGAAAGCGGCCGATGGAGACGCTCCGGAAGGAGCTGCCGGAAGAAGTGGTAAGAATCCACCATCATTCTTCATCATCATCTTCAGCCAGTCATCATGCTCATCCACCTACGGCTCAGCAGCATCATAATCCGCCGACTCCTCAACAGCAGCAACAGCAATCCCACGTCAACGCCGTCCTCACCTGTAAGGTGTGCGACCAGGCCTTCTCAAGTCTCAAAGAGCTTAGTTCGCATATGGTGAAAAACTCTCATTATAAAGAGCACATTATGCGATCCATCAGTGAGAGCGGTGGTCGAAGGAGACAGGCGAGGGATAAGCGTAAGAAAGCCTTGCCCGTCCGCAAACTGTTGGAATTGGAGCGCGCCCAGCAAGAAGCTAGGACTCATCAGCAACAGCAGCATCCGGTCAGCTCTTCCGGCCGGATCAGTTGTGAAAAGTGTGGGGATAAGATCGAAACTGGCAATTTTGTAGAGCACATCCGGCTCTGTTTGGGCGGAGCGAGGAGCAAAAGTAGCACACCTTCTCCTTCTATGAGCAAGTCATCGGACGTGCAAAACGGTAAATCATCCAGCAAGAAAGGAATGGTAACCGCTTCACCTAGCCGAGCGAGTCCAGCTAGCGCTGGATCAGCTAACGGAAGCCACGATCCACCTCCATCGGCATCCGATAATTCCGGTAATCCATCCGTCCTTAACGCCCTCGAGAAACTGATTGAAAAGAGCTTCGATGCCGGGCAAGGACAAGGCAAAAATCCTAAAGGAAGTGCTGTAGGATCCAATATTTTACGCCGTTTAGGTATCGATGAGAGTCTGGATTATTCAAAGCCTCTCATGGATCCTTTAATGACGGTCAATATGCTTCGTCTTTACGGATATGGAGCTGGAGCTGCTGGACAGCATCTGCCCGGCCATCACCACCAACGGGAGAGGAGCACCAGTGAGGCTAGCAGTAGTGCCGCATCGGCCGTTCAGAATGGATCGGATCACGGTGGACACCAGCAGCGGGATTCAGGAAAATCCACTCCGAGATCCGTCGTTAGTAACGGTCATCACAGCCGGAGTCCCAGTCAGAGTCCACGGGCCCGTGGATCCAACCATAATCCGCGCAGTAATAACCCCAAGGATTCAAGTTCTCCTCTACCTACTTCACCTGATCCTACTAAGATGGAAGCTAGCAGTCCGGCTCCAAGTTCAGTTAGTGAGCGCTCCACTCAGTTGAGCTCACCTAGGAGTCAAACACAGACACCAACGGATCACGCCGCACCTCGATCCAGTTTAAACGCTCTTTCATCCATGTTTGAAGGATTAGTTCCTACCAGCGGAACATCGGCAGGAGGTAATAGTGGAGGCGGTGGAGGTGGTAATCCTTTAGCCGCCCTCCAAAAGCTCTGCGACAAGACAGAGACTCACAGTCCGAGCTCCCGACCCGGTTCTATCGGAGCCTCTTCAAACGGTGGCGCTGCAGCTACTAGTGGAACAGCCGGTAGCGCCGGCTCATCAAGCGGTGGTGGTAGCAATAGCGGCCCATCAACCAGTAACCCGGGCGCCATATTGGCCTTCAGCTGGGCTTGCAATGATGCCGTTATGACTGATTCTGCAATTATGAAGTGTGCCTTCTGTGATACACAGTTCATCTCCAAGGGCGCCTACCGACACCACCTGTCCAAAATGCATTTCGTCAAGGACGCAGCTCCGCCGACATCAACATCATCCTCCGCACCTAAAGCAAGTAGTAGTAAAACTACTTCAGCCTCTGGCGGTGCTAATTCATCCAGTCCGCAACCTCCGACGACTCCATCCGCCGGATCTTCATCCGCTCCATCAGGATCATTTGAAGAGAGTCCTCATTCCAAATTCCTCAAGTACACGGAACTGGCCAAGCAGTTGTCCAGCAAATACGTCTAATAATGTGTCTAGTATAGCGTGCGAGACGACGATCTCTTTGTGAAAGAGTTTTTTTTTTTATTATTTAAAAAATGAAATGGATAGAAAGAAGAGTGTGTAGTATAGAGAGGGAACCATTTTGAGGGCCAAGGGGGAGGGGACGCGAGGAGGTCTAATCGCATGCTGTCGGCTGGGTGATTTACACGCCGAGCGTCACTATAAATCCGGCCGACAAGTTATGAATGCCGCCGCGAGGTATACGCTCAGCCCAGGCATCCTTCAATCTCCTTCTTCTCCCCTTTTCCTAAAGAACATTCTCTCTCTCTCTCGTAGGGGGGAGGTAAAAATTAATCATAAATTTTCCGAGGCAAATAAATAACACACGAAGAAGAAAAAAAAAAGTGTTCCTCCCAAAAAGACGATAATAAAGAATGAAAGAAGCGCGCCTCCTCCTCGGCATGAAGTCCTTCTTCTACACAAATCTTGGTAGAGCAGCAGAAAGACGGGCATCTCTCTCGTATATTTATACCCCCTTTGGCTTGATTTGAGCCGGTCGGATTTCTTCTTCTTCGTATTTTTGATGTCCAAGTCACGGCCGACGTTCGACGTAATAACTCTTCTCTCTTTTTCGTGCGTATATGAGCGCCTCCTCGTGTGAATCAAGAAAAACTATTCCACATTGTTATACATTTTTGAATTTTTTTTCCTTTCCCACTTTTTTTTGGTCTTGTACAGCCATAAAACGTCATCTTTTTGCACATTTTCCCGGTTCCTATAAAATTGAATGTTCTGCTTCGTTTGAAATTTTTTCGCGCGCAAATTCCACACACAATCTCTTTCAAAAATCAAATACGTACTGCGTTGATGATCAATACGTCTCTCTATCTTGTCCTCCCCTTACTAAAACACAAAATGGTTGATCAGTATTCAATTTTGTTGTATCGTACTACACTATATATACGTCCTCCTGTTACACGGTGAATTTTTTTTTTATTTCTCGCTCCAAGTCAATTAAAAAAGTCTTGACCAGCACCTCTAATTTAAAAAAAGTAGTAGGAAAATAAAATAAGCTTCAGCTCATTTTTGTTTCATCTTTCTTTTCTATCTCTTTCTGATTTTTATTTTATTTTGCTGTGCTTCCATAAGATGAAAAGAATTGTATAAATACATCCAATAATGGTGAAATTCGATTCGGTCTTTTTATGGTTACGTATAAATCACGGTGGTGTGCTGTGCGTTCGTGACGCAAATATATTTAGATCAGAGCAGTTTGTATATAATTAAAACTGGAATCACGACTTTCTATGGTAGGAGGTGTCGTGTAATCAGGGACAGCAGACAAAAGGATATTCCTTGATTATCATTTATAAGGAAGAAAAATGCATCTAGGCCATCAGACGCTCATAAATACATCAGATAAATATTAAGCCCTTCTCTTTTTATTATTCGTCGACGGATGTCCGCGTGACCTGACGTGACTTAATCAACTTTACATTGCTAAATCGGCTTCTACTTTTTTTTATTGTCTAATTAGAGACATAATAAAGAGCAGTAGTCTTATTGCGGCGAAACTCGACAAGTAGTTGGGGATTTTTGTGTCATGTACAAAAGTAAGTATAACTTTTGTTTGATCACGAGTGTGTGTGAGCGATAGCGCGTGAACGCTATATGGTTTTGTTGTCCATCACACAGAATAGAGAGAAGGGCGGTAAGTATTAGAAAGATAAAAAGGTTGAGGGGGAAAAAAGCGGCATTTGTGTTACATATATTCACAGCGGCGACAAATACACAAACAGAAGATGAAGAGAGCGTTTACAACCTTGTTACTCACGCGGATCAAACGTTACTGATAACGATTACAAATATAAATATGTCAAGTTTCTCCCCTCAAGCTTAAAGCTTTCTCTTTCCAAGTTTTATTGAACTGTTCATTAAGTCCGCTGTCGCCCAAACGTCAAAAAAATTTCTATTCGGTTGACCATCGTGAATCACGCTTTCCCGCTTAATGAGCGGTTGAATCCCGAAAACCGGTTTTTTGTTGTTATTTGTTGCTCTATGTGTGTATTGTGTGGGTGTCCTCCCTTTTTTTCTCTGATGGATTACTTCCTGACGAATCCATCCATACAGAGCCATCTAGCGACTGGTCTTTTTTTCGTTGAAAAATTCCTTCAAATTTTTTTAAATTTTCTTCATTAACAAAACACTCGTGAAAAAGCTATCAAATTTCATCGTTTTAAAATTTAAGAAAATATAGTCTGAAAGTGATCCAACAACTTTCACGATATTCGACACCCGTAAGAGCTTCATAGATGTATAAATATATATTTTTTCTGCTTTCCTCCTCCCCAATCCTTTTTGAATGGAAGTCTATTATTGTTATACCGGGGGATTGTTCAGATCATCAATAGAAAACGGGGACATCAACCAAGGTGAAATCGGACAAACAATGGGGGCTTTTGACACCGTCTTTTCACACACATAAAAATGAAGAATCCCGCCCAGTATGTGTCGGAACTAATGGAGCAATTCTAAAAAATAAAAATGGCGTACTGCTTATTATTATATCCCTTGTAAAATGGATTAATCCTTAAAAGACGTACCACTTAATCATTTGTCAGACACTGAACGATTTAAAGGCTGCTGTAAAAAAACCTGGTGGGTTTCGGCCCTTTGACAAGTGGGTGTTGAATGCGCATTATGTCGTCATCTTCACATGTGTCGTTCTCGCTCAACTTTTATCGTATATATTCCATCATAAAAATGACTGATAGAGTCAGGCCCCTCCAAATCCAGGATCATTTCTCTTGGGATTATTATATTTTCGGCCCTTTTTGTTTTACAGGTGGCTCACGTCATATCAGCGGAATTTTTATACATTTTAGCGATGGTTTAAGTCCATCATAAACGGAGGAAATATCCATCATGATTTAGAAATTTATGAGGAAAGGTGACTTTGAGGTTGAGGCTATGGCAAAATTGTGGTACTATGACAAGACAACAAGTGGCAAAGAAGAAGAAGAAGAAAATGAATGACGACCCATCACATAAATAATATCGGGATGATCGTCATCGTAAAAACTCGGGCGCCAAAAAGGTGAGGACCATAAAATTATGGACGCTTACATACGTCCGTGAAACATCATTTTCGTGCAGCCCGATTTTCAATAGTTCATCAACTACTTTCTCTAGCTGTGTGTCCATTTAAAGTGGAATGGATAAATTTTCCACAACATTCCAAAGCTGCACTGAACAATAATAACAAAAGAATTGAGGTGAACGCCTTTTAATTATCTTTGAAGGTGGTCTCTTCATCGATGAGTTAACTGGATCAAAAAGAGATATTCTCTCTCTTATAATAACTATAATAATCATAGAAAAATCGGGATGGCCGCTCGTAAAACTGCGGCGCCCTTCCCTATAAATATCTAGCCATAAAGAACGTATGGAGACTTGATACAATTAACATAAGCTCTTCGTAATTCTTGTCAGTCGTCGTCGCCCAGGATTCATCACCAAATAGAGCTTCTATATGGGAACAGTTCCAAATGCTTTCCCATAACATCATTCAGCAGCTTCAATAGCTTCAGACCTGTCCAAAATAAGCACTTAACGGCCGTCCATATACCGAATTATACTAATGCTTTCTTTTTCTTTCTTATTACTTCTTCTTTTTCAAATTGCATAACATTCCTTTTACCTGTCCCTTGTGTGCTTTATTAGAACGACCTTGCACTTAACGACTCAAAATAGTCCCTCACAACTTTTCCAACTCAAAACAGTTCTTCATTCCGTCTTACGACTCAAAAAAGTCCTTCACTACTTTTCTTACTCTCATAGCAGTACATCAATCCTTTCTGCTCAAAAAAGTCCCTCACTCGTTTTCTTACTCACAAGGGTTCCTCACGAAAATTAAGTGCTCTATAAAAGAAGGATCATTACTATAGAAATCTAATTCGATGGGGAAAAGTTTTCTCTCTTTGTTTTTGTTATTATATGAAAAAAAGGGCAACAACGTTTTGAATTACAACACCGTGGCTGGTGTAATAATAAGAGAGCGATAATCCCCGAGTCCGTGTGTGGAATAATATTGCAACAACGGGGTATATAGCTGTGAGAGAAGGAAAAGCTGCTGCTGCTGCTGCTGGATCAGGATTTATAGGCTCGATAGTTTCGTGTGAAAGAGAGCTCCCCTTCATTCTAGATGAACAACAAGAGTATATGGCAGCATGTGAGAGACGTTTGGCAGCGATGGTCCAGCCGACGAAAAAAAGAGCAGGCAGGCACCTCTCTGCAACTGACGAAATATGAGAGCTGACGACGTCGCCGTCGATAACTTATGGCGGACGCCGTGCCCTTCGTAATAGAAGGATCGACATAGGGACACACACACAAAAAGGGAAGGCCTCTCTTTTCTCTTTCTCTGGGGCTAGTTTATGGAATGGTCACGTCACACACACCGTCATCGCTTTGCGCCCGCTGGATATATATATATATATCCGTGTCGTTTGCTCTCTTTCTCGCCCTATCAGCAGCTGCTGCACCGCGACGCCCACCCCACATTTTTTTTTATTATTATTTATTTTTTTTGTTTAAATTTTAAAAAAAGGGATTGATCTATGGACGGGCGTCTCTTTTTTTTTCAAACGACCTTTGTGAACTCGTATATTATATATTTGATCCATCAAAGTTGCTCATTGTTTTTCTCCTGAAAATGTAGTCTTTAGAAAGTTTCGGAAAAAAATGCAATTTGCAGTAAAATGATTTTTTTTTCTCAAAGAAAGTCGTAAAAATTAATGTCAAGACTCTTAAATAGCTATCATTGGAAAGGTATCACTGAAGCTAGTCACGAAAAATAAAATGTAAAAAAATTTCTCTTTAGTTTATCGTGCAATCACGACCGAGCTCATCATCATCCCAACATAAGAGTATATAAATATATATAAATAAATATATAGGAGAGGTTAGACAGCGTCTGGCGTGAGATGGGCTGGACGTAGCGTCCCACGAGATGGACGAAGGAACATCAGACATCCATCACGCAGTCGGTCTCTTCTTGCGCTAGAGCGACACGGATATCACATCCCGTGTGGCCGGCCAGCCCTCCTTTTATTTTCTCCTCACCTCTAGGGTCCTTCTCCTCACTTATATGTGCAGTGACAGAGACTTGGTGGTTCGCCCCTGGATCTCTGATATCACACGCACACTTCCGTCCCCCCGCCGAATGTCACAGCCATTAAGTGAGACACATCTCGGAGCAAAGAGAAGAAGTATACTAATTCTTTTTATTTATGAGATTCAAAATATTCTATAATATTGGAATGGATTTATTCATTTCTACATATGGAGATTTATGAACCGTAAAATGCATTTATTGTTTTTTAAATATATTGGAAGACGCCCAATGGATTTGCGTAACAAATCAAAATTTTTGCATAATATTTAAAATATGTTTAGACAAATATTTGACCACGTCATTAAGTAAAACGATGAAGAGCGGAACAAGTACAACAACCAATCATTAGTTAATGAGAAACCCCAAGAAAATCATCATTATTCCTTTTAGAAGATGGTTCGTTTGCGTGATTTTTGACAGGCAAGGTCTCGTCTAATAATCAGAAAGTATAGGTAACTTTATGCTTTTTAATCAAGTCTGAAAGGGGGTTTAGCTATTTAAGATGGACGTGCCAGCTAAAGGGTAAAAAGAAAAAAAAAGAGAAGCGCATATTTACGACTGACGAGAAAGAGCCGGGCGCCCGGATAGACGTCGCGACGACGACGAAGAGCGCTAGCTAGGGGGCCAACGACTCCGTTGAGGCGCATCATACATCACCTTTATTACGCCCATCTTCATTTTCATATTTCATATTTGCATTTCTCCCCCCTTCTGAATACATAACCCCCCTCTCTCTCTCTCTATGGGAGGAACGGAAAAGAGCAGCATCGGCTTCAAAAAAAAGCTCCACCCGTACGGGCGTCATAAATCAGATGGGCTTTAATGGCTAATTAGGTCTTTGTGAGCCCCCCTCTCTTTTCTATATATGTTGTTTTGTTTTTCTCTCTCTGGATTCCGGCTGATTCCGGATATATAAGCTCAGCACACAAATCAGAAACGATTGATCTTTCCATCATTAGAGTTGAGGCTTTTTTCCTAGGTTAAATCATTCATCCTTGATATTGAATTTCGTTTATATAATGAAGCAGATAGTAATGATTGCGGCAGGTGTTGTGCGGTCACCCCTTTTTTATTCTGATATTATAGAGACACGTGTTATTACCGACGAGCTCCTGATGTTGCTCGCATATATTCCTCCTCCCTATGCATGTATATTCTGAAGGGTGAAAGATATATTGACTTGAGGGGAATGCAACAAAACAACCTAAAGAAAACTTGCGTGCTCTACGCTATCTAGAGTTGTGCCCTCTTCCTTTGTTGTTGTTTTGGTTGGTGACAGACAAGGGACGCCCGTCTCTCCGATCGATAGGCCTTGATTGATCCGCGATATACGTCGTCTTAAAAAAGAGACAAGAAAGAAGACACAATCCTTCTTCCTATATGTGTATTGATCGTGATTTCATCCGAGCTGCTGTGTACCAGCCCTAATCAAATCCAATCATCAACTCATAGCACGACTGGTACACATTGGAAACTCAAAGTTTATATATAAACTTGATCCTTCCATATACAGAGTTTGCTGGGTTGAAATCTAAAAGTTGACTGGCAGTAGTACTTTTGATTAATCCACTGAAACTCAGTGTGACATTCGAAACTCAAAGGAATTAGTGATTTGATCAGAGACTTGTTGTAAAAGAAGAAGAAGATCCTTTGGGGAGAAAAACAAAAGAATAGTTATAATATATTGCCTATTCTATCCCCCTCACCCCCTCTTCAGGAGCAGCAGCAGCAGACTGGCGTAATGAGTTTTCTTTTTTATTTATTAATCCATTTCTGTCGCGCTGTAGCTTCATAAAAAAGTGGGGCCTTTTCTCACTCTCGACTCTTGATGATAATCAATTACATTTTAAAGAAGATCAACTTAACAATTGACCAAATCAAAAGTAAACCATCTTTGAACGCAATAAATCCAGTGACAATGTTTGAAATAGCGGGGATTGATTTATTAATTTTTGAGGGAACATATCAGCAAGGAAGTTGGGGAGGGAGAAAAGAGATGAACGACGGCCGCACGGAAGCGGAAGTCATGAGGACCGTCGGGCATCAGTAGCAAGCGAGAGAGAGCTATATAGATTTGAACGCCAGCCAGAGGATTATATAGAAGACAAAAAAAGATGTAGAGTCTTGATAGGTATAACTCACTGGTGGCTTCAAAGTCTTCTTCCCTTTGCTTTGAATCATATCCATAGAGTAAAGAAGAAGGGGGGGCCCGTGGCGTCGTCGTCGATATATCGCGAAGCCAATCGAGTGACACGGAATCTATATCGACGTGTATAACGTCAAGAAATATGGTTTGATGTGTTTTATAGCTCTGGCACCGCCCTATACTCTCTTTCCGCTTTGGCTCTCGCTTATAGTTTTGATATAATACATTAAATGTTATAATAATAGAAAGCTTTTTCGATGATTCCAGGACAAAGAAGAAAAAATCGAGCCTAATTTTTTTATGACCATATGATGAGCCGATGGTTTATGATCACATTTCCCACCCACTCTGTTTTTCTTCCTATTCTCATAATTTTTAATTAACCAGAAACAGTTTTTATATTTTTTCATTGCTATATAGTATATAGTACTCGGTTGTAATAATGGTTTATAATTCCCACCTTTAACGACGAAGGAGGGGGGAAACCTAAAATTGAAAAAAAAACAATTACACGTGCCTCGTGTGAGTTAACTTGTTGCTGTCGATGTTTCTCTACTGTGTGAACTATCAATTTCTCTTTCTTGTACTTTTTTTTCTTGAATTCCAATTAGGGCCACTGGAATTCAATGTTCCATGACGTCGGTGACCGACTAATATCTAAAAGGAATGTTGATAGTAATGAGCCTCATCAGAATGATTGAAGTTCTTAATTATATTCATGTCGTAATATACATTGAATTAAATGCAACAAAGACTGCTTCAACATATTTTTTTTTAAGGTAGATGATGACTGAATGGGAAGAACAATGAGATATCTAGAAGGAGCGTTCAACGGCATTTTCTTTCTTTTTTTCCTATGAAAGGGCTGACAAGTCGAAAACTTTTCTCTCTCTCCAATATAAATAATGATGCGAACTGTGTTGATGGATGATGTGGGCGGCCTTTCTTCTTCTTTTTTTTTTCGGGGCCATCAAGATGTCATTGTCTTCACAGTTGGGTCCAGCAAGAGGAATCAGAACATCCACCTTCTCTCTGAGAATGATGAAAAAGTGAGAAACATTAGTCTATGCCAGTCACAGCGGGTCGTCTCCCCCGTCAGTCCACCGAAAGAGAGCGCGCGGCGGCAGCACTAGTAGTGCGGTTTTCCCTTATTCTCTCTCTCAAATGTATAATAAATTTTCGTTTCTCTCAACACTTTTTTAAGAGATACACACCTTGAGAAATCCAAATGATGGAGGAAATTAATTCTCGCAATAAAAAACAGTAGAAGAAGAAGCCGAGAGAGATGCCATTTATTCACTCGGGCTATTGTCTCTTGTTTGTTGCTCCGTTTTTATTAGTCCGTTCCCGCCGACTTCCATCACACGTTTTTTTTACGATATGATCATTTCATGTACAACACCTTTAGATATACTTTTTTAATACATTTTCTCACTCGTTATAACGTTAAATCCCATAAAAGAAGGAGCGGAAAACGACTCGCCTCGATAAATAATGCGTCAAATGACTTGAACGGATCAAGGAGAGAAATTCCGGTTGATATGAAAAACCGCAACAAATTTATGACTAGGTTTTTACTCTTTCCGGATATACCTGATGTGCGCAGACATCACAAGGTCCCTTGCACATATAGTGAGTGATGGCGACGAGTTCAGGCGTCGGCATTCCTAATATATAGTCCATATAATCCTCAAGTTCTATTTTAAATATGACCAATTTATCGTTGTGCCAATCACCTTTCGAAAGTTTAAGGTCGACCCAAAGAGTTCACACGGCCGTCGTCATCTTAAAAAAAAGTTTATTGATGATCTTTACGACAGGAAACTGTTGAGGTGCAGCCCCTTGGTGGGTGATCGTGAAAATTACTCGACGATTACATACTCGTATAATGGAGGAAGACAACTTGTAGTACGACGAAAAAAAAATTGATATAAAAAGGTGCGAGAGAGTCATGATGAGCCATGATAGGTGCTGTTTTTCCAACCCATTTTTCCTCTCTCTCTCTCTTTTCATTATACGAATTAATTATATTTCTTAAGAGTTATAGTTTCCTGTCTGTCTTGAGAGAGGGGAAAAGAAAAAAAAAAGGGGTTGTTAATACGGCTGCACCTCCAGCAGGAGGTATTACACGTATAAATCCCCACCAGGTGATAGAGTATAAATATGTCGGCGTCGTCTGCTGCACGTAATATTGGTACCGTGAGTTGTTTACAGCGCGCATGATTGCGAGCCATTTGAATGGTTGCTGTAACCTTGATTGAGGTTTCCCTGAAATTTATATATAAAAGGTGTCGGACCGCAAAAGAGCTGAACAATAAAAATGAAAACTCATTAAGTGACAGAGCACGGAATCTTAAAAAGAATAAATAAATAAATCTCGTCGTCTTTTGTTCTGCCACAATCGCAATATTTCATCTTCAACTTTCATTATCTAATGAGCAGGTTCATTACAGTCCAGTACGTGATCAATCTAAGATTGAAACTTCTCTCTTTGACATCTGATCTAATTTATTACATTTCTTTTTATGGAATCGATTTTTGATCGAGGCAATACTTTTAGGGGGGTCTCTTTATTTATATATTCCTTGCTGTATCGCTGCGGTTTTCTGGAAGCAACGTCTGCTGCTGAATTCTTTGATATATTTACGATATGAGGTTTCCTTCACGTGGATAGATTATAGAGCTATATAAAAATAAAAGAATAAGGAAGAAGAAGAAAAAAACTTATATATATTTTTTGTGGAAATCCACGGGTGGTTCTTTTTTTTCTCGCCTCCATGATGCTGCCGTGCAACACCAATTACGCGGTAGCCAAGGATAAAACAACAGAGAAAAAAAAGGTATATAAAAAAGTTATCCATATAGTAGTAGTAGGAGGATGGATATGTCGACCACTAATGGAGGTATAGTGCCACATCCCCCATCGTCTTTTTGTTGTGTTCCCGTGTGATTTCCATCAATTAGCCTCGTTTAAGTGCGTCCGCTATTAGCTGCGTCTCGTGTCCTCGTCGTTCACCCACCGGGAAGCGACGAATTTTTTTTTTCTCCATCACAAGAAGCTTCTTTTTTTCTGGTGTCAATTAATGTATTGTGTGGGCTAAGACAACCTTATTATCTCAAACCTTATATTTCAATTTAAATTCTTAATTAGAAAAGAAAAGATGATTTACATTTCAGCAGGTAATAATTTTTATATGAACGACTTAAATTGCACGTGAAATGATGAGTACATAATACATAAAAGTATGTGCGGAACGTATGGGGGAAAGTGCCGCAATTTCATTTCCTTGTCGAGCACAAACCGCATTTTCTTATTATTAATTTCAATGTATAATTCAATTTTTTATTGCGTCAATCATAAAAGTTTCTCACGAGAAATAGAAAAGAAGAAGAACAATTATCTTTTTTACGAGATCAAAAGTTCACTTAAATTTAAGTCTATTTTCTTATTCACATTTAAATTGTCAGTTATTGGTCCACGAATATCAAGAATAAAGAGGAAAGGAGAAAATAGGGTTAAAGGAAATAAAGCGCCGTTGAGGAGCTTATTTGATGCCGGGACGACGTCGTCGTCGTCGGTTTGCGCGCCTCTCTTCTCATTATCGATTGACTGATTTATATCGAAGCTTAGATGCAGTAGGGCTTCTTCTTCTCCTTCTGAATATGGGCGTCTGCACGTACAGCACAACATTTACTCGGCCGGCTGATCCTCTGATTGCTGGCTCCCCTCTCGCTTATTCTTTTCGGCTCGCCTGGTTTACGATGACGACGTCAACGACGCTCATTTTCTTTCTTTCGTCTGAATAAACCAATTCGATTCTTTATTCTTCTTTTAGTTTGAAAATGTAAATTTCCAATCTCAAGTGCGAGGCTAATAATAAAGAATATTGGAAATCTACATTCATTACGAATATATTTAGTATAGGAACTTTATGCACATTATGCAAATAGAGAGCGTAACAATGGGACGGCGGGTCGATTGTTCAAGATCTTGATCAAAAGGTAGGCGCCATGGAGTGAGGGCATCATCATCATCATCATCTGATGGAAAAGTGTCCTCGTCCGTGTAAAAGCTCTCTCTCTACTCCGCCCCATAAGGTAGCACTACCTCGTGAACCTTCTTTAAAAAAGAAAAAAAGACGTAAAACATAAACGCTCTTTTTTTACGATCTATTGAAGAAACGAGCGCTCTATGTAGAGCACCTGCACTACACCTGATTGGATTTTTTTTTCTCTTGTTGATCAAAGCCTAATCATCCGTGAATTTTCTTGTTTCTCATCGTCATATCGTTAAGTTTGAAGACGAAGAAAAAAAAAGTCCCGCGCCTTTTTTTACGACTTGGAACGACGAGTAACAGATGATCCTGCGGTGCTGATATGTCTTCTGTGTATGTTTTTTAATTTTACACGTATAATACGCGTTAATTGCCTCAATGTTATTGTAACGGATGCGACGAAAAGACTTTCGCATGGCTGACATTTCCGCGCTGCGCGATCGTAAAAAAAAAAAACAGAAAAAAACTTTTTAATTATTTCTAATCGTAAAAAAACGAACAGGAAATCTCAAAAGTTGAGTGCATACTTTATTCCGGTTTATTATAAAAAACAAAGAAAAAAAGAAAATTGAATTCGGATAGTCTAAACTATCCTTGATGATGACAGTCCATTTATCAATCAAAACCATCTCTCAATATATATATTTTTTCGAGCCGAGTCATTCTCTTGTTTTCTATTATCGATCTTTTAAAAATAATCTTAAGTCATCCATCAATATATATAGTTTTCTTCGTTTTTAACTCTAATAGTATTTTCTTTTTTGATAATATAATATCTTAGAAGTGATCCTATATAAGCGGGGCCCGTTTAACGGGGCCTTTGGGCCGCCCCGGAAAGGATCATCGTCGCATACCCCACTTTGATTGGAGCGGTCAATGGGGAATTATTGATGATCAATATTGACGCTACGTGACGATCCGCCACCGCCGTCCCGGGATTCTCATTTCTTTTGTCAACGGTTTGTGCTGCTATACGCGTTATGATGTAAGCCATCTTCCCCCTTATATTCCACCAAAAGTTGGATATGGTTCAAATCCCCCTAGCATCTTGATATGCCCCACTGGCTCTATGCTCTTTTCTCCGCCTATGCTGCTCCTGATCCGCTGATTGATTTATTAGTATTGCTAATCAATAGTCTATATGGCCGCTCGCTCTTTTTTTCCGAGGGAGGATCTCTTTCCTGCTGGGGTGACTCGTCAGATTTACGACCAAGCCGCTTTGCAGAAAGAGAGAGAGAGAAAAAAAAACCTTTTTTAGATGAAAAGAGAATTTCAAATGTTATATATAAAGGTTGTGACCTGATTTATGTCAGATTATTCATGGGGAAAGGGCGAGAAAAATTCTCACTTTTCGACACCTGGGGTATCATATGACAAATGGGTAAGACCTTTTCTTTTTTCTGTACAGCATTGCGTTGGATTAAAGTAAGTAAGAAGAAGAAGACTTTGGGTCTTAATTAGAAAAAGTGGACATTGCAAGTATCAAGGGAAATGCTGGCCAGCCCAAACTATTGTGAGTAGAAGACGAGGTACAGTTGAGAGCAGGAGCGACGATTTGTTCCTTTTGGCTTTTGTTTTGTGTTATCGAGGGTCTCTAGGGCTGCTGAACACACTGGCCATTACGTACGTCAACGTCTCGAGCACACAATGCTTTCGAAGGGACACTTTGGACCAGGGCCGACCACCGCCTTTTTCCTCGGGATATCTACGATGACGGTTCCGGCGCCCCGGTACAAATCGACTTTTTCTTCCCTCCTCTTCTAGCTATTCACATCAAGATCCTTTTCTCTCTCGTATATTCCAATCTACGTTTTCACCACACATTGTGATTATTTGGGTCCGGCCAAATTGGATCAAAGTCGGCTATGCTGCTCCCGAGCGCCCCTCACCGCATCGCACCAATGTGATATCCCTAATCTTTCGCCTAAATCGCTCAGCGCAGCAGCTTTTCCACATTATCTCTATGTGATCCAATTATTCTATAATACATTTTCCTTCTTTTTTTCTTTTTTACCTTAATAATAATCAACTTTATTTACTTTCGGAATTCCGTTATGATGCCCTTGGCCAATTCCATTTAAAACCAATTAGGTATGGACTGTCTTTAATTGCTTATGAAATAGTTTCTGTTTTTAAAATGCTTATAGAGAGAGGCGTGGTAAAAGATGTATTCAAATCGATTCGTATAAATCTTCTCATTCTTGATCGCACATATTTATTTTTAAAAATTTTAAATTATTCTGCTCAAGAAGAAGGACAAACGCCCTTATATAACTACATTGTGCAGCAGATATGGTCTTGAATGGAATAGTTTCAACGTCTATTTATATTATTTCAGACGGATGCCCATTCATCCTCGTTGTGGCCGTTCGTCTAGCCCAGCAGGTGAATATATAAGACTTGATGGGTGAGCCTGTAAAAGGAGATGTTATAATCACATTATTTGGAGGTCCACAGTTGCTGTGTGCATAACGGATGAGCTTGAAAACAAGGTGGGTGATGCCAAGGCGCGCGCGTGCTCCCCGACATTGACTGATGAGCGACAACTTGTTCTCCATTTTATGTATACCAAAAGTGGTATTTATCAAGTGAACTGCTTCTTGCTCGTCAAACGAGTTTGACACTAGATATAGAATAAGTAATCCATTATTCATCCACGTCCAATCTTTTTAGAAAAGATATGACGGACTGGAATTCAAGTTTCTCAACCATTAAATAAAAAGGTGCTGAAAACATATGTGTTACACAACACCTCCTCCCCAATGATATTTGTGAAACTGTGGCGGCCGACATAAGTGATTTCATTTGTCTCCCTAGGAAGAAAAAAGCCGCACAGTGACAGGCGGTAAATTTGAAAACGGCCAAAGAGAAATCAACAGCTTTCCCCCCTCCTCAACGTGCGGTCCATTCATTGATATGGAAAAGAAGGGAACAAAAATTTCTCCTCTTGTAACAATATAAAAAAACGCTCAAGCCCAATGACAAAATGCCATTTGTTAGCGGAGCAGTAAAAAAAAAAAGACCATAGCGATTTGCTGCTGAGCGCTGACATTGATACTGCGGCTAGGATCTTAATTAGAATTTATTGAAGAGAGAAAAAGAAAAAAAAACATTCCGTTTGATGCGCCATTACACAACTAGACAAAGACGATTTTCTTTTTTCTTAAATATTATTTCCTTTTGTTCGTGTCCGATCTAGAATTATATACGTAGAGCAGACGGTGTGTCTATATAAAGTGTATTTATAGTACCTCTCTAACATGTGTTTACCGCACGAAGAATGGCACTCACCACAGGACGTTGGGTGTCACCTTGAACCTCATCATTATGGCTGTTGTATGATTTATATGGACCACGCCCATTTCACCGAGTCCGGATTGAAATGATGCTCAATGACCTCCTAAGTTTTCTTTTTTTTTAAAGAAGAAATGTATGCGAGAAGATCGTAAATAATTGTGCCAGAGAGAGAACTCAACGGGGGTGCCCCCTTCTCCTTATTACATATGAGGACCCATCAAGGAGGTACGAAGAAGAGCAGACGAGGTACGAAGAAGAGCTAAAGCGTCGGCTGCCCCTGACGAGAATGAATGAGCACCAGGTGCTTTTATATACATTTATTATAAATTTTCTTCTTCTTATACTTCTCATCCGCCATCACCTTTCATTGTCCTGTCTTCTAAGAAATATCACCGCTCGCTCCACACAACACCGTTTTAGGAGTTTAATTAGAGAGGGAATTTTCTGGTCCCGTTTTCGTGTGTTGTGTTCGAATCGGGTGGTCGTTATCGATCTGTTTTAAATCATTCCAGTTCTTGATTGCCACCAGATGTAATAAAGAGTCTGAAATTAACTCTTGTATAGTTTTCTCACGCTGCTGGGCAATCAACTAGAGCTAATTGAGGTGTGCTGCGTTCGAAGTGAAATCGTCCGCTTCCGGGTATACATACGCAACAACACAATGTCAATCCTTAAACTTATTTTCCTTCGTTGTGTGTGTGTGGTTAATTGAATCGGGGACTGCCAGAGAAAATAACACGGTCTCTTCTCTATAATTTGCGTCCGTAACTCACGTCTCGACCGCATAGTCCTGTTTTTAACAAAATCGTTCCTATTCAAATTTTATTTTTTTACACGGATTTGATTTAGTAAAAAAGGGATGGAAAAAATCAATCCGGAATTGCGGTTTTCAGTTTAAAATGGGAAGCGAAAAACCGCCCATCTGTTTCACACTTACACGCACTCGGGATCACGCACAGCTCTCCCACGCCACTTTGAATCTTTTTACGTAAGATTGAATTTTCTTTAAAATTATATATTATTGACCAATTTTTTTTATTAAAGAGGATGACTGACAAGCGTGAAATCATCTTAATAAGGTATTAGCGGCTTGAAGAGAAATTCTTGATTCCACCTTGAACTCTTGACAAAAAAGTTCTAAATCAAGCATTCAACACGCAGAGAGAGATAATTAGCTCGGGAACAACTTTGTGTCTTAAAAAAATGCATTAGATTTCTTTTGTGTTTTAAGTGTAATAAGTCAAGAAGACGTCTAGACTCTTCTTTGTTCCTCACAATGAGCTGATGCATAACATTATTGAATTTAATCTTCGCGTATAGTCCACTCACTTGCAGAGTGATTCATGTAATTTCACCCTGCGCGCACAGTAGATAAGAAGAAAAAAAAGGACGTTGATTTTCCTTCTTTATAATTTACCTAGCAGTATAGAGCGAGCATAACCCTATGCTTCTATAATTAACCGGCATTCATCATATAGAGGCCGCCTACTATCCTCAAGAAAAAAGGAGGAAAACGCATTTCGATCCGGCTCGCTTTATTTAAAAAAAAAAGAGAAGAGGAAAATTTATATAGACAGGCATCAACGTCTTTAAAAAAAGAAATAGCCTGAGGTTTTTCTCATCATCATCATCACCTGGCATTTCTACGTTCCCTTTTTTGATCGCTAATCAGGCCGCTCGCTCAGGGCCCGTCATATTGTGACTTATTGCCCATATAACCCTCCTCTCTCGCAAAATTCCTTCTTTTTTATATTTTATCCTTCTCTACGTCTCTTAAAGTCTCTGATTTATAAAATGACAGTCGTCCAATCAAGCAACAGTCGCTTCCAGGCTTGGTGTAAATCACACAAAGTAGCCGAGAGAGAGATTTTCTTTCGAAAGAAAAAAATGTAATAACAATCAGGCCGGCATATACAAAAAATTTACATTTTTTTTACGACTCTTCTTCAGCAAAGGAATTAATATAATATATATAAATCGAGTGGAGCGCGCTGCTACTCATTGGGCCGCCAGAAAGTCGACATCCACCATGATGTTCTTCATCATCATACAAGTCATTGGATTTTTAATCAACTCTCACGAGCTCTGCCGGGGCTATTTCCTTGATATAGTATACATATAAGAGAAATAAAAAAAAAAATGGAAGAGAATTCCTATCTCTTTCTTGGGAGTTCGTTAACCAAACGACGGCCAAATGAGCTCAAGACCAGAGAGAGGGCCCGCCAAACTCAATTATTAACACCTTCCGTGTCAGACCGCCATGAGAGGCCTCTTCCAATCGCAGGTGTGCTCTAGCTAGAGAGCATCAAGAAGACTGAGAGTTACGACCTCTAGCTCGTGAGAGATGATGAGCCTTCTCCCGAGAGCGGTCGATGGCGACTTGCCCGCGCGCATATTATTACATATATGAAGGCGGGGAGCAGCAGCAGCAGCAGCTCAACCAGTCAGAATGAGAAGAGAGCTGAGAAACAGGCCGTAAAGCAGTCTCTTTCCGACGGACCCCGGCGCACTGCCACTATATACCATCACATTCATAATGTGGCGCGCTAGGAAATGAAGGAAAAAGATAAGAGGGGGCGCGCTGTTCGGCTCGTCGAGCAAGTCTACGATGGAGGGGAGGAGGACGAGAGCGACTCAAAGAGAGCTGATGTTCCCATTATGCCGTGAATTATTGCTGTTCGATACCAAACACACACATACACACTGCGGTGGGTTTTTCTCTTTTTTAGCGCGGCAATGTTTGCTGAGCGGCCGTGTCGCATCCAATCATGTTCCGCTTCATTTCACTACTTTTTTCTGCTTTGAAGTGCGACAAGACCAACTGAAAATGAGCAGGGTTCAATTTTTTTTTCGTGTCACATGATTGCTCTAAGATGCTGAAATAGAGAAAAACATAACCACTTTTTTTTCAAATTTATGCGCCTTATTTACGAATGACTATGTGCAGCTAGGCGCCATCTATCAATCACAGGTTATACTAACTACTCGGAATGTTTTGAATCAGGCCGACTGTCATCACCAATTATAAAACCGGATAATCAACCGGTTACGTTTGTTTAGGTAAATGTACTCGTGCAGAATTGTGTGCTCTAGTAAGCTTCACGAACCAATTTGTTTAGAACATGGAAAGTCTGTAAATTTAGGCAGAGGACCAGTCACAAAACTCAAAGACCCTAGACTGTCAAGAAATCACAGTAAGTCATTAAAGCTTCATCAAAGAAAAAAAAAATGGTTTTATTAACATCTCTGCAATTTATTTACAGTTGAAATCACACCAGACTGCCAATTAGGATTTCTAAAAGTCAAGCTTCTAGGATCAAATAGGTGCAAAGCAGGGGGTGAATCACTCCGGCAGAACCAGACAACTGATGTCAAACATGGAGATGTTATTGAACTTTTAGAAAATCTGCACCACTATCGTGTAGAATTCAGTCCAGTCCCTAACTACAACAGTCAACCTTGTGATCCTGATAGTGAAATGGTTGGAAAACAGACAACTTTAAATCATTTCCTCAAAAGAAAAGATCCTGGTGATTTAGAAAATGTAGGAGGCAGTTCACCAGCTAAAAAGAAGAAAGAGGCAGAAACTTGGGAAGAAATTGACAGTGGAAAATTAATTGTTTATACTTCATCTGATATTCAAGCTAAATCCAAAGTATGATTCCAAATTTATTACTTAGAAAATTATTTTAAAACTAAAGTTAATTATATTTAGATAGCAGCTTTTGATCTTGATGGGACCATCATCACTACTCAATCAGGAAAAGTATTTCCAACCAACTGTCAAGATTGGAAGTTGAATCTCTCCCAAGTTCCTGGCAAGTTGAAGCAGCTTGTTAAAGACGACTTCAAAGTTGTCTTCTTCACAAATCAAGCAGGTCTGACTAGCGGCAAAGTCAATCCAGCCCAATTCCGGGATAAACTACGTTCCATTGGAGATAAACTAGGCATCCCCATCCAAGTTTTCATTGCTCCAACTTCGGGGATTTATCGGAAACCTTCTATTGGCATGTGGACTCACTTGATCGATAATGTAAATATTTTGTTTATAAATTCAAAAGTTTTACAATTTATGACTTTTTAAATTGAATTTTCAGGCCAATGAAAGCATCCAAGTAGACGTTTCTTCTTCTTTTTATTGCGGAGATGCAGCGGGTCGTCAAGAAAAGTGGGCTCCTGGCAAAAAGAAGGATCACTCTTCCGTGGATCGCTTATTTGCGCTCAATATCGGTCTGAAGTTTTATACTCCTGAAGAATATTTCCTTGGTCATAAACCAGTACCTTTCAAGGAACCGGAATTCAACCCTAAATCTTTATCGGATGGTTCGACACCTCCGCTGGATCCTCCAGAAACTCCACTCTTTGTAAAAGATGAGCAGGAGGTAATCTAGACAATTATTATAGGCGCAGTTATTGGGATTTATAATGAACTCTTATTTATTAGGTCATTCTACTAGTAGGGTTTCCTGCTTCCGGCAAAAGTCGATTTGCGTCACAGCATGCACTTCAATCAAATTACCAAGTTATAAATCGTGATACACTTGGCACTTGGCAAAAGTGCGCTTCTGCTATGGAAAAGTGCTTGGATAAGGGCCAAAGTGTTGTGATCGATAATACGAATCCTGATAAAGAATCCCGATCCCGCTTCATTCGAATAGCTACCGCTAGGAGGCTCCCATGCCGTTGTTTTATCATGAACGTCTCTCTAACTCACGCACAACATAATAATAAGGTAAGAGAGATTCTTTCGACAACATCTTATCTCCGATGATAAAGCCATCACTTATTCGAGAACAAATTCATAACTGATTCGTCACACGTGTGACTAGATAAGCGTTATGAATTTCATTATATATTTGATAAATTCATCACGTCTATATGAAACTTGCGAATAATGATGCGCCATAAATTATCTTCTTATACAGTTTCGTGAGCTTACGGATTCGAAACACGCCACCGTTTCTGGAATGATCTACAATGTTTACAAGTAAAATTATGCTAATATTCAAGGTCGCATTATTGACATTTTCATGAATATGCGCGTTGAATTTTTATATAGATCCAAATACGAAGAGCCGAGCATGGATGAAGGATTCAGCCAGATCGTTAAAGTCAATTTTCTACCTCAGTTCACTTCCGTTAAGGAAGAGTGCCTTTACAAAATGTTTCTACTTGAACATTGATATAATCAATCTTGGTCAAGGGGCTAAATAAACAATTCATGGTCATCATATTTCAATTATATAAGTTTGTTTTGGTCATTATCAGCAGGCCGATTGGTTGTTTACTCAAATCAAGATTTCAATCTTGCCTTGAAAAAGAGAGACTGATATTGGTATTTGAACCTTGATTATTACTGTAATAGTGGGTGCGGTTTATTATTGGTTCTAATGTGTTGAAATAAGGAATGTTATAGCCTAAAATGTTTATATAATGAATGCTTCAGAAGGCCACTTTTACTACTGCACGTACTTCTCTATACAAAAATCAAGGTCACAACAGTATTTTTGGCATAAGAACCGGTTGCTCTTCTATTTTCAAACCGGAGCACTTAGTGCTACATTGAAGCATCCTTCAAACGTAAATCAAATCACGTGCTCTTGTAATTTGGCGTACGTGAATAGTCCTATAACTCGCCAAAAACTTGCTGACTCGGTAGTGACTCGACAAAATTTTCCGCGTACGCAATAACCGCGCCGCAGCCAGTTGCACATCCATACCAAAGACATAGCTTGCGTCATCATAGAGGGAAAGGCATGGCTCCTCCCATCATACGTGTGTCCTCTTTACATAAAAGATGTTGCCATAAAAAAGAAGACATACATGAGCAAAATGAATTGTGTATTGCAAGAGGTGCGAGTTTCTTAAATTAGCCAAACTTTTTTCGCAAGACGTTGATCTATTTCATCATAAGTTCGGCAGATGGTGCTCACATGAATGCATCAGACCCCCCGTCTAGCAGTCGACAAGCGCGCGCATTCTCTAGCCTGTCTCATAGGGCAATGCTTCGTTACTACTCTCGGTAAGAATCGTACCTTTCCCTCTGTGAAAAAGAAAAAAAGTCCCGCCCTCCATGTGCGTTCTCATCGCCGGGTATACACACTACTAGACTTGGCCAACGAGTAGCACGTTCGCCTTGTAAAATGTCTGTGTTTCTTGAACGATTTCCGCACTTAATCGACAGCCAGTGAAACTGACAGACCTCATAACTTCTCTCTCGTCAGCTAATCTCAACAGCAGTTTGCAAGGTAAACAAACTAAAGTTCAATAGGTTATTGTTTTGTATTCGTGTCGATACTTTTTGGCTCTGCGCGTGATGACGTCTGAAATGTAGTGCACTTACATAAACCTACGGCAAATATCGATTTCTCGCGTTTGTTAGTCTACGTCGCCGCCAACTAACTTGCAACAGTCAGAGAGGGAGCTGTTTTCATTCTTCAAAAACCAACAGTTGTATCATTTGACACTACCGGCTTCATATAGTTGAACTTCTTAGCCGGCGCCAGCGTCCAAATATGGTCATCAACGATAAAGAATTGCCAACGCGGAGCGTAACCTTACAGAAACGAGGGGAAAAAAAAGAGAAGCGCTGTTAGCTGAGAAGACGCAACTTTCACTCGCGAGTTTTAAAAAAATGTAGAGAGAAATAAAAAGGGAGAAAAACATTCTTTACCTGCCTCCCCCCTTTTCTTCCCCTCCGTATTTTAGGAAAGAGCAAAGTCGAGCCAAGTTATTTTTTTCCGAGTTTTTATAACTTGTACGTTTTCTTAGTACAAAAGAAAGTGATTGACATTTGATACACTTCTGCATTTACAATTCTTCATCATGCAAAGTAATATTTACAGAATCGATCTTTTTTTGTGATTGCAGAATAGCATGCGGACTAGAATAAGATGTCATTCGACGGGAACTCGAAGGGCTTTACGCCCCTCCGCCACCGGAGAAAACAGCCGCCGATCCATCAGTATCCAGCCGTCTTTGAAGATACAAACTAAAGATGTCGTTATCATTGGTAAGTCAATATCGTCACGTGCTTTGACAGCTGACTTTGCAGATTGATTAAAAAAGATGTATTGCGTTTCAAAATTTAATAGGTAACGGACCTTCTGCCATAACCCTATCTTATCTCCTCTCCGGCAACTGGCCCTATTATAACGGTCCTGATGGAATGGGCCATCCGCCAGACTTTTTGCACGACAGACTAGAAGCGCAAGCCAATATTCCATTAGTGCTTCAAGATCTTAGAACACTTTCAGAAGTATGTATTGAACTAATCATCTTTTAAATACCATATAAATAATAATCTAATTATTTCAGGGCTTGGAAGGAAGATCCAACAATCCTGTTGCTCTCCTCTATGATATTCTGAATCATCCGGATGCGGATACTGGTCAAGATCTACCCTCACTTTTAACATGGAAGCACCATCCCGAGCAGGCTATCGATCACGTCGTTCTCGGAAGAGGTCCTCCTGGTGGCTCATGGCAGGTATACCACCTTTAGAAAAATTTCAAACTGCTCAAGGATTCCAGAACGGAATCGGCCTTCAACCCATATGATTTCCTATCTTTTTTTATGTCCTTGGGAGCTTGTTTTGTTTGTTATTAGGAAATACTCTTTAACCTTCGCTTTCTAATTCTAGGCCATGGACGGGAACGTTTTAACCATCAGTCGAGGAACTTGGATGGAATTGGCCAATTTGGAGTACCGCCAATGGGAAGAGATGTGCGCCCGGGATCAGCATAATACAGGAACAACAACACAGAAACGTGCATCTGTCGCCAATGTGGCTAGATACTATCACGACTATGTCGACATAAAAGGACTTCGAGGCAACTTTAGGGATTCAGCTCTAGTCACTTCTGTGAGACGCCTGGATCACGCTAGTAAAGGTTCTAAAGACGGGCTTTGGGAAGTAACGGGTCATGTCCGCACTTCTGAAGGTCTTGAAGAAGATTTCTGCTACGTGACCCCCAACGTTGTACTGGCTATCGGTGGATACGATCTACCCAATCAGATGAACGTGCAAGGAGAGGATCTTCCCTTTGTGGTTAAATCCCTACAGGCCATGGAGCAGCTCATCACTAGCCAGCAGCTGACCTCAAAGAGCGATCCAGTTCTAATAGTTGGCGCTGGATTATCCGCCGCAGATGCCATCATTGCAGCTCATTTCCGGGGCATTCCCATCATTCACGCTTTCCGGAAGAAGGCGGAAGATCCCAGCTTGATTTTCCGTCAATTACCATCCAACATGTATCCGGAATACCACAAGGTAAATTCCGATTATCTTAAATGTAAAATTATCTATTTAATCATTGAAATATTTTAGGTCTTCCAAATGATGAAGGATGACGGGAAAACGTATTCGGGATACACTCCATTGGAAGAGCATCAAGTAGTGATGATCCAGAGTGACGGGAAGGTGTTTTTACAAGGACCAGAATCATCAAAGAGAGTACGAGTCTCTTACGTCGTGGTGCTAATCGGATCTCGGCCGAATCTTGGATTCATGGACAACAGTGGACGAGGGTTAACGATCGACGAGGCTAAACCCATTTCTTGCCGTAATAATCCGCTGGATGTGGATTTGTATACACTTCAGTCTACCAAGCAGCCCGGTTTGTACGGTATGGGCCCTCTGGTAGCGGATAATTTCGTCCGCTTCGCTCAGGGAGGAGCTCTTGCCATCACTCGAGATATTCACTCTAAAATTAATTCACCGGATGTAAACCGGAAGCCTAAAACGATGATTCGACATGCCTCTTCTGCTTCCATTCGTTGTGATTTCCAAATTTAGTAGTCCTCCTTTCTTTTTTGGCTCACGCGAGTATGCGACCAATTATCCATACGTAGTTTATGGTTTCCGTTAAAACTTACGAACCTTCCCTGCTTAAACCGCTTTTTGCGCAGCTCTTAAGTGGGAGTCTTGCCAGCTGCCCCTTTTCTTATTAGACAAGGGCTTTATCATACTTAATATTGCATCTAATTTATATAACCTAGTCTTTATTGTGCCTTCGGCTCGCTCCGATAGCTCACTTTTTTTCTATCCTTTTTTTATTCTATATATTCATATACTCTTTTTTAATTATTATTAAAAAGTAATATTTACCTGTTCACTATTTCGTCGGAAATGGGCACTATTATTACTGTTACCCCGTGACGCATCGTTCTACGGTGCTTGGTTGCTATTATATGCAGGTCATTTACAATCGTAAAAGCTTTTTCAAGAGCTGAACACGAACGGTTTTATCGTTCGTATATATTTTGTAACTGATCGTTGATGATGGAACACCTTGCAAGAGAAATATGTTATCTGCTTGTATAATGTGTTGCACAACTAATCAATGAATCCCTCACACAACACCCCGTGTTTTCCCCCCTTTTTAGATATAGATTCACACGCTTTACAACCCGGTGAACGAAAAACCCAATTTGTGTAAAAGGTTCTATGTCTATAACCTAAATTTATAAATGTGTATAATATGTAGCCGGAAAGAACGTATATAAACATAGACCTCAATACACATATTAAATGGGAGAAAATTGCAATGATATAAATAAATTTGTTGATCTTACGATTTAACGGCAATCAGAATAATGATTAGAACTATGGTGGTGGCGGCCAAGGCGACGATGCACATCATTTTCCGGTTCTTTTTCTGGTAATTCTCGGCTTTTTGGAGATGAATAAGACCGTGATGAACTTTGACTTGGGTCTGCTCGACGTTGTAGTCTATTCGATCCAGTACGGTTCCTTGATCAGCTACCATATGGGATATTTCCTGTGAATGTGTAATTGAAAGTTAAAAAAATATTTTAAGAATTTAAAAGGTAAAACTAAAGAAAATACTTTGAATATGGTGTTCAGTTCGAATATCGAGCGGACGACATTCTGGATCTCTTTTTCACGCTGCTCTACAAAGGATGAATTCGCTTCCATAAGCATAAGTTGCTGCTGGTTCATTGCTCGAGGTTGCTGCTGCTGCTGGTCACTACTGCCGTTGTCCCATTCTTCGTAGTTCCACTGTTTAGTGGTCTCACCGAAATATTGTTGGGAACGCTCCTCACGAGATTTGATTTCTAATTTTAAATATTTGAAAAAATTATATTTGGTAATTAGAGAAAACGAAGATATTAACTTACTGTTGAGATAAGCGTTTTGATCACTACGGAATGTGTTGGATAAGTTTTGCAAAGTTGTGACGAGGGATGTAACAACATTTTTGGCGACGTTCGCTTCAGCTTGTCC
This sequence comes from Chydorus sphaericus, assembly GCA_030141595.1. Lineage (NCBI taxonomy): Eukaryota > Metazoa > Arthropoda > Branchiopoda > Diplostraca > Chydoridae > Chydorus > Chydorus sphaericus. The sequence goes on from CM057927.1 coordinate 7,312,309, forward strand.
TTTACTTTGACTGTAAGTGTTGTGTTGAATCCTCTTGATGCAATTGTGGCAGGTTGTAAACATCTGAAAATGGAGAAAATGTTGTAAATGGTTTTTTTTTTAAATAATAAATTATGTATCATACTTTAGTAATTTCCTGAGTAAGGGCATCTAATTTGCTTTTCTTCATTCATAGAGTCATCAAATGTTGGCTTCAGAAGGTGCTTGTTTTGCAAAGAGCTCAGCTCTTTCATCCGGGATTGAATTTTGGACAAGACATATTGGGATTCTTCCAAACTATCTGTCCAGTCTGGAGGTATCCGCACCTGAGTGGATCGACCCCTGCTATTCATTTCTCCTCCTTCATGATGAACTAGGGAAGCAGTATCTGATAGGGTCTATAAATTTTCAATAACAGTAGAGAAAAATTATGAATTTAAAAATGTATGAGCTAATATTAGATTTTACCTGCTCAGAGTAGAAAGTTACGACTCTGGATTGCATTATTCCTCATCAAGATGAAAATCTCTGTCAGGGTTCTTGTTGCCATTTCCAAGCCTAAACATAAAATATAATAATAACATAAAGCCTGTTGAATTTGAATGAGAATCAAACAGGAATGATGCAATTTTACATAATTTGAAGTGTTAAACAAATAGGGTAAGTTCTTACAGTGGTAGAAAATTTACTACGTATGAAGTAGCATTAACTTAATAAGAAATGTACTTGTGAAAATGCCGCCTGAATGAATTTCAAATTAAGTGTCGGTTAAATTTGCTCTAGTAATCCAAAATCTGAATGAATCCCTGCACCTTTTCCTTAGATCGGATTCTCAGCTGTTTTTGACAACACGGTGCATATTGACACTAGGTGCAACAGTGCCAGATTTAGATATTGAAGATTTTTGTCCGATTTACAATTACAGTTAATCAGTTATTTAAAAAAAATCGACGATAATGTAATAAAATCGTATTATTGAATTAAAATAGAATGATCCTAAGACTTCTTAGTATCACTCACTTAATTCATTTGAGTGATTTGAGTCACTATTCTAAAGTCAATTGCAAATTACCATAAAAATTACACTTTTTGAAGCGAGAATGAGACATAGAAGCTTTAGTTTTTAGTTAAAAAAAAAAGTGGTATCCGTTAACTGTTAGGTGAATCGAATGTCGTTTGCAAATGCGAAACCTTATATTGTCACAGTTATATGATAGTTTTACCGTGGTTTTAGTACCGTATCAAAGATCGGCAAGAATATCTGTTTGTTATTGTTTAATAAAAACTGTTAATGCGTACATCGTAATTAACGTGTTGAGTTTGGAATTTTCCGTTTGCCGATTTCTTGAAAGAGAGAGAATACATTATATTTGGAAATAATTTCTTAATTTTTTTTCATTTTAGAGCACGTATACGAACTTCCAATAGCCAATCATCGTTATTATACATATTATATATATATATATATATACCAACAATATTTCCTTTTTAAAAAAAATTATATTAAAAAAAGGTATACTCGGAAGTCGGAACTCAAAATAAAAGCTAAAAAGAGAGAGGAGGGAATTATAAATAGTGCTAAAACGTAAGAATAAATGGGGAAAATTGGCCCGTAAGAGGATCGAACTCATGACCTCCGCGTTATTAGCACGGCGCTCTAACCAACTGAGCTAACAGGCCCTGACTAACTGCATTTCGAACAAGGTTTAAGAACGCGATTTTTCTTTTCTTTCAATCTTATTAACCTTTTTGAAATCAACTTCCACTCTCGGACTCTCCTATAGGTTAAACCAACAGCTTTACAACATATGAAAATAAACCAATGTGAAATTCAGTGAAATATGCAGGGTCCACGGCTAGATTTTCCCTCCAGTTCTTAACAAGGATGTAAACGAAACGAAGCTATCAAAACGTAGAAGTAAATCAGCTTACGAATATAGTTGACACAAGGTTCATACAAGCTAATTTTTATACTATAGGATACTTTTTACAGAGAATTGATGGAGCTAAGTACTTAAAGACTAAGAGGCGTTGAAAACCATGGGTAAGCCCTGTCTGGCGCCTACCGGTACTTATCTCACACTACTTGGATTTTTTTAAATGTTTATTATTTCCTTTTCAAGAAAATATTTCCACCAGAATTGATCACCGGGATCGCGTCTTTCTTACGTTTTTTCCTTATCGTAATTATCGTTGAGATGGCAATTTAATTGATCATCCTCCTGCCTTTGTAGTCTACTTCTTAGAAAAAGAGTGACGACTTTTTCACCGACCATTAAATGTTGATCTATCATTATGTTTAATACTTCAATAATTTACTCTCTTTATTGACATATCAGCGGCGTACCTTAAATACACTTTGTGTTTAGCTGAAATTTAATTCTTTTATTGGATACAGTCGGCCACGTCGGTGGTAAAAATTATTTCTTTTCTACTTCAGAAAAAATATCGGCGCCACACCGTTCCATCAGTCCCTCTATAACATATCAATACAGCCCTTCCCAGTATATATGGAGCAAAGACTGAATGCGCAGAAAAATGGTTGGCCTACTAGTTAGCTAATCAATTAACTCAGATAGTACACGTTGTCAATTCACCAGTTTGTATATATTTTTTTTTAATACCCCGCGGAAAGTGCGCGGTTCTACAATTACGTACAGCACATCAAATGATGCGTGATTTGATTCTGCATTTAGTATATACCCGTTGCTTATTCAAAATGAAATTATTTCTGTAACGGTACAATAAGCAATACATGATTATAGTTCATATGATAAAGGTAAGTTAAGAGCTGCATGCATTCATGCGCATATATTTGTGCTAAAAAGTGGACGTGTCGGACGACACTTTTTCAGTGAGCGTAATACACGTAAATAAACTAAATGAGCAGTATAGTTGCGGCTGCATTTTTAAATATTTGAGAATTTATCTAATGAAGATTTTTATTAGATAATAAAATCCTTCAAGTGGGTATAATAGAAAATTAAAACTCTAATACGCGTCTGTTGCTTTGAAAAGAGCCACACTATTTTCTCAACTATAAAAGAAATTGTGGCAATACCCATTCCTATACCTAAAACCAAGAAAGCGCTCGACATTTCTACCAACTTGATTGGTTTCAATTTGGTTGCATCAGATCTCCGATTATTGTTGATTCGACACACGTCCAGGTTGAGAGTAGTACTCCATTTCTTCCAATATTCCATGAGGCCTGATTCGATCGCCTTTAAAAGACTACAAATAATTAAATTCATTAATTATATTTCTACATTAAAATCAACATCAAAATCAACAAAATAAAAAAAGTTGCATACTATTGGTTTACGGTAACAGTGTAAGGACTATTCTTCTGCAATACAAATGGGAACTGAACGGGAACTAAATCCAACGATTTTGAAATGGTCATTCGACATTTTCCATTAGTTTTATAATCGATGGCGACACGAAGTCCGCTCGAAATTGGTGTCTAATGTAACATTTATCATGATAATGATAATTTTCAAAAGAAATATTATAGATAAAAAGCGGATTTTTGTTATATACTCCAACGTGGGTACAGCCGTGATTGATAACGTTATAAGAAATTTCACTGTATTCTTTCGTGGTTTCATAAAATTTCGGATTCTGAGTGATCCATTCATTTATTTGTTTGTAAACAGCATTTTTTGAATCCTGTTGCATGGATTCTCAAAATGGTTAAAATAGCAACACCAATAAATATTAAGGTGTATTACCTTATTTGCGAATTTTTCAACAACTGTGCTCCCTTTCTGCATTGTTAGGAGGCACGATTCTTGGTCGAAATTGGCGACCAACTCATCCAAAGAGGTTGGAATCCGCTTTAGCTTGATCACAGTCAAAAAAGACGTCAAGGTGCTTGCATACAAGTCAATAAAGACTATGGTCATTAGAAGCCAGAGCCCCAACATCAAGCGGAGTGACCATCGGTACAAAAGTACACCGCCGTTTAACGGATTTCCTGAAATATTTACACATTTCCTCTCTTATAATGATTATTGTGTCCTATTTTTGCCCTATATATATATAGCCTAATAGATTATACCTTGCTGGAGGAGAATGGATAGTGCGTACATTGTTGCATTGCTCAAAATTTTGAAAAAGGATCCAAAACTTTCCTCTTTCAGTGGCAATTTAAATTCTGTTCTCCAGTAGCGGTAGAGAAAAATCAATATAGAAGTGAATGAGCTAACTGCTAAGGTTGACACGATAATCATAATCCAAATCTGCGTGATAGTGGTTGAAATTTTTTTTGCTGTTCTTTTTTATATATTTCTTTTCATGGTGTTACCGAAAAACTAAATGGTCTTACGACAGCCGTCAACCGACTCTCTTCTTCCGGATATTGACTTAAAAGGATGTAATTCTCTTGAAAGGCAACAGTAGTCAAATCGACTAATAACCTCGACCAAAACGGAACTATAGGGAAAGTTGAAAAATCCACTCCCTGTAGAATGAATAAAAACGAGGATTTTTTTTTTTACATTGGAAATTTATACATATATTTTTTTAAATCATATTTTAAAAATGACTTTCCTTCCTTTGCATGGCATTGATATAGGCCAGAATTTGGCCTCCTTTTTTCACATCTTCCGAGTTCTCCGGAATGTACTCCAAACTTGCAATAATAGTAAAAAAATAAAATGTTATGTAACTGTACATAGTATTATAACACTATGTACAGTACTAAGGATATATCCTTAGTTAACAGTATTTTAAACCTCAAGTTGAAATGCTGAGCTAGATAGTTAATAAAGGAGACGGTAAATCCTCGGTATGAGATGACGTTACCACTCGAATCTTTTACGGCATACATAAAAGGTGGATACTGCGAATTACATTAGGCCAAGTTACATTATTATTGAATTATTGTGGCTGTATGAATGAATATTTACTTGAAAAGCATGAACTTTGAAATGCGCTCCTCGAAAGACGTCGTCCTCTGGTAATTTATCAGCTCCGCTAGCAAAAACTCTTCCGTTATTTAGATGGATAACAACAGATACCAACAGGGTAACTAAGAATTTAAACATGCTGATGAACTTAAGAAGCTGTTGTTAATATGAGGCTGCGACTTATATGAGTTTGATTCATTTCTAGGTACTTGTTAAAATAAGCTGTGGTAACTCAGGAGAGAAGAAGACTACTGCTGGATGTATTATTGGTCTTTCTATTCTGATCCCTTTTTCACTTTTTGGAAAAGTACCGCTGCTGCAAATGCACTGATCAGGCAAAAATCTATCAATTATTAGAGACTCAGAGCTCGAGCTGAAGCAGTACGAAGCAATTGAATTAAAATAATAAACAAGCATGTGACGTATCAACGGATGTTTTGACTTTTAGATGTCCATTCGGAAACAGGGGAGCCACGCTGTTAAAAACTTTTAGAAAGGTCATTGACGCAGACTGAAAGAACTAAAATAATAATAGACGTACGCGTCATGGTACACTTTTTGTATCCCGCAGGATATAACATGATAGACTGACTAAAGCGGTTATGATGATAATTTACTGACATTTTATTTCCACAATATATTTATTTGAATATTTTTAAGTAGAAACAGACAATAGATTACACCTTCATCAAATTTTTTAGTGAAAGGCCTTACACATCTATAATTTCTTTTTTCTTCTTTTGATTATCAGAGCATCACGCAAGTTTGGAAGTTGAAAGGTAATCGCCAACTTTGGCTGCGTCACGGTTAAGCCAAGCGGCGTTCAACCGGATCGATTCAGCACCCTGCTGGACAGTTCCTTTCCGTTCCATGGGCAAGAATGCTCCTATCACAGGAAAAAGAAAATTTTTACACTTAAACTGAAAATACTTTAAACTCAATTAAAAACAATATACCTTGAAAAATGTTTCTAATCTCGGTAGCTTTCTCTTCCGAAGCGAAATGAGCGGTCAATTCTTTCATCATACGAATGAGCGGCGATCCTTTGAAGCGCTCATTGAACAGACTGCAATGGTCCTTGAAGAAGTTCCATGCCAAATCTCTCCCAGCTTTGCTATCTGTTAAGGCGTAGATGAAGTACTTCCGTATCTTGGGATCGAACTTCGCTCGACATTGAAAACGTCAAGACCTATTGAAAATAATAATAATAATGACATCGATATCAACCACCAAATTAATATCAAGTAAGTCTTTTTAAAAATACCTCTTTCATTAGTTTTTCACTTTTGACACTACCGAGGGCCATGGCTAATGCGATTCCTTTCCTTTTAAATTAAAAAAAGGAAAATTAGCCACAATCATATAAAAGAAAAATAAGCCAAAAATGCAGTCACACCTCTTGGAGAGTTGTTTCGCGGTACATTTTGAGCAACATTTCAAAAGTAGAGTGGTTGCTCGAGTGAATCACTGCTTTGTAAACAGCCGTACGGAAAGTCAGCCGGAATTTGTTCCTTGCCTTGAGATTGGAGAGCGAATCGCTTTTCAGCTTCTGAAATTACAGCAGGATCCCTCAGCATGACCATATGAGACAGCAATGTGCTGCGGAGTAACTTGGTGAGATGGTCATCATCCGGTTTAGAATCCCATCCAAGCTCGTTGGCAATTCGTCTCAACAACTGCCGACCGAAATCTTTAAAAGAGATAGTCACTAAAGAAAATTATGATTCACAAGAAAATGAATATTTACTTGTGAGCAGCTCGTAGTGCGGAGTATATTCCCAAAGCTGCAAAAGTTTATCAAGGCCGCTACAGATTCGACTCCAAACTGTGTACTGATCCTCATCAACGAAGGCTTCAAGAAGAGTCAAAGCTTCAACGGTGGATGCTTGACCAGCTTGAACCAAGGCGAACAAATCGTCGATGAGGCCCTAAACGATCCAGTGGAGCTAGAGTTTTAAGACTGAATAGGCTGTAACCAACGTCTTTCAAGGCAATCAGCTGAGTAACAGGTCCGGTAGAATCCTATTTGACCTGGATTAATCTAAAAGAATAATTAGTATTAAGTACAAAATAAAAATATATTTTAAAAGAGAATTACCTTGAACCATTCGTCTGGTTTAATATCATCCAGCACAATCTCGGCGGTCTGCCCTTCCTAGCAAGAAAGAATGGACACACTTTTGTAGGTGCGCTGGATTTTACAATCTCGATGGGGACCATCCACATTGAATTAGGTCTCATCGTTGCTTCCGTCGGCCAAAAATCGCTGCTGCTTCAACTGGATCACTCTCTTGTTCCCGGCTTCTTGGCGAGCAGAGACGTGGATGATAGGATAACCCATTTGTTTGGTCCAGCCGGACATGACGGAAGCGATAGGCTTTCCACTGGCTTCGCTGAGAGCTGCCCACAGATCCTCGGTGAAAGTATTGGCATATTTATGACGATTAAGATAGATATTCATTCCACGTCGGAAATCCTTTAGAAAAACAGGTTATTGGTTAAATTAATAAAAAATACTAAAATGTAACTACCGCATCTCCGATGTAGTTATGAAGCATTCGGATGATAGAAGCACCTTTCTTGTACGAGATGGCGTCGTAGATTTCGCCAATCTCATCTGGATGACTTACAGGGACCTGAAACGGATAAATACAGTTACACTTTTGTAAATGAAGATTTAAATAAATGTCATACTTCGATAGGATGAGAAGTTTTCAAACTGTCCAACTCGAGCGCGACCATTAGTTTCGTCATAACGAACTGAGTCCAGATCTTGTAGTCGGGAAATAGATGGTCGACGCAAAGGCATTCGGTGAACGAGGCGTAACCCTCATTAAGCCACAAATGAGTAAACCATTCCTAGAGGTAATAATATTATCATCATATTTCTATCATAAATAAGGTAGATAAATTATAAAACTAACCATGGTTACGAGGTTACCAAACCACTGGTGGGCCAGTTCATGACCGATGACGACAGCAACACTTTGGCGACGGATGGTGGACGTGTTTTCATCATCCACCAAGAGGAAAGTTTCTCGATAGGTAACCAAACCCCAATTCTCCATAGCACCTGCATAAAAATAAAGTTAATTTTCAAATATATTCTTTAGTAAATTAGTTGTATACCAATAGGGAAATCCGCTAGAGCGATCAGATCCATTTTAGCCAGAGGATACTCAATCCCAAAGTAATCCTTGTAGTAAGGCAAAACTCGAGTAGCCACGTAAAGACCGAAACGACCCTGTTCCTTCTTCCCTTGGGGAGTGTAGACGCGTACAAGAACACCGTCAGAAGCGCGTTCTTCCACATAGTCATACTGAAAATGTTTTAAATAATTAATTTAACATTAATAAGATTAATAGAAGTTGTATAATTCACCTCTCCAACAACGTAAGCCACCAGGTAAGTTGACATGATGGGAGTGCGGTCGAATTTAACAACACGCAAATTGGAGTCCGGCTCGTAAGTGGAATCCGACATTACCGGCTGAATAAAATGAGTGAATATATGAATTAAAATATAGTAGAAACTAGAAAGTGTACCACTAATGTTCTTACCATATTGCTGATTGCCACTCGATCTTTGGGCACAATTAACTTAATGTCAAATGTAGCTTTCACAGCCGGTTCGTCCCAACAAGGAAAAGCACGTCTTGCGTTGGTTGATTCAAAGTGAGTCGCAGCGCTGAAGCGTTCTTCTCCATCAGGACTGTCAAAAATAATTTATTATTATCTTTAATTTTTTTTCCATTAAAAAAAGGGGCAATGAAATATAACCTACTTAGTGTACTTGCTACGGTAAAAGCCTTTCAACTTGTCATTGATGACTCCTTTGAAGCTGAGTTTCAAATGGGCTGAACCTGGCTGCAGTTTAGAAGAGAGCAAAAAAACTGCTCTCTGATTCTTTTCATCAACCACAATCTGATTGACAGGATTTTCTTCCCCATTTGCTCCCACAACTGAGGCACAAGACAATTCAAGCTCTAATGAATTGAGAACAATCTTTTCAATGGGCTCATTCACCTGTGGAAAGTATTTAGAATAGCTACATAAAAAATGAAGTAAAATTACTTAAATGTAGATTTATACCTGGAGTGTTATGATTTCAGTTCCTTCAAATGACAGCTTAACAAGATCTGGTTTGATAGTTATCTCGTAGTTAATTGGCACGACACTTTTAGGAAGCCGTTCAAATTCGGTTTTTGAAGTGACAGGTGTCATTTTTACTTTCCTTCAACGTAAGCAACATTGTTGAAAAAAGGTACAGAGAAATTGAGTAAAGGAATAACTGAAAAAATATTCTTTAAAGTGAGGGTTCACTTACGATTATTTCTTTGTAGTAAAACTTGTATTTCTGTTGGAAACTGGAAACTGGATGCGAAAGCCGAAACTAAAATCACGGCGGACGACGGGACGACGTGAATTGTGAGACGACGAACTGACGACCTTGAAAGGCTTACGTTTAAAGTCTCGTAGATATTTTGGCAGTGTTGTCAAGTAGTCATTATAAAGAGCGCAAACAAACTCTCGTTAGTTCTGTGATTCTGTCATAATTTTTAAAAATCAGGAATGGTATAAGGTAAAGACGTTCATTGGATCCGATCTCGTTGGTTAAATTTATTACCCTCAATTTGCTAATGTAGACACCACAGTCATCATCAATCTGAAGCTCTTTTGCACGGCGGAACTGTTCCGCCGTGTCTCTTGTATGCGCAAATTCAAGATGCAGCCACCGTCTACAGTTGCTATAATGTAGATCTAACTGCGAGTACCATGTATTCTCTTCCGAGACATCAACGCAATAATGCAGTATAGTCAACTAGACATAAGAGATCAATATATATTTTTATGTAAAATAATATAATAGGTTACTTGAAAAGGGCGTACAGTTGATCGAGACATAGGCATAAGGACACCAAATTTCTAAAAGAAAAGTTGCGGCACCTTGACATCAAGCTTTTTGACAGAGATTGCCCATTCCTTAAATCTCTTTATTATAAGTTTTTTTTTTCAAATGAGGTAGATGCTGACTAAAATCTGAAAGTTTTTTGTTGCGGAAAACAGACAGGCGTCTTTTTCCGTTATTCTTAGGATCATTCGGTCGTCATCGCCATCGACTCATCGAGTTGCCCTTCTCAGTGTGCAACGTAGATATTCATATTTCATATGAGGGAATAAGAGTAGGCGAATCACGCAGAATCGAGAGGTAACTTGGTGGTGACGGCAACGGAGCCCGTTTCCAAACTGCTTAGAGCTAGTTGTGTAATAAGAATCTTTCCTAAGTTGCGCTTGTTACCCAGTTTTAATCAAGAAAACGGCTCTTCAGAATTAAGATAACTTTTTTTTAAACACTATCCAGTACTAAGCACTTGCACGAATCATATCGTTCGATTGAAACAAACGAAATTTCTTTGGATTATTAAGGAACGCTGTTGCTGGTTGGCTGAACATCCGAAACTAGACATATAAAAGTCACGCAGAGCCAACATCACACAGATTATGGTTCCTATTTATTTATATTTACTTGAATTTCAGGAATTCTTTTTCTTCTTCTCACTAACAGACACCGTTTTGAGTTGGGAACGACGCTTGTCGTTTTCATGCTATTTAAAAAGCATGATTGCTGTGATTACATGATAGTAAAAGGGTGTTTGATTGGATTTAATGTTATATTCCTCTTGTTGCTCTTAGAAGCTTATTTCCCTTTTTTGTCGGGGGCTTTCCTTTTTTTATTAAAGCTTTTTAAAATAAATAATATATTTATAATCATGTACCTTGTTACAAAATAAAACTTACTGTTGATGGTGTCGTTGTATAAAAGGGTTAGCGAGGATAGGGAAATAGCGCAACTATGGGGGAGGGTGAAGGGGTATTATTAATACGTGTTTTAAGTGTTATTTTGAATTGCGGCTGTAGCTCAAGGAGTAGTCGTTTCTGTTTGACGGTTAGTGGTAATTCGACATTCTTACGAGGTTATGTTTCCAATGTTGAATGTTTCTAATATAATTAGATGAGTTAACTCATCTGAATCAACTGATTCAGTGGTCTAAGAGCGCTAAGCATATTTTTTAGCATGTATCCTTTTGATTTCTCAAAATCTAGAAGCGTTTTTTTTTAAACGCAGATACTTTCGAATGCATCATTTCTCCAAAAGAGATATTTGAGCAACAACCTCTTGGTTTAAGTGTTACGTGGATATTGAAGATGTACAAATTCTTGAGGAAAATGTCCGACATTTTAAACTGGTGGTCCGATTTTGGTAAGGGCCGTCTATAAAGTATGCCCGGATATTGGAGGGGAAGGGAGGGGGTTCGAACACTTGGTGACGACAACGGCATCATAGCTTTAGTATCTTTTACATATTTTCCTCTTATATAAATAATAAATATAACATGCTCGGGGTGGTGAGGGTGAAGGATCTAAAACATGCTGGTAAAGCTTAAAATTTGGGCGGGAAGGGAACGATATCCATAAAATATTCACAGTGAACTATAACTGTGACTACGTAGTTAGCTACAACTCGCCCAACGTTATACGGTTCAAAGTGACTGTCCATTTGAGGATGGAGCTCTCCGTTCGCAAAGAATATAAGTCGATGACGGAAGACGTGACAATTCTTTTGTCTCTGAACAATCGCAGTGAAACGCGCATTTAGTAGCACCCCAAATTTGAGCATTTTAAAACGTAGCACGTTTTGGCGGGAAATTTTTAAGTCTAGCAGACGACGCTACCATTCAGTTGTTATTTCCCAATTGTCATGGGCTGATGGACGTTGTTGCCACGAGTAGTTTCGATATTCATCTATACGGTGTTTGAAATGTGAATGGTTAATTTTCGTATTGAGATCAGCAATCGCAATTATCTTATCTCATGTCTGGGCCTGCTAGTGTAAATGAAGAGCGAGGGAAATCATGGCTCCAAGGTTCCCATACCTGTACAAATAGCTCCAAACTTTTAGCAGGTGATCCAGATGTCAAGTTTGAATCATTCGCCCTATCCAGCATTCATCCTACGATCGAAGAAGATTTCGACAGTGATTTTAGTGACGAAGATTTTTCAGATGGTTCAAGTGATAACAAAGATGTCAATGACAACAATCTTGTGGGTATAGAAGATACAGATTCAGTGATCTGTTGTGATGAATTTCCATTTGATGCGCTCACACCAAAAGGTGATCTGCCCCTCCTGCCCAGAGTGAGAGAAGACATTGTCAGGTTCCTCAACAATCGCCTCAGAGAAGATTTCAACCGGCTAGAAGATGAATGATGATAAAAGAGTTGTTGCCCTTATTGACATGGATTGTTTCTATGTCCAAGTTGAGGAGAGAGAACAGCCTGAAAATAAGGGAAAACCAGGATGTGTTGTGCAGTATAAGAACTGGAAAGGTGGAGGCATCATTGCTGTTAATTATGAAGCAAGAGCTACGGGGATTACAAGACAAATGAGAGGAGATGAAGCAAGGGAAAGGTGTTCAGATTGTATTCTTTATCGCGTTCCAGAACAGAGAGGGAAAGCTGACCTCACAAAGTATTTTTCATTTATTGAACATCTAAATTTTTTCATACTAATTTTTAATTTTATTCTTAAAGATATCGCGATGCTGGTAAAGAAGTCATCGATGTATTATGGAGCTTTGGAGTTTGTATTGAACGTGCTAGTATCGACGAAGCGTACCTAGATATGACTGAAGTCGTCAATAAAATGCTTGCCGATGGTATATTCCAATCTTTAAAAGTAAAATGTAGATAATTTATAAACAGGGTTCCCACCACTTCTGGAATTCAGGGAAATCAGGGAAAGGTCAGTGAAATTCAAAAAAGTGTCTGGAAATCAGGGAATCAGGGAAATTGTCAGGGAAAAAAAAACATCAACCCTTTTTTTTTTTTTCTTTTTCGAAGATTTTTTTTTTTTTTGTATCTATATTGGAATTATTGAAAGGGTGGACTCTGTTGACATAGGAGTGGAAGTTTTTGGGTCTTTAGCCTGCTTGGAGAGAGTACCCAATTCAAGGACAAATTCAAAAACCGGGTATGCTATTTTGTCATCACAACTTGGCTCGACTAAACCTTTGGGTGCTTTGGGTATTGGAGCTCCCATGAGGCAACTGAACCGTTGAAAAGAATTGTCTTGAACAAGTTGTACACGGGGAATTGGCCATACGAGAGACGGAGAGATACATACACCACCCAAAGGGCTAGAAGTACACCTTTGATTTTCCCTTACGCGTACAGGTTAAACTGCCGTCTGTTTGTTTAGTACCGTGCTTCTTTTTCTGGTGGCACATTTTTTTTTTCTTAAAAATCAAGTATTTTTTATTTACGCTCAAATCATAGCGTATGCTGCTATTTGGATTTAATATAACACTGACGATTCGCCATAGTCGTTATTATATATTATATATATTATTATATATTTCTATATTTTTTTTACGGTTTTCGTCAGGGAAAACTGCCAAAAATTGTCAGGGAAATCAGGGAATTGTCAGGGAATTCGAACGTCCCGAGCTGGCGGGAACCCTGTATAAACGTCTTACTTTTAAAGGCACTGCAGTGAAAGCAGAAGAGCTGCCTAATACGTATGTAGTTGGCAGTCCGCCAGCTCAGCCGGAAGGTGATGATAAAGGTATAAAAATCTAAATTTTTGATTAAATATAAATTAATAATTAAACTTTATTCTTTTGTAGGCATAACTAGCTGGCTTCAATCTCTAACGGAAGATGAATATAACGAGAGAAATTGGAAGCTTGGTCTTGCTGCCGTCCTTTGTGAACGTATGAGAGCGGCAGTTTATGAGAAAACCGGGTTTCGATGTTCTGCCGGCATCGCCGTCAATAAAATGTTGGCCAAATTAGCTTGCGGTAACTCTAAAATATAATAAATTTAAGGGATTTAAATTTAACTATTTCAAAACAGGTATCAATAAACCCAATAAGCAAACCGTGATGCCAATGGAAGCAGTTCCCGAATTCTTTATGACATTCCCTCTGAAGAAAGTTAGGAATCTTGGTGGAAAATTGGGCCTTACTTTAAGAGAGGAACTGAACTGCACCACTATGAACGACGTTGCTATTCTTCCTGAGCGCGTTCTTGAGCAGCATTTTGACAAGAAAACTGCGTAAGATTCAATACCACATTATCCCTAAAATTTACATAATTTTGTTTTTCTTTTTAGGACATGGTTACATTGGTATGCTAAAGGTGTTGATAATGAACCAGTTAACTCTCGACGTCTTCCTAAATCCATTGGGTGCAACAAGAACTTCACCGGCGTGGCGGCGTTGGATACTCGCGAAAAGATTCTTCACTGTAAGTTTTTAAAAAGTCTAACTTACATAAATACTTGAATAACAAGTATAAATTATAAATATTCTAGGGCTGGAAGAGTTGTGCAGTGAAGTTGTGGAACGACTGGACAAGGACAAAGAAACTGTATGCCATTTTTTTAAAAAGTGATAATTTGCAATATCATCTAATCAGCTTATTCAAAATATAGAATCAGAGGACGGCGAAACTGCTTTCTCTTACTGTCAGACTGGAAGGAGACATCCGCCCGTATTCTTACACACGTTCGCTCCCTCTGACTCCCTCTTACAACAAAAGCCAAATGGCTCGCGATTGTTTAACCATAATGAGCAAAGAGAATCCATCCAAACAATCCAATATTTGGAATCCTGTCGTCACTTGCATTGGCGTTTCAGCCAGTAAATTTGTCGAGATGGGAGCTGGAGGTGCCGCCAATTCCAGGATCGATCGCTTCTTCACGAAAAAACGGCCAGAAACCCTTGAAGTTGAAGAATCTGACTCAGATAAAGATCAACTTATAAGCCCACTGGATGAAACTGAAGATAAAATTATCGGTGTCCAAGATGAAAGCACCCAAGAAGTTGTACCTCCAGAAAAGGAAGAACTCAAAGTTGAAGATGCTGCAAAGAAATCGGGATTCTTCGCTCGTCGAGCTATCCCCGTCCAAGATGAAAGTACTCAAGAAGAAGTTTCACCTCCAGAAAAGGAAGAACTCAAAGTCGAAGAGGCTCCGAAGAAGACGGGATTTTTCGCTCGTCGAGCCATTCTAAACAAACCAAAAGAACCTGAGCCGACTGCATCGAAAGAAGAAGTACCATCCACCAGTGGGGCTCAAGAGTCGGCCAACTTCTCTGTAAAAGAGCTGTTTCCTGACTTGGATAAAGTAGATCAAGAAACTTTGGGATTGCTCCCAATTCATCTTCAGCGCGAAGTTCGGCGAGCGATAGAAAATCACAGAGTGGTTCAAGAGACTGATAGTGAGAGTAGTCAGAGTTGTTCTTGGTCCATTTGTGGTACTTGTGGCAAAAAATTGATGGAGGAAGAACTGGAAGAGCATAAAGATTATCACATGGCTTTAGAGTTGCAGAAGGAATTTTCCGCTCTTCCGACATCCGTTGGTGCCGCTCCCAAGTCAACTTCAGGAGCAGCATTAAGTGTTAAAAGTAAATCTATTAAAAGGCCTCTTAAAGATTCGAAGAAAAAAGCAAGTGATAATGATAGTAAAAAAATTCGTACGATTGAAACTTTTTTCCGTAATACTCAGTGAAGTAAAGCTTCTTTTACACACCATCGTCAATACCTTAACCTATGATGTAACGGCGTGTTTTTTATGTTTTAAAAATTCAAGAAGTCGTGACTACGACTGTTCTTCCGTTCGTATATTATTACCTCATTGTTTCTATGAAAACGGAAAATAAATCACGAATTCAAATTGAAATTTTTAACCATCTACCTTTTTCATGGTTTTGTGGGCGCTATTAATCAACTCGCGTAGTATGAGTTAAAACTTGATGGGCCCGTTAATTATAATATGTAAACATTGAAATACTTAGCAACGCTGGTAATTTATTTATGGTTTTTATCAATTTTCTGTTCAGCAGATGTCAAAGTTCATTTATCAATACCCGACTTCAGCATTAAATTACATGAATAAGCTTTGATCTTTTTTTTCTCATTTTTTAATAACTCAAGATTGTAAATTGATACGTATAGCAACACTGTATGATTTTCTACCATTGAATTTAGCTGGAGGATATTTATGTAGTGGTGAGCAACTTTTTATTATTCATCAGGTATAGCTATTAAGCAATTTAAAAATGTGCCAATAGTATTTAGGCAATCACTTCTTCCATGCATACGAGATAGTTCCTACAAGGTAAGAATTACTGATTAAGCAGAATCAATGCGGATTAATATCTTAAAAAAAGGACCACAACCATATCGTAATAATTAATTTCCTACCTTGCTAGAACTAGTTTAAAATGAGACCAACCTCATTAGGTACGTTTTTAGAATTTTTAAGTGTACGCACACAGTCTACTTAAAGGATCTAGCTGATACACATCAGTCACCATTGGGCAATAACATGACGAAAGCGTACCTATCTATATTTGGGATTAACTCTTTTCGAAATCCGGAAAAAAACAACTTCATCATGCACTAGGATTATAGAAGATTACATGTTTTTGTTTTTGTTGGCGAGGGCAGCGTATACAGGCTTACAATCACGGAACAACTATAAATCTCATTCGAAATGTTTACAGAGTGTGATACAATTTTATTAGTCTGATGCCCTATATTTGTCTGATAGGACGAGTGTATGACCTCGGAGTGCCGAGTTGCATACGACCGTGTTCCCTATAGGCAGCAGCTTCTTGAGCGTAAACAGCAGGGTCAGCGGTCAGCGCGATTTATGGGATCGTAAAACATTTGGCTTTTTTTTAGCCACGTCTGCGGTGTGGGCTGGGTCCGTTCGTAACTAAGAGATAGGGCAGAAGTATATGAACCATTTCAACGGGTTTGAGTCGTTAGTTTACTTCTAGAACTCGCTGTTATTAGTTCAATATTGAAAGTTATCCTACTTTATTTGCATTCCTTGTGAGAAAGTTATTTTGCTTTATTTGTTATTGAATTTACATAAAATATTTTTATATTGTGTCAGGATAATTCATCATAATGAGCGACCCAGTAGAAGAACCAGTGGATTTCGATAAACTCGGTAAGTTTGTCATACAAAAATAGACTGATTAAATAAATTATTTACATTTTAATTACAGATCCGACCATCCAAAAGATAATAAATAAATCTAAAGCCGCTAGAGAAAGAGCGTACTGTCCTTACAGTAAATTCCCAGTAGGAGCAGCTCTACTTTGTGATGATGGTGAGATCATTGACGGTTGCAACGTGGAAAATGCTTCTTACGGACTTACAATCTGCGCCGAGAGAGCTGCTATTTGTCGAGCTGTAAGCCAGGGTCAAAGAAAATTCAAAAGCATTGCTATTTGTGCTCTGATGAAGGAACAATTCGTTGGACCTTGCGGAGCTTGTCGTCAGGTACTAATAGAAAATATCTCTGTAACTTAACTCTTTAAATTATAAAAACATCTTTTGTATTTTATAGGTGCTGGCAGAATTCAATCTCGATCTAGATATATATCTATGCAAACCCTCTGAGAGCGGAGAAATTGTCAAGACGACAGTTGCCAAACTACTTCCACTTTCATTCAATCCGAAATGGGTGTCATTCTCATAATTTACTTGAGCTATTGAAAAATGAAATTGTTGATGCATTAAAAATTAATAGAGCACATAATTGTATTTTTTTATGTAGTGGGAAAAAAATTAGAAACAATGATCCATTATTGAAATTACCAACAACAGAAAAGAACCTATTAAGGATAAGTCGAGTCCAATATGGTATGGCACCTTCTGGGTGGAAAAAAATCTCACCAAAATGGGCACCTAATTAAAAGAATAATTATTTAAAAGGGCTATTTTTATACAAATATAGACGGGGTTATTACCATCCTATGTAACATTGGCACAAGTTTTCATGAGATGTGGCTTGCTGGATCAACAACTCCACTTGATCCTTGATGCTAAGCGTTTTCTGACTGGCTTCTGTCTCATTAGAAACTTCCGCATCATTCGAAAAGTCTCGACCAGTCAGTTTGTCACGAACCCGGCTCACGATTGCCAAAGCTCTCTTATTCAATATCTCGGGCTGTGGGCCGTCGTTAGCTACTGTAAAATAGGAATGTTTAGTTTAAACGCAATCTAATTCAGAGATAAAGTAGGCCTACTTTCAGTAGTATCCGCTTTAGCGCGACCTACTCCCGTATTAAGCACGCTAGTGCTCGAGCTGACGGCGGCAGCGTTGGCAGTAATTTCCATACTATCGCCAACCTCACCCTATGAAATCAAAAGTTTATACTACTAATAATTTTGAATTGAATAAATGTCTTACCTGAGCGCTATTATTAGATGAGGATTCGTGACGGCTCTTTGAACGGCGAGTCGTTTTAGCATTTGCTACATTGTCAACCACCTAACAGAAATTTAGAAATTAATAAAGAGTAAAACCATAAACAAAATTATAAATGAATTACCAATCTCCAATTGAGGAGAGGGTCGTAAACAAATGCTTCCAGTACAGCCATAAGGCTGTCTTTATTTCCTCTTAAGACGGCCATGACCGACTCACAGGTACTGCGGTAAGTTCCCTCAATCCCAGTCACCTACAAGAATTCAAGATATGTGATATTACATATTTAACTCCAAAGTCTCAAAGCCATAAACTATAATACCTCCATGGCGTTGACAAGCATTCGAGTCAAGCGGAAGGGAATTTTCTCGGGAAACTTTTCTCGTGTCATGGCAACTTCGAAGCAATCACCAAAGTCGATGTGAAGAATTTTTCCACTCAATCGATCCAACATAAGATTTGACGGATGGCGATCTCCTAGACCGAGAATGTATCCCACCATTGACATGACAGCTAAAGATCTATTTAACAAAAAATTACGGTTTGAAAATTATTCACGTTATTATAGCGATTAAAAATATATACCTTGTATAGTTGGTTCTTCTGTCGAACCAAACTTCAGATGAAGGAGATCGCAGCCAGAGAATTTTTGCCAGATCGTCACCTTGCGTGTGTTCTAGTGCGTGTTCGAAAACTTCCACTTTTTGCATAAGCGATAGATGGTCATAATCGGGTGCCATCTAAATATTAAAACAATTAAATATGAAACAGTTAAGGAACATATAAAAAAGGACTAACCCGAAGCATGATACGATGCTCAATGTTTAACAGGATCTTCTTCTTTTCACGGTAATCACGGATCAGTGAATGCAATGTATCGCAGTGCGGTACCCAACCGATAAGTCCGCTGTTGGTGGAAAGCGGGATCACTGCGTACCTCTATAAACATAAAATAAAATAAATCTGAGAAAAAAATAATTAGAAAAAATAAATATTCAACCTGGATGGTCAAATTACGACGGAACGTTTCGGGATCGTGAATGAGCAAAGTATTGACCAAACTAAAGAGTTGCATGACTCTTTCATCCTGTCTCAAATCTTCGTGGCCTTTAAGAAGGAACATGTACTCTTTGCCGTTACTCCCAGTAATGCATAGCTTCCTAGGGCGTTGCTTAGAAGTGATGACTTGTAGAGAGCTATTCACTTGCGAAATCCTAATGACAGGTTGATTGGGAACGTAACTTCCCGGAATAGCTAATTCCAAGTCTCTGTAATCAACAAATCCATGGTAAACTGAATCTATAATACATCTAAGGGGTTATTATTACCGGCATAATAGAAGTTTTGGAGACACGTATTGAAGTTCCAGACTAGTTAGTTGAGGCAACTGACGTGAAATTCTCCTGAAAACGTGATAATAGAGATCCCAAGCCTGATTGAGATCCCTAACGTTCAGCGACGTTTTGTAACGCCGGCACCAATCTTGGGCTTCCAATAGTTCTCTTCCATAAGCCTGAAATATTAACAATTAGTAAAAAGTAAAAATAACTTATTTGAAAATATAAGAAACCTGGTGGAATGATGTTTCTTTTAGCGTTTGGGGGCCTCGTTCCAGCATGGCATGAAGTGGTTCTAGTGTCGCAAACATTCCGGATACGTTCCTCTCGCCAAAATAAAGGCGGGATGCTTCTTCCAATCCTTCGTGCCACAGTTCGTGCCACAAAATAGCAACACGAATAAGTTCTTCACTTACCTATAAAAGAGAAAAGAGTTAGTTTCTAATTGAATAATTATTAAAAAGAAACGTCTTACCATCACAGCTTGCTGGACCAAGATAGGACTATGTTCACACATGTTCTTCAAGATCTTATTGGCCGCATTATGTCGGGCTTGAAGAGCGGACTTGGACGCCACCGTTAAAGGGTATATCAAAGCTTGCGGATGAGCCTTCCCGATATCCATCAACAGCTGGTGGATGAGACGGCCGACCAGCTGTCTTTGAGTGTCAATTCGGGCGATCAACTGTGGGATCACTTGGAGCCAAGTATTGACGTCGATGGTTCTCACACCTTCAACCAGAGCTTCATAAACTTCCGGCCAGTGTCCGTAATCGAACCATAATGTTAAGAGACGCAACGTGTCTTGAAGTGAGCTTCCGTGAGAGAGCGCAATAGAACGGAAGAATCCCTGGACGGCTGGAACCGTGTAGGACGAAACATGTTGGGCAGTCTATGAGAATTACAATTATAAATTATTTAACAACATATGATGAATTACAATTCAAAAACTTACTAGTCCTTTATTCGTATTGTCACCAACCAAAGTTTGATTGATAGAAAGGTTTTGGCCTTTGTGTTTAAAGAATAAGACGGCCTCAAAGTTCATATAAGCCCAAGCGTGCCAGGCCTTATACCTATGAAGAGTTAATCAAGTTAAATTGAGAGTAAAAGGTAACTAAATAAATGCTGATTAAGCGAACCATGTAGAATCGTTTTCCGTTGCGGCAGCGTAATATTGCAAAACTGCAGGAATGGATTGCTCATTAATTCCTTGTAGATTTTCTTGCCACTGTCCTAGTCGAAGGTAACACCTGGCTAATAGCTTCCCTAATTCGTGCCGCTCCGGCTCTTCTGGCGTTGATGACGGTGTGCTGCTCGAAATCAATGAAACTGTTTGAGGATGAAGCGAGGCTTGCACGAAATGATGTAATTGCCTGTAATCAAACGATTTTTAAAATATAGGTTTCCAAAACTGTTTTGAAAAGAATTATTACCTAAAAGCTTGATCTTCTTTCTTAGCCATCCATAAATGCTTGCAATAAGCATAAGTAACATGCGGGTGTAAGGTCGGTAATGGATGGTCCGGATTTTGGGACGGATCCGTTCCTAACAAAGTCACTAACGTCTTTTGAGACAAAGCCTAAATGTACAAAAAATAATTTTTAAAAAACCCTTTCCATGTATATTGAATTAATAATTACCAAACGACCAGATTTGCGGCAGAGAGAGGAATACTTAAGCCAAGTTCGCATATCCTCTTCTGGAGAAATAACTAGAGAATGGACCTGAATGATCTTCTGCCAGTCTTCAACAATCCTTTGACAGCCCTATAAACAAATAAAATAAGTTTCACATCTTCTGTGTATGAAGAATAAAAATTTACCTGAAGACGTTGCCACCACATTTTTCGAATGGGAGCTCTCCTCTCCGGAAGAATTTTGTACTGGATGACTTCCTCCAATTCTGCGAGCATCTGCACAGCTACCATCGCACCGTAGGCTCTCTGGTAGCTCTCCCCAGACAAGGCAGTCAACTCAGTGTCTAACAAATCCCTAGCAGAGTCTATAAGAGCCTGAGCTTGGCTATATTGCTCCCTATAAGAATCAAATAATTATGTCTCGTTCTTATATGAATGATACCATATAAATGAATAAAAACATACTTATGAATAGCCAGAACGGAACGGAAGAAAGCTCCATCTTGGGTCTCTTTCGGTATGAAATTGACATAGTCCTCCATGGAGGACCATTCACCAAGACCCCAAGCGGCCGCTGCGGCCATACGAGCAAAGCGATTCTTCAAATCAGCGCTCACCTGTAAGAGTTTTAAATAAATCCAAATCCAAAATAGGAGGCTGTACTCAATGACAATTACCTGTTTCCAGTGAGTTTCAGCAAGTGTGTGGAGCTCTCCCCACTCACAGAGCGCTTCCAAGCACCTCATTTGACCGAGAACTAGCTCGGAATCTTGGGTAGGCTGTTGCGATTCACTCTCTTTCTCCCGATAGGCCTTAAGAGCCTTGTCCCAGTCATGAAGTTTTTCGTGCCAACGCTCTTGCACACGAATTTCTCCTTCGTGTTTCTTTTTAGCATAATCCAAGAGCCCAGCAGCTGCTTCTTTTTGTTGTAACTTGTTATTGATTGATATCAATGACTCCAAAACCTAAATTTCCAGCATTCAAGTTAAATCTGGTTCTAGTATAAGTCGAACAGTTGATTTACTTGAGCTGTTGGTGATTCGTGAAATTCCGCTTCTTTGTAATGAAGTGCTTTGGCATAAGCACGGCACTGCATTGCCCTCTGGCCCAATAATTTAGGATCTAGCGGAAGAGGACCCTTTTCGCAATGTTCCATGAATTCCGCAAGGTTCAAAATAGTTTGCGTAATTTCAGGGAGATCAGGGACTCTCAATGCCTGTTCCAAGCTCTTAACAAGCTCGTTCTGGTGCTGCTGACTCAATTCTGTCCAGCAGGAAACGAAAGCGGCGTTGAAGAGATCTCGAGGAAGTTGGACGTAAGATTGTCCAAGAGCCCAACAAGAGCGGAGCGGGGGTGAAGGCGATTCTTTCAACATTTCAGAGCTCAACCGACGAAGCCATTCGAGCCAGTCGTCTTTAGATACTCGACGAGTGGCCGTCCAGGCTCGTTGCAAGTTATTAGCTGCTACATGCAACTGAGATTTAAAAGTTAATTAATCAAATGAATTCTTCACGAACCAGCTTATTTAAATGCCTTACTCGTTTCACGGCAGTCGTATCTGAAGAGATCAATCCTTCTTTAGGTTTCGATCCACCTCTTCTTTGTCGAGCAGCAGATAAATCGTCCTCATCAAGCGAACCACCGCCCTAAAAAACACAACATAAAATCAAAACATTATAAAATCAGATAATAATAAATTGAAAAAAACAAAACAAATCAAATTACATTCACAATCTTGGCGACTAGGACGTCATAGCGCTGATGCTGGATACGATTCCGGTTCAGAGTTTTCTGGACCATCGGAACAAAGATGAGGTACTTTTTCCCTAACTGAGCCACTAGAGATGCAAGGGTATCCATAGCAGCCGGCCGAAGTTCCGATGTGTTTTCTATGGAGCGGACCAGTGGCTGAATAATGCGAGACGCAAAGTCGCTCAGGTCTAGCGTGTCGCAAAACAGATCAACCGTTTCCAGTGCTGTCCGACGGACGTTGATGTTGACATCGATGGCATCAAAGAGTTTCACAATGGGTGGAAGAAGGAGATGGAGGTAGTCTTCTAAATTGCTGCCAAACTTTTGAACTGCTTGCAGCAATTTGCCTAGAATCCAAATTGATACATTACAAAACTTACTAACTATAAAAAAATTGTTGGTTTAAAATATTACCGGTAACGCTACGATCCTTGCTTGCATCGTGAGTTAGAACACGAAGAATCAATGGTACCAGATGTGGTAAATACATTTTGAATTCGGCACCTAGAGCCATAGCAACATGCTCAACTAGAAAGATGATCGTGATCTGGAAGGGGCTGTTGACTGTCCAGTGCTCCTTAACCAAATCCAAGATTTGATCCAGATATGGGCGGATATGCTGCTTTACAATCGCAATAAGGAAACCCAACTGCTGGAACAAAAATTCCTTCAGCGACACTTCAGTCAATGGAGTGAAACGGACTACATTCACAAAGCTTGGGACCACCTTTAAAGAGGTAATAGATTCAATTAGTATTTTTTTAACATTCGAGATTATAAAGGAACATTACTTGTTTGATATAGGGAACACAGCGGACTCCCAAGGATTTGAAAATGAACATAACAGCTGTAACGACAGTATTATGATGTTGGGAAAGAGTTTGGTCCTTAACGACGCGCATTAGAGTCGCAATGGCAACGGCTGGATAAAACTCTTCTAGACTCGAATAGTTCATATTCACGAGCATTTCACTGGCGGAGGAATCCATCATTACATCTGCATCCCGCCCGTCTGACATTGACATAACAGCACTTGAATCTCCCTATAATGAATCCACTCTTTTAAAAATGCCTCAAATAAATAGATTAGTTTTCATTCATACCTGTATGTCTATGTGGCCTAAATTCATTTTGTGTTTGTAAGGATCCAGTGCTCCTAGAAGCCCAAGAACGCGAAGAGTTTCACGACGAATGGAAAGGAGTTGCTCTGTCTTTAAAAAGCTGAGTAGTAGTTCGAGTAGAGTCGGGAATTCTTGATATGGTTGGATCACGCACCTTTAATTTAGAATATAATGTAAACAAAAAGAAATAGGCGATAAGAAATGCATTTAAAATCTTACCCTGTGCTTTCAATCAGCTGGGCAAGGGTCCAAAGAGCGACTTCTCTCTTTGCAGGAAGACTGGCATCGGCCAGCATGTCTAACAGCAACGGCAATAGCTCCGGACTCCAAAGCCTCATTTCACTCTCTGATACTTGAGCAAGGTCTCCGATGGCTGTCAAAACTGCGATGGTTACTCCAGGATTCGGATCATTCTCTTTCAATTTCGGTACCAAAACTAAACACACAAATAAAACAATTAGTTTGCGAAACTCAATTTAAACAGGTTTAAAATAGTACTTTTAAGAATTGGTTCCATGTAAGGTTTGATGAGTCTAGGAGCAGAGGAGACAAGTCGGCCCAATAACCTGGAACTCTGCTCTTTATTTCGGCCCATCCCACTGTGTTCCAGCTCTGTTAAAAGCTGAATAAGTAATTTACGAAGAGCCGGCATGATATAAGCCGGATTCATTGAGGAAAGGTGGCCAATAATGCAAACGGCCATCTCCCGAATTTCAAAAACTTCATCATTGAGCGCCACAGTTATGGAAGAGAGATTCTCCGCCAAGGCTAGGTACGAGTAGAAGTGGGGATCTAAGCTCGCAAAGACGCAATATCGAACTGAAGCATCTGGGTCCGTAATAGCGGCCGTTAAGAGCTTCCCAAGCACCTCAGCTACGGCATTAGAGACTAGTCGTACACCGCTGCTCCTCAGCGGTTTTTTCTTTAATTTGATTGACTCTTGTAAAGCGCACTTAAGGAGTTGACTGCACGTCCGAACAGCTTCTAGTCGAACGGCGCGTTGCTCACTGCATAAGAAATTATCCGCACAATGACGTACGAACTGTAGCAGCAGAGGTTGCCCTAAATAACAGTAAATATAGAGCTTATTAATAAAATTACTAGATATAAATCAATTTGATAGAATCTACCTTGGAAATCAAAACTTCCAAGAGTTCGTAGAGCCAAAACAGTGCTGTTTACGTCATCTCCAGCAGGTGGTAGAGGTTGTAGAGCGATAGGAGTTAATGGAATGTGTTTGGGCATTCCTTTAAAACAAAAAAACAAGTTAATAAATGGACTAAGAAGGTATAATAGAAGGTTATACCTGGATGGCGAAGAGGTTGATGCATCAAAACAAGCGAGAGCATTCGAAGTAAGCCCTCAGCGATGTCTTTTTTCAAGACCGGAATCCTGGATGCAAGTTCACGGAGACATGTCGTCAAAGCCGGGCTCAATCCAACTGAGAGCATAGCTTCAAGGAGATCTTTAAATTCTCCAGCCAAGTGAGAACGACCTACTGCTCGACCTAAGAGGCTGATACAGACAAAGACGGCTGGATCCGGTGGAGCTGCACGTTTTTTAGTAGAGGGATCCTATAAGAAATTTAAAAAATTTTAAAAATGAGTATTTCCATAATTCATAAATATTATTTGAAAATTACCTTGTGAGGAAGACTGGCAGCAATAAATTCGATAATTTTTGGCAAATATTTAGCAATGTCTCCTTCGACACAGACGGCCAAATAGCCTATGGTGACGAGAGCTAATTGCCGATCTTTGTCTTTGCGCTGAAGACATGTCAGCAAGTATGACATTGTCGATGTTAAATACCTAGCATAAAAATAAAGTTGAAGTTGAATTTATCACAAGAAATTAGATTGCAATATTATTACCGCTCTGAAAATCGCGCTCGATCAAAAGCGGCCAATCGAGGCAGAATGGCCATCAGAGCAGTTTGAACATGAGCACTACGAGAGAGACGCTGTCCGAGCGTATTGGCACATATGTCGTCAAAGTGTTCCGCTGTAAGTTGGCGGCAAGCGGCACTCTCGACAATAGGATACTAAATCACACACAAAAAAAACTGTTTAGCTAAAAGATGACAAAGTATAGATTTCAAGTGATTACCTGTTGGGGCAGCACAATGGAAAGCGGTGAAGCTGCATTGGTCATCCGAGATTGAGCAACGTGACCAGGAAGAGGACGAAAATTATTGCTGAAAAGCGCTGGTGTATTAATCAACTCGACAGCACCGTTTGGTAGAACCCGAGAAGATGTCGATATCATAGAGTCTTGGACAGACTGTGAATGGAGTAAATTCAACTCTTCCAGGTCAGCCAAGAGTCGTTCTCCTTCAGCGTTTGAACAACGAAGGAGCTCTTGCAGCACCAATAAAGAGCCGTGAGATCGATCATCTTTAGTCAGTCCTTTATCTTTGGCTAAAGGATCTTCAAATCCTTGTTGTGCTTCGTCGAAGCATTGCTTATACCTGTAAAAAATATGAAATTTTAGTATGTCATTTATAGAAAAAGAATGGATTAAAAGTACTACCAAGTAGGGCGCTGTGTTTCTTTCGTTTCTCGCTGTGAGGTAACAACCAAAGCGGCACGTAGAGCAGAAACTGCTCCTTCACGAATTATTGACTTTGAATCTCGGACGGCGTAAAAAATGACGTCGAAAAAGGTCTGAACTTGTTGGAAGAAAAAGGTCGGCATAGATAAAGCCAATTCCCGCAAAACCAGAACCTAAAAAATACAATTGAAATGATATAAATTAGATTTAACTTCCATTTTTAAAGTTAAAAATTACGGCTGCATGTCGACGGCCTTCGTTACGCTCAGCGCTTAACCATTCAAAGGCCCTTTTAACTTCAAACTCAACATATTCAGCAGTATAGCTCCCAGAAGCCTAAAAATATAAAGTTTTATGTTTAAAATGGTAATGGGATGAAAAATATATATTAATTTACCAGGGTAAGCTTGCCAACTGCTCTAGCAGCAAGCTCCATGACCACCACATCTGGTGATGGCAGTAGATTTCTCAGATAATTGACAAACCTACTCATTCGGGCATTTGTGTTGCCCACATCTACCCTGAGTAAACTGACTATGGCGAGAATACCACCCTTTTTCTCATTCACATCAGAACTTGAAAGCATTTCAAAGATGTGGTGGTTAAGCTCTTCAACAAATGAGACAACATCTTCTTGCATGGCCTCTCTAAGCTCAGACGTCACCTAAAATATTTGAAGAAAAAAAAAATGGTTTTAAATTAGTAGGCCTTTTGAATATTTAAGATTTCTTACATAATGATGTAGATCTCTGGCTGCTTTCAGGCGTACTTCTTCACTTCGAGACTTGAGCCCAGAGACAAATTGATGCATAATAGCATTTGCCATTTTTTAATTATTTTAATAGAGAGCTGGAAAATATAAATATAGATAAGCTGAATGTATCAGACCCATGTGGTCCAAGGCTAAATTTTAAACTTCTAAAAAATTCATACCTTATAGGGTTTGGGGTTACTAACTAGTACTTTTCACATTTGCGTATTCGCCAATTAAACTAACATCCAACAAAAACTGATCATTAGATATTGCTTTCCTTATTAAACGTAAAATTAAAATGAATGAAACACCCGGTGAACAGCCAATAACACTTGTCAACAACAAACATTTCCTTGAAGCGATGCTGGCGACATCTGTGTTTCGAAATTTGGCTTTGCGAATTTAGCGTGGCTTTTCGCCTTTTCGCGTGGCTTTTCCCTCTTTTAGATCGTTATCGTTTCTTGGCTGCCTTCCTCCTTTCTTGTGATAAATCTTTTGAGTCGCTAACCAGTCTCCTCTTTTTATTTTTGCCAAACAAACACAGCTCAATGGCCTCTTATCTGAAGGACGGAAGGGATCAATTATTCCCTTTCTTATCTCCTTCTTTAACTTTTCCATATGTGACCCTTCATTTAAACATTGAAGATAGCAGTACCGATAATTGGTAAGAAAATCAAAGTATAGACAAGCACTCGGGTATGAGATATGTACTTTCCAACCAAACACCAATGATACAAAGCTGTTTGACCATATGTCCACCTTCAAAATGATAAACGTAGGGTAGAATAAGTGAAAAGAAAGTAGCCGAAGGAGAAAAAGATAAGTAGAAGAAAAAGAGGATCCTAGTTGTTGAAAACCATGCTGGTAAAAAAAGACTACGTTCCGTTTTCTTCTACAGTATATACATAAAAAATTGCGGAAGTGTGCGAAGTCCCATCAAACTTGGTGCACTTTTCTTTTTCAAAGGCCCCGCCAGTACTACTAAACCCATCGTCCAGTGTGTAGAAATAATTGAGGTGAGACAAGTATAGAAAGAAAGAAAAAAAAATTATTATGAATTAAGTAATTAAGACGCTGTCCGTCCAAAAATATTAAACGGGTATTAATGCACGCAGATGTCATCACAAATCAGTAGAGCTGAATCATGGAGTCACGTTCTTTCCCAACACCGATCCACCGTACTGTAAAGTTCAAACATTAAAAATTAAAGCTGATTGAAAATATTTTTATAATGAATTATTTGTTACCGGGGAGCTCGAGCTTCTCTTCAATCAGTTCGACATACTTCCGCGCGTTCTCCGGCAGGTCGTCAAACGACCTGACATGTTCTGTCGACGTCAACCAGCCCGGCATGGTGATATAATCAACCTAAAAATAAAAGTTCTGTAGAAGAAATTTTTGATTAAAGGTGGAGATCCAAGTTGTACCTCAACTGCAGCCAGTTCAGCCGTGTTAGTCGGAAAGTGGTGCAGCTCTTTGCCGTTCAAGCGGTACGAAACTCCGATCTTGATCTCGGGCAGGACATCCAAAATGTCCAATTTAGTCAACGCTATGCTGTTGATTCATAAAATACATCCATTAGTTGAAAACATAATATTTTAAAATAAGATGATTAACTTACGCAGTATAACCGTTCACCATGTGAGTGTGACGTAGAACGGCAAGATCTAGCCAACCACATCGCCTTTTACGCTTTGTAGTCACACCGATCTCAGCTCCACGTTTCTGAAGTAGATCTCCAATATCCTAAATACAATATAGATTGTCAGAATGATAGAGTAGATGTCACAGTTTTAATCAACTTACGTTCAGTTGTTCAGTGGGAAACGGACCGTCTCCTACGCGAGTCGTATAAGCTTTTGCAACTCCATAGACGTCACCAATAAAGGACGGCGGGAGACCGAGTCCGGTGCAAACACCACCCACGCTGCAGTTGGATGACGTGACGTATGGGTACGTACCAAAGTCAATGTCAAGCATGGCCGCATTCGCTCCTTCAACCAAGACAGTTTTTCCAGCTTTAATGGCAGTGTTGAGGTACGAGATGGTCTCGACTACAAAAGGACGGACTTGCTCAGCATAGCCCTTGTATTTCTCCAGTTCATTATCAATATCGACGTTGAGATCAGGCAAAAGGCGCTGATACGTCGCTACAAGAGTGCGAAATTTCTCGGAAAATGTTTGAAAATCTCCTGTAAAGGGATAAAGTATTACACCTCAAGTTGAAGTCTAAAAGGTTATGAGTGATAAATTACCCAACAAATCGGCAATACGGATGCCGTTGCGAGTAGCTTTAGATGAGTAGACTGGTCCAATACCCTTCTTGGTGGTTCCAAGGGATTTGCCACCTTTCTCTTGCTCCTGTAGGCCATCAGCTTGCTGAAAAAAATGAATGGTAATATATTTCTGTCACTTCTAAATAGTGAATTATTTTATACCTGATGGAGATCAAAAACCAAGTGGGCACGATCAGAAATGAGGAGACAATCCCTGAGGTGCTTCAGACCCTTGTCTTCATTCTTCTGCAGTTCCTCAAACATTTGTGGCAAGTGAACCACCACACCATTTCCTGAAAAAAAAACTATTAGTCTAATTCCATGACAATTACATGTTAATTAATTACCAATCAAGGATTTAGATTTTGGGTTGATGATACCGCTGGGAAGGAGGTGGAAATCATATTCCTTGTCACCAACAACAACTGTGTGCCCAGCATTGTTGCCTCCCTACAAAATGAGAAAGAGTAAAATAAAAATATTGTTAAATAAATATTTTTCTCAAGTCATACCTGGCAGCGAGCCACGATGTCCATTTCGCCAGCGAGTAAATCGACCACTTTTCCCTTGCCTTCATCTCCCCATTGGGCGCCGAGAACAACCGTCACCTTGTTGCGGATTTGGTTGGCTTCGTGAAGCCGGGGCCGCTTCACTGCCCGGGTAACTTCAACGTCCTCATTGTTGTTATGTCCGTTTTTCTTCTCTCCGGCGCCATTCAGCAATGACGCGTCGCTCATCTTTCTGCCAACAGAACACCGAGAAAAGAATGGATGGTGCAATCAGTCCACGTGGGTCCCCTACAGCCTTCAACGAGCCGTATGCAAGCGTCTCTGAAAGAAGATACTCTGTCGTCAGCTCGGCTCAACAAGCTTGCCGGGGGAAATCAGCTGATCGAATTAATCTCGGATAAGTCGAATTTATCTTCTTATGCGAACATTAATGACTCATTCGTAAGTTACTTGGTTTCATTTGCGAAACCGTTTTATTTTTTAATATGAAGAATGATTAATAGATATTTTTGCAACGAAAAAGTTAGGCTTTTAAAAAAAATCATACAAGTAGTTCACAGTCTTGCTGATAGGGGGCGAAATTCAGCGGTCTTTTTAAAGATGCATAAACAAACAATACGTAACGTAATGATTGATCGATTCAATCGAATTTCCATTAAGTTAATATTCTGAATACATTTAGACCAACATATTCAATAATACATCAAAATGCTATACACATACGTCTGAAAAATATGTCAAAAGAAAAACTTTGTCAAAATCAAGCTTTAAAAAGTTATTTCTTACCGACATTTGTTTAAATCCATATTACATGACTCATTAAATGTTAATCATATTACTAGGCTACTCAGCTTTTGTAATAGTCACGTTGATAAAAAAAAGGAAACAAAAAATTCGATGTTCACAGACAATAAGTGGTTTCCATGGCAATAGATATCACAGTTTAAATTTTGCAAGCAGGTTTCCAACAAAAGCTTATTTTTGGCCTACAGACCAAACTTCCCGCCGGAATCACTTAATGTCCCACTCCATTAATTGTTTTCTTTCTTTCTGCATTTCTTAAGGACATAGATATTTTAAAATAAAAGCAGTTACCAAGAGCGTTTATAAATTAACAGAATTAATTTTTAAAAATTAAGTTAGACATTAAATACAATATTTTATAGGCCTAAAAATTGTGTCAAGGTTAAAACTAAGAAATGTTTTAATGAATATTAATAACCTTGTTCTATCATACTGGATTTTAAAAAAAAACTTATACAAACGATGTCCTAACAAATAACTTCTTAAAGGGTGATAACAATTCTTCAAAGCGTGACGATAACAAGTGGGAAAACATACCGAATTTACGACGATCCTTTTTTGGTGAGAAAAGCTGGAGTTCTGTGAACGCGGCAGGATCAAAACCCGAAACAGGCGTCTGCCCAGGCTTCTTATACGATCCCGCGACTCACGAGACCACTAGCGGCCAGATCTGTTATCAATCTCACGGCCAATCCTTATAGAATAGACACAGGCCGAAGAGATAAATTTAAAATTCTGCTGGCTCATATACTGGACCGAGAAACTAGGGCAAGCATTAGGCCTTCTCCTATTAACAACAACTCTATTAACCATTCTTTTAAAAGCTGCCAATCATGACCTATCTAATAACTACCAAAATTAAATTCATGTAATTGTATAGCTAAGATCTATATGGCCACAAGAGAAACTTTATTTAGAAGTTGAATGGCAAGACTGATCATATATGACCTTTTAAAAAGTAATCCATATTTTTCCTTTTTTACGGCCAATTAACTACATAAGCTCCGGTCGCGTGATGTAAAAAGAAAAAGAACAAGTCCGCTGATGCTATGTGTGTGTGATGACGCGCGTACTGGGCTCAGGTGATGCTTGGCGGACGAGCGGGCAAGTTATTTCCAGTTTTTTTGTGTGTGTGTGTGTCCCGCCTTCACGTGCAGCTAGGAGCGCAACGGGATGTTTTACTCTTTTTCTCCTTCCGGAACGTTTTTTTCTTCTCCCAGCTTGGCATCGTCCGACACGCGATCTCGTTGGACTTTTTGGCGCGCAGGACTTGCGTTGTTTCTGTCCTAAATCCAGTTGAATCGTTACTATTGCGTCACGTGCACGAGCGTGCATATGATCCTTGCATATTATCTACGCACAAAAAGTTGTGATCATTCCTAATAATCGTTCAGTGAACTGTAAATAAGGAAGTGGTCAGTGGACTAATTCCATTAAGAATGAGTCGGTAGAATTTTTTGCAGAGAAATGTTCAAAACAATGCGCGAGACTTTGCCAAAAAGTGTGAAGGGGGTCGACTGAAAGTCGGAAATAGCCGGCCAACGAAACTAGATTGTTGTTGTCATTCCCAGATCTAAATAACTTAGAAGATTTTAGCACGTAGCCTACTATAAAATGATATACAACACCAATGAAGTCAGAAGTAGATCCTTGTGAAATGGTCATGTGTCCTTAAAAATCTTTCCAAATAGTACATGATAATTTATTACACTTAGAAATTGGAACAAGTGATGCAATAAATAGATATCGATAAATTGCACCACATGATTAAAAAGTTGCGTCATTATTCAGATCATTTAGTTTTCATCACACCAATATGGGGATGAGAAAACATAACTTTATAATGCTACTTAGATAAGGGCGTTTCTGCTTTCTTTCGGTTAAGTTTGCTCAAAATCTCGTAGTCAAACTGCTCGAGGAGCGTGTCGACGGGACTCGTAGGATCCACCGTGTACCTGCAAAATTTATGACACCATCAGCCAAAAGTTTTAATGTTTATAGCGTGAGGAGTTTTAGGATTGTTTACTTATTAAAATTATAACAGCGCATACCCAAGGCTTTTGAAGAAACTAACAGCAGCTGGATTGTGACGGAAGACGGTCAGCACCACTTTATCCATCTCGTTTTTAAAAGCCATTAGCTCGAGAATTTGAAGCATAAAGCGGCCAAGTCCTTTGCGTCGGCACTCGGCTTCAAGCTGCAACTCGTAGCTATCCCAAAGTAAATAGAGGGCAGTTAATAACAGTTTTATTTTAAACAACCTTTGATAGTGAGTTTACCAGTAAAGGACGGGATGGTCATAGTCAATATCGAATCGGAAATGAGAGAACGCTAACGGTTTCCCTTCTGGAGAGTAAGCGATGAGGTACCAAGCGGCGCTTTCCATCATCTCTTCCCGTTTGTCCTTTTCATCCCAGCCCCACTCACTTAGTTCGTACCTATTAAGAATGATCAATCAATTATATTACTAGGGAAAAATAAAGTTTGGCCATTATATTATCATGAAACTGAAGACTGGCAAGAAACTCTAGTTAAAAAATTGAACTTACATTTTCTTCATGTTACGCTGTAAGAGATCAAATATCCAGTCTTCCATTTCTTTACTCAGTTCTGATCTTCTAAAGCATTTTAATTGAGCAGTCAGTTCATTTCTGGAAAAGTTATGGAATGCTGTCCACGGACTGAAAGGGTTGTCCTGCATATTTCAAGGAAATAATGTTATAATGGGACTGTCATGGAAAACAAATACACGGATAAAAAATCAAATGATTTAAAAAGCTCAGCTACTCACCATTTTGTTGGCTTTTGTTACCAGCTCTTCACCTAATGAAGGCAGCTTTTTAGCCTTTTTCTTTTTCACTAGAGGCCTTTTTACTTTATTTGGAGCCATTTTCTATAATGTTTTTTAGTTTAAGAAAGATATGGCTAGACTTTTGAATTCGTGTAAAGAAAATAAATCAAGAAATTTAACTAGCAATGAAAATACAAGCGGGACAAGTCAACAAGCTGCAATTTTTTCGTTTTCCTTGGCGGGAATCGTCTGCCTTTCTTACCGTATCTAAACAACGTTGCCTTGTTTACGTTTCTCAAAACAGCCGTGCACAAAATTTCTTTTCTGAAAGTGAAAGATTTTCTGTTTAGAATTTTTATTTCTGAAATAGTGATTTGATTTTTTTTTTAAAGAAAACAGAATTTAGAGCCTGACGACCATCAGACCAGAGATCCAGACAGCCAGTTATATTGGAAACACAATATGAAATACAAATTATTTTAATTAATTACAGCGGTTCAAATATCCAAGAATTCTTTTTATTTTTTAAAAAGGAGAATGCCAATTAATCACTATCAAAGTAACGTTCCTCTGCATCTCGTTCAGAAAGCAGCAGATCGTCATATCGTTGATTTTCATCCACTGTGCTGTAATCAAAATCTTGATCTCGACCCTCCAAAAAGCTGTTGTGCATATTGGAGATGAATTCTTGTTTTAACAGTTCTTTTTCATCGTCATCCAACTCACTCTCGGCATCACTATTTTCCTCGTCACTTGGCTCATCTTCGTTCCAAGCCATTTGTTCTGCTTCTTGCTCCTGTCTCCGAACAGATCTATGTTGCTCATCTCGATTGATGTGAGCCATCAAGACGGTGGAGAGATCACATGTAGCATCCTGGGCTGGCTGCACTTCTTCCCGTTCCTCGGCCGTCATGTGGCGCTCGATGAGATGCTGGAAGAGCAGAGGATTACGGTTCCTCATCTCAGACATACTGAAGTATTCTCCTTGGCTGATGAGCTCTTGCATGGCTTGATAGCGACGGTTTTTAATCAGCTTGGCCTTGGAGGCTGAACTCTTTTCTAACTGTTGAAGATGAAACTGGACTTCATAGGATTCTTTAAACTGATGGAAGTAGAGAAGGTGATCAGGTGTGAGGCATTTACCATAGCGAGACAAGAAAAGTGATGGATTGGATTCAAGCAATGTGGCTGCAATCTCCTTCTTTTCCTTTCTCAATAACTTGGGATCTCCTCTTTGCTGGCTCTTGAAGAAGAGAGGCATTTTGCTTCTTGAGATGTGTGAGAGCATCTTATTCCTTGTTAAGCTAGCTCCTTGTAGTGTTTCATCCTCTGGATCACTTGAATCATCAGCACTGTTTTCTAGTTCTTCTTTACTTGTTGGTAGGGATTCTGGTATGATCACATCATTTGTGGTTACTTCAGAAAATTCCATGAGAACTTTTCCTTTTGGTAAACTACGTAAATGGTGCCTTCCCCTTGTATGGCTATTTTCTGGTGGCATTTCACCCCAGTTGGATCTCCCTGATTTTACATCAGGATTATGCTTTTCTTCCTGCATCTTTAATAACAAATAATCATTCCATCAGTTCCTCTCGTTACGGCAATCACAATGAGAGAATAAATTAATATGGTATACCTTGTTTAAGCTAAAGGTTGAGTCTATTGCTCCCCCGCAGAGACTCTCAAACGGTCAAATCAGGCTCAAACACATTGATATTGTTGAGCAGACGAACCTACACACATATCGAAAGTGATGGGACTGCGTTAACCGAAAAGGAATTTCACTAGAAAAATTGACTCTTTTACCGCCAACCCTCCGCTTCGCTACGCGTGGGGCGGGACTCATAAAAAATAAGTAGAGGATCGCTCAAGTCTCATGAACAGCGATCCGGAAGGCATCGCCGGGCCCATGCTTGTTGCTTGATGCGCGGTGCCCCCGGAAGGAGCCCCCACAGAGATGGGGTAGCGCCACCGCTAAATTTGACGGCCACCCAACCTAGCGTATGAAAATGAGGGAGCCCCTACCGCGCATTGATGCGCGGTAGGGGCTCCCTCCGGTGGCACCGCGCAAAAGCGGACCCATATTACAGAGTTACACTTCCTTGAAGTGTAACTCTTCAGGATATTTTTTTAAAGGGGGGTTACGTTCGCATTAGTTACGGGGATTTCAATGCTCAAGCGGAAAAAAAAATTCAATTCATTTATTTTCATAAATACTCGGGATATTTACATTTTCCTGAGAGACCTACGCCATAAGAGTACGTGTAAAATCTTTTCCCCTATTTTTCCGCTTCTTTCCTTTAGTCTCTATTTTAACACAGTGGCTTACGGCGAAAGTCCCTCAGAAAAAATAGTATTATCTCAAGTTTTACTTAATATAAAACTTTTAAAAAAAATCTATCGATTGAGGATTGAATTCCCCGTAACTTGCCCAATCATAACCAGCCTTTAAAAAAATATCCTGAAGAATTACACTTCCTTGGAATGGGACTAAAATGCATTAGCTCTTATGGAAGACTAAAAAAAAAACGGGGTGCCTATCCCAGAGTTGCCAGTTCTCAGCAAATGTTAAAAAAATTTCTGACGGAGCTCTATTGGCTATTGCCCTATTGGAAAAAAATTAAGTTCAAATTTCTAGACATAAAAATAATTTGTGAGATGGTTTTTTATTGTCAAACAAATCGAGTATTCAGACTTGTGGACTATACAGACTGTAGATTAAGATTAAGAGACGTGTGTTCATGGAAGTGTAAAAAGAGCGTCCGAACATTGTGAGGCATCAAGACCCATATTACATCTAATTGCCACGACGCTTCTTGAACTGAAATCGATTCTTTTTAGCAGATGGACCTGGGAGGACTTTTCCAGCGACTTCGTCAAGTCGCTTGACGACCTCGGACACTGGAGTGTCTACTTCCATAGAGACAACAGAGCGGGATTTGGCTTGGACTGGCTGAGA
This sequence comes from Chydorus sphaericus, assembly GCA_030141595.1. NCBI lineage: Eukaryota > Metazoa > Arthropoda > Branchiopoda > Diplostraca > Chydoridae > Chydorus > Chydorus sphaericus. Next base: position 7,348,985 of record CM057927.1, read on the forward strand.
TGTCATGTTTTGGGCCAGTTGTTGAAGCTGCCAGCCAGAGCCAGTGCCAGTCACAGCTGAAGCATGATGTTGGGGAGGAGAATGGTTGTTACGTCGACCTGATGGCATCTGGAAGTCAAGAGTGGTTGAGTTGGTGAACCTAGCTCCATGCTTGGTAACATTGAAATCAATGACCTCTCGTACAGCTCTTTTCAATTTAGCCACTTCGCCTTGCAGAGCTGAAATGTGAATGGAAAAATTGACAAATGGATTCAATAAACCATTACACAGTACATTCATTAGAAGGAGGCAGGAACACACTTTTTTATATATAGTCTGAGGTTTTTACCATTGATTTGCTGTTGCTGCTTCACAGTCTTATCAACATGAATTTTGGCCACTTTTGTGTTTGCATCAACCTGGCTCTTCTGGGCAACTTTTTGAATCTTTTTCACTTCCTTTTTGAAGGAGTTCCCAGTTGAACCGGAACTTTGAGAGCGAGTGCTCATTCGATCTGACAGCAAAAGTAAAGTGATGTAAACAAAAAGATGCAAGAATATTTCAAACGATTTTTCTGTAATTACCTCCGTTCTCCATTCGATTGAATTCAGTGAGACAGTGACACTCGATTCAAAATGACATCCAACGGTCGTTTTTGTCTTCGTGAGACGTGGGAAGGAAACGCCACTGTAGTCAGCAATGTTCCAATAGAGGTTGTTACTAAAAAGAGGCCACAACCTGACGTCACGTGGTTGCGCATGCGCTGCGTGCAATGCAAAAATAGTTTAATAATTATTGGCTTTTTTTTAATTATTGCTGTTTTTTTTTTATCAAAATATTTCATTATTTGATTTTAACGCTTAAATTTTTATTTTCTTTAATTTCACAGCAAATAGTTTTAATTATTTTGCTTATTTATAATTGGACGTAGTATAAATTGAAGTTTATTTTTTTAATGAGTACATTCAGGCAATACTTTGTGAATTTTTTCTTAATTTTAACCTCTTTGTGTTTGCCTTGATCACAACAAGTGCTAAATTGCTAAAGTAGCGTTTGTGATTTTGCGTGAATTCTTGAAATACGCGGCGTGTCGTTCCTATATATGATGGAATAGATGGCGCGCTAAGATTAAATGATACCTGAAAATAATAATATCAAATTGGAAGGTGCAATTTCTCATGTTTGCCTGAATCATTATAAATTTTGAATAATTTACTTATGAATAATTCTGGATTGTGGCGATAAACTGGATGCTCATAAAATCTTGAGCAGCTACGCCCATTTGAATCTCAAAAGTCTCAAACGGGAATCCAAATCGGTAAATCGTTAATCATTATTCATTCATCTTTTAGAATAGATTTAATTTTAATCTAAACTTTAGGTCTACAACAAGCTGGAAAGATTCAAAGAGGTGAACCAGGAGGCGATGGAGGCTGCTCATTTAAAAGATTTTATGAATCTCATCTACAAAAATCTAAAGAAATTTACGGACAGCCATGAACATTGGAAGGACTTGATGGACGACGGGGTGGACTCTGAGAGAGATGATGCGCTTCAGTACTCTTTGAAAAAATATAGCCAAGAACTTCAATGAAATATTCAGGACCATCATGTACCTTGGAAGAGAATACTGCGAAGTGAACTATGATGATGACCTGGATATGGACGACGGCGTCGAAGACAATCTTTGTGTAAGATTGATTTCTTTTTATTAGCAATATTTGCATTTTCATCGATTTTTCTTTTTAAGGATTCCGATGTGAGTTGCTTGAAAGTGTTTCCCTCTAAGTGACTTATGACGGAAAATCAAAGATTGAGAACACGACTTGCCTTTCGGAAGGACATCGGAGAATCGTCAGTCTCACTTTCCTGTTTACTGTCTTTATGACGGATCGCTCTTCATTTTATCTTCTAGAAGATACCGATACGGTAAAAAATATTTATTCATCTTATAGTAATTTTTATTCTCAATTAAATTTATTTATTTACTTATAGGTTTATGCGCTTTCGATGATGGTAATCGTGCTAAAATGGCAGATATGGTGGCGATCATTTTTCAAAGAGTTTTACATTCGGTTTATTTAGATGGGCAATCGGTTTTTATGTTTGAATTATATATAAAAATAAATTCATCCAAGGAAATAGATTAATAGGGCAACCAATTCTTTACCGGACAAACTATTAAAGACGTCGAACTGATGTCCGCAACTGGGATTTTCCAGATTTATCGCCTATATTCTTATTGATTTTATTATGGATTTACTTGGATGCATGTTAGTTTGTAACTTGTATTTTTTTGTTATATAGGGTTATACTTTGTTATATGGATTGTAGCTTACATATCACCCCGCACGCTACATGCTCTCGTACGGCGAACCGTGCTCATCATAAAATTGTAAGCGTCGTAAAACAGCTCACTTGTCGACAATCACTAGCCCACAAATGGTATTTATGGGATATACATATTCAAGTTGATTCAATTTATTAGTTGATTCAATTTATTAGCAGAAAAGGTCGAATCTTTCAGTGGCGCAGCGCTATAAATTCAGCCATTAGAAATGAAAAAAAAATGTTACCCTATTGTCAGAAAAAGAAAATTCATATGGGATATATATGAATATAAATTCGTTCATGAGAAAAGGAAGCTATCAGGCAAAAAAGCCAGATACCCAGACCACGACCAGACAATTGGCAGTCACCAGCCAAAATTACGTATTATTTAGTAATTCGGCAATTGTGGACGAAAGAATATTTATCGAGTTTAACTCTGATAAATGATAAGCTTACGGATTATCTGTGTAATTAAACCTTGTAACTCGACCTGGAATAGGAACGGGAGCGCGCGTATTTCAAGATGAGCACAAACTTCACAGCTGACACTTTCAATCGAACCCTTTATAAGTAAACAGTGTGATACTTCGATCACTGCATCCATTGACTGCATTTTCACGTGAATACAATTAGTGTATTGGCAACGGAACGTATTTCAATCACACCTTTTGCTCTTCGAGCATAGATTCTAAAGATGCAGCATTCTTTGTCGTAACGAACCCAAAAATAACAATTGATTACGCTCTGGGCGTGGAGAAACTAACTCAACTGGACGATAGAAAACAGCCGATTCTGAAGTACAGCATTAAGTATGTGAAGGAGTGAACCAATGAGTGGCGTTTATGTATGCGTCCAAATGTATCTCGTCGTCTCGCCACTGGTCATTGAGGTATTAGAACTTGATGAAGCTTATACACTTTATTCAAGTGGAAGCTGAAAACGCGATGGACAAGAGCCACCCTGACAAGTATAAAGATGGGGCAATCAAGATCCTTCCTTCTGAAATTATTGAGTACATCTCTGTTGCCGATGTCAAAGGATCCACTTCCAATTAAAATTAAATTTACATTAAATGAACTGCAACTCCAGAAGAGCTAGATTTGTCATCTTACCTTGCAAACCTCCACCATTTACACTTAAAAGTGAGGGTTTGTCAACGATATACCAACTGAGCATTTCGGACGGAATGGCAACAATCACAACTTTTAGGAGAACGTTTATTAATGAGATCAACTATATCAACCCGGCGGTCATCTGGTCCACTTTTTGGTGTATTTCTGTCCTTGTTGGTTGGATGTTGACCAATATTGAAGAGTAACACAGCGCCAAATGTTTCCAGTAGTGGCCGGACCCTGACCCGTCACGCAGTGCCTCAACGCCGGAGCAACTTTATTTGGACCTTTTGCCGAAAGCTCAGTCAAACTTGGATGGAACTGCTCAGCATAACCCTTCAGCTAACGGCAGCACTGTTGATTCGGATGAGCAACAAATCTTGACCACTTCGAAACCGAAAAAGGCACGAGTTTTGGGAACATTCAAGTAAATTTAAATGATTTATAGCTATCAATGTCAGACACCTTTTAATTGATTTTCTTTTTTAGGTATTGCGTCCAAAGTCGAGCACACCCACCGATTCTGAATTAGGGGTCAGCATGGAAAGTAAAGTTCGCCCCGTATACCAGTGCCGCACAACCTTATCTGGGAAGTTTTCCAAGCGCCGAACCACTCCATCTGTATTCTTCGTTTCCTTCCTAGTTTCAACGAGGATTAAGCACAGGACCCATCTTCAGTCATTGCAGTGCTGGATTGGGTCGAACTGGAACTTTGGTGGCCATCGATAACTTGATCCAACAAGTTGAGGAAGAAGGTTACGTTTTCGTGTTGAATACGGTCTGTGATCTGCGTGCAACTTCCTCGTCCAATCTCCGAGGCTATACATATTCGTTTATCTCAACCTCATGGAGTGGGTCCAGTTTGGAAATACGGAGATGGCTGTATAGCCAATTTCCAGGTAATGGTTAATACATTTTATGTGATATTATAGATCGAATACGTATTCATTAATTCATACGAATCGCTTATTTAGGATATTCTTATAAGTCTTCGCCTTAAGTCAGAAGGCCAAGTCAAATCGTTACTGGAAGAAGAATTTGATCGACTAAACAAGTTGGTGGATGACCCGATTCCCATAAGCTTAGCATCGTCGGAAGAAACCCGCGCCAAAAACCGATACGAAACTGTAATTCCATTCGATCGGAACCGTATTATTTTCACTACCATACAGGTTCCGGATTACTCAATCTACATCAATGCATCTTTCATCGAAGGCTACGATAACTCTGAATCTTTTAACCTTACTTAAGATCCACTCGCGTCGACTCGCCGCGGCTTTTGTTGGATGCACAACAATATCAGGATTGTCATGTTATTTCACATGCAAATTGAAACATCAGACCCTTCATCCTTCTTCCCTGGCTGGATGACGACCAGGAAGAAATTCGCGATCATATCGAACACGTCTCCACAGTCACTCGAGCCATCTAAATGCAGCGTGATTTCATCATCAAGAGTACCAGAAACTGGGGAGAGATTCGAACTATACAGATTAGTATAGTGAATATTTCAGCTTGATGGAATTTCAAGATGAGCACGGAATTTTGGGTTGGTTGGGATGCAGTCCCTTACGGTGTGTCCGGAACTGAAGACGATACCATGCCTTCTCTACAGTAAAATTATGGTCCGTTCCTCACGATCTCTTTTAGGACGATTTTAGCTTGAGGCCGCACTTACTTCCTGGATCCAGTACCGGTACTGAAAACATCCGGAGTTCCACTCTTACGACCCGTTGTATCTTGAAAGAACAAGCGAGAACAGAAGGCCACGTTAACGTCGAAGTTTTCAGTAGAGTAAAAAAATTGCACTCTTAAGAGAGCTCACATGATGACGTTTACGATCCCTTGGTCTACTATAAAAAAAATGCGCCCGTCTAGTTCCTTACCAAAGTTCAATCCTGATCCCCATCTACCAATCCACACAATACTCTAGTTCCCACCGCACAGTCGACTAGCGCATTTGATATTTCATCGATCTATTAACGAGGGGTGGTCAACTAATCCTACTAGTACGTCCTTCTGGCTGAGGCAAAATGGACCTTGTAGAAGAGGCGCTGATGTGCTCCCTCTCCGACGAGTTTATTACCGCAATGTTCCTATGCATTATTACATGACTTAGGAGATCATTCAAACAGAGATAGAAAGCTTTTTAGAGAAGAGAGCTGGACGTTCACCAGGGAACAAGCGCGTACTTCTCTTTCGCTGGTCCGTCCATGGGTTCATGAATCTCACAGGGTCTACGCTGATCGACTCGATGGTGATAAAGATGCGGAAATATTTAATAAGCTGCTCGTAGAAACGGCGTAAAAGTATTTATAGTTCAAGAGTCCGTATCAGTTCAGTCACACCATAAAGTCCTGCTGCTGATTTGAATCCAGCTTTAGAGTTGGTACTGTTTGAAGATATTATTTCTCATTTTTGCCGGTATTATTTGATATCTAGATTTATTTACTTCCCTGTTAAGTAAAATTCTTTTAAATTGATCAGTCAAATCCTGGAAAAGCCAAGGCGTCATGCACTGCTAGTAGAAGTCGACGGCTGTGGGAAACAATGACAAAGTATAGCCCGTCGATCTCTTGCTGGATATGATGTTACTCAACTACAGGCAAGACCTGGCAATGGTTGGCATAATTCATATTTATAATTTTGAATATATTTATTCTAAACTTAAATTAATTTTTATTGCGAGCCAGCGGAGTTTTTTGAGCGAAGCGAAAAAAACGAAGCGTAGGCGGAGCTGATAGGTCGTGTGAGAGCGTGAATAAGAAATTTTTATCTAGGGACTGCTTATTTTGGGGATTGTTTCTTTTTGTGCGCAGGTATTTATCATTCACCATAAAATATATATTTGCCTAGGGACTATTATTTTTTGGGATGGTTTCTTTTTGTGCGCATGTATTAGTCAGTCACACAAAATATTGCGCATGTATTGGTCAGTCACACAAAATACACGTTACCTAGGTATGGTTATTTTTTAGATGGTTTCTTTTTGTGCGCATGTATTAGTGAGTCACCCGAAATATATGTTTTCCTAGGGACTATTATTTTTTCGGATGGTTTCTTTTTGTGCGCATGTTTTTGTCACTCACACGAAAGTCAGTTTGTCAGTCACCCATTTCTGCCTAGGAACTTTTTTTTGCTTATGGTTTCCTTTTGTGCGCGTCAGTTTATTGCGAGCCAGCGGAGTTTTTTTGAGCGAAGCGAAAAAAACGAAGCGTAGGCGGAGCTGATAATGTCGTGCGTAAGCGTGAATAAAAATTTTGCACTAGGGACTATATTTTTTTGGTTTCCGGTTTCTGTTTGTGCGCATCAGTTTATCACTAACTCGTTTCTGGCTAGGGACTATTTTTGTTCTGCTTTCCGGTTTCCGTTGTGCGCATCAGTTTATCACTCACTCATTTTGTCTAGGAACTATTTTTGTTTTACTTTCCAGGTTCCTTTTGTGCGCATCTGTTTATCACTCACTCAATTCTGTCTAGGGACTTTTAGTTTTTCTTTCCGGTTTCCGTATGTGCGCATCAATATGTAAGTCACGCATTTCTCTTTCTGTATAAGAATGTTTTGAACTGTGATGTTCAAACCAATTATTAATGACCAAAAATTACATTTCCCCAGAAGGGGTGGTTATATATATATGAATTTAAAGACGTATAGCTTTGTTTGCAATCATAATTGCCATCAAACCAATAATGCCAGATACTCATTAAAATTTCAAGCATTTATCATCATGTTCTTTTGATATAACACAGCTATGATGAATTACTATATCATAAAGGCGAGCTGAAAAGCTCTGCTTTACTATCTTAGGCATATTGGAGCTATATAAGAGGATACCTTTTAGCCCTGTGCTTTTAAAAGCTGGATTAAAGAAGTTGTTAAACGAGCAGCTTCTGAAATATTGCGGCATCTTTGTCACCAACAAGTCAATCAGCAGTACACTCTGTGAGCTTTATGAGCCCATAGACACGCCAGCGAAAGAGAGGTTCGTACAATCTCCGCAGTACTCAAGAGCAATCCTTTAAACTTGTCCCTTAAAGTGAACCCAAGGAAACTTGTTTGTCGTCGCCTGGAACGCTGAATAGATTCTCTTGTGGAGCGTCATGGAAGCAGCTACAAGGATCATCACGACGAGTAGAAGAAGAGTAGGTGAGGATTGCTGTACAGGTTTCCCAATTGGCGCTGTAGCCAGGATCTGAACATTAATTTTGAAGTAACGTGCCTTTTCCTATAAGTACGCCTCTTGAAAATGGATGAACGGAAACGTCCTTACAATAGCATGCCGGCTAAAAGCCTAAAAACAAGACTCCCAATGAAGAATTGCAAGCGTACTCTATGAAAAGAAGCTTTTTTTTTGTGCAATATTAGAAATTTTTTTTTAAACTTTAAAATAGTTAATATACGAATAGGAACCAGATCATAGGAAAAATAATTCATTAAAGTTAATTGTGTTACACATTTTTATGTTTGAATGTTACAAAAGTAAACTCGTTTATTTGTGTAGAATCAATGGAAAATTAACAGACGAAGAAAGCCAGCTTATACCACACTATCCGCAGTCACCAGCCTAATATAAGTTGGGATCAACAGGATTACATGTGAAAATGTGAGTTGTTTATGTGAGATTAAAAACTTTAATAAGAAGGAATCCTAGTAACCACGAGCGCTTGTAGTACCGTACTTAACCTGCCGCGATGAGCTAAAATAAAGAGAGTCAATTTCAATATTTGCAATTGGAGTTTACAGATTCATCGGTTATATATGTAGGGAAGGTCGACAGGATATAACAAACTATTTCCGAGCTAGCAGATAAAGACGGACCGGCCTTGATAGAAAAGTGTTGATTGCTGAAAGTTGCGTGATTTGTATATGAGTTCCATCAACTTGATATGAGAACGTACATTTCTTTCCGCCTTTACTTGATGGACAAATAAAGAGCGGCCAATTTATCATAGTAAATTCGGCAATTGAGGTCGAGAGAATATTCATCGAGTTTAACTCTGGTATTCTTACGGATTGTCTGCGTAAATGCTCCGTGATTTCTAAAAAGTTTATATGGAGCGGTGCCATAAAGTAAATTTGGTCTATAAGTGGTAAAATTGGAGTATTAGTGGTTCGTAGTTTATTACAACTTGTACAGTATATTGTGTAAATCTTACGGGGTATAAGTAGGCAACTTGATTCTATTATAAGTAGGAAAGGTCGATTCCTTCAGTGCGCGACGCTGTAAATTCGACCACGAATGATACATCATTCGTGGCTAGCAGACAAAGACGGACCGGCCTTGATAGAAAAGTGACGATTAATGATAGTTGCGTGATTTGTATATGAGTTCCATCACTCTGATATGTGAACGTACACTTCTTTCCGCCTTTACCTGATGAACAAATAAAGAGCGGCCAACTTATCATAGTAAATTCGGCAATCAACGTCGAGAGGATATTCATCGAGTTTAACTCTGGTATTCTTACGGATTTGTCTGCGTAAATGCATAAATCATTATAGTTTATTTTTTATCATAATTTGTTGCCACTCCGTTTTTAATTATAATATGTTGCCACTCCATGCAACATGACATTGCTTAAAGTTGTTTTGAGTTTGATTTAATTTTTTTTAATAATTATTTTATATTTAAATTTTGTTTTAAAAGATACATCATATAATGTCAATATGATATTTTAAATATTACTTTCATCCGACTTAACTAGGGTACTAAAGGCGGGAGAATGCAATCGAGTTTTGGTCACAGCATTTTTTAGAATAGCAATCTTGTATTTACAGTTCCGTGGTTTATTACTTATTGATCATTATATAAACCATGGTCATTTTATTTTCATGTTCGCGAGTGCCGACTTCCTGATTCTGCATACTTCCTGCGCTGCAGAATTGTTTCGATCCGCAAATACCGTGCTAGAACCTGTTGCATGTTTACTTTGTTGCCTACTCTAGGTAATGGCCATGTTACATTCGCATTATTTAATTCCTGCTTTGTCAACACATTTTGTGGAGCGCTTCTCGTAGGTTAGGGTAGCGCGCTTATCGCGTAAGCTACCCTATTTACACGTTTAATCTTTATCTTCTTAAGAAATTGCCTTAAAATCTTTCTTTTCTTAATAAAACCTCTATTAAAATTTGATCGGGGGGCATTAAGCTCCTCCCCTGGGTATTTTACAGCTCAAGAATCACTTACTTTCATCGAAGACCTTTATCATAATTGTTAGTCGGTTATTGTTATTTAAGTGCGCTCCGATTACTATAAGCTTGAATTAAACTATCAGAATTAAGCTTTTTTTTTTTTGCTCAAATTTTTGTATCATAATAATACTTGATCCTTTTAGATGAATTACCCACACTTCATTCACCTGCACGTAAGTAACAAGCAGTAGCAAGTCACTTCATCATTTCATTCACAAAATTCACTTGTAATTCCTTCAATACGAGCAACGGGGAGGGTTCGATATTAACTCCTTGAAGTTGTACGAATCTGACATTACCTTCGAATATTTAGTTATGAACGTTGTAAAGCCCTTCTATTGGCTCGTATATAATTGATGTACGCACTTTTTCTTCCTTCTACATTTAGTTTAGTGTCTATGTAAAGACTAATAAGAATCAGAAGTAAGAAAGATTATGGGAGCCACAATACTACTCATAAAGGTAACTCTTTAATTTTATATTATTGTGGTTTTTTGCTATATTTTATACACATTCGTTTTATATTTTGCATGTCAGTATGCGTTCAAAAAACATCCGAATGGCGTAATTTCCTTGTGTATGGTACCTTTCGAACTACCGACATTCCCAAATGACGTTATCAAGAGTGATGGGTGAAGGAATTGTCCATTTTACTGGGATATGTATGACAAATTGTTTTTCTTTTGTCAACAAAGAAAAAGGAAGTGGAGCTCTTGGCTGAGTGTACTGTATCCCAATCATCTGCTTTGATCAGAGACCGGGTTTTGTTTTTACAGCAGTGCAGTGAAGGTGGTGTTTGGAGATATTGCAAGTCCATCTGCCCTACAATAAGGCTGGTATTTTGTGGATCCCCGAAGAATATCAGAATTTTACAAACGGGGCACCCTTAATAATACGCATATTAGGCTGGTGATGAGAAGTTGAGAACTCGTTCCAAAATGAGTGTACTGATCCCTAATGTATGCCTTATTCAGATGTTCGGCCGTTCATTGGATTGCCTCCTCACTTCTACCATCATAAGTTCGTCAAATAATCCACGGGATCTCTATTTCGGTTTCGTCTGCGTCTGTTTTTTTTTTTAAGTAAGCTCTTGCCGTGGGATCGAGATAGCAGAGCATCAACCAAAGGAGCAATTTCAGTGAATGGTGGTTTCGTGAGTTTAAATCGGTTCGCTTCCCAGTCACTTTTCAATGTCCCAGGATCAATTAAATCCTGGAAATGCCAAGGAGGACGCACTAGCTGCTAGTAGGAGTCAGCGGAAGTAGAATCAGAGACACGCGTTACTCAACTACATACTAGACCTAGCTATGATTATTGGCTTGAATGATTTATATTTATCTAAGGTTAAATCTTAAGATAAATGATCCTAATATACATTTAACGAGGCCCCATGTAGTCGATGAGAGAAATTCAACAGGGCTTCCAGATACATTAACAGAATCAGCCACTTCTGACGGCCATGATATAGCAATTAGCAGCTCGTTTCTCTTCGGCGACGGCCAGCTGTTTCTTGTTGCTCACTTTCCATATATGGGTTGCAATAAGATACACATAATTTAGGTACTTTCCCGCAATGGCAACAACATAAATAAAGCATAACCGACATACCTTCATGTGGTGTGTTTGTGACGTTCGTCGTTCAGGTGTTAGTCATTCCGGTGTCGTCATTCAAAATGCTGTTATCATAAAAAAAAATGCTAAAAAATGTAATATAGGGCGATTGCCGCGCATAGGCGGATCCTGGCATATGACGTTTGGATTTTCCTTCCATATGGGCTACAATTAGATAAACATTTAGGTAATTTTACCGCAACATAACAAATAAAGCATAACCGACATTTACCTTCATGTTGAGTGTGACTTAAATAGTGGAGCACCACACTGAACTTGAACTTGTGTTGAGTGATCGATAACCAGGAGTCGACCGGGACTAGAAAATCATCCAAGTTCATCCAAGTTAAAACCAATATAATCAGCTAGACATTTAAATTAATTTAGCGTTCCAGGTATCGGACTGAGCCTTATTGTCATGTTCACTTTTATAGTACAGAAGGTAGTTTGGCTTTCATTAATCTACTTAAAGAAACGTTCAGTTATTGCTGTTTAATTGCGCTCCGATTACTAATAAGCTTGAAATAAACTACGGTATCAGCGTTAACATAGTTTATTCACAGCACGTCAGTACCATCAGTAACATTTATCCATGAATGTATATGGAGATACTCTTTTTCACAATTATAATATATACCTATCTATTTTTAAAAATTGAGAGTCAATATATACCACTATTACCACTATTTCGTTGCTGCTGTTTGATATATTAATCATTGTTTAAAATTGTGTAACTTTTCTTAAAGAAATTGGTTATGTACTAACGGAATAGCGAAAACAATGTTGGTCACCAATTATACAACCACCCCTCTGCATTATTATTATTATTTACAAATTTAAATCAAAGCACTGACTTTATTTTACTAGAAAAGAAATTCGATTGGAACTTGCGGCTGGCGGACAGTGCTGCGGGTGACCGCCGTGCTGCTGATGGTCAGCGGCCAGCATGGCGACGGGACTGGGAACGTGCCCTCCATGCTGCTGCATCATCTGCTCGTACGAACTACGACGTACTGACCACCGTATCCCCCGCCCATCTGGTGATCCGTGTAACCCCCATCCATTCTACCGCGCAGAGGGCTCCGAGGACCGTTGGGCATCGGAGGGGTCATACGTTTCTGCTTTTAGCTTCTGCTTCCGATTACAGAACCAGACTCGAACCACTTCTTTTTCTAATTGAAAAGAATCGGCTAAAGAGGCGATCTCTTGAGCTGACGGCTTTGGCTGCTTGTGAAAATGCTGTCATGAATGATGCTGCTCTAAGCTCGGCTCTAAGGCGCCTTTGACGCTCGCACCTCGATGCTCGTCCTCTTCTTCCTCTTCCTACACTGAGCGGCGATTTTGTCGATGGACGTCGGCAAGCCTGTCGTCGAGTCCGCGGTCCGCCTCTTCAAGCCATTTTTGAAGAAGAGATATCAACTTGCACATATTCTTGAAGCTTAATTGGAGAGCTTCAAACGGCAGATGGTAGTCTGAGAGAAGACAATGCCGTAGAGAGTACCCAGAGCGAGACCAACGGCCGAAACACAACAAGCTGATAAATTTGAAATGATTATTTGCATCTGGAATTTCGAAATTGTGATAAAAAGATATGAGCGAATTCAGCTTTAAATTTTCAGTAATAATCTACGTTGTAGCCTACATGGTACACAGCATCATTAATATTCACCTTTGTGTAGAGATTCTCATTGCACGGCTATTACTATTGAGTACGAGTATTAACTATTGAGCAAGTTGAAAAAAATTATTCTTCGACAGTTCGACTTAACAATTAAAATAAAAATTAATTAGAATGAGTAATCAATCGACTAAAAAATCGAATTTTATTTCGACGCACACCTGATTACCAGATCAAAACTGTACATCAGTTGATGGTGCGTTGCCCGCTTATCGGCTGTCGCTAGTTTGGTTGAGTTTGTTACGCGAGTTTTATTGTCCGTTGCTTGTACTATAGAGCTTTAATCGTTAAATTTTGAGTCTTGAAAGTCCTGAGTGTAAAATTTGCTCTCACTCGTATCGACTGCTACCGGAACATCCAAATTCTTTCTAAATTTAAAATTATTTCAAAGTTAAGCTAATTTATATTTCATGGGCTCGCATTTTAACAATCACTTTCGCATCGTGAACGATCACGATCATGTAAACCGGTATCTTCAAGTCTCTCTTCAAGTCGGCTGCAGATTTTAACCAAAAAGAACTTATCTGGAAGCTTTTCTAGCAGCTCATCGAGGATCTGTTTGACTCGATATTCTTTCGTTGATCTTGGCTGCAATGCGATTAGTTCACGAAACAAAGTCTCAGCACTTCGAGTCATGGTCCCAATCACAGCATTTGGGTGCAGCCCGTAAAGAGGTAGATTCCTGCGGAAGGAATTCGTCATTATAGCATTGACAACCAGCGTAATCCCCGTTTGGTGTAGTTAGAAAATTAGGAGCAAGAAACGGCTTTCCTTCTAGAAGGTCGGGTTGGAAAAGCTCATCTCAATTAGCTCTACAAAGGCGTCGATCCAAATCATCCGTCATCACGTGACCTCGGTACATAATATCTCCAGATAGCGTAGATCTTCCCTAAAATCGCTCCTATACGATAGTCGTTTAAATGATGGTAACCATTTTTTGACCAAATGGATGTTCTAAAGAAAACCAAGATTATGAATCGAAAAATATATCCATGATTTAAGAGCCATATTTGGAGGATGACCCAGTGTCCTCTTTCTGAAGGTTTCCGCAAAACAATTTCAGCGTTCGCCCCTTGGCCTTGTCCCAGACTGACTAAATAGAGCAGCCCATTATCCGCCGTCCTTCCTAATTTGCGGACAATCTGTTCGATCTCCAGAATTGGACTGACTCCAGTAGAGAGAACGAAACACAGCGTAGTTGTCGGAAACATTTCAGTGACGCACTGATAAGGATTCCACGTATCGAGTCTATTGTCTCCTGTATGAACAGTCGAAGAGCGTAGGCCAATCGATCCGGCCTTAAAGCCCGCCGGATGCACAGTCGTTGAAGTGCTGATCGATTCGTCCAATCTTGTCGGAGTTTTTCCCTCTCTGGAAACTCGGATTCGATAGTTTTGCGCCACCTTTTCGCTGATGAGTTGATATCTATATCGAGATGCCCGAATTCATCCGTTCCCGCCATACCGTAACATCAGATCGAACGTTTTTTAAAAGGTAATAATATGATATAAATGATCCTGGTATACTTTGAACGAGGCTCCATGTAATCGGTGGGAGAAAATCAATATGGCTGCCAGACATATTCAACCCAAATATCATCAGAAAGCGGAGGAAGAAGTCTACTTCGACAGCTCGACATCTGATCTGACGGGAGACCTGCGTTATTCCACCTGGCAATTTGAGCCGTATCCGCCAAAAGTCCGACAGGATCGAAACCCTCCGACAGGATGATGGCCTTATTGGGGATTAGGCCGTTGAGGAAAGGTATCCAAGCCTTTAGAAGAAGATGGTATCGATGCCGTTTCGGAAAGACTCCGGCGTAGGACATAAAGGAAGTAGTGACAAGGACGTCTCCCGCTAGCGTTAGCTCGATCGGCGAAGGAACTCTATACGGCCTGGAAACAGCGTATTTTTTCCGATACCAGTCCGTAGATGAAACGATTCGCTTGCACTAATATCCTATTTGTCAGTTCGGCTGTTTTAAATAATAAAAATAGTAAATAAGATGCATCTTTAAGCGTCTTTAAGCTTATCATAAGCGTTCGTCGATTCTGCTTCCCAGTTTATGGCTTTCGTTCACGGGAGCGTGAGTGACACTTGTCGATCTATGCTACACTCAGAACTCAAAAGGCCGCTATGCGTACACTACTTTAAAATCCTTTCGGGAACAGGTTCAATATTAATAACACTTATTTAAAAAATAATTAACAAAAAGTTGCTTCGCTACACTTAAATCAGTTTCAACTATTTTCCCGACTTCTTGAGCGTGAAACATCACTATTCGAGTTCAAAATTAGCCTTCTAGAGAACGGTCTGGATCGAGCGATAATAAGACCTAGACCCTGTGGTTTAGATTTTTGAAAATCATTTTTATGTAATTAAATAAATAAAAAAAGATCTATCTCGCACCCTAAACGATCATGAGTCAGGACCATGTAAGCCTGTAAGGTATCTTCTCTTCAGCTAGTAGGCTGCAGATTTCAACCAAAGTATCTTGAAGCTTTTCTGGCAAGTAGCAACTCATGATCCCAATCACAGCATTTGGGTGCAGCTCATTAAGAAAGGCAGATTCCGGCTGAAGGAATACGTCATTATAGCGTTGACAACCTCCGTAATCCCTGTTCAGCGCGTAGTTGGAAACATTTTTGCGCCATCTTTTAGCTGAGTATTCGATAAGTCTTTCGCGATTCCGGAATTCATCCGTTCCCGACATACCTTTAAAGAAGGATCGACTGAGTATTTAAGGTTATATCATAAGATAATGGCATGATCCGGCGCGACGAAATCTTTCTAGACAAGGTAGTGGTACTGAAACGCGGGGTGAACTTCACTTTCCATGGGCCCTAAATTCAGGATCGCTGGGTGTGCTTGATTTTGGACTCGATATACCTTAAAAAGAAAATCAATTTTAATAACCTTTTCTTACATATAAATAGGTAAAGCATTTTAATTTACATTTATTTTGTACTTATTGTACTTGGCGTCATTACGAGGAACTGTAGGAGCACCATCAAAAGTGGTATACCGTTGACGAGTTCAGAGAAATTACCGCAGTGATCAGTATAGCGTTGGCAGGACCTCAATTTGAAAGTATAACCGGTCACTTTGAAAGTATAAACGGTGGCGGCCGTTGCAAGTCGATAAAGACACGGCGGAGGACCATCATCGACGGTTGCTAGACACAAAGTACGGTAATCTCCTCTACCGAGTCCTTGTCAATGGTCGATAAGATGACGGATCTCTTCTGGAACTACAGTCCATCCCAATATAAATGAATTGGAAGTGGGTCCCTTTACATCTGCCATAGGGTTTTGATTATGCCTCTATACTTGTTAAACTCATTAAGTATTATAATCCGTCAATGACCAGGTGATTCGTCGATACATCTGGAAACATACTAAAAAAAGCACCACTCGTCGATTCCCTCCTTCATATACTTGGAATTTGGATGATGCTGTACTTGAGAACCGGCAAAATTTCCATCGCCCATTCCTCAGTCGAGGTAGCTGCTATCATTACCAACGCCCAGAGCGTAATCGATCGTTACTTTTGGGTTTGTAACGACAAGGAGAGCTGAATTTTTAGAACCCATGTCCCGAAGAGCAAGAGGCGTGAAAGAAAAACGTTCCGTTGTCAATACACTAACTGTATTCACGTGAAAATTCGCTGTCAATGCATGAGGTTATCAAAGTAATCACACAGTTTACTTAAAAGGGGTTTCAATCAAAAGGGAGATGCAAGAAAAAACTGTAAAATAAAACCGGCTCGGTTGAAAAAAAAAATAAATAATAATAATAATAAATGGACTGCTGAAAAATGAATTTCTCTGATTCAGTAAGGAGAATGAGGTAATGCTGGAAGAAGTAGAAATGGAGACGAGAGACAATCGTGACTTCTCTTAAACCACGTCGTCGAACATCAAGAACTGTAAATAAGATGAAAAAGAAGAATTAGTGTACAATTTAAAGTACCAACTATTTTCAATTTTTCAAAACATTTCTACCTCCATCTTAGTTGTATGGATGGCTACGATCACTGCTTCTGGATTTGCCAGCCAAAGTTTTGGGAGGATGGAAGCCTTCTGAAGAAGTTGGGCTAGACACTGGAGACACATAGGGTCCCAGTGAAGCCAGCTGATCCTGCAGAGAAGGAGGTGGAATGTCCATTGGCACTTGCTGGCTGTTGGGTGATTTTGGGCGCTGAGGCAAACTTCCAGTTGAGGTTCCAATGAGCCCACTGTATGAAGGGCTAGTGACCACCTTGATACTACTGGATGTGGTAGCAGCCATCTTCTCATTTCTGTCCAGCTTTTCCAAAACCTTTTGCACATCTTTTTGTAAACTTTTAATATCCTCCTTAAGGTCTAAAAAATAAATAAAAATTATAAGAGGGGAGAGAAAATGAAGTGATAAGCTATGCCAATGTCACAATAAGCAATAGTTATACCTGTCATGATGGATTTTGTACAATACTCTACCCTGCTCTGTGGTATTTAGATATCACAAACAGTTAGTATGAAATGTAAAATATTAATTGAACCTTGCGATGAATTCAAATTTGTAGAAACAAACTTATTCCACGACCGTTTTGACGTAAATTCGCGACCGTTGTAAAAGTAAATATATTTGAACAGGTTCAGGTTGTTACTAAAGAGAGGTCATAACATGATATCGCGTGATGAAGCTGTCGCGGAATGCGTCGGGCGAAAATAACTAATTATTGCTTTAAAAAAATGATTTCAATATTTCAATGTTAACTATACATTATCCAAAGCACATTCTTATTTGCTATTTGTTTTTTATTCGGTTTCACAGCTCGAGTGCTCGACCAGCTGTACCCGACTTTACGCAAAATAGGTGATTCGTCAGTTGTTCTTTTCTCCAATCGTCGTCCCCGGAACCGGAAGTTCTGGTCTTCTGGGACGGTCGTTAGATGACTCTGATGTCTGAACAGCACTCAAGCACTTTTTTCATTTACTGTTTTTACTTTTTTACCGTTGCAAAGTGTTGTGATTACCTGTAATCCTCTTACAGTACCGATTGTCAAAATTTCTAAAAGTTTGAATTTGAATTCAGTAGTATTTATTTCCGAAAATTTAGTATTCCTTTTATCTGATATTCGTAAGTAAACAATTAGGTGCCATTGACATTGACACTTTCGTTTGATCTCTTTTCTTTCTTTTTTTCAAAGAGAAACATGGCTCGCAGGGCTACACGTGCACGCAGAAGTGCTTCGTCAAACCCAAGTTCAGAGGAAAGCTCTTCGGGAGTTATTGTTGACGGTCTCTCTGGTGGCTCACGTTCTACTCGAATTCAACAAACCAGAACCCCTTCTGAGAGGGAACAACAGGATGTTTTGCACACCAGATTAACCAAGGCTGAACAGAAAGTGAAGAGTGAGTAAACAATTTTGAGTCCAACATTCCTTCCAAATAACTAATAATTTTTTTTTAAAGACCTGCAGGATCGCACCAGATACTCAGAAAAGTTGCTTGAGGGCATACTGGAATTGTTGCCTGAGAAGGATTTGAAGGCTGTGATGAGGAAAGTCAAGCCCGAGATGACACAAGGTGAGTCTATGGATCTAGATGAGGACACTAATTCTGTGTCTTCCTCAATGGATGTTGGTGCTCCTCCATTGAATGTGCAGCTGTCAGACTTGAGCAACCTGGCAAGCCGTCTGTTAGCTCACAATACCTCAAAGCCAATTGGTCAAAATAGGTCTGCACGAAGGCAACCCAGGCATAATAGAGGATAGAAGTCATGTTTTACTGTACTCCAGAAGTTGAAATTTTAACAATATTATCCTACATTTTCTTTTTCACGCTCTAACGCGATTTTTTAAATATTTTTCCTGTTCTCGAAATGATCTAACTTTTGGGTGGTGCGAGACATATTGCTGTTCATTGAAATTATTAAATACATACAGACTTTGAGACATAGCTTATTCTTGTGCGAGTGATTGTTCGTTACTAGTAGAGGCCTTTAATCGTTTTCCGTGGAGTTTTGTGACTAGAAAGTCTTGACGGTTCCGAATGTAGAATTTTCCGAAATGAGAAAAAAAAAAGAATTCGGAATTCAGCAAATTTATAAGTGTATGGTCTTACATTTGTAACGGTTATCATTTAACAGTCTGAAATAGAAAGAGACGCGAAATAATCTTGACTTCCTCTTTATCCACCTACGTCCCAGGTAAAAGTGACGACTATTAGTTGTAGACAAAAAATATGATTGTATAAAGAATCAAAATCCTTCTTTTCAATGTCAATTCTTGGAAAGAACCAGCTTGATGACGAAGCCTGTCAAATATAGGTGAGAGACTCGTTATTTAGCAGGTAACCCGTGCTCTATACAGACTACATGTTTAAAAAACTCGTTACTATTCGTATATTCGTTAATAATGTAACCAGTGATGGGTGTGGCATAATAAATCGGAATGAATAACTTTTTGCTTACAATCATCAGCTGTACTTTTAAAAGATTCACAGGACAAATTTTTTATCTTGGTCGGTATAAACGAATCAGTTTGAGTTCTACTGGGGAACTTTTCTAAAAAACTACTATCGAAAAAAATGTCTGTGAATTATTAGCTACCAGGTAGAACTTACTAACTAAAACAGGTAGAAATAACTTTCTATTTTCCCAGAGATAAAACAAAGATTGGAATTGCAAGACCAGATGCGATCAAGACCAAAACAATTAAAGAATTACTCGATGAGGAATAGGAATGGGAGCGCGCGTATATTTCAAAATGCGCGCAAAATCACGAACGCTACGTTCACTATTGTGATAGATATAAATAAAATTCCCAGTTTTTTTTAGTGAATGCACTCTTAAAACATTATACCTTAATATGTTTATTCTAAACTTTAATTCATTCAATTTTCGAATATCGTAATAAATTTTCTTAGCTGAATGAAAACGAATAAAAAGACAATTATCAAATAAAAATTTACTTTAGATAAGGTATAAGTTTAAAACATATGAAATGATTATTTGTTTTATTTAAATTCGCAATAATTATTTATTAGCGAGAGACGCGTGCGCGATCACGTGATGTCATGTCATGCCCTCTCTTTAGCAACAACCTGAACCTGTTCAAACTTCAAAGATCTTTACAACAATACAACGGTCGGGAGATTGCGAATTTACGTCGAAACGACCGTTGAAATCAGTCTGTTTCTTCAAATTTGATTCCATCACAAAGTTCTACTTTCACTAATTGTTTGCGATACCTGATTACCAACACCTAGAGTATTATAACACATCTACAATGACAGGTAGCTAAGTGCTTGTGTGACATCGGCATAGCTTATCACTACTTTAACTCTCCCCACTTGTAACTTTTATAATTTAATTTTCAGACCTTCAGCAGGATGTAAAAAAATTACAAAAAGATGTGCAAAAGGTTTTGGAAAAGCTGGACAGAAATGAGAAGATGGCTGCTACCACATCCAGTAGTATCAAGGTGGTCACTAGCCCTTCATACAGTGGGCTCATTGGAACCTCAACTGGAAGTTTGCCTCAGCGCCCAAAATCACCCAACAGCCAGCAAGTGCCAATGGACATTCCACCTCCTTCTCTGCAGGATCAGCTGGCTTCACTGGGACCCTATGTGTCTCCAGTGTCTAGCCCAACTTCTTCAGAAGGCTTCCATCCTCCCAAAACTTTGGCTGGCAAATCCAGAAGCAGTGATCGTAGCCATCCATAAAACTAAGATGGAGGTAGAAATGTTTTGAAGACAGTTGTTATTTGAAATTGTGTTTTAATTCTTCTTTATTATTATTTACAGCTCTTGATGTTCGACGCATGGATAAAGACGAAGTCAAATTTATTTCGCGTAGCCCTCCATTTCTTTTTTCAGTTCATTTAATTTTTTTTCTCAACTGAGCCGGCTTAATTTTCTGCATATCCCTTTAGTTGAAACCCCTTGTGAGTAAACAGTGTGATACTTTGATCATTTCATGCATTGACTGCATTTTCACGTGAATAAAGTTAGTGTGTTCATAACGGAACGTATAGTCTGTCACGCCTCTTGCTCTTTGGGCATAGATTCTTAAGATGCAGCTCTCCTTGTAACGAACCCAAAAGTAACCATCGATTACGCTCTGGGCGTTGGTAATGACAGCAGCTACTTGGATGATTGACGATGGAAAATTTGCCGATTGTCAAGAAAGGCATCAAGTTATTCAAGTATATGAAGGAGGGATCGATGAGTATCGCTTCAGTATGCGTCCAGATTTATCGACGACTCACCTGGTCATTGACGGATTAGAACTTAATGAAGCTTACGCTTTATGCAAATGGAAGCTGAAAACGAGATTGTCAAGAGCTACCCTGACAAGATGAGGCAATTAAGATCCTTTCCTCTGAAACTGAGTACATCCCTGTTGCCGATGTCAGAGGATCCACATTATTTTGTCTCCTTCAAGGATTAAGTAAGAGATATTGCTATACGTGTAGCAGCCGTCAGTGGCCCTCCTCCTCTTAATCGACTTGCAGTACATTTAAACAAATGAAATAATTATTGTTACGAATCGCCTTTTTTCGAACACCCTGAAACGTCTATACGCCTTAAGTCAGAAGGCCAAGTCAAATCGTTACTGGAAGAAGAATTTGATCGACTGAACAAGTTTGTGAATGAGGATGACCGGATGCCCATAAGCGTAGCATCCTCGGATAATAACGGTGCAAAAAAAAACACAGATACGAAACTGCATTCCATTCGTTCAGTACCGCGTTAATTAAACTCCCGTACCGGTTTGGGATACTCAATTTACATCGAATCAATGCATCTTTCGTCGAAGGCTACTATAAGTCTGAATCTATTATCCTTACTTAAGAATCAAGATCCATTCGCGTCGACTCGCCGTGAATTTTGGCGATCGGTTTTTGAGCGCAACATTATTATCGCGATTGTCATATTGTCTCGTCGTCACATGCAAAGCGGAACTACAGACCCCTCATCCTGCCTCCCTGGCCGGATGACGACCAGGAAGAAACTCCCGATCACACCGTCGTCAAACACGTCTTCACAGTCACTCGATCCATCTAAATTCAGCGGGATTTCATCGTCAAAAGTACCAAAAATGCGGCAAAAACTGCGGAGAGATCCGGACTACATAGATTCGGTATTTTGGTTGCCCAGGTCGTAACAGTCACTTTTGCATCATGGACGATCACGATCATGTAGGCCTAAACACGTGTCCTCTTTTCTAGTATTTCAACCAAAGGGAACTTGTCTGGAAGTTTTCTAGCAGCTCATCGAGGATCTGTTTGACTCGATCGTCTTTCGTTATTCTGGACTGCAATGCAAGTAGTTCGTGAAACAGAGTCCCAGCACTTCATGTCATGATCCCAATCACAGCATTTGTTTGCAGCCCGTAAAGACGTAGATTTGTGCGGAAGAAATCGGTCATTACTGCACTGACAACCAGCGTAATCCCCGTTTGGTGTAGTTAGAAAATTATGAGCAAGAAAGAGCTCTTCATCTAGAAGGTCGGATTGGAAAAGCTCCTCTCAATAACCTCTACAAAGGCTTCGATCCAAATCATCCATCATCACGTGACCTCGGCACATAATAGTCCTCGGTAACCATTTTTTGACCAAATGGATGTTCTAAAGAAAACGCAAATTATCAATAGAAAAATATATCCATGATTTAAAAGCCATACTTGGAGGATGACCCAGTGTCCTCTTTCTGAAGATTTCCGCAAAACATTTTCAGCGTTCGCCTCTTGGCCTTGTCCCAGACTAACTTAATGGAGCAGCCCATTATCCGCCGTCATTCCTAATTTGCGGACAGCTGCTCGATCTCCAGAAGAAGATTGACTCCGGTAGAAAGGATGAAGCGCAGCGGAGTTGTCGGAGACATTTCAGCGACGCACTGAGACAAAATCCACGGAAAAGGATTCCACGTATCGAGAGCCTAATTTCCCTCTATGAACAGTCGAAGAGCGTAGGCCAAGCGATCCGGCCTAAAAGCCCGCTGGATGCACAGTCGTTGAAGAGCTGATCAATTCTTCCAATCCTGTCGGAGTTTTTCCCTCTCTGGAAACTCGGATTCGATAGTTTTGCGCCACCTTTTGGCTGCTGAGTTGATATCTGTATCGAGATGCCCGAGAGATGCCCGAATTCATCCGTTCTCGAAATACCTTAACATCAAGATCGAAAGATTTGCTTAGGTAATGATATGATGTATATGTTCCTGGTATTCTTTTAAAGAGGCTCCATGTAGCCGGTGAGAGAAAATGAACATGGCTGCCAGACATATTCAGACCAGGTATCATCGGAAAGCGGAGGAAGAAGTTTACCTCGACTAGATCAACATGACCAGAAGCAATGAGGATCTGAAAGTCTGCTGGACCGTGTAGACCAATCGATCCTGTTCAAAGAGTCCACGATAAACGTATTTTAAGAGTGCGTAAAGGTGCGCTCACACGGCCACTTTTTCTACAGTGATACGGAGATACAGAATTACGGAGATACGGAGATAATGAATGTCAAAAGTGTGGTTCAATTCAGACGGCCACATTCTGTAGACGTCTGTAGACAGGTTTTACTGAAAAAGGACGCTTTCTATTGGTGGGTCATAGTCACGTGACCAAAAATTTCTACGGAGATACGGAGATAATGAAATCGAATATGTCCAGACATATTCGAGATGAGAGAAGAGATGCGGAGACACGGAGATAAAAAGGGACCGTGTGAATGGGTTTTTGATTATCTCCGTATCTTCGTATCTCCGCAACTCCGTATCTCCGTAGAAAAAGTGGCCGCGTGAGCGCACTTTAAGTGATCGAATCCACCAAAAAATTGACTCTGATGTTGACCTCCAAGGAAGGAGTAGCTTTAGCTAGAGCACTATGAATATGTTAATATACCTTATTACAATACGTTCATTACAAAGTGAAATCTATCTAATTTTATATACCGTTAAAAAACACCGATGAAGCTCTCAGAGATAACTGATAGATGAGATTCAATTGATGAAGATCTCCGATAATGAAGAAGAGTAGACCCTGGAAGCTGCAGGGTGGTAGAGCTTACCTAGTTCATTAACAGCCTTTGCTGTTCGGGCTGCTTCAGCCGCTCTCTGAGTAATGTCGTTTGCAGTTGCTTTCGTCTGCTCCAATGATTGTACATTTGTACAAGACGGACATCCGCCTTGACAGACGAGGACCAAAACGGCCACTGTAACATTGGAAACGACGAAAGAGGGCGTTGTGAATGAACAGAATGATTTCAGCCCGGTTAAATTCGCTTTATTGAGCGTGTTGAGGGCTTTTTGACCTGCTACCAAAGCAGGTTCAGCTCTCACAAGATCCTCTTCGCAATCGCTTTGTCGCTGGGCCACTTTGACGTCCATGATTGCAACGCGTTTCTCTTCGGCGTCGGCCAGCTGTTTTTCATTGCTTACTTTTTCCATTTCAATACGAACGACCTTTTTTAAGCAAAAGACAAACTGAATCATTTAAATTTCTCATAAAAATAATTGAATATTTCATTACCGGGACTGTTATGGCAGATAAGTATTTATGAGAGACGGAAAGCAGTGCTCCATGAGGCCAAGGGAGGAAACGATCGATTATCATGTTGGTTAATAATGCCGGGAATCTTTGAGTTCTCAATTTCAAAGTGGAACCACAGGTGAGCAGCAGAAAATAATATGCAAATGACGTCGAACTTGACCTAAGAAGAAGCTACAACAAATATCTCTTGAATCCTAGAGCTCTTCAGTCCTAGAGCTTTAACCTGTAATATTCAATTTTATTTTAGAATAAAATATAAGTGAATTAATTATGACAATTACATCATTCTGGACGGCTGAAACGATGTTGTCTATATCTTCATCAGAAAACAATCCTGGATTTTCACCGGCCGCCAGGAAATCCTGGATCAGACCCAAAAGCGTTCCGTCAACGAGCTGAGCGTCGCTCATGACCAGGACGGTGGACAACTTCTTTAATCCACCTTTCAAGTACGGGACTGAAAGGTCTCCTCTTATATGCCTACATTTATTATTTTTAGAATATTTTTAAAAATTAAAATATATAAATCCAAACCAAAGCCAGGACTTGTCTGTAATTAAGTAACATCATGTCCAGCAAGAGATGCGCACAGACGGGCTTAACTTTGTTTTCCACATTCGCCGACACCGACAAGCAGTGCGTGACCCCTCGGCATTCCCAGTGCAGTATTCGGTTGATCCTTGAAAAAAAATTGTTATAAAAGAATTCAATCAATTTTAATTTTAAAATAGTACGGCAAACGTGAGATATTGCATCTTCAAAGGTGACCAACTCCAAAGCTGAATTCAAATTATTATAGGCCATTAGGGCCAGTTAAAGGATTTTGTCAAGTGCATCGTACCCTTCAGCTTCACCACATTTAGCATCTCCAAGTCCACGAGAGAACTGACAAAAGAGCAAAGGTATCTACATGACGTTGGGTTCGTCAACTACGGCCAGAGCGGCGCAACAGGACTCTAAGAGGAAAGGAAGAAATGATACATTTTTCAAACTTGGACTGAAACCAGCGGATCCAAAAAAGTTGTGCATATACGCGCCGGTGGACCCCATAACTCATCGCACAAAATTTACCAAGAGTCATCAGTTAAAAATTTTGTGTGGAGTAGGGTGTGGTAGACAAAATCTGTATACCGTATCGAATACATTAATATAAATCATTATACAGTTTATAGCTCTCGGTACTATTGTATACCACTACATAGAAAATTGTGTAACTGGATAGATTGTAAAAATGCGATATGACCATTACCTAGATTAACCAAGTATATATTTACTCAACAGATTCTAGCATTCCATGTGCGGATCGTAACAATTCTACCGCGCAGGAAGAATTGAAGTTTGCACTCAATAAAATATCAAATAAAAATCATCTTGGAGTAATCATTACATTTAATGTCATAGATATGTTCCATGGAGTGGCAACAAATAATAACAGTTTACAGTCTTTGCTCTCACATAAGCACCTCATATTTTCCCATTTTCATATTTAATCCTGTTCAAGACTTATATCTTATTTTTACCGTTTTCTTCGTCACATCCGAATGACGTGATTTGCTTATATGTGCTATGTGTGATAACCTCCGCACTACCGACATTCCCGAATAAAGAGTACAGCCTTTCTCACCTACTCTTTTAGCCGTCCTTTCGGGGCCCTTGTAGCCGCTTCCAAGAAGTCCAACTATAGCGAACAAAGGTTCTGTTCAGCGTTCCAGGCGACGGCAAACAAGTTCCTTTCTCGTAGGTCCACTTTAAGGGACATACCGGTCCTTAATTTGAAAGACTGCTCCAGAGTACTCCTGAGACTGTACTTTTACTGGTACACTTTCGCTGGTACTTTCGCTGGTACGTCGTTGGGTTCATGAAGCTCACAGGGTCTCCGCTGCTCGACTCGATGGTGATAAAGACGCGGAAAATATTTAAGAAGCTGCTCTTAGAATCGGGGTAAAAGTATTTAATTCAACACGCCGCATCGGATCACGCCATAAAGTCCTGCTGCGCGCCTGCCCCGCGCTGTCCAAAGTGGACGAACCAAACGTTATGCGGATGGCGTTGCTTTTTTGTCACTTCTCTCACGGGTTCGGAGATGCCAAACATGGAGAAAATGAAGGATACGACTTCCTTAATATCATCCTCCAACAGGCCCTAATGGCATATAATGATTTGAATCCAGATTAAGAGTTGGTCCTGTTTGAAGATATCATTTATACAATATTTTATTTTATACTGTATCTAGATTAATTTACTTCACTCTATACAGTAGTAAAATTCTTTTTAGATGGATCAATCAAATCCTGGAAAAGCCAAGGGGTCATGCACTGCTAGTATAAGTCGACGGAAGTGGGAAACAAAGACAAAGTATAGCCCGTCTGACTGCATCTCTTGACTATGGTTGGCATAATTCATATTAAAAATTTTTAATTTTCATTCGAAACTTAAAATCATATTTTAGGCATATTGGAGCTATGAGGAGACCTTTTCAGTCCTGTACTTAAAAGCTGGTTTAAAGAAGTTGTCTACCGTGTTGGTCGTCAGCGACGCTCAGCTCGTGTTTCAGGATTCTTTTCTGATTAAGTTATTGAAAACATCGTTTCAGCCGTCCGGAATACGGTCATTTTTATCATAAATTCATCGATAAGATATTTGTTGGTGTTTTTTTATAGATCATAAGTCCAACCCCATTTAAATATCATTCCCCGCTGCTCTCCTATCAATTCCACCATGTTATTCAGGACTCAAAGATTCCTATTATTACTAATCAACATGATAATTGATCGTGTTCTTCCGTGGTCTTTCGAAGCTTTGCTCCCCGTCTCTCATAAATACCTTTCTAATCTTCCATAACGGTTCCAGTAATTAAATATTCAGGTATTTAGAATTTTATCAGATAATCAATGGTATACTATTTTTTTTATATAATTCGTCGATTCTGCTTCCCAGTTTATGGCTTTCGTATTCGTTCACGGGAGCGTGAGTGACACTTGTCGATTTATGCTATACAATCAGAGCTCAGAAGGTCGCTATGCGTACACTACTTCAAAATCCTTTTTGGAACAGGTTAAAAACAATTTTTTGAAAAATAATAAGCAAAAAGTTGCTTCGCCACTACATTAAAATCAGCTAAATTTTTTTGTCCCGGCTTCTTAAGCGTGTTATATCACAGAACGGCCTGGATCGACTAAACCACCACTTTTCAAGTGGACGATTTGAAACAAGTTTTGGCCGTCCAAGAAGTGGAACTTGAACGAAAAACTGAGGAAGCTGTTCGACTCATTCGTGTACATATTTAAATGATTCCTGCTTTTAAAATTAAGGTCGTTAGAATTTAAACAGGAAAAGTACTCTGGTTCCAAGCCTTAGCGAACCTTTGGTGTCTGTGCATTTCGGCAATTTCGATTCGGCAATTTCGTTTCGGCATTGTTTTTCTGCACTTCGGAAGATGCCAAAATGCTCAAATATAGATGGCTATACAGCAACTGGTCTATTTCTTTTCGGCAAAAATGTCTATTGATTTCGGCAGAATTGCCGAAACGTGCATAAGATTAAGCAAAAATGTGCAATTCGGCAGTGCATTTCGGCAGAGTGTAGAAACTAGGTGTATAGGGGATACAGTACTTTTTTGGCCGGCAAAAGACTTTACAAATCCGCCATGACCCCTATCGCTTTTAGAGATGTTGATCCAGTCGAAGTAGACTTCATACTCGCTCAGCTTCCCGATGATAACTGGTTTCAATGTATCAGGCAGCCCTATACCTGCTGATTTTCTCTCACCCACTACATGGAGCCTCGTTAAATGTATATCAGGTTTGTTTATCTTATAATATAACCTTAAATCCTCGGTCGATCCTTCTTTTAAGGTATGTCGGAACGGATGAATTCCGGAATCTCGATAGAATTATCGAATACTTAGCTAAAAGATGGCGCAAAAATGTCTCCGACAACTCCACTCTGTTTCATCCTCTCTACCGGAATTAACCCAATTCTGGAGATCAAGCAGATTGCCCGCAAATTAGAAAGAACCGCGGATAATTGGTTACTCCATCAAGTCAGTCTGTGGTTAGGTTGTTATAGTTGTTAGGTTAGGTTATAGTCAGATGACCAGATTACCACGTATTTGAGAAGTGTTCGACCACCGACTTCGAAAAGTTCCAATGTTGTTCCATATAAAAGAGGCTGCTCGAGTCGTGCATTAAACTCACTTGCGAACGATCTCGCCTTTATAGAGCTTATTTAGAGGAGCCCCTTCAATCCGACCCGCTGGATGGAGAGCCCTTTAATTGCTCTAATTTTCCAACTACACCGAACAGGCTACGGTCGTTGTCAGCGCCATACTGACGAATTCCTTCAGCCGGAATCGACCTATCGTTATGGCCTGCACGAAGTGCTGTGATTGGGATCATGAGTTGCCACTTGCTAGAAAATCTTCCAGATACTTTGGTTGTCCCATGTCCCATCATTAGTTTTGAAATCAATTGCAACTCGAAGACTACTCGCAGTTTGTGCCTAAATTTTAAGTAAAAGCCTCTATGTGGCATGGAGTGGAAACCAATAAAAAAAACCAAAATAATCTACAATGCATTTACGCAGACAAATCCGCAAGAATACCAGAGTTAAACTCGATGAATATTCTCTCGACCTCAATTGCCGATATTTACTATGATAAATTGGCCGCTCTTTATTTGTTCATCAGGTAAAGGCGGAAAGAAGTGTACGTTCTCATATCAAGTTGATGGAACTAATGTACAAATCACGCAACTTTCATCAATCGACATTTTTCTATCAAGGCCGGGGCGTCTTTGTCTGCTAGCTTTTTCATATATTTTTTCTACAAGAATTACTATTGTGCTACAAGTACTTGTTTAATATGAATAGCGCTTGCCAGGCGTATATACCCCTGGAATTTTGCTTGCTTGCGTGCTACAAGCGCTTTTGATGATGAGCCCTTGCCAGGTATTTTAAGCCTGGAACATCCACATTTCAAAGTGTATATTTATTGCGCTACAAGGACTTGTATAAGGTGAGAAGCGCTTGCCAGGGCTTCTAAGCCTGGATTGTATAATTAGCATACAAATATTACAAGCGCTCGTGTATGGTTACTAGGATTGCTTCTTATTAATACTTTTAAATTCTTTGCTCTTACACAAACACCTCACATTTTCACATTTAAACCTGTTGACCCAAACATATACCTAATTTTTACCATTTTCTTTGTCACATCCGAATGACGTAATTTTCTTTATAAATGATACCTTCCGAACTACCAACATTCCCGAATGACGTTATTAAGAGTGATGGGCGAAGGAATTGCCCACTTTACTGGGACATGTAATGGCAAATTGTTTTTCTTTGTCAACAAAGAAATAGGAATTGGAGCTCTTGACTGAGTGTACTGTATCCCAATCATCTGCCGTGATCAGAGACCGGGTTTTGTTTTTACAGCAGTGCAGTGAAGGTGGTGTCTGGATATATTGCAAGTCCATCTGCCCTACAATAAGGCTGGTATTATGTGGATCCCTGTAAGAATATCAGAGTTTTACAAGCGTGTCAAACATATTTACCCCTTTATAGTACGTATATTAGGCTGCTGCTGAGAAGTTAAGAACTCCTTTCAAAATGATTGTCTCCGATCCCTGAGCTATGCCTTTATTGGATGTTCTATCCGTTTATTGAATTTCCTCTTAACCCCTACCATCATAAGTTCATAAAAAAATAGAGTAACCAATTATCCGCCGTTCTTCCTAATTCGCGGACAGTCTTTTCGATCTCCAGAAGCGGGTTAACTCCGGTTGACAAGTAGAATTCATCCGTTCCAGATATATTTTAATAAAAGGATCGATGGATTATCTAAGGTTATATCTTAAGACAAATGATCCTAATATATATTTAACAAGGCTCCACGAAGTGAGTGAGAGAAATTCAACAGGGCTGCCTGATATATTGACAGAATCAGCTGGGCCACATTCACGGCCATGATCGCAGCTCGTTTCTCTTCGGCGACGGCCAGCTGTTTCTCACTGCGTATTGCTCACTTTCCATATGGGTTGCAATAAGCTACACATTTAGATACTTTCCCGCAATGACAACAACATAACCTACATACCTTCATGTGGTATATTTGTGACGTTAAGGGGTTAGTCATTCCGGTGTCTTCATTCAAAATGCCGTTATCATAATAAAAATAATTAAAAACTGCTGATCAGATATTCAGACCAAAACTTGTTGAAATCCTTGGTCAATATATCGTTTCAGTACAAATGTTTCTAAACACGTCATATTGCTGATTATGAACGGTTTTGCTCATAATAAAAATTCTAATTTTTTTTTACAAATAAGCCGATATTATTTTTATAAAAAGGTTATACTCAAGCTGCCACGTATACTTTAATACAGGACTGTTGCCGCGCATAGGCGGATCCTGGCATCTGACCTTTGAATTTTCCTTCCGTATGGGCTACAATTAGATAAACATTTAGGTAAATTTACCGCAACATAACAAATAAAGCGTAACCGACACACCTTCATGTTGAGTGTGACTTAAAAAAGTGGAGCACTACACTGAACTTGAACTTGTGTCGAGTGATCGATAACCAGGAGTCGACCGGGACTGAAAAATCATCCAAGTTAAAACCAATATAATCAGCTAGACATTTCAATTAATTTAGCGTTCCAGGTATCGGACTGAGCCTTATTGTCATGTTCACTTTTATAGTAGAGAAGCTAGTTTGGCTTTCATTAATCTACTTAAAGAAACGTTCAGTTATTGCTGTTTAATTGCGCTCCGATTACTAATAAGCTTGAAATAAACTATCAGCGTTAACATAGTTTATTCACAGCACATCAGTACCGTCAGTAATATTTATCCATGAATGTATATGGAGATACTTTTTTTCACAATTAAAATATATACCTATCTACTTTTAAAAATTGAGAGTCAATATAAACCACTATTACCACTATTTCGTTGCTGCTGTTTTATATTTTAATCATTGTTTAAAATTGCGTAACTTTTCTTAAAGAAATTGGTTACGGTATGTACTAACGAAATAACGAAAACAATGTTGGTCACCAATTATACAACCACCCCTCTCCATTATTATTATTATTTACAAATTTAAATCAAAGCACTGACTTTATTTTACTAGAAAAGAAATTCGATTGGAACTTGCGGCTGGCGGACAGTGCTGCGGGTGACCGCCGTGCTGCTGATGGTGAGCGGCCAGCATGGCGACGGAACTGGGAACGTGCCCTCCATGCTGCTGCATCATCTGCTCGTACTACCGTATCCAGACAGATACAGATTTCAACCAAAGGGAACTTATCTGAAAGCTTTTTTAAGCAGCTTATCGAGGATCTGTTTGACTCGATCGCCTTTCGTTATTCTGGGATGAAATGCGAGTAGTTCACGAAACTGAGTCTCAGCACTTCATGTCATGATCCCAATCACAGCATTTGTTTGCAGCCCGTAAAGACGTAGATTTGTGCGGAAGAAATCGGTCATTACTGCACTGACAACCAGCGTAATCCCCGTTTGGTGTAGTTAGAAAATTATGAGCAAGAAAGAGCTCTTCATCTAGAAGGTCGGATTGGAAAAGCTCCTCTCAATAACCTCTACAAAGGCTTCGATCCAAATCATCCATCATCACGTGACCTCGGCACATAATAGTCCTCGGTAACCATTTTTTGACCAAATGGATGTTCTAAAGAAAACGCAAATTATCAATAGAAAAATATATCCATGATTTAAAAGCCATACTTGGAGGATGACCCAGTGTCCTCTTTCTGAAGATTTCCGCAAAACATTTTCAGCGTTCGCCTCTTGGCCTTGTCCCAGACTAACTTAATGGAGCAGCCCATTATCCGCCGTCATTCCTAATTTGCGGACAGCTGCTCGATCTCCAGAAGAAGATTGACTCCGGTAGAAAGGATGAAGCGCAGCGGAGTTGTCGGAGACATTTCAGCGACGCACTGAGACAAATCCACGGAAAAGGATTCCACGTATCGAGAGCCTAATTTCTCCTGTATGAGCAGTCGAAGAGCATAGGCCAATCGATCCGGCCCTAAAGCCCGCTGGATGCACAGTCGTTGAAGAGCTGATCAATTCGTCCAATCCTGTCGGAGTTTTTCCCTCTCTGGAAACTCGGATTCGATAGTTTTGCGCCACCTTTTCGCTGATGAGTTGATATCTATATCGAGATGCCTGAATTCATCCGTTCCCGACATACCGTAACATCAGATCGAACGTTTTTTAAAAGGTAATAATATGATATAAATGATCCTGGTATACTTTTAACGAGGCTCCATGTAGCCGGTGAGAGAAAATGAACATGGCTGCCAGATATATTTTAGACCAAATATCATCGGAAAGCGGAGGAAAAAGTCTACTTCGACAGCTCGACATCTGATCTGACGGGAGACCTTCGTCATTCCACCTGACAATTTGAGCCGCGTCCGCCAAAAGTCCGACAGGAACTAAACCCTCCGACAGAGTGATGGCTTTATTGGGGACTAGGCCGTTGAGGAAGGTATCCAAGCCTTTAGAAGAAGATGGTATCGATGCCGTTTCGGAAAGACTCCGGCGTAGGACATAAAGGAAGTAGTGACAAGGACGTCTCCCGCTAGCGTTAGCTCGATCGGCGAAGGAACTCTATACGGCCTGGAAACAGCGTATTTTTTCCGATACCAGTCCGTAGATGAAACGATTCGCTTGCACTAATATCCTATTTGTCAGTTCGGCTGTTTTAAATAATAAAAATAGTAAATAAGATGCATCTTTAAGCGTCTTTAAGCTTATCATAAGCTTCGTCGATTCTGCTTCCCAGTTTATTGCTTTCGTTCACGGGAGCGTGAGTGACACTTGTCGATCTATGCTACACTCAGAACTCAAAAGGCCGCTATGCGTACACTACTTTAAAATCCTTTCGGGAACAGGTTCAATATTAATAACACTTATTTAAAAAATAATAAACAAAAAGTTGCTTCGCTACACTTAAATCAGTTTCAACTTTTTTCCCGACTTCTTGAGCGTGACACATCACTATTCGAGTTCAAAATTAGTCTTCTAGAGAACGGTCTGGATCGAGCGATAATAAGACCTAGACCCTGTGGTTTAGATTTTTGAAAATCATTTTTATGTAATTAAATAAATAAAAAAAGATCTATCTCACTCTGGTATGTCCTAATTGTCAATTCGGCTGTTTTAAATAATGAAAATAGTAAATAAGATGCATCTTTAAGCCTCTTTAAGCTTATGTAACTGAAGTGTACGGTACCTTCTTCTTTTCATTCCCTCTTCTTTGCATTGACCCGGACGGTAGATTCTTACTTCTTACTTCTTTACTTCTTTAATCCACCTTTCAAGTACGGGGCTGAAAGGTCTCCTCGTCTTAGCTCCAATATGAAAGGTCTCCTCTTATATGCCTGCATAAATTACTCTTAGAATATTTTTCAAAATTCAAATATATAAATCCAAACCAAAGCCAGGTCTTGTCTGTAATTAAGTAACATCATATCCAGCAACTCAGCAAGATGGGCCAGATGGGCTTAACTTTGTTTTCCACATCCGCCGACACCGGCAAGCAGTGCTGGGACTCTGTTTCACGAACTACTTGCATTGCAGCCCAGAATAACGAAAGACGATCGAGTCAAACAGATCCTCGATGAGCTGCTAGAAAAACTTCCAGACAAGTTCCCTTTGGTTGAAATACTAGAAAAGAGGACACGTGTTTACATGATCGTGATCGTTCAGGATGCAAAAGTGACTGGTACAACCTGGGCAACCAAAATATCGAATCTATGTAGTCCGGATCTCTCCCCAGTTTTTGCCGCATTTTTGGTACTTTTGACGACGAAATCCCGCTGAATTTAGATAGATCGGGTGACTGTGAAGACGTGTTTGACGACGATATGATCAGGAGTTTCTTCTTGGTCGTCATCCGGCCAGGGAGGCAGGATGAGGGGTCTGTAGTTCCGCTTTGCATGTGACGACGAGACAATATGACAATCGCGATAATAATGTTGCGCTCAAAAACCGATCGCCAAAATTCACGGCGAGTCGACGCGAATGGATCTTAAGTAAGGATAATAGATTCAGACTTACAGTAGCCTTCGACGAAAGATGCATTGATTTGATGTAAATTGAGTATCCCAACCCGGTACGGGAGTTTAATTAACGCGGTACTGAACGAATGGAATGCAGTTTCGTATCTGTTTTTTTTTTGCACCGTTATTATCCGAGGATGCTACGCTTATGGGCATCCGGTCATCCTCATTCACAAACTTGTTCAGTCGATCAAATTCTTCTTCCAGTAACGATTTGACATGGCCTTCTGACTTAAGGCGTATAGACGTTTCAGGGTGTGCGAAAAAAGGCGATTCGTAACAATAATTATTTCATTTGTTTAAATGTACTGCAAGTCGATTAAGAGGAGGAGGGACATTGACGGCTGCTACACGTATAGCAATATCTCTTACTAAATCCTTGAAGGAGACAAAATAATGTAGATCCTCTGACATCGGCAACAGGGATGTACTCAATTTCAGAGGAAAGGGTCTTAATTGCCTCATGTTGTCAGGGTAGCTCTTGACAATCTCGTTTTCAGCTTCCATTTGCATAAAGCGTAAGCTTCATTAAGTTCTAATCCGTCAATGACCAGGTGAGTCGTCGATAAATCTGGACGCATACTGAAGCGATACTCATCGATCCCTCCTTCATATACTTGAATAACTTGATGCCTTTCTTGAGAATTGGCAAATTTTCCATCGTCAATCGTCCAGGTAGCTGCTATCATTACCAACGCCCAGAGCGTAATCGATGGTTACTTTTGGGTTCGTTACAAGGAGAGCTGCATCTTAAGAATCTATGCCCAAAGAGCAAGAGGCGTGACAGACTATACGTTCCGATATGAATACACTAACTGTATTCTCGTGAAAATGAAGTCAATGCATTAAATGATCAAAGTATCGCACTGTTTACTTACAAGGGGTTATTTCAACTAAAAGGGAGATGCAAAAAATTAAGCCGGCTCAGTTGAGAAAAAAAATTAAATGGACTGAAAAAGGAGTACAGGGTAAATAATGCTGGAAGAAAAAAAATTGGAGGCTACGCGAAATAAATTTGACTTCGTCTTTATCCATGCGTCGAACATCAAGAGCTGTAAATAATAATAAAGAAGAATTAGAATACAATTTCAAGCAACAACTATCTTCAAAACATTTCTACCTCTATCTTAGTTGTATGGATGGCTACGATCACTGCTTCTGGCTTTGCCAGCCAAAGTTTTGGGAGGATGGAAGCCTTCTGAAGAAGTTGGGCTAGACACTGGAGACACATAGGGTCCCAGTGAGGCCAGCTGATCCTGCAGAGAAGGAGGTGTAATGTCCATTGGCACTTGCTGGTTGTTGGGTGATTTTGGGCGCTGAGGCAAACTTCCAGTTGAGGTTCCAATGAGCCCACTGTATGAAGGGCTAGTGACCACCTTGATACCACTGGACGTGGTAGCAGCCATCTTCTCATTTTTGTTCAGCTTTTCCAAAACTTTTTGCACATCTTTTTGTAAATTTTTAACATCCTGCTGAAGGTCTAAGAAATAAATAAAAATTATAAGAGGGGAGAGAAAATGAAGTGATAAGCTATGCAGATGTCACACAAGCACTTAGCTAATACCTGTCATTGTAGCTGTTTTATAATACTCTAGACTGTGGTAATCAGGTATCGCAAACAATTAGTGAAAGTAGAACTTCGTGATGGAATCAAATTTGAAGGAACAGACTGATTTCAACGGTCGTTTCGACGTAAATTCGCAATCTCCCGACCGTTGTAAAGATCTTTGAACAGGTTCAGGTTGTTGCTAAAGAGAGGGCATGACATGACATCACGTGATCGCGCACGCGTCTCTCGCTAATAATTAATTATTGCGAATTTAAATAAAACAAATAATCATTTCATATATATGTTTTAAACTTAAAAGTAAATTTTTTATTTGATAATTGTCTTTTTATTCGTTTTCATTCGGTTAAGAAAATTTATTACGATATTTGAATTATTTCAATATGCGTTTTAAGCAGGTAAATTGAATGAATTAAAGTTTAGAATGAACATATTGAGGTACAATGTTTTAAGAGTACATTCACTAAAAAAAACTGGGAATTTTATTTCTATCCATCACAAGTGTGAACGCAGCGTTCGTGATTTTGCGCGCATTTTTAAATATATTCGCGCTCCCATTCCTATTCCTCATCGAGTAATCCTTTAATTGTTTTGGTCTTGATCGCATCTGGTCTTGCATCTGTTTATTCCAATCTTTGTTTTATCTCTGTGAAAACAGAAAGTTATTTCTACCTTTTGTTTTACCTGTAAGCTAATGATTCACAGACATTTTTTTTCGATAGTAGTTTTTTAGAAAAGTTCCCCAGTAGAACTAAAACTGATTCGTTTATACAGACCAAGATCACAAATATGTCCTGTGAATCTTTTAAAAGTACAGCTGATGATTCGTGATTGTAAGAAAAAAGTTATGCATTCCGAGTTTATTATGTCACATCCATCATTTGTTACATTATTAACGAATACTAAAGAATTTTTTAAAGCATGTAGTCTGTATAGAGCACGAGTTATCTAGTTAATAACGAGTCTCTCACGTATATTTGACAGGCTTTGTCATTAAGCTGCTTCTTTCCAAGGATTGACATTGAAAAGAAGGCTTTTGATTCTTTATACAATCATATGTGTTGTCTACAACTAATAGTCGTTCAAGTCTAGTTGTAGGTGTCAATTGTTTTTCAAAGAAGGATTCCACAAGCACAGCTTTATACCGTTCACGCACCCAATTTCCTTTTTAATGATCTTATAAATTCCTGGGTGCTCAAGTCTCAACTTTTGTTCCAACTTTTTTCCGCTTTTGTCACAGCATAAGCTACGAATGTGTATAAAAGATAACACAGCATGACAGCACGTGCATATATATAATAAGCAGTATATATATAAAGAATTAGAAATTCGCCTTTGTGAGTAGTATTGTACCCCTATAAACATCTCAAGCCTTAAAATAGACAAAGAATCTACAACTAAAAGCACCCAAAAGTAACGATCGATTACGCCCTGGGCGTGGAGAAACTAACTCAACTGAACGATAGAAAACAGCCGATTCTGAAGTACAGCATTAAGTATGTGAAGGAGTGAACCAATGAGTGGCGTTTATGTATGCGTCCAAATGTATCTCGTCGTCTCGCCACTGGTCATTGAGGTATTAGAACTTGATGAAGCTTATACACTTTATTCAAGTGGAAGCTGAAAACGCGATGGACAAGAGCCACCCTGACAAGTATAAAGATGGGGCAATCAAGATCCTTCCTTCTGAAATTATTGAGTACATCTCTGTTGCCGATGTCAAAGGATCCACTTCCAATTAAAATTAAATTTACATTAAATGAACTGCAACTCCAGAAGAGCTAGATTTGTCATCTTACCTTGCAAACCTCCACCATTTACACTTAAAAGTGAGGGTTTGTCAACGATATACCAACTGAGCATTTCGGACGGAATGGCAACAATCACAACTTTTAGGAGAACGTTTATTAATGAGATCAACTATATCAACCCGGCGGTCATCTGGTCCACTTTTTGGTGTATTTCTGTCCTTGTTGGTTGGATGTTGACCAATATTGAAGAGTAACACAGCGCCAAATGTTTCCAGTAGTGGCCGGACCCTGACCCGTCACGCAGTGCCTCAACGCCGGAGCAACTTTATTTGGACCTATTGCCGGAAGCTCAGTCAAACTTGGATGGAACTACTCAGCATCACCCTTCAGCTAACGGCAGCACTGTCGATTCCGATGAGCCACAAATCTTGACCATTGAGTTTTGGGAACATTCAAGTAAATTTAAATGATTGATAGCTATTAATGTCAGACACATTTTAATTGATTTTCTTTTTTAGCTATCGCGTCCAAAGTCGAGCACACCCACCGATTCTGAATTAGGGGTCAGCATGGAAAGTGAAGTTCGCCCCGTATACCAGTGCCGCACAACCTTATCTGGGAAGTTTTCCAAGCGCCGAACCATGCCATCGGTATTCTTCGTTTCCTTCGTAGTTTCAACGAGGATTACAGCACAGGACCCATCTTCATTCATCGCAGTGCTGGATTGGGTCAAAATGGAACTTTGGTGGCCATCGATAACTTCATTCAACAAGTTGAGGAAGAAGGTTACGTTTCCGTGTTGAATACGGACTGTGATCTGCGTGCAACTTCCTCGTCCAATCTCCGAGGCAATACATATTCGTTTATCTCAACCTCATGGAGTGGGTCCAGTTTGGAAATACGGAGATGGCTGTAGCCATTTTCCAGGTAATGGTTTATACATCTTATGTGATATTATAGGTGGAATACGTATTCATACGAATCGCTTACTTAGGATATTCTTATAAGTTTTCGCCTTAAGTCAGAAGGCCAAGTCAAATCGTTACTGGAAGAAGAATTTGATCGACTAAACAAGTTGTTGGATGACCTGACCCACACAATTAGCATCGTCGGAAGAGAACCGCGCCAAAAAACCGATACGAAGCTGCAATTCCATTCGATCAGAACCGTATTATTTTCACTGCCATACTGGTTCGGAATTACTCAACCTACATCAATGCATCTTTCGTCGAAGGCTACGATAACTCTGAATCTTTTATCCTTACTTAAGATCCACCCACGTCGACTCGCCGCGGCTTTTGGTGGATGCACAACAATATCAGGATTGTCATGTTATTTCACATGCAAATTGAAACATCAGACCCTTCACCCTTGCCCCCTGGCTGGATGATGACCAGGAAGAAATTCATGATCATATCGAACACGTCTCCACAGTCACTCGAGCCATCTGAATTCAGCGGGATTTTGTGGTCAAAAGTACCAAAGATTGGGGAGAGATCCGAACGTTACACAGATTCAGTATTTTGGTTGGGATGCAGTCCCTTACGGTGTCGTCGGTGTGTCCGGAACTGAAGACGATACGATGCCGTCTCTAAGTAAAATAATGGCCCGTTCCTCACGATCGCTTTTAGGACGATTGTAGCTTGAGGCCGCACTTACTTCCTGGATCCAGTACCGGTACTGAAAACATCCGGAGTTCCACCCTTACGACCCGTTGTGAAAGTCTGAAAGAACAAGCGAGAACAGAAGGCTACGTCGACGTTTTCAATAGAGTACGGTATAAGAAAATTGCTGTCTCAGACAGCTCACATAATGACGTTTACGACGCCTTGGTCTACCATAAAAAAAACGCGCCCGTTTAGATTACCCGAAACTCCTTACCAAAGTTCAATCCTGATCTCCATCTACCAATCCACACTACTCTAGTTCCCACCGCACAGTCGACTTGTGCATTTGATATTTCACCGATCTATTGACGAGGGGTGGTCAACCAATCCTACTAGTACGTCCTTCTGGCTAAGGCAAAATGGACCATGTGGTAGAGGCGCAGATGTGCTCCCTCTCCGACGAGTTTATTATCTGCAATGTTCCTATGCATTATTACATGACTTGGGAGATAGTTCAAAGAGTGCTGAAAAGCTATTTGGAGAAGAGAGGTGGACGTTCGCCGGGGAACAAGCGCACCATCTTTCTTCTTGGCGATCTCCGATCTTCATACCCAATTTATAACATTTGCCGTGAGCACCTCGATTAATGAGATCCAGGCTAAAGCGCCATTCGGCAATCCTGGCGTCGCCTGGAACGCTGAACAGAGCGTTTTCTCGCTAGTGGAACTTCATGGAAGAGGCTACAAGAGCCAGAGGGACGGCTAAAAGAGTAGTTATATTTGACAGGCTTCAAGCTGGTTCTTCTACGGATTGGATAGAAAACCAGGCTTCTAATTCTTTATACAATCATATATTTTTTGTTTACAACTAATAGTCGTTCAAGTATTGTTGTAGGTGTCGATTGGGTTCTTTTCCACGGGTCCAGCTTTATACCGTTCGCGCACCCGCTTCCCATTATATGGATCTCATCAATTCCTGGGTGCTCACGTCTCAACTTTTGTTACAAACCTTATCTGCTTTTGTCACAACATCCCGTACGTAAAGGATGGCTTGCCGCAAGCATACGGCAAGCGTGACCATTTTTTCCCTTTGGCCTGCGTAGGCTTACATTTTACAAGGTAGATTTTGTTCATTTCAACCTTGCACTGTTCACGCCTGACGCATCCTAGAATAGCGCAACCATGGCGCAGGCTTGAGGGAGCCCCAGCCGTAAATAAAAAACCGCCCCGACGGGAATCGAACCCTTCATCTTGAGCACTCCAGGCGGACGTGCTAACCACTACGCTATGAAGCTCCTGGAGTGGAAGATGAAAAGTAGCTATATATACCTCATTTTGACTAATAATGATAATTATGGATTTAAACAACTTATTAAGAAAGCAGCATTGATAAGTAGTTAATATTAAACAGTTTGTTTATTTTTTATTGTGTTATACGGCGTATTTATATCTGACTGCAGTAGGCTTACCTTGCAGCAAGCTTGCGACAGCGTCCAGTTTATGTACACTTAAAATCTGCAAGCTTGCGTTGGGGTGAAGCTCGCACAGCCTTGCTACAAGGTTGGTAAATTTTGACTGAAACGCATCAAGCTTGTTGCAAGTTTGAACACTCGGCCCTCATTTTCGCAAGCTAATTTTTTTCTACGGGATAAACTACGAATGTATATAAAAGATAACACAGCAAGTGCATATATATGTATACATGTATATATATATATATAATAAGAAGTACATATAAAGAATTAAAGAGTCGCCTTTACGAGTAGTATTGTGACTCCCATAATTATCTTGTCTTAAAATAGACTCTAGGAATCTACAGCTAAATGTACAAGAAAAAAAGCGTGAACAACAATTATATACACACGCCAACATTTTATATAGAACCCACATTAGTACAAGGATCCAGTATTATTACGATATAATCATTTTTTTAAACAAAAACTATGTTAATTCTCATAGTTTATTTCATATTTAGTAGTAGGAGCGCTCTTAAATAATAATAACTGGACGTTTCTTCGAGTAGATTAATAAAGGCCAAACATCTTCTATACTATAAAACCGAATAAGGCAAAGCTCAGTTGGATACCTGGAACAAGAAATGGAATATGGACGGTTTAAGTAAAAATACCATTCTAGTAAAAAAGTAAACTGGACGATGGCAAAATTTAACAATTTTTACATGGTCACTCGACATGTCCCATTTGAAATTAATGGCAACTCGAAGACTACTCGTAGTTCTCTAACCTCTATCTAAATTAAGCAAAAGCTTATCGCTTAAACATAAAAATCATGTAAAAATCAATAAAAAATATTTCAAGCGTTCATAATTTTTGGCATTTAAGAACGTGAAATAAATATTATACTCTAATATGGGTAGGCCTATACATCCATGATCGATAACGTTACCGCTTATGTTTCGGATTCTTAGAGATTCATTTGTAATTTTTTTCCCCTCTGGCACAAGATAACAGTTTATTGAGAACAATCCGTCGTTTTCTTTCTATAATATAGCAAATTAAAAATATATACTATTCAAACCGTAGAATTAGCTCGAACAATATAAATTGGTCCTTCTGTATGGTTAAAAGACACTTTCCACGATCAATATTTGCGCCCAACTCTTCCCAAAGAGGTATTTGCTTTACCTTA
Source organism: Chydorus sphaericus (assembly GCA_030141595.1). Lineage (NCBI taxonomy): Eukaryota > Metazoa > Arthropoda > Branchiopoda > Diplostraca > Chydoridae > Chydorus > Chydorus sphaericus. The sequence goes on from CM057927.1 coordinate 7,391,086, forward strand.
ATCCCAGTGAAGTAGGAACTAGAGGTGCTTCCGTACAATTTAATCGTAACTACATCATCATTAGTAGCTAAAGGCCGAACATACTGTGGAAAGATAACCGGAACGTGATAACACCGCCTGGTAAACTGCTACCTATTTATTAGATTACTTTCGAAATGCTTCAAGAAGTGTTGAAAAGCCTTTGAAGAAGAGAGCTAGACGCTGTTACGGTTCACCGGGGAACAAGAGCACCATCATCTTTCTGGACGATTTTTACTCCCCTATTGTGGACAATTATGGTACTGCACAAGCTCAAACTTTGCTCCGTCAACATCTCAGCTATGGTCACTGGGATGATCCAATCAAATTGGTTCCCAAAGAGATAAAAACAAACATTCAGTTCATTGCCAGTATGAATCCTAATACCAGTACATTCACGATCGATTCCCGTCTTCAACGCCACTTTATAACATTTGCCGTGAGCACCGCGAGTAATGAGTTATGAGACGCAAAAATTTATGCTTGGATCCTGGCTAAAGAATCAATTTGGAAATCATATACAACGGTCCTCACCTACTCTTCTAGCCGTCGTGATGGCCCTTGTAGCTGCTAGACGCCCCACTACCAGAGGTTTGTCTATTCAGCGCTCCAGACGACGGCAAACACATTTCTTTGGGTTCGCACTTTAAGACACATATTTAAAGGATTGCTCTTGAGTACTCCGGAGATTGTACGAACCTCTCTTTCGCTGGCGTGTCTATGGGCTCATAAAGCTCACAGAGTGTACTGCTGATCGACTTGTTGGTGACAGAGATGTCGAAATATTTCAGAAGCTGCTTGTAGAAACGGTGTAAAAGTATTTATGTCAACAGTCGGCATCGGATCACACACCATAAAGTACTGCTGCTCGTCTGTCCCGCGCTGGCCAAATACCAAAGTAGACGAACCAAACGTTATTATGCGGATGGCGTTGCTCTTTTGTCACTTCTTTCGTTGCTCGAAGATGCATAATATGGAAAAGTGGGGAAATACGATTTCCTAAATAACACCCTTCAAGAGGCCCTAATGGCCTGTAATCATTTGAATCCAGCTTTAGAGTTGTCCTGTTTGAAGGTGCAATTTCTCACGTTTGCCAGTATTATTATACGTTTAGTTTAATTTACTTCCCTGTTTAGTAAAATTATTTTACAAGGATCAATCGAATCCTGGAAATGCCAAGGGGTCAGCACTGCTATTAGAAGTCGACGGAAGTGGGAAACAATGACAAAGTACTGCCCGTCTGGCTGCATCTCTTGCTAGATATGATGTTACTCAACTGCAGACTAGACCTGGCTATGATTTGAATTGGTTTGGTTTGAAGAGCGTACCCAAAAGCCCAGACGCAGGCGAAAACGAAATAGAGATCCCGTGGTTTAGTTGATGAACTTATGATGGTACGAGTGAGAAGGAAATCCAGTAAACGGCAGAGCATCTGAATATGGCATATTTCAGGGATTGGTATAATCATTTTGGAACGAATTCTCAACTGTCACCAGCCTAATATGCGTATTAAGGGTGTAAAACGCTGATATTCTTACGGGGATCCACAAAATACCAGCCTTGTAGTTGTAGGTCAGATGGACTTGCAATATCTCCGGACACCACCTTCACTGCGCTACTGTAAAAACAAAACCCGATATCTGATCAAGGCAGATAATTGGGATACAAGTACATCCAGCCAAAAGCTCCACTTCCTTTTTCGAAAGAAAAGAAAAACCTTGTGCGGAAGGTATCACACATATGTTGACAAAAGAAAAAGAAAAAAACCTTGTCACATGTCCCAGTAATATGGTATGAATTCATTCGCCCACTCTTGATAACGTCATTTGGGAATGTCGGTTTAGTGCGGAAGGTATTACACATAAGGAAATTACGGCATTCGGATGTGACGAAGAACGCGATAAAAATAAGGTATATGTTTGGGTCAACAGGGTTGAATGTGAAAATGTGGGGTGTTTATGTGAGAGCAAAGACTCTAAAAGTATTAATAAGAAGGAATCCTAGTAACACCGAGTGCTTGTAGTACTTAACCTGCCGATGAGCAAAATAAAGAGAGTCAATTTCAATATTTGCAATTGAAGTTTACAGATTCATTGGTTATAAATATAGGGAAGGTCGACAGGATTTACCAAACCATTCCCGAGCTAGCAGACAAAGACGGACCGGCCTTGATAGAAAAATGTCGATTGATGAAAGTTGCGTGATTTGTACATTAGTTCCATCACCTTGATATGAGAACGTACACTTCTTTCCGCCTTTACCTGATGGACAAATAAAGAGCGGCCAATTTATCATAGTAAATTCGGCAATCAACGTCGAGAGGATATTCATCGAGTTTAACTCTGGTATTCTTACGGATTTGTCCGCGTAAATGCTCCGTGATTTCTAAAAAGTTTATATGGAGAGGTACTATAAAGTAAATTTGGTTACGAGTATTTTTAGTGGTTCGTAGTTTATTACAACTTCTATATTGGGTGAATATTACGGGGTATAAGTAGGCAACTTGATTCTATTATAAGTAGGGAAGGTCGATTCCTTCAGTGCGTGACGCTGTAAATTCGACCGCGAATGATGGATAAATCATTCGTGGCTAGCAGACAAAGACGGACCGGCCTTGATAGAAAAATGACGATTAATGATAGTTGCGTGATTTGTATATGAGTTCCGTCACCTTGATATGTGAACGTACACTTCTTTCCGCCTTGACCTGATGAACAAATGAGCGGCCAACTTATCATAGTAAATTCGGCAATCAACGTCGAGAGGATATTCATCGAGTTTAACTCTGGTATTCTTACGGATTTGTCTGCGTAAATGCATTAATCATTATAGTTTATTTTTTATCACAATTTGTTGCCACTCCGTTTTTAATTATAATATGTTGCCACTCCATGCAACATGACATTGCTTAAAGTTGTTTTGAGTTTGATTTAAGTTTTTGTTATAATTATTTTATATTTAAATTTTGTTTTAAAAGATACATCACATAATGTCAATATGATATTTTAAATATTACTTTCATCCGACTTAATTAAGGTACTAAAGGCGGGAGAATGCAATCGAGTTTTGGTCACAGCACTTTTTAGAATAGCAATCTTGTATTTACAGTTTAGTGGTTTATTACTTAATATTGATCATTATATAAACCATGGTCATTTTATTTTCATGTACGCGAGTACCGACTTCACGGCATTTGCGGATCGAAACAATTCTGCAGCGCAGGAAATATGCATAATTGTTTCGATCCGCAAATGCCGTGCTAGAGCCTGTTGCATTTACATTTTGTTGCTACTCTAGGTAATGGCCACATTGCATAATTGCATTCTCATTATTTAATGCCTGCTTGGTCAACACATTTTGTGGAGCGTTTCTGTCTCGTATACTTCAATTCTACTGCTTTGTTATTACTGATATTCAACTCAGTTTTCTGGCTGAGAAGAGAATAAAAATAAAAAAAGAGATTCATAACTCGGGTGTAGGCCTATATACCAGAGTGCGCTTATCGCGTAAGCTACCTTACACGTTAATTATTTCTCTTCTTAAGAAAACCTTGCCCTAAAATCTTTCTCTTCTTAATAAAACCTTTATTAAAATTTGATCGGGGGGCATCATTAAGCTCCTCCCCTGGGTATTTTACAGCTCAAGAATCACTTAATTACATAACTCATATGCTGTTATATCGTCCAAAAGATAATGAAAACTGCTCCGTCTAAAAATATTGCTTTCGTCAGTCTAACGGCACAGTCTAAATACTTAAAGGCCCATTACACATGTGAAATGTTCATAATTGAAAGAAATCGAAGAGAAATCGAAGACCAGCAGAAAGTGGATGTTTGCACTATTCCTTGCTCACACGGAACAACAACGTCAGTACTATTAGATCCCACAACCGTTGCGTTCAAAGAAAAATATATTCTTCTCGATATTCTTTTGAGACCATATCCGGAAGAAGAGAGCCGTTTGGTCACTGTCATGTGTCCTCTCAATTACATTATGGGTATTTGTATACCGTATATATATATAGCAAGAGTCGATACAACAAATAATTTGAGAATTTGAAAAAAGTTAAAATATGGAATCCATTTTATGTAGACTTGGATTATGTTTAGAGTTTCATCGAAGACCTTTATCACAATCGTTAGCGCATTGATTTTTCTTTACTGCTAAAGGAGTGAATTTTTTAATTTACCCTTGGAATAAAAGAACTTTGGTTTCTTTCTAAAATTGATGGGAAACTCGACAATTTACGCACTAGCCATTACCCAACACAGAATAATTTATAGCTTCTATATCGTGCGTTTAAATTAATAAGTATTGAAATGTACTGTTTTATAAATTGATCCTTTTCAACCTTTATTTATAGGTAGCAGTTTACAAGGCGGTGTTATCACGTTCCGATTATCTTTCCATAATATGCTGGGCCTGTGGCTACTAATGATGATATAGTTACGATCAACTTGTACGGAAGCACCTTAACTTCCTACTTCCCTGGGACTAAGGTAAAGCCAATACCCACATTTTTGGAAGAGTTGGGGAAATATTGATCGCGGGAAGTGTCTTTTAACCATACAGAAGGACCAATATATATTGCTCGAGCAAATTCTACGAAATTGGTTTAGATAGTCTATACTTTTAATTTGCTATGATATAGATAGGAAATGACGGATAGTTCTCGATTTATTTCCTTTTTACTGCTTTCTTGTGCCATAGGACTATATACTTTATACTCATATTCAACGGTTGAAATATTTCCATAGCCTTTTACATGATTTTTATATTTAAACGACACGCTTGTGCTTAATTTAGGTACCAACTACGAGCACTATGAAAACCTTTATTTCCCCTTCCTCGCTTCTGATTGTTCGGCGCGAGTGTACTTTCTTGTACTCTCTCGTACTTTCTTGTACTTCCGTGTTCGATGGGTTCTATGCAATCTAACCGTTCATTTTTAATATTCCATTTTCCTATTTTCTTCGTCCCCTTTTTAGCACTTCCAGTCTTTCTTCATATCAAAATCAAATTCGTTCATATTAAATAACTACACTCGATAAGCATGAATTATAACTAAATGTTAGTTGTGATGGTGGTGTTTTATTGATTGGTTTTCAATACTATATGGAGTTGTGATTTATTGTATAAATCCAAAAAAAAAAAAATCGGCAGAATCTTTGTTTTGGTAACTTGAAATTTAGATTCGTACTTGAAATCTTGGATGATGATGATGTTGTCTGAGCTATATATCTTGGCATGTATATCTTTTTGGCATCAATACCATATGCACTCATCTATGTTAAGTCCATGTGACCAACCAACTTTATATGTGGTCCCATATCATGCATAACGTACAATAACGTAATTTTAAAGTTACATCTAAATATGCTATATGTTGTTATTTCTTATTCTTCATCCAACTTAGTCAGCAAGAGTGTCCCATGTTTTATTATATTCATTCATTAATAAGCATTCTTAAACTGGAATGGACATGGCACATAAAAAAATTCATTCCATCAGGTCGATACGAGGAGCGGATCTTGTTATTTTCTAAATACGCGTGATGACTAACCTTTTTCCAAAAGGCTAAAAGGATTTTGGAGTAGTGTACGCATAGCGGCCTTCTGACTGGATCATAGATCGACAAGTGTCAATCACGCTCCCGTGAACGAAAGCCAGAAATTGGGAAGTATATAAGCAGAATCGACGAATCCTTTCTGAAACTAAAAATAATAAATCCGTGATTGCCAAATCAAATTATAAATGATTGAATATTAAATTACTGGGGCTGGAATGGTAGATAGGTATTAATTGTGAGACGGAGAGCAAAGCTTCGTTCAGCCAAGGAAGCAAACGATCGACCATTTTCAAGGAAACGATTCAACATCATTTAATTATATTCTATCGGTGAATTAATAATAAAGATGACATCATTCCGGACAGCTGAAACGTGGTTGTCAATTTCTTCATCAGAAAACAGCCTATTGGAATTTCACCGACCCCCAAGAAATCTTGAATCGGACCCAAAACCTGTTCCATCTACGAGCTGAGCGTCGCTGAAGACCAGCACGGTAAACAACTTTTTCAATCCAGCGTTAAGTACAGAGCTGATGAAATGTCTCCTCTTAATTCCAATATGCCTATGAAAAAAATTGTAAGTTTAGAATGAACATTCAACATTTTATAAATATAAATCATTCAAACCATTGCCATGTTTTGCCTGTAGTCGAGTTGGTCATATTCAGCAAGAGTTGATCATATTCAGCAAGAGATGAAGCCAGACGGGCAAAACCGTGTGTATTTGTTTCTCACTTCCGCCGACTCCTATTAGCAGCTAGTGCGTGACCCCACTGACCCCTTGGCATTACTAGGATTCGATTGATCAATTAAAAAAAAAGAAGTTTACTAGACCGGAAAGTAAGCTAATCTATACCGTATATAACCGCAAAACTGAGAAATTGCATCTTCAAACAGGATCAATTCTAAAGCTGGATTCAAATCCGTATACGCAATCAAGGCTTGTTTGTGAATGTCTTATAGGTTCATGGAGAATTATTTAAATTGCAGATCTTGTCTGTGAAAATTGTTCATCAGCGCATCGCTCATTTATTGAATCCAACCGAAGATAAATTACCAGCAGGAGCAGCTGTTTGTTCTTGCTGACACCAATCGGGAAAGGTTTAGATCATCTGATGATGCTCTTCGTCGAGAGAAATCTCTCGCGTTCCTAGCGCGTTAAGTTTAGTCCAACAAACAAATAAATATCGCATAAATTACCTTATTACATCTTATTAAATATTAATATTAATAATATTAAATAATTAACGTGTAAGGTAGCTTACGCGATAAGCGCACTCTGGTATATAGGCCTACACCCGAGTTATGAATCTCTTTTTTTATTTTTATTCTCTTCTCAGCCAGAAAACTGAGTTGAATATCAGTAATAACAAAGCAGTAGAATTGAAGTATACGAGACAGAAACGCTCCACAAAATGTGTTGACCAAGCAGGCATTAAATAATGAGAATGCAATTATGCAATGTGGCCATTACCTAGAGTAGCAACAAAATGTAAATGCAACAGGCTCTAGCACGGCATTTGCGGATCGAAACAATTATGCATATTTCCTGCGCTGCAGAATTGTTTCGATCCGCAAATGCCGTGAAGTCGGTACTCGCGTACATGAAAATAAAATGACCATGGTTTATATAATGATCAATATTAAGTAATAAACCACTAAACTGTAAATACAAGATTGCTATTCTAAAAAGTGCTGTGACCAAAACTCGATTGCATTCTCCCGCCTTTAGTACCTTAATTAAGTCGGATGAAAGTAATATTTAAAATATCATATTGACATTATGTGATGTATCTTTTAAAACAAAATTTAAATATAAAATAATTATAACAAAAACTTAAATCAAACTCAAAACAACTTTAAGCAATGTCATGTTGCATGGAGTGGCAACATATTATAATTAAAAACGGAGTGGCAACAAATTGTGATAAAAAATAAACTATAATGATTAATGCATTTACGCAGACAAATCCGTAAGAATACCAGAGTTAAACTCGATGAATATCCTCTCGACGTTGATTGCCGAATTTACTATGATAAGTTGGCCGCTCATTTGTTCATCAGGTCAAGGCGGAAAGAAGTGTACGTTCACATATCAAGGTGACGGAACTCATATACAAATCACGCAACTATCATTAATCGTCATTTTTCTATCAAGGCCGGTCCGTCTTTGTCTGCTAGCCACGAATGATTTATCCATCATTCGCGGTCGAATTTACAGCGTCACGCACTGAAGGAATCGACCTTCCCTACTTATAATAGAATCAAGTTGCCTACTTATACCCCGTAATATTCACCCAATATAGAAGTTGTAATAAACTACGAACCACTAAAAATACTCGTAACCAAATTTACTTTATAGTACCTCTCCATATAAACTTTTTAGAAATCACGGAGCATTTACGCGGACAAATCCGTAAGAATACCAGAGTTAAACTCGATGAATATCCTCTCGACGTTGATTGCCGAATTTACTATGATAAATTGGCCGCTCTTTATTTGTCCATCAGGTAAAGGCGGAAAGAAGTGTACGTTCTCATATCAAGGTGATGGAACTCATATACAAATCACGCAACTATCATTTATCGTCATTTTTCTATCAAGGCCGGTCCGTCTTTGTCTGCTAGCTCGGGAATGGTTTGGTAAATCCTGTCGACCTTCCCTATATTTATAACCAATGAATCTGTAAACTTCAATTGCAAATATTGAAATTGACTCTCTTTATTTTGCTCATCGGCAGGTTAAGTACTACAAGCACTCGGTGTTACTAGGATTCCTTCTTATTAATACTTTTAGAGTCTTTGCTCTCACATAAACACCCCACATTTTCACATTCAACCCTGTTGACCCAAACATATACCTTATTTTTATCGCGTTCTTCGTCACATCCGAATGCCGTAATTTCCTTATGTGTAATACCTTCCGCACTAAACCGACATTCCCAAATGACGTTATCAAGAGTGGGCGAATGAATTCATACCATATTACTGGGACATGTGACAAGGTTTTTTTCTTTTTCTTTTGTCAACATATGTGTGATACCTTCCGCACAAGGTTTTTCTTTTCTTTCGAAAAAGGAAGTGGAGCTTTTGGCTGGATGTACTTGTATCCCAATTATCTGCCTTGATCAGATATCGGGTTTTGTTTTTACAGTAGCGCAGTGAAGGTGGTGTCCGGAGATATTGCAAGTCCATCTGACCTACAACTACAAGGCTGGTATTTTGTGGATCCCCGTAAGAATATCAGCGTTTTACACCCTTAATACGCATATTAGGCTGGTGACAGTTGAGAATTCGTTCCAAAATGATTATACCAATCCCTGAAATATGCCATATTCAGATGCTCTGCCGTTTACTGGATTTCCTTCTCACTCGTACCATCATAAGTTCATCAACTAAACCACGGGATCTCTATTTCGTTTTCGCCTGCGTCTGGGCTTTTGGGTACGCTCTTCAAACCAAACCAATTCAAATCATAGCCAGGTCTAGTCTGCAGTTGAGTAACATCATATCTAGCAAGAGATGCAGCCAGACGGGCAGTACTTTGTCATTGTTTCCCACTTCCGTCGACTTCTAATAGCAGTGCTGACCCCTTGGCATTTCCAGGATTCGATTGATCCTTGTAAAATAATTTTACTAAACAGGGAAGTAAATTAAACTAAACGTATAATAATACTGGCAAACGTGAGAAATTGCACCTTCAAACAGGACAACTCTAAAGCTGGATTCAAATGATTACAGGCCATTAGGGCCTCTTGAAGGGTGTTATTTAGGAAATCGTATTTCCCCACTTTTCCATATTATGCATCTTCGAGCAACGAAAGAAGTGACAAAAGAGCAACGCCATCCGCATAATAACGTTTGGTTCGTCTACTTTGGTATTTGGCCAGCGCGGGACAGACGAGCAGCAGTACTTTATGGTGTGTGATCCGATGCCGACTGTTGACATAAATACTTTTACACCGTTTCTACAAGCAGCTTCTGAAATATTTCGACATCTCTGTCACCAACAAGTCGATCAGCAGTACACTCTGTGAGCTTTATGAGCCCATAGACACGCCAGCGAAAGAGAGGTTCGTACAATCTCCGGAGTACTCAAGAGCAATCCTTTAAATATGTGTCTTAAAGTGCGAACCCAAAGAAATGTGTTTGCCGTCGTCTGGAGCGCTGAATAGACAAACCTCTGGTAGTGGGGCGTCTAGCAGCTACAAGGGCCATCACGACGGCTAGAAGAGTAGGTGAGGACCGTTGTATATGATTTCCAAATTGATTCTTTAGCCAGGATCCAAGCATAAATTTTTGCGTCTCATAACTCATTACTCGCGGTGCTCACGGCAAATGTTATAAAGTGGCGTTGAAGACGGGAATCGATCGTGAATGTACTGGTATTAGGATTCATACTGGCAATGAACTGAATGTTTGTTTTTATCTCTTTGGGAACCAATTTGATTGGATCATCCCAGTGACCATAGCTGAGATGTTGACGGAGCAAAGTTTGAGCTTGTGCAGTACCATAATTGTCCACAATAGGGGAGTAAAAATCGTCCAGAAAGATGATGGTGCTCTTGTTCCCCGGTGAACCGTAACAGCGTCTAGCTCTCTTCTTCAAAGGCTTTTCAACACTTCTTGAAGCATTTCGAAAGTAATCTAATAAATAGGTAGCAGTTTACCAGGCGGTGTTATCACGTTCCGGTTATCTTTCCACAGTATGTTCGGCCTTTAGCTACTAATGATGATGTAGTTACGATTAAATTGTACGGAAGCACCTCTAGTTCCTACTTCACTGGGATTAAGGTAAAGCAAATACCTCTTTGGGAAGAGTTGGGCGCAAATATTGATCGTGGAAAGTGTCTTTTAACCATACAGAAGGACCAATTTATATTGTTCGAGCTAATTCTACGGTTTGAATAGTATATATTTTTAATTTGCTATATTATAGAAAGAAAACGACGGATTGTTCTCAATAAACTGTTATCTTGTGCCAGAGGGGAAAAAAATTACAAATGAATCTCTAAGAATCCGAAACATAAGCGGTAACGTTATCGATCATGGATGTATAGGCCTACCCATATTAGAGTATAATATTTATTTCACGTTCTTAAATGCCAAAAATTATGAACGCTTGAAATATTTTTTATTGATTTTTACATGATTTTTATGTTTAAGCGATAAGCTTTTGCTTAATTTAGATAGAGGTTAGAGAACTACGAGTAGTCTTCGAGTTGCCATTAATTTCAAATGGGACATGTCGAGTGACCATGTAAAAATTGTTAAATTTTGCCATCGTCCAGTTTACTTTTTTACTAGAATGGTATTTTTACTTAAACCGTCCATATTCCATTTCTTGTTCCAGGTATCCAACTGAGCTTTGCCTTATTCGGTTTTATAGTATAGAAGATGTTTGGCCTTTATTAATCTACTCGAAGAAACGTCCAGTTATTATTATTTAAGAGCGCTCCTACTACTAAATATGAAATAAACTATGAGAATTAACATAGTTTTTGTTTAAAAAAATGATTATATCGTAATAATACTGGATCCTTGTACTAATGTGGGTTCTATATAAAATGTTGGCGTGTGTATATAATTGTTGTTCACGCTTTTTTTCTTGTACATTTAGCTGTAGATTCCTAGAGTCTATTTTAAGACAAGATAATTATGGGAGTCACAATACTACTCGTAAAGGCGACTCTTTAATTCTTTATATGTACTTCTTATTATATATATATATATACATGTATACATATATATGCACTTGCTGTGTTATCTTTTATATACATTCGTAGTTTATGTTGTGACAAAAGCAGATAAGGTTTGTAACAAAAGTTGAGACGTGAGCACCCAGGAATTGATGAGATCCATATAATGGGAAGCGGGTGCGCGAACGGTATAAAGCTGGACCCGTGGAAAAGAACCCAATCGACACCTACAACAATACTTGAACGACTATTAGTTGTAAACAAAAAATATATGATTGTATAAAGAATTAGAAGCCTGGTTTTCTATCCAATCCGTAGAAGAACCAGCTTGAAGCCTGTCAAATATAACTACTCTTTTAGCCGTCCCTCTGGCTCTTGTAGCCTCTTCCATGAAGTTCCACTAGCGAGAAAACGCTCTGTTCAGCGTTCCAGGCGACGCCAGGATTGCCGAATGGCGCTTTAGCCTGGATCTCATTAATCGAGGTGCTCACGGCAAATGTTATAAATTGGGTATGAAGATCGGAGATCGCCAAGAAGAAAGATGGTGCGCTTGTTCCCCGGCGAACGTCCACCTCTCTTCTCCAAATAGCTTTTCAGCACTCTTTGAACTATCTCCCAAGTCATGTAATAATGCATAGGAACATTGCAGATAATAAACTCGTCGGAGAGGGAGCACATCTGCGCCTCTACCACATGGTCCATTTTGCCTTAGCCAGAAGGACGTACTAGTAGGATTGGTTGACCACCCCTCGTCAATAGATCGGTGAAATATCAAATGCACAAGTCGACTGTGCGGTGGGAACTAGAGTAGTGTGGATTGGTAGATGGAGATCAGGATTGAACTTTGGTAAGGAGTTTCGGGTAATCTAAACGGGCGCGTTTTTTTTATGGTAGACCAAGGCGTCGTAAACGTCATTATGTGAGCTGTCTGAGACAGCAATTTTCTTATACCGTACTCTATTGAAAACGTCGACGTAGCCTTCTGTTCTCGCTTGTTCTTTCAGACTTTCACAACGGGTCGTAAGGGTGGAACTCCGGATGTTTTCAGTACCGGTACTGGATCCAGGAAGTAAGTGCGGCCTCAAGCTACAATCGTCCTAAAAGCGATCGTGAGGAACGGGCCATTATTTTACTTAGAGACGGCATCGTATCGTCTTCAGTTCCGGACACACCGACGACACCGTAAGGGACTGCATCCCAACCAAAATACTGAATCTGTGTAACGTTCGGATCTCTCCCCAATCTTTGGTACTTTTGACCACAAAATCCCGCTGAATTCAGATGGCTCGAGTGACTGTGGAGACGTGTTCGATATGATCATGAATTTCTTCCTGGTCATCATCCAGCCAGGGGGCAAGGGTGAAGGGTCTGATGTTTCAATTTGCATGTGAAATAACATGACAATCCTGATATTGTTGTGCATCCACCAAAAGCCGCGGCGAGTCGACGTGGGTGGATCTTAAGTAAGGATAAAAGATTCAGAGTTATCGTAGCCTTCGACGAAAGATGCATTGATGTAGGTTGAGTAATTCCGAACCAGTATGGCAGTGAAAATAATACGGTTCTGATCGAATGGAATTGCAGCTTCGTATCGGTTTTTTGGCGCGGTTCTCTTCCGACGATGCTAATTGTGTGGGTCAGGTCATCCAACAACTTGTTTAGTCGATCAAATTCTTCTTCCAGTAACGATTTGACTTGGCCTTCTGACTTAAGGCGAAAACTTATAAGAATATCCTAAGTAAGCGATTCGTATGAATACGTATTCCACCTATAATATCACATAAGATGTATAAACCATTACCTGGAAAATGGCTACAGCCATCTCCGTATTTCCAAACTGGACCCACTCCATGAGGTTGAGATAAACGAATATGTATTGCCTCGGAGATTGGACGAGGAAGTTGCACGCAGATCACAGTCCGTATTCAACACGGAAACGTAACCTTCTTCCTCAACTTGTTGAATGAAGTTATCGATGGCCACCAAAGTTCCATTTTGACCCAATCCAGCACTGCGATGAATGAAGATGGGTCCTGTGCTGTAATCCTCGTTGAAACTACGAAGGAAACGAAGAATACCGATGGCATGGTTCGGCGCTTGGAAAACTTCCCAGATAAGGTTGTGCGGCACTGGTATACGGGGCGAACTTCACTTTCCATGCTGACCCCTAATTCAGAATCGGTGGGTGTGCTCGACTTTGGACGCGATAGCTAAAAAAGAAAATCAATTAAAATGTGTCTGACATTAATAGCTATCAATCATTTAAATTTACTTGAATGTTCCCAAAACTCAATGGTCAAGATTTGTGGCTCATCGGAATCGACAGTGCTGCCGTTAGCTGAAGGGTGATGCTGAGTAGTTCCATCCAAGTTTGACTGAGCTTCCGGCAATAGGTCCAAATAAAGTTGCTCCGGCGTTGAGGCACTGCGTGACGGGTCAGGGTCCGGCCACTACTGGAAACATTTGGCGCTGTGTTACTCTTCAATATTGGTCAACATCCAACCAACAAGGACAGAAATACACCAAAAAGTGGACCAGATGACCGCCGGGTTGATATAGTTGATCTCATTAATAAACGTTCTCCTAAAAGTTGTGATTGTTGCCATTCCGTCCGAAATGCTCAGTTGGTATATCGTTGACAAACCCTCACTTTTAAGTGTAAATGGTGGAGGTTTGCAAGGTAAGATGACAAATCTAGCTCTTCTGGAGTTGCAGTTCATTTAATGTAAATTTAATTTTAATTGGAAGTGGATCCTTTGACATCGGCAACAGAGATGTACTCAATAATTTCAGAAGGAAGGATCTTGATTGCCCCATCTTTATACTTGTCAGGGTGGCTCTTGTCCATCGCGTTTTCAGCTTCCACTTGAATAAAGTGTATAAGCTTCATCAAGTTCTAATACCTCAATGACCAGTGGCGAGACGACGAGATACATTTGGACGCATACATAAACGCCACTCATTGGTTCACTCCTTCACATACTTAATGCTGTACTTCAGAATCGGCTGTTTTCTATCGTTCAGTTGAGTTAGTTTCTCCACGCCCAGAGCGTAATCAATTGTTATTTTTGGGTTCGTTACGACAAAGAATGCTGCATCTTTAGAATCTATGCTCGAAGAGCAAAAGGTGTGATTGAAATACGTTCCGTTGCCAATACACTAATTGTATTCACGTGAAAATGCAGTCAATGGATGCAGTGATCGAAGTATCACACTGTTTACTTATAAAGGGTTCGATTGAAAGTGTCAGCTGTGAAGTTTGTGCTCATCTTGAAATACGCGCGCTCCCGTTCCTATTCCAGGTCGAGTTACAAGGTTTAATTACACAGATAATCCGTAAGCTTATCATTTATCAGAGTTAAACTCGATAAATATTCTTTCGTCCACAATTGCCGAATTACTAAATAATACGTAATTTTGGCTGGTGACTGCCAATTGTCTGGTCGTGGTCTGGGTATCTGGCTTTTTTGCCTGATAGCTTCCTTTTCTCATGAACGAATTTATATTCATATATATCCCATATGAATTTTCTTTTTCTGACAATAGGGTAACATTTTTTTTTCATTTCTAATGGCTGAATTTATAGCGCTGCGCCACTGAAAGATTCGACCTTTTCTGCTAATAAATTGAATCAACTAATAAATTGAATCAACTTGAATATGTATATTCCATAAATACCATTTGTGGGCTAGTGATTGTCGACAAGTGAGCTGTTTTACGACGCTTACAATTTTATGATGAGCATGGTTCGCCGTACGAGAGCATGTAGCGTGCGGGGTGATATGTAAGCTACAATCCATATAACAAAGTATAACCCTATATAACAAAAAAATACAAGTTACAAACTAACATGCATCCAAGTAAATCCATAATAAAATCAATAAGAATATAGGCGATAAATCTGGAAAATCCCAGTTGCGGACATCAGTTCGACGTCTTTAATAGTTTGTCCGGTAAAGAATTGGTTGCCCTATTAATCTATTTCCTTGGATGAATTTATTTTTATATATAATTCAAACATAAAAACCGATTGCCCATCTAAATAAACCGAATGTAAAACTCTTTGAAAAATGATCGCCACCATATCTGCCATTTTAGCACGATTACCATCATCGAAAGCGCATAAACCTATAAGTAAATAAATAAATTTAATTGAGAATAAAAATTACTATAAGATGAATAAATATTTTTTACCGTATCGGTATCTTCTAGAAGATAAAATGAAGAGCGATCCGTCATAAAGACAGTAAACAGGAAAGTGAGACTGACGATTCTCCGATGTCCTTCCGAAAGGCAAGTCGTGTTCTCAATCTTTGATTTTCCGTCATAAGTCACTTAGAGGGAAACACTTTCAAGCAACTCACATCGGAATCCTTAAAAAGAAAAATCGATGAAAATGCAAATATTGCTAATAAAAAGAAATCAATCTTACACAAAGATTGTCTTCGACGCCGTCGTCCATATCCAGGTCATCATCATAGTTCACTTCGAAGAATTCTCTTCCAAGGTACATGATGGTCCTGAATATTTCTTTGAAGTTCTTGGCGATATTTTTCAACGAGTACTGAAGCGCATCATCTCTCTGAGTCCACTTCGCCCATCAAGTCCTTGCAATGTTGGATCACACTATAATCTCAAACCACTAGATCCCTAATTGCGAGCCCGAAATATTCACAGAATACGATGAAAAAAAGTGCCAAAAGTATACTGCGACCCTAAAGCGAGAGCCTCCATTCTCTTCCATTTCTTAATTAAGCCTCTGTTTTTCATCAAATGCCCTCTCTAGGCTGGCTTAAAAATGTGAAGATATAAACGTTAATAGAATATGCATTACTATTTTAATGACATTGTGTACTTCAGCGCCATCTACGAATAACCTATACCTCTTAGAAACGATCGGGAGAGCGTGCGTATTTCGTGTAAAATCATGCTCTGCATTAGCAGTTCAGCACTTTGTGTGATCAAGGAAAACAAAAAATTCAGCTTTTTGTATCGAGCTTAGTAGGAGTGAATTCACAAAATATTCCCTGAAATAAATACCAATTTTCAGCTTTTAAAATTTCTAGACATAAAATTAATTTTTGTGAAATGGTCTTGTATTGTCAAACAAATCGAGTATTCAGACTTGTGGACTATACAGATTATAGATTAAGAGCCGTGTGTTGTAAGTGTAAAAAGAGCGTGCAACCATTGTGAAGGATGAAGGCCCGTATTAACTCTGATCGTATCGACGTTTCTTGGACTGCTTCGATGAACCAGGGAGAACTTCCGGCGTGTCCACTTCCATAGAGACAACAGAGCGGGATTTGGCTTGGGCTGGCTGAGATGTCATGTTTTGGGCCAGTTGTTGAAGCTGCCAGCCGGAGCCAGTGCCAGTCACATCAGCTGAAGCATGATGTTGGGGAGGAGAATGGTTGTTACGTCGACCTGATGGCATCTGGAAATCAAGAGTGGTTGAGTTGGTGAACCTAGCTCCATACTTTGTCTCCAAAAATTCTATGATCTCTCTCAAGGCCTGTTTCAATTTGGCCACTTCAGCTTGCAGAGCTAAATTAATGGGGGAAAAATTTCAAATAGATTCAATAGACCATTACACAGTACATAAGAAGGGAGGGAATACATGTATTCATATTGTGAGGTTTTTACCTTTAATTTGCTGTTGTTGCTTTGCAGTCTTATCAACATGAATTTTGGCCACTTTTGTGTTTACATCAACCTGGCTCTTCTGGGCGACTTTTTGAATCTTTTTCACTTCCTTTTTGAAGGAGTTCCCACTTGAACCCGAACTTTGAGAGCGAGTGCTCATTCGATCTAACAGCAAAAAGTAATTAAAGTGGTGTTAACAAAAAAGTTGAAAGAATGTAACAAAAGATTTTTCCTGTAATTACCTCCGTTCTCCATTTGATTGAATTCGGTGATACAGTGACAGACTGACAGTGAGACACTCGATTGAAAATAACGGTCGTTTTCGTCTTCGTGAGACGTGGGAAGAAAACGCCACTGTAGTCAACAGTGTTCCAGTTCCAATAAAGGTTGTTACTAAAAAGAGGCCATAACCTGACGTCACGTGGTTGAGCATCAGCGCATACGCTGCGTGCGCCGTGCAATTCGAAAATAATTAATTATTGTCGGTATTTTCAAAAGATTTCAATATTTGATTTTAACACTTTAAAATTATTTTTTTTTTACGAATTTTTTTTTTGCTTAATTATTACTGCCTCGCACTCTCGTTCCTATTTAACACTAGGTGACTAGCAACGGCCAACGCAGCATTTTAGCTCACGGTGTCGACGGTGTGTATTCAAGTGAGTAGTAATTGTATGTTGGTTTTATAATTTATTTTTGAAAAATTAAATAAAGTATTTTTAAATTATGATCGAAAATATTATTTTATTTAAGAGTTGTCAATATCCCGCCAAATTCCCACCTCCGGGAGCTTGATTCTCAGCATACACTCCGCAATTACGTAATGACCTTCGAGAATTTTTTTTTTCGTCTGTAGCATTAGCAAGAGTCCAGCCAGATTACAATTTACATGCAGTAACTACATTTTTCTTCGTGTAGAATGAGATAGTGACATTCTAAGATCTATCTGGTGTAAAAAAGGCATATACATATTAAAAACAGCCGGAATGTTCCACTTGAAATCCAAGCAACTTCTTGGAACCGTCAAGATGATACAAGTATCTAGGCAAACATACTTTGTTGTCTCAAGGTATGAGACTTGTATGGCCAAGGTTATTATTATGACTTTTCTTAAATTTCGATTGATTTAATCATTTACATAGGCCGCTTTACGTTTCCAACAGTGGCTCATTGAAGAGCTATAGAATCATTCTATCTCAAAATTCTAGTCCAATTAGCCAAATTGATTATGCTGCAATGACTTATCGCAGCTTCAGACTTCCTACTGTCTTGGAGCTGGGAAACAAGAGAAAAGACTATTCTGAAAGGAGATTGTTGGGGTAACTTCATATTCATTTATTTTACCCATTATTTACTCTAGAAAGCATTAATAACAATATATTATTTCAATAGATATTCAATGGAGCAAATGTATGCAGTTGTGGCTGAAGTAGAAAAGTACAACACTTTTGTGCCTTACTGCAAAAGCTCCATCATCACATCCCGGTCTCCTGGGCATTTGAGAGCTGACCTGGTCATAGGTTTTCCTCCACTCCATGAAAGT
This sequence comes from Chydorus sphaericus, assembly GCA_030141595.1. Taxonomy (NCBI): domain Eukaryota; kingdom Metazoa; phylum Arthropoda; class Branchiopoda; order Diplostraca; family Chydoridae; genus Chydorus; species Chydorus sphaericus. The sequence continues at coordinate 7,409,559 of CM057927.1, forward strand.
TATACAAGTGCTGTTACACTAACACCCCCAAATTTGGTGAAATCAGTTTGCACAGAGGGCAAACTCTTCAATCATCTTTTGACAATATGGAAATTTAGCCCTGGCCTCAAAACTAATCTTAATTCGTGCACCCTGGACTTTTCTGTTTCTTTCGAGTTTCGTTCTGCCCTTCACTCCCAGTTGGCCCACGTATTTTTTGATCAAGTAGTCAAGCAAATGGTCAATGCGTTTGATAAAGAGGCTCGCAAACGGTACGGACCAGCATTTGCAAATGTACGCCCTAATGTTTTGCCCTCTACATAATGTTTCCTTTAACTTAGTTAGGCCTCAATTATATGTGCGAGTTTGTACAAAATATTATACAATTTTCTTATCGGTCTTGACAAAAGGAAAAATAAGAATCACTCTTGATGTTACGGTGAGTTTATTCGAATGAAACCAAACATGAAGTCTGAAAATACATTGTTATAAAACGGGCTTGATTCGAAAATGTGAAAGTTACAAGACGTAGTCCAATTCAGAGCGCATGTAGGTATTCTTCCCTTCATTCGACACTCTCGGGTATCCACAAACGAGGGAATCTTGTGCTCCGATATATAAGGAGTTGTAGATTTTCCAGTAAACATCGCGGACTTTCCGGGCCGGGTGGAAAAGACCCTAAGTGTGAAAGAAAATATTAGATATTGGTTTTCAAAAATTAGAAAAGTAAGAATCAAATTTACCTGTAAGGTGTACTGAAGGATTTTGATAGGACCCAGGGATACTCGCATGCCCTCGACAGCGTCCATAAAGGCCTGAACAAGGTGAGGTGATGTTTCGAAGATGTTGGGCCAGACATAGTTTAAGAGATGAACCAATGCATCTTCGCAACCGAAACCAAACACGCCCAAAGCCATGTGCTTGATAGCTGCACAAGCTGTCTGTCGGTGGACCAAATCTCTGCAAAAAAGGGTAAATGTTTAAAATATTTACATTTCAGCTTATTGAGAAATCTGAAATTTACCTGTCCATGAGAGCATCTTCAAGTAGGGAGGTGACTGAGTAGATGTAGTCCTTGCCCATCTCTCCAATGTACTCGAAGAGGAAGGAGAGCGACTTGAGGACACCATTCTGAACGTTAAGTTCTGGAACTCGGTACTCGTTCATCAATCCCGGTAGGACTGTGAAGGGAGAGCATGTCTCGGCTACAATAGCGATGGCTACTGTCGTACACACACGGTTCTGTCGCTCCTGTACCTTCAAGTTGTTGAGCAACGTAGCAAGTACGTCATGTGGACCTAAAAAATAAAAAGATTAAATCAACATCTCAGAACTCAATGAATTACATTAAACTTACCAATTGCCTTAGCAATGTAACCAAAGGTGTTGACAGTTGCTCGTCGAATAGCTTTTTTGTGTGCCTTTAAGAGCTCGAGAAGCTCGAAACAGATTCGCATCCATTCACGGGCCGAAACGTATTCAGGACCACGGTCGGCGATTCGACCCACTAGATCGATACAGTTCTCTTGTACTTTTTCGTGACGATTCTAAATTGAAAAACATGTTAATACAATAAATTCTATTGATAAATATGAAACATAAATATAGATGATACCTTCAAAATAGGGGTTAAACGAGGAAGGAGATCCTTAATAGGTGGTGTCATCTTATGCATGCCGATAACGTTGACGATTGCCTTTAGCGCAGCTAGGATGGATCCCAAAACTTCGGGATATTCTTCACCCAGATATTCGTAGAGAACGACACCTAAATGGCCCATCAGTTTCTCTTCCTGGCATGTTTTCATGACGGCGGCGATACGAGAGATGAGGTCGGCCGCTTGTTGTCGCACTTTAGCCGACTTATTGTTCAATCGCCAGAGAATAGTACCGCAAATCTGAGGCAAGTAGGGCTTCACTCTCTTAGAGAGCGAGTTGACAATGGTACCGAAGCCGTTGAGCATCACAACGTCCTCGGTCGTCTGTTCTTGGAAGGCGTACAAGATGCCGTCAATGAGCTGTTCCTCAAGGCGGGCGTCAATGTCTGCTGCTCCAAGATTCCCCATAATCTTCTCCACAGTTTCCATCACCATTTTACGGTACTGTTCATTCTCGTCCTGGAATTCAAAAATAGATAATTAGTTTAAATTTTTAATAAAGCATTTCAAATAGTTTAGTACCTTTAAGTCATCGACAACACGGCCGATAATTTCAGCAGCACCGACTCGATTAGCGATCTCCACTGTCGTATCGACAAGCTGACGGTAGTTACGCCTATCTAGTGCCATTCTATGGTTCCAGAAACTCTTGAAAAAGTGGGGAAGGATCTCCGTCTTGATGTATTGTGGCTCGACACCATCTGTGGCGCAGCACTGCTTAACGACTTTCAAAACAATCTTCTTCATCTCTTCGTCGGGTGACTGGAACTCTCGGATTAGAATCAACATCACTTCACGCGTATAGTAGTTGGCGTACTCGGCATCCATCAATGGAATAAGGTATCCAATAGCTTTAAGGAAGGCGGCCAAGCCTTTACCACGGTGGGTCCGGATACCTTTCCAGAGAGGTTTGAGAACGGAATCGAAGCTCTCGATACCGTACGGAGTTGCGGCTTCTGCCAGAGCGGCAATAGAGAGGGCGGTAATGGTTCGCACCTTTTGCTGCTCGTCAACTAGACCGTGCTCAATAATCTCAACTAGACTACGCAAGTGAGGAAGAATGGCGCAGCCCATCAATATAGCGATCTGCTGGACGATCTTAATACCAGTGTGACGGGCCTGCCACGATTTCTTACTTTTACAAACAGCCTACAAAAGAAATAAATCAAATGTTAATTCAATGAAAATTTGAAATTTAAAAACAGTTTGAAAACTGACCTTAAGGAAAGGAAGAAGAGATGGGATACCAAGAGCAGAAGCTACGACAGCAAAAGCACGAGCAGTCGTATTACGGACGTACTCGTCAATGTTGTCAATGTCCGGTCTCATGGTAGAAATCATCGTAGCTAAACCGGCGGCTTTGGCTAAATTGGAAATGATTTCACGACCCTCCACACGAGCGTAGTAGTCTTCGTCAATGAGCAAGGGCTCGATGACGACAAGGATTTTGTGGACATAAGGTCGCACCAAGTCGTCCAGCTTGTAGAGAATGCGGTCGATGACTTTGACGAGCAGATGCCGTTCTTGATCTTCTAACGTTGGGGACATAAGCAGCGGCAAGATCTGGTTGAATAGTGGACCCGCTCCCAGCTCTCGAGCCTACAAAAAAAAAAAAACATTTATTTAGAAAATTGAAATTTTTCAAATAAGTTTATTTAATATTACCTTGTCCGTGATCTGCCTCAGTGCAGATTTGCGCATAGGTGGCGTACCATTCTTGATTTTGAGCAGAAGTGTCATAATTTTCCGCTCTTTCGACTCTTCTGGGCTCAAAGAATCTTCATCAACATCGACCTAAACGATAACAAATTACAATTAGTACAGCTAAAATTTAATCATCTGTAAAATAGACCAACTTACCAACAGCTTATCGAAATACTGGGCATCTTCTGGCTTCAAGAAAGGAAGGTTTCCTCCTTTTGGCTGTGTGTCCATAAATTTGGAAGCAGTTTTATCTTCCTGCTGCATGTAGAATCCCGTGCTACCTCCACTTCCCGCAAGTGGAGTGGGTGTCGCTGTCAGTTTCCGAGCTGGAGTGCGTAACGGAATGTAGCCGGCTGGTGGTGGAAGGACTTTGTAGCCTTCTGGAAACATTCCATCCAATTCATCATCTCCAATGGGCCTATTGCGTTCGTCAATTTCTCTCTCCCATCGGTAAGCCTGAATCTGCTCGGGCGTCATGGAGACGAGATGACCTGGTGTAGGAGTAGCCATGCCCATTGCTTTCTGTCCAATGGGTGTTGCACCTCCAGGTGTCATACGAGGTGTCATGGCTCCAGAGAGCGACGGAGTCTGAGGAGTCATCCCACCGCTCATCATCGACGGAGTAGCGGCACCACTAACATTTGATGGCGTCTCATCCCATCGACTTCTGCGCTTTGATGCTGATGGTGTGGGGGTCTCTTGGATCATGTCTCCACCTCGGTCCGTTCGCGGTGTTTCGGCCCATCCAGATCCGAATCCTGGAGTGAATTCGCCCAAATTTCTTTCTTTAGGGGTTTCATCCCATCTGTTACGCTTCCTGGAATCGTCGTGACCGGGTGTAGCATCCCACAAGCGGCTGCCTGGTGTGACTCCGCCGCTTGCTGGTGTCTCTGAGCCCTTGGAACGGGCCGGAGTCTCTTCCCAGCGAGCTACAGCTGGAGTCTCTGCCTCCCAATTCTTCTTCTTGGGCACTGCGGGAGCTGGGGCTACAGGTGTGGCCGCACTGGCTGATTCTGTAGATTCTCCTGCCTGGTCCCAACGAGCCCGTTTTTTAGGTGCATCTTTGTTAGCTTCACCATTGGACGGGACTGACACGGCTTTTAATGTACCGTCTTTCGCTTTGTCTGCAAGTTTCCTGCGAACCTATTGAATCCAAAAAATAATTAGTAAGATCAATTTAGAGTTGATAAAATTAGGTCTAGTTACCTCTTGTTCTTCCGCGCGCAGCTGCTGTTCACGGAGAATGTGGGCGTACGTTCTGGAACCAACGTCAGGTGTTTTTCCGCCTGCCAGACGACACATAGAAGCAGAAATAAGCAAAAAATAGATAAGTAAATTTCTCAACAATGGAACTATTATTTGACTATCGAAGAAGAATGTGAAAAAAGCCCCCAGTTTAAGAAGCCCCTCCTCGTAAGCGACACGGATGGATGGAAATGCTGGCGTCGCCTACGAGGAGTATGCGGTTGAAGATACATACGTGTAGTCTCAGGGACGGACAGGAGGACACGGAGCGGACCAGCTCCCGGCCCAGACAATCATCCAACCTATATAACGAAGCTCGGTCTTGGTTAAAATAGGGATTGGCTTTGTCCTTAATTTTTAAAAAGCCCCTTTTTCTTTCTCTTTTTTTTTTTTTTTTTTAAGTCGGGAGAGCCGTGTTGATGTTACTCACCAGTTTTTCTAATTTAACTGAGTGGATATGGCATAGGACATCTTCTTTACGAGTGCTGCACGTAGATTCACGTGACGATGCAAAAAAGAATAAAAAAAAATTTGGGGATTGATACTTAAGCCTATACAGCCTTAGTCTAAGTTAGGTCGACTTTACCTCCCGAGTGCAAACAACTGGAGGAAAAAATTAAAGATGCTGAATTTTTTTACCTTCTGCAAATGGATCGACGCGCTCCGGAGATATGACCATCTTCCGCCTTTTGGCTCGATATTCATCTTCTCTGTCAGCGATGGTAGGACGGCGATGCTCGGCAAATGGGTCAAAGTCTTCCCCAACCATTTCGTTGAGGATTGCTGCCGGTGCTGTGATAGATTGCCGTCCTCCGTTGGATGGAGCAGTTGCTCCATCGTAGTCTTCTTCATCGACTTCATCGTTGGCGGCGATTGACGTCACATATCCGTCATATCGACTTTGCTCTTTTTTGTTTTGGTCGTAGATGTCTGCATCAAAAATGCCTGATTCTCCAAACCCAATCCTATCTATTTCAGATATATCTACCACTGCTCTGCTCCTACTCTGGAGTTCCTCAGCATGTGCAGCGATTTCTGAAAGAAACAATAAAATGTTAGAAAAAGTGTGAAGCATGAATTTAATTAACAAACATTGAATGGTGGGGGACGACATTGAGCCTTCAAAAGTATAAACACAAACTTTTTGAATGACTTGAAGTAACTAATGATTATGTTGCAGGATATGGAAAAGGTTGGTAAAATAGCTGTGCAAGTGTTGTAAAAAAAGTTTGAAGCTTAAGTCGAAATTTGTTTTGATCACATTGCCTACATTGCAGGGGGTATAGTAAGTTCAAAGAATTCTCCTCAAGAAGTTTTCGGCATCACATTCGCCATTGAAATTATAATTAAATACACATCGCAAAATTGTGATGAAAATTGGTCAACAATAAGATTTTATGATATAAACACAAATAAATATTTTGAATATTTACCTTCATACGTATTCGGAACGTTCCCAGCCATTTTTAATCTAAAATGGAGGCACAACGAGTGGATAGCCGACAACTTACAATGTTGCCAGTCTTAGGTTTATAAAATGGTAAATTTCTCTGACTATTAAATGACAAAAACAATTGAAGGATATACAAAATATTGTGAATTGAATTTAGATTTTAATTTAATAAAATTGGAAATGAAATTACAATTTTTTACAAAATTTTTAATAATTTTCATAGAAATGTTTTAAATCATAAACTGAAGTAGGTTCACTACTATGTTTCATCAACTACGCATTGATGAATCCTCCATTCCTTGTTTTTGTTCGTTGACATATCGCGCATCGCAACTTTTTTGCTAGTAGAAGTTAAATTTGAGTGGCATTTGTTGATATATAGAGTCTTTTTGGACTGAAAACACATTCTACGTTCAAAAATGGCTTCCTCAACACCAACTTTGCCAGTGTCGGTGCTCATTGCTAATAAAACGGCTGAGACGACTAGTGAACCCATGAAAAAGACTCGAGAAGATTGGCGTAAAGCAAAAGAGCTCGAAGAAGCCCGTAAAGCTGGTACAGCTCCCGCTGCAGTGGACGAAGAGGGCCGTGACATTAACCCCCACATTCCTCAGTACATTTCTGCAGCCCCTTGGTACTACAACACACAGGGACCAACTTTAAAACATCAGAGGCCTCAACATGAGGATGAGCAGAAGCACTATGCTAAGGTAATTATTGAATTGATAATTTAGCCATGTTTAAAATCAATTATTAAAATCTAACTTTACTTCTTCAGGTTGGAGAGTGGTTCCAGCGAGGTGTCAATCTTGATTCCATCACCACAAAATTCAGGAAGGGTGCCTGCGAAAACTGTGGTGCAATGACCCACAAGAAAAAGGACTGCATGGAGAGGCCAAGAAAAGTTCTAGCCAAGTTTACTGGAGCAAGCATTGCACCTGATGAGCACATCCAGCCAAACCTCATACTCGACTTTGACGGGAAAAGAGATCGATGGAACGGCTACAATCCAGCAGAGCACACGGCCATCATTGAAGAATTTGAAAAAGTCGAGGATGCCAAACGGCAATTGAAAGCTACGCGGCTCAACACTGGAGATGAAGAAGAGTGCGACGAAGAAGAGATCGACGGGGACGAGGACAAGTACGTCGACGAAGTTGACATGCCGGGTACAAAAGTCGACTCGAAACAACGTATCACTGTCAGAAATCTACGTATCCGAGAAGATACAGCCAAATATCTACGAAACTTGGATCCCAATTCTGCCTACTATGATCCCAAAACGCGTTCTATGCGTGACAATCCCTACAAAGTATGTTTTTAAAAAAAATATTATAATTCATGAAAGTCTAATCAATTTATATATTCATTTTCTATAAATTAGGGAACTGGTAAAGAAGCAGAAATGGTAGACTACGCCGGAGAAAACTTTATCCGCTTTAGTGGCGACACTTCCAAGCACGCTGAAGCTCAACTCTTTGCCTGGGAAGCTGGCCACGTTGGGGTTGACGTCCACCTGCTAGCCGAGCCGACCAAAGCTGAGAAACTTAAAGTCGAGTACGTCGGCAAGAAGGAAGAAATCAAGAGCTCCATCCAGGAGAGCATCCTTGAGCGTTACGGTGGTAAAGAGCACTTGCAAGTGCCACCCAAAGCCCTTCTTCTGGCCCAAACAGAGCAGTATATCGAGTATTCAAGAGCTGGTAAGATCATCAAGGGTGCCGAAAAGCCTGTCGTCTGCTCTCGCTATGAGGAAGACATCTACCCTAACAATCACCATTCAGTAAGTTATTTTGGTTTAATTCATAAAAAAAATTGAAATTATATTCCTCTATTATCATTTAATAGGTATGGGGATCCTTCTGGAAAGATGGACAGTGGGGATACCAATGCTGCCATTCTACTGTTCAGAACTCGTACTGCACTGGGGAAAGCGGCAAAGACGTCAAGGAAGAAATTAAAGCAATCGCTCCAACACCATCTGGATCAGGCCTCATGCCTCCGCCAGCCGAACCTCCGAAGAAGCAAGCTCTACACGTTTTCAGCTCAGATGATGATGACGACGATGACTCTGATGACGACCGTGTAGTCAAGAAGAAGAAGGAAGAGCCAACACCACCTCCAGAAAAGACACCCGAGGAAATCGAGGAGGAGATGGAGGAACGAAAGAGATCGGAAGCTCGGCGCCAGAAGAAGAGGGACAGAAAGAAGAAGAAGAAGGAATCCAAAAAGAAGAAGAAAGAAAGCCGGAAGAGACGACACAGCTCCAGTAGCAGTGACAGCAGCAGTGAGGATGAGGGCGAAGCAGCCAAGAAGAAATTGGCAAAGGCTTTGAAGGAAGAAGAAGACCGAATTCGGGAGGCAGATCGCCTCTTGAAAATGGATGAACGGAAACGTCCTTACAACAGCATGACAGCTGAAAACAAGGCTCCCAATGAAGAAGAATTAGAAGCGTACTATATGAAGCGCAAACGAGATGAAGATCCCATGGCTGCCTTCATGTAAACATCTCTAAAGCTTTCTTTTCATTTTATCGGATTTAAACAGTTGTAAGACTTATGAAATAAAAACTGATGTGTACCTTTTGACATAGCTAGACTCAGTCGATTGTTTTAGATTTACAAACAAAATTATTTGATTGAGAAAAAGAAGCCTTCTCTTTTTAAGTTTTGTGGACATGGCAGATCCCGCTTGAACTTAAATCAAGTAATATCTACAAGAATGGAATGTATTCTTACGGATGTATCTGCAGAATTGGCCTATATTTGTGCGTACCACAATACTTTTTTAATAGAGTTTTACATACGAAATTCGAATAGTTCGAAATATTTCGTACGTAAATAAAATGATATATCCGTAAGAAATAGTAGTATTTGCACTGATTCATACATAAACCAGAGGATTTTTTTATTTGTGTATTTTTTATATTATCAGACAATGTTTAGTGAAATTTTGTTTATGTGATAAAGCAATTTCTGGTTTAAATTTCAACCCATTTTCCCTCTTTTTAATTTCCTTCTTGCATTTCTTTTGAATTTAAGAAAGGCACAATGAGGATTTAAGAAAATTTAATTCCAACTGAAGTGCGTTCACTACTTCCATTATCCCGCAATAAGACCTATCCATGTCTTCTAGATCTTCGGAAAGGTCCGCTTCATCCTTTCGCAAGGCTTTTAGTTTAAAATTCAATTCCTCTACATCGCACTCAAATTTTAAGATCAACCCCTCTACCGAAGCCAAATCGTTTTCATATCCCTCTGAACAATCCATAAGGGATATCTTGAATTCTAGGACTTCGCATTGTTGGATGCGTAAATCAATCTCGACTTGGGTTTTCTTCCTAGTTGTTTCATTAATCTTGCTCCGGCAGTCATCCTTTTTCAACTTGATTTTCTTCACTTCGTGACAGGCGGTCCGCGCTTTCTCCACCATAAATGCAATCCTACTCAGCATCATTTTGATCTTTTTCTCGGTTTCGGATCTTGATTGTTGTTCTGCTTGATGGTAGTCGATGCTAACAGCTTCTTTAGTTCCGATGATTTGTAAAGAACTTTTCATTTCTTCTAAAATATTAACGTGAAATAGTTTGTTAATAATAGTATCAAAATAAAAATACTTTGCTAAACTTACTTTTCATCTGCAGCCTTGTCTTTAAATCTTTTGAATACAACTTCTCATCGCTCTTATCCTGAAGGATTGCTGAAAAAAAATTGGTATACGATACTATAAAGTCAAATGTTAGGAGCAGCAATAAAATACAAATTTAGCTAATTACCTTCAGCCAATAAGTCGGAAATGTCGTGCAACTTTACAAAACAATCACGTGAAGCTGATTGTTTGGGAAGATCTTTATCTGTTGCGCTCTCCCATACTACTTCAACCTCTGATGAAATCCAGTCAAGAGTAGATGCTGCGTTATTCTGGATGAACACCTTACCATCGTTCAAAGAAGTTTTGCTTCCGGTTGACATTGCCGGAAGAGCAGGGGCTTCAGAATCCTTTCCAGAATAAGAAAAAATAATAGTTTTAGAAAAATGATGGTGAACAATAAATAGGTACGTTTTCTTTAAATATATTACCTGATATCGCTCAATTTCAAAACGATTGCGAAATTTACCACAAGTTGCGGCCGACGAGGAATTCTCTTCAAGAAGAGCTGCTGTTTCACCATCATCCTAACACACACAAAACAATTAAAAAATTAGCTCTATGAGGAAAGTGAGGTATAAATAAATAAACATACCGTTAGTATTTCGATGGATGTATCGTTACTTGAATTTTTATTGGACCATTGCTCATTATGATCGTGATTCAAGTGGTGATCCAAATGTTTTAGATTGGAGACAGAGTAACTGCAGAGCGGGCATTGATGATCACTTTTCTTCCGATGAAGCCTCTCATTGTATATCAGGCTCGATGGTGGATTAGCTCGATGATTGCAGTATGAGCAACGAAGAAACTCAGGAGTGAGAACTTTTCTCGATAAGAGCGGGGGAAGAGCAGTTGTTGATTCCGTATGCAAATTTTTGACATGATTCGTTAATATTGAACGGGCATAGGTGCGGAAATCGCAGTCACCGCAGTTAATGTATTTTCTTTTCTTGCTACAGCTAGAGTAGTGAAACTCTTCTTTGGTGGCTATAAATGATAGTTCACTGACTGAAGGAATTTCTCCAACTTGACTTTCCGGATGATCTCGCTTCAGGTGGAATCGCAAATATTCAGCAGTTTTCACTGAGTAGGTGCAAAATATGCATTCATAGGTAGATTTCTTCATGTGATGGCTCTCGTGCCACTCCAGTTTAGCCGTCTCTTTCGTTTGAAATTCACAATGGTGAGAGCAATGAAGCAGCGTCGATCGCCTATTGTTACGTTTCTTTAGCGGCGGAGGAAGAGCAGTCTTTGAGGAAGGATGCTTCCTATTAACATGAGCAACTAACCTAGGCCGTCTCATGCTCTTGTAGTCGCAATCTCCGCAGAATTGAAATCTTGGTTGACGGTTTGAAATGAAATCCAAACATTTAGCCTCTTTAGCGCGACTATCTTTCATCCTCTGTTGCTGGATGTTCTGTTGGAATGATGGTGCTCTTGTGTTATTGTCATCGACATCTGTAGATGAGATTGATGAAGTCCCCGATCCCTTTTCTTCGGAGACCTCATTCCTTCGAGCAGGATGATCCCGCCTCATGTGAATATCCAATAACTTGGCAGTCTTGGTCGAGTAAGAACAGATGCTACAAAGGTGCGGCTTTTGTCTATGAAGCATTTCGTGCTTTTTCAGTTTGAACTTTTGTTTAGTTTGAAAACTACAATGATCGAACGAGCATTTGAGCATTGTTAATGGCGAGCGACTATATTTCCTTTTAGGAGGAAACGCCGTTATCGAAGTAGGGTGATACCTTTTTACGTGAATCAATAAATCAGAGCGATTGATGGCTTTGAAACAGCAATCACCGCAAAAAGAAAATCTACACCGACTGCTTTTGTTCGGTCCGAAGTAATACCACTCATCTTCATCAGAGTGGGTTCGACTGGTTTTCTGACTTGGTTGCTGAAGCTTCTCCATATCAATATTGGTGAGAGTAGAGTTGATAGATGATAGTGTCGGCGTTTGGTAGAACTTTGTTACCGTATATTGATCTTATTACCTGCAATTATTTTAAAATACGAATTAAGCAATATGCTCTAGGCGAAAAGAGACATTCAAAATATAGAGCTAAGAATGATACAATCTTATGACATTAGAGCTTTACAAATGATATAATACAAAATAGTTTACCGAACTATATCATATAGAACTGATGACGGCAAAGAGCAAAGTAGCTGAGTAGAATTCGAAAAAGAAAATAAATAACTGATAGGGATTTGTTCAGCTTTCTCACACACTATATTTAGCGTTGATACAACGTTCACAGCTAGTCTGCACTCAGTTTTTATAGTTTTGTCGTTTCCAACAGGTACGGAGCACAAAATGTGGTAGAGTTGTTGTTTCCGTCAACGTCAGTGACCAACTGTCCCATGTATATAGGTTCATCATAGAAATGACGCACTTCAGTTGGATTTGCAGGTGTCATTAACTCATAGGGGACCTTTCAGCTTGTCGATTGGATTCTAAGAAGTGGAAGAAGTAATAACAAAAGTTGGTTTCTCAGAAGTGAAATTAATAAACAGTAAAGTGATTCTAAGAAGTGAAAGAAATATAGTAAATAAAATAATAGGTATATTTCTAAGAAGAGGATTTAAAAACGATTTGAAAGAACGACAACATATAAAATTAGATATGGGGATATTTGACAAAAATTAACTGGTCACAGCGAAATTTTTTTTCATAGGGATGCACCCCTTTTTAAGACCAGGATTTGAAGACTTTAACCCAGTCTAAACCTCGATGTATGATTGCGAAGTACCCTGTAAGTACCGAAAGCTCAACTCATCTTTGTTGATTGATCGGTTAAACGTATAGATCCGTCCTTGTCAGGTTCATGTCTTAGAAATCTTACTAAAAACTCAGATCATTTTCGTTCTGATTATCTGTTAGACTTCAAGTTAGAATTAGATAATCGAAAATCAGCTTCTTCCCCCCTACCCGAGATAGTACATCTAGGTTTTCAGTCAGGTTGCGGTAATAGTATACAACAATAATAAAACTAGATGTAGTTCTATTTTTACCTTTCACTATTTAAGAAAATCCAACGTAGATTGTGCTAATAAATAATGGATATAGCTTAAATTTTGCGACCTTCGCATTATTGCACTTGCAGCGACGTTTTTCTTCAAAATTTATTTTTTTAAATGTAGTAGTTATTGATATTTTAAGAAGCAAGGTTGCATTTAAAAACAGTGATTCATGTAAAAAATGATGAATTTTTTCATTTTATTTTCCGTGTTGACAAACAATGTAGATATGAAATAGAAATTAGTGATAAAATATTGGAACCGATTAAAAAACTTCAGTATTGGTTTCGAATTTTTATAAAGTGATACATTATGACTTGAACATGTTAAATTCAAACTGCATTGCCTTCACTACTTCCATTATTCCGCAATAAGATCTTTCCGCATCCTCCATGTCTTCGGAAAGCTCCGCTTCTTCTTTTCGCAAAGCATACAGCTCAAAATCCATTTCCTCTACATCGCACTCAAATGCCTTGATCAGCTTCTCCACTAAAGCCAAATCAACGTTGTCTGTTTCCGGAAAAGTCATCAAGGACATCTTCAATTCTATGGCTTCGCACTGTTGGATGCGTAAGTCAATCTCGGCTTGGGTTTTCTTCCTGGTTGTTTCATTGATCTTTCTCCGACAGTCATCCTTTTTCAACTTGATTTTCTTCACTTCGTGATTGACGGTCCGCGCTTTCTCCACCATAAATGCAATCCTACTCAGCATCATTTTGATCTTTTTCTCGGTTTCGGATCTTGATTGTTGTTCCGCGTCGATGTGAACATCTTCTTTAGATCCGATGATTTTTGTAACTTGATTCATTTCTTCGCTATCAAATTTCCCTAAAATATTAAGACAATACATAAGTAATATTAAAACAAAATTAATTGTTGTGCAATTACTTTTCGGCCGCAGAGAGGTCTCTAAATCAGTTGAGTATGATAACTGCTCATCGCTTCTCTCTAGTAGGATCGCTGAGAATTAAATATTTACAATTAACTTTATTCAAGTCAATAAATAATAATAAAACATTTTAAGCTATACCTTTCGACAAGACGGTGTTGTCGTGCAGCTGTACAGAACAATCACGAAAAGCTATTTGTTTGGGCGGATGCGTGTCTTTGGTGCGCTCCCACAATTCATCCTCCTCTGAGGAAATGCAGTCAAGACTAGATGTTGCGGGATACTGAATGAGCAGGGTAGTTCTAGATTTTCCGTCTTTTACGGAAGCTTGTCCTCTATTTGTTGGCATTGCCGGAAGAGAAATGTCTTCAGAATCCTTCCCATCATAAAAATAATAGCAGAGTTTTAGCAATGATGGTACAAAATTTAAAGTTTTTCCTAATTATACAATACCTGTCGTTCAATTTCTAAATGGTTGTTAGGACTACCACAGGTTGTAGCTGATGATGAGATATTATCAGCAAGAAGAGCTGTTGCCTCACTATCATCCTAATGCGCAGGGAAAAATAAATAAATTAGCTCTCTCAGTAAAGTGATTAATATTTAGAAAATATTAAAAAAAAAAAACTATAAAAAAACATACCGGTATAATGTCGAAGGATGTGTCGTTACTTGAATTCTCTCGGTGATTATTCTTGATCGTAGAGCCAGAGTGGTGAACTTTTTCTTTGGTAGCTATAAAAGATAATTCACTGACTGATGGAACTCCTCCAACAAGACTTTTCGGATGATCTCGCTTCAGGTGGAGTTGCAAAAACTGAGCAGTTTTCACTGAGTAGGTGCAAAATATGCACTCGTAGGTAGATTTCTTCGTGTGTTGATTCTCGTGCTCCTCCATTTGAATTTTGCTGGTAGTTTGATAGTCACAGCGATGAGAGCAGTGTAGCTGAATAGATTTGGTGACACGACCTTTCTTCATTAGAGGAGGAAGAGCCGTCTTTGAAGACGGGTGCGTCGTATTAACATGAGCTACTAGCGCATAACGAAACACATTCTTGTAATCACAGTCTCCACAAAATTGGTATCTTCGTCGACGGTTCGAATAGTAATGCCAAATTTCATCGTCTTTCATTTGGCTACCGCTAATACTTTTCTGTTGTGAAATCGTAAATTAGTAATGGAAAGAAAAAAATCGTAAAGATATCTGTACCTGTACTGTGTTGATAGAAAGCTCTTCGTCATTTATTGAAGCATTTCCTCCGGGGTGATTCCGTCTTATGTGAATGCTCAATAGCTTGGCAATCTTAGTCGAGTAAGGGCAGATGACGCAACGATGTAGTATCTGATAATTAGGCATTTTGTGTTTGATCGGATTATTTAATGCTGCTATTTTAATGTAATTCTCCACACAATTTAGTTGATCCAACGTTCACAGTTATTCCTCACTCTGTTTGTGGTTTTACTCGCTTCTATCAAGTACGAAGCACTTGTTGTTTTCGTCACTGTATGAGTGTCACTGACACTGCTGTCAAGTTTCCAGTGTCCAGTGTTGGGCTATCATAACAATGACTCACTGACGTCGGATTTACTGGTCTCGTGAGACCCGTCTTCTTGATGGGTTCAAGGAAGTGAAGAAGATCATAACAAAAGTTTGTTTCTAAGAAGAGAATTTAATATACATGGTAAAGATCATTCTAAGAAGCGAAAAATACAGTAATTATAATATACTTCGAAGAATAATAAAATGATGAAGGAATATTTGAGAAAAATTAACTACCCGTAATCACCTACGAGTGGAACAAACAGGGTAAGTTGGTACCGTCTTACGTAGCTAGGGGAAGTAAAAGATGAACGCGATAGGCGCGCGCGTCAATGTTTCATCGAGTGCCAGAGAGTAAAATACTCAACGGAACAATAGAAATAAAATAAAAAATTAACTGTTATTCTAAGACAAACTATACATGGCTGAATTTCGGACATCAAGTTGCGCAACGTGGTATAATTTAACCTATGCCTAGTAGTTGCGGAGAAATGCGACTGTCCTAAGCTTGACACTTTAAGCCGAGCTTAAAGCTTTCAAGAGATTTCTATAATGCGTGGATTTATACAGTAGGCATAATACATACTTGGGTAATAGTTTCGCTTACTTTGGATTATCCCTGATGAGTTGTCCTCATTCGGATCTTAAAATAATTTCGAATCGCTTGTAAAAGGAGGCGGCAATAATATTTATAGTTTTGGTGAAATTTTTGGTAAAATAGCGGGAAAAGATTTCGAGTTATATTGTTTTCGCGCAATTATCTATCAATGAATCAACACAGGAAACGTATAAGATTTGATTTGCAATCAAGGAAAGGAAGTTCCCTGATTATCGTATCATGAAATTGGCATTATCCAGCACGCCTCTAAAAACTAACAAATCGGCTTAAATAGGGATAGGCCTACTTCATTTTTTTACCAACCATGTATTATTTTGTTCACAAGCCTCACAAAGAAAAAATGTGTTCGTCTTTCATGTTTCAAAAGTAATCAAATGAAGTATGTGGAATTTTTAAGAATGTGTTGTGTGTTATGACAACGCAAATCAAAAGAAAACAAAGTCCAAAGAAAACTGTTTAAAATATAAAACAAAATCATGAATTTCTGAAAAATAACCAATTGAGATTTGCCTTATGACTTTACAAATTTTGTAATTTCAGTGCGTCTAATTCTTCTACGATTTCACGATAAGATCTTTCCGCTTTCTCGACATTTTTGGCTAGATCCTTTTCCTCCTTCCAAAGGACTTGCAATTCCAAAACCATCCCATATACAACCCTTTCTAATTTCTTGATCATCTCTTCTATCGAAGTCAAATTATCTGTTTTGTCTTTAATCCCTTTACAATCTACTTCAAACAAGGATAACTTTAACTCTATGGCTTTGCATTGATTGATTCTTAAATCAATCTCGGACTCAATTTTTTCCCTAGTTTTTTCCCGAATATTTTTGTGGCAGTTTTCCTTTAAACATACAATTTTCTTCAGTGACTTTTCCGCTATAAGTTTTATACGATTGCTCATCACTTGAATCTTTTTTTGGACTTTAGGTGCTGACGATTGTGCCGGTGTCTTTGATGGTTCCCGAGGTTGAGCGCGGCCGATATGAACGGCTTTTGTAAGCCCATCAATTTGAGAAGCACAATTCGTATCCTCAGATTCTAATTTTCCTTAAACATATTACAATGAAACATTGCATGAATAATACATTCAATATTTTCATTTATTTATATTATAAATTACTTTTGCGCAGTCCGTTAGTATTTGAATTCATAAAATCTGTGTGCTCATCGCTCCCCTCCAGTTGAGCTGCTAAGGAAATCGCATTTGAAATGAATGAATTAAAAAATAACATAGCGATAGCGAAAGAAAATAAAATAAAAAAATATAGCTACGTTTCGGATAAAAGTCGCGTAGACCAAACTTTTTGTTCAAATCCTCTTTTGTTTCTTCCTGCACTTCTTCCTTTTTCATATGTATTTTCGAGCTATCCTTCTCCATCACTGATTCAGCTGATGCCGATGAATTACTTTCCATCTAAAATTAAAGCACAACCATCGATTACAAAACAAAATAGGATGAAGAAATAAGAACAGCGGAACTGAAGGCCACTGAAAATGCAATAATTTAAAAGTCTATATAGTTTTAAAAAGGTAAATATTCCTTACTTGATTTAACAACTGCTCTGCATGCGAAACCTTTATTTGCTCATGATCACTTTTCATGTGGTTATCCAATAGTTTGGTCAAGTGAGAACAAACTAGACAATGGTGATTGGTTTTCCTTCGATATTTCATCTCGTACTTTTCCAGTTTGCACGTTTGAGTCCTTTGTTCTTCCAAAAAATTGGGAAATAATATGGTTTCTATTTCCCCATCTATGACATAAATTATTTGGTAGATTATTACTCTGCTGACTATGACGGAAAAATAATGTTTTTTTTTTTATTTCTTACACTTCTGTGGTATATTAGCAGGAAAAATATCATCGCTACCAGTTGGTTTGCTAATTAAGTTGCGCTGAAAACCCTAAATTATCAAAAAGTGAATAGAACCGGCATTAATACTGTATATGAATATATATTAAATTACAATTTGATCATTTTCTGTTACTTGGAAGAGTGATCGGGCAGATATAGGTCTTCCCGGTAATGCAAGCAGCTTTTCAACTGTCCCTGTTTCTGCCCAGCGCATGGATTGCTTCGTTTGTGGCGCTAGTTTTAGTTCGTCTAATGTCGTTACTATATTGGTGGTGTCCAACATTTGCAATTCAATTTCTTCAATTGATATGCTTTTTACTTCATCGAAAATCAGTTTTCGACAAGCGCATCCTATCAATATAAGATTTTTAAAAATAATAAGAGGAAGAAGGAAGAAATAAAATTTTAATATTTTCTAAATATTCAATCAACATACCTTTTTCGGCTGTTATTGTATCAGAGTGGGCTTGAGTAAATCCTTTAACGTTTTCCTGAATCATAAGGTTAATTTGTTCGACCGTGTCACCATCAGGACTTCTACCGCCCCTATCCGAAATGTCTTTCTTCACATTCATATCCAAAGCGTTCTGATCTCCCTGTAGTAAGTAACATTTTAAATTTTACAAATGCTTCAGCACATAAGAAATAAATCGGGGAAAACCTTACTTTCCGAGGTATCCTAATTATACGCAAAGGAGGCTATGCCATTATGCTCAGATGCACCTACAGAACAACCCTCACTGTTTCAAACACGATTTCAAACTGCCTTTTTTAGTTTTTTTTTCTACGGAGAACCGAAACTATTTTTTTTTATTCTCTGCTGCTACTCGACACTCTGGTCGATGTATAGCTGCACCCTATTGAATTGCGAGTAGCCTAGAGCGACCTCTTCGGTGTCGTATTGAAATCATGAGAAGGTCAGAAGGAGAGAGAAAGAAAGAGAATAAACGCGTGCTGATGTATTTATTGGACTTGTGTGTTCAAGCGTCACACTTTCCCTGAGTCTTTCACTTTTCCTGAGTCACTGTTGCTAGCAGGCAATGATGAAATAAAGGGTCCGCTAGAATTCTTCTATTAGGCTCTCCTCGGCGCCTGCTCTATGATTCAACTGGATTATTCCCTGTAATATGAACTTTTTTTCCATCTAATTTTAGATACATTGGTATATTTTTTGGGCGCTCTTTTGTTACTTGATATCGAGCATTCAAGTTTTAAGTAATTATGTTCGATACCCCTTAAGAAGTTACCGCTCCTTCTTTCCACAAGCTGCTAAGATCCAAATACCTTTTAAACGTTTTATACTTCCCGCATTTATTCCTCTTCAAGTGCCTTACCTGCTGTCATATAACTGTCCGTACTTTAATTATCTATACCGCTCAATCAATTTGTAATCAGTCTCCCGTGTCTCAAAATTAACTAAATGAATTATAGTTTGAATGAGGCATGTTTATTTTCTCACCATATACATAAATGTATCAGAATGATTCAAACAAGGAAAAAATCTAAATAACATAAATCTAAACATCTTTCTATTTTTTCTTTTTTTTTCTTTTGAAACTAATTCCAAAATAATCGCAATAGATTAATCTGACTATTGACTCTTAAGTTCCAATTTCAGCGCGTTCAATACTTGCATTATTCCGGAATATGAAGTTTCCGCATTCTCAAGATTTTTTAATAAATCCGCTTCTTCCTTTCCCATGGCTTCTAATTGAAAACCCATTCTCTCAACAACCCCCTCTAACTCCTTGATTAGCTCCTCTACTAATTCCAAGCTTTGTTTCTTTTCTTCTACCTCCTCGCAATTTTCTTCGTGCAAGGCCAGCTTTAAATCAATTGCTTTGCACTGAATGGTTCGTAGTTCGATCTCAGTCTCTATCTTTTTTATAGCTGTTTCAGTTATCTTTATCTGACATGATTCCTTATCTAAATTTATTTTCTTCAGTTCTTCATTAGCAATCCGTGCCTTCTCCTCCATCAATTCCACTCGATTGCTCTTCATTTGGATTTCGCTCTGAACTTCGGATGTTGATCGTGGTTCCTCTGATGTTCTCCGAGATCGGGTTATTTGGCCAATGTAAACGACTCCCTCTTTTTGGTTCCCACTGATTCGAGAAGCACAATTCATTTCCTTGGATTCGCATTTTCCTAAGACATTCCAATAAAGGCATTCGTGAATAAGATATTCAATCGTTTAAAATTGTGTTTCAAAATTACTTTTCATGGGTAGCCCATTACTACTCTTTAAATCAGTCGAGTCCGTTGGCAGCTCATCGCTCCTCTCCTGTTGGACTTCTGAAGTAAAACATATTTACATAATAATATATTATTGCACCAAGACAGAAACAGAACAACAGTGAAAGTAAATAAAAACAAAAACGAATAAGTATAGCTAATTTTAAAACACGAATAAGTAATAGCTACTTTTTTCAAATGCAAGGTCGTGCAACTTCACATGACAGTGGCGAAGACCAAACTTTTTCATCCAATCCTTCTTGGTTTTTTCCCGCTTTACTGGTTGATTTTTCAAGCCTTCAGTTTTCTCCTCGATCATTGGAAGAGTTGCTGTTGATGTCATCTCCTCCGCCTTGAAAAAAAAACGCAACCATTAATAATAAAACAACAAAACAACAAAATAAGGCAAATAAATGAAAAAAGGATTTAAAAATTGAAATTTTATTATTATATTAATACTTCTTTGCCAGACATGTCGTTTCCATCGTGATTTAAACACGTTTTCTCGCTTACGTCTTCCTCTTCTACTTCCTTCTTCTCTGAAGTAGATAGTTGAATAGCTGTAGCTATTTCTTCAGAGGGATGTACGTTATCAGCATAGTCTTTCATACCTCCCATCGTAGCTGATGTGAATAAATCTAGCTACAGTTGAATAATAAATTGATAGAAAATATAGAATGAAGATAAAAAATGAATATAAATACAAAAAGTTAGACATGCTTCTTACTTGATTGATCAACTCATTTCTTTCTGGATGATCTTTTTTAAGGTGAGCGCTCAATAGTTTGATTGTTTTGGAGCAAAAGAGGCAATGGTCATTGATTTTTGATTGATGTGTGATCTCATGCTTTTCAAGCACGTGCTTTTGATCAGTCTTATATTTGCAGTGATCGAAGGAGCGCTTATTGATCCCTTTCACTTGGCGTTTGGGTCTTTTTTTCTTTACAAGATTTTGCCGACCTGTTTTGAGCGGCTTCTGTCGTCTTCGAGGAGGAAGAGCCGTCGTAGAATAGGGATGATGTAGATCAATGTGTAAAACTAGAGAGTGACGACTGAAGGTTTTATAAGCACAATCTCCACAGAAATTGTATCTGTATCGTCTGCTTTTGTTGGGACCATGGTAGTACCACTCTTCTTCTTCAGAAAGGATTCGGTTATTTGTACGCTTCGATTCCAGGGGAACATCCGCACCGGCAATTGCGAGTAAAGAGTTGGGGCGTGGTGTAAACATTTCTGCTGCTATATTTGATAAAAAATAATATTTGGTATATTATTTATGGGTTCGTCGTCTTGACTTAGGAAAACAGATTTCTACTTTTTAAAATCTAAGTATTCTAAATTTAAAATCAATCAAATTTGAAAATTGAAGCATACGATAGCATTATCATTTTCAAAGATTTCTAATATCTTACATTCCACTTGGAGAATTTCTTCAAAGTGTAATTGTGATTCAGGATCAAAATCCTCTCTCTCAGTCTGTTTGCTCGTTAAATTTCGCTGATAAGCCTAAAAAAAAAATAGAATTAGCATTTAAAATATGAATCACTAAAATTTAATTTGAGCTCTTTTCTGTCACCCGAAAGAGTGGTAGTGCAGGTATAGGTCTTCCTGGTAATACAAGCAGAGTTTCAACTCTTCCTGTTTCTGCCCAGCGCATGAATTCCTTCGTTTGTGGTGCTATTTCTAACGTCGTCACTATATCTGTGGTGTCCGACATGTGCGATTTCATTTGTTTAACTGATATAGTTTTCTTTTGATCAACAATAAGTTTTCTCTCCCTGTTGGGGCGAGCCCATCCTGGAAATGAATCAAGTTTTTGTATTAGCGAAGAAAGAAAAAAAAAATCAGCCAGTTGCTTAGCTTTCAATATGCAACAAACCATGAAACGCTGTAGTATCTAAGGGTTGGGCGGAAAAACTTTCCTCCTCGCTGTGAAGCATGATAGTGGGATCGTGATTGTACCGTGTATTCTCTTCTTTTGACCCTTCCAGAAGATCTATTGCCTTCTGGTTGGTTTCAATTAGAAGCGCTTCAATGAAGTCATCGAATGGTGTGATGGTTTCCATTTTGTATAGCCTTTTAATTAAAATAAGTAGTTGGATTACTGTAAGCTAATTATTCTTTATTGTGAATATACGTGTAATAATTATACGGTACATAATAATTTTTTTTAATGCGAAAAAATTATCTAAAGGTAAGTAGAACGCACTTATTTTTTCTTTCTTTTTCCCGATGTTATAACCCACACAATTATTTTAGGATGATCCTTACTGTCTCACACTTGGTTTCAAACTGCCTTTTTCGTGTGCTTTCCTTGTACTTCCTTCGATATTCGGTGTACAGAAATGACCCGTTTGCTTTTTTTTCTCGTCACCTTTACCTGACACTTACCGAGGAGCACGACTTCAATCGCTTGAATTACGCGATTTTCAGAGCATTAACCTGATGGACGATAGCGTCTCGTCATGAAGTATTGAGAAGGGGAGAGCGGGAGAGAATAATACGTGTTGATTGAATTTTTCCACGCCTGCCACATGATTCAACAATGATTTTAATCTGAAATGGTATTGGTAATTGTTTTATGCATTATAGTAATACTAGATGGTTCGTCGTAGGTGTAAGGTAGCGCACAACGGGTTCAGTTGCGTTCGGGTTTTAAGTTGAATCGTGTGATTTCCACTGCGAGTAATGTTCATGCGCTGAAATTTTTTAGAAATTTATGATGAAATTCTGGATCAATTGTTATCATCTATTTAAAGCTTGCAAATTAGCACAAGTTGCGATTTAACAGAACGATTATTACTATGCTGGTCGACACGGGTGCTAATCAATGTTTACCAAGAAAAGACACTGTCCGAGATAAAACCTTCACTTAAAACTACCACTAAACTATTTTACGGAAGTGACCTTATTAGAATACATTAATTTGACTTGAAGCAACGACGAAGGCACAATGTGCTTCTACGTCGTCGAAGATCTACCTTATCCAATGATTCTAGGAGTGAATAAGAATAACTATAGAGGTGGTGCAATTGTAACCGCTGAAGTAGCTGGAATCGGATCGATTGAAGCGGGGCGATTCTGGTAGTAATAATTGTCTAATTACAAAAGATCTTCTATCAGATTTCATCAAGTCCTAGATTGCGCCAGCTGCATGCGCTTCACCATATGTTTCAGTGGGTGTAAAAGGGATTGGCATGGTGAGCGCTGTGGTTGATACGGAAGCTTCGTTGAGTCTTATAAGAAGAGGTACATTGACGAGCATCAAATAGTCAAAGACAAGGTCAACATGTGTTACAAGCATCATGACCAACGGTACCAAATGAAGACACCGGAAATGATCAGTTTAAAATTTTAATACTTCCTTTCAAGGGATTACTACTCGTATCAAAAACGTTAGGATTCAGTCTGAGATGGACGACGAATTAATCCTAGGGAGAGCTTGGATTCATCAAACCCGTGCAGTAATTCAGTCAGACGGTTCAAAAATCAATGTGTTGGGAGCAAACAAAGAAAAAGAGTAACCGCCTTATCGCCTGTTTGTTAAAACAATGGAACTCAACTTTAGAATTTATTAGTAGAATTTCGTCTCTGTAATGAATTCATGTAAATTGTGGCCAAGTCACCGTTTCAATCCAATTATAAATCAACCGGACAACTGTTTCTTTGCTGTTATTGTAGATATTGATCAAAACTCATGAAGTTGGATGGTCGATGAAAAATTAATTAATGATCTGAAATTTATTTTTAAACTTAATTGCGGAAGTAACCATGTGCTACCATAATTAAGGTGAATACATTAGAAAAACTCAAAGCAGAAACCATATCGAAGTTAGTCAATGTAAAAGAAGAGAGCAGAAGGAAGCTATAACAATTACATTTTAAAAAATTCTGAATCTTTTTACCATTTTTCAAACAAAACCTGGAATCACCGCAATGGAATAATCTACCTCAAGGCTTTTTAGCTCCGATTTCAGCGCTTCTAATACTTGGATGATTCCATGGTAAGAATTTACCGCGTCCTCAACATTTTCGGATAAATTAACATCTTCCTTTCCCAAAGCTTCCAACTGAAAATCCATTCCCTCTACAACCCCCTCTAACTTTTTTATCATCTCCTCTAAGCACGATAAAGTGTCTGCCTTGCCTTCTGTCTCAAAGCAATCTAATAAGGACAAGTTTAATTTAACTGCTTCGCATTGCTTCTTTCTTAAATCGAACTCGGTCTCTGTTTTCTTCCTAGTCATTTCAGAAATCTGTTTCTGGCAGGAATCCTTATCTAATTTTATTCTTTTCAGTTCTCCGTCGGCGATCCGCGCTTTCTCCTCCATGAATTTCATCCGGTTGTGCAGCACTTGTATTTCTTTCCGAGCCTCGTATGTTGATTGTCGTGTCTTTGATGATTCTAGAGTTCGGGGACGAGCGAAAGGAACGGCTTCTCCAGGCGATTTGATTTTAGAAAAAGAATTTGATTCCTCGGATTCGTATTTTCCTAAAATTTAGCAATCAAAATCACTGCGAAGAAAAACACAATTGTAATGAATGGTTACAATAAACCGAAAGAACCAAAGTGAAACGAAAGATGAGCGGACAAAAAAACTACGTACGTTTAGAAAGGATGATTATGTTGCGCAGCTTCACGTAACAGTCGCGAAGATTAAACTGTTGAATCCAATCCATCTCTTTTTTCTTCCGCCCTTCCTCTGCTACAGTACGCAGTTTCGATAGCTCTTCATTTTCTTCGATCACTGGAAGGGCTGTTGTTGATGTATCATTCTCTCCCTACAATTGGAGTTCACTAGTATAAGGCGGGACTTCAAAGTCAAGAGAAAATCGGAAGACCGGAAAAAAATGAGAAGTACTTACAAAAATGCAAACCATAGGAGCTGTCAATGGATGTGAATTTTCCTCAAGAAGAGCTGCCTGTTGATGATCGCTCACCACCTGCTGATTTATTAAAGGGAAAGTATTTAATTAAATGGGTAAAATGACGGAAATCGAAAATCTATACCATGAGTAAAGAGTTGCCAGGTGGTATCGAAGTCTGTGGGGATGACATCGTTTCCATTTCAGGAGCTATTGTACATATAATAAATATAGGGTACTGTAATTTCTGTTATAATTTATTAACATAACTGATGCATGTTAGTATTAGAGAGACATTACCTATCTCACAATATAGCGGTGTAAATATTTTGACTCCTTCTGGCGCAGAATCAAAATCATCGGTGTAAATCGGTTTGCTTCTTAACTTGCGTTCATAATCCTATTGAGTCATTAAACAAGAAACGAAATTAAAATTAATGAACATAAATTCAAAATAAATGAAAGGGATCTTCTTGTTACCCGAAGGAGTGATCCGGAATGTATTGGCCTTCCTGGTAGTGCAAACAATTTGTTGACCTCTCCTGTTTCTATCAAATACTTGACTCGCTTCGTTTGTGGTGCTAGATGTAATGACGATACTATATCGGCGGTGTCCGACAGTTGTGCTTTCATTTCATTAACTGATATATTTTTCTTTTTGTCAATTATCAATTTTCTAAAAGCCCCTCTTCCTATGAGTAACATTTTTGTGAGCGGGAGAGAGAAGAAAACATTTAAATAGTTGTTAAAGATATTGAAGATACCCGTATCATCGTGTTCAATGTGATCTTCTAAGCCACCCTTTCTAATGGGTTGAGTACCGGTAACACAGCTAGAGCAAAGTCTGCAGGAAGTAGACGATCGTTTACGATTATATTTGCTCCGATAACGTATTTCACGCACAAATTTCTCCTGGAGCTTTTGGAAAATTCTTTGACAAAGAGTAGAAAAATCATAAAACTGAAGACGTACCGGTTCCAAAGAATGACTTCCATTTGATCCATCTTTAATCATTTCTAATTCTTCGGAATCTGCAAATCTAATGTCACTTGAGGCTTCCGCATCATGCGGAGGAGACGGCAACTGGTGGCAACCATCATCATCCCTAATGGTGATCTCCTCCCCACAAGAATCATGCAAAGAGGTCTGAACTTGCCTCTCAGCATCACTAAAATGAAATTGATTACATTATTTTTATAAATTCAGCTGTACAAGTTTAGAAACCAGTAGTCCTACGGTATTAGGCAATATAGTAAATAATAATTCATTTATACCTTAAATTATGAACGTTTTCTTTTAAATCCACAATGACTTTAGTAAATGTTGTGGTTTCTTCAGGCAGGTCTATAGTATCCCAGGCTCCCAGGCTTGAGAGCCAATTCAATTTTGACAAATTCGGCATAGTAATCAGGTAGTAAATATTTACTTTCTAGGCCAGATCCTTACAACATTTACAACATGGTTCGCTACGCAGGGATCAATTTTTATCTTAAATAAAAATAAAAAGAGCTAGCTTCAAACAAAATGTTACTGATAACATATATAATTCTGCCAACTTTACCTGTAGGCCTAAAATCTAGATGAAGTGAACAGATTATCTAAGCGGTTCAACCGACAAAATGTGGATAGCGTAAGATTTTCAATCCTCTCGGTCTCCGACCTGGGCACAAACTGTGCATTTTTCTGGTTTCTACAGAATACGGACGGGAACCGATATGTTTTCATTTCTTTTTCGACACCGATACTTGACATTGGCTGAGGCACAGGGCTGAGGTAACAGCAGCTGCAGATCTAGAATTACGCGGGTAACCCAGTAGAAGACCTCTTACAGAATCTCGTTGAAATCTTGAGAAGAGGGGGAAGAGGAAAACAAAACACGCGTTAATGGATTTATTGGACTGTAGGCCTAGCGTCGTTAACAGTACGAGTTAACTGTGGGATCCAACTATCCGAACAAAACAAGATCCGCGCTTCTCATATCGACATGATGGACTGGAATTTTTTTACTATATAGTAGGTTAAGATTTGTCAACTTTTTTGGAAATAAGAATACATACATCATTGTAATAATGAGAAATAGAAAGACGGAATCAAAATAAATTCGATTCCATCAGGGAAATTTATTGCTTCTTGTTATTGGGTAAGTATAATATCATATGCAACACAAATCGCAAACAAGCCAACTAACCATTTTGCTATTTACCCTCGTTGCCTAGCAAAATAATTTAGTAAAACACAATAAATGGTTCAATGAATGTATTTGAAGACTAAGCAAATTTTACGATTTTGCATTCATTGATGGCTACATAAAAGTCTATTTTGTGTCCATTCTTCAGTTAGCGTTGTTAGCTAACTACATACATGCGCAGCAGATTTTTTTGCTCCGCGGTCCCTCGGAATGGAGGCAATAAGGAAAACTATACCCATTTTCCACTCTACAATCAAAATTGCTTAAACACTCATTCCCTTTTGTGTTTTTCCAGGTGCATTCCGATGACGATCGTTGCGGCGGGCGTTCAATCATTTTTTCAGTGATGATGTTGACTCTTTGGAGGTGGCCTTCTCGTTTTTCAGGTTCAAATGCGCAGCAAATTTTTTTGCTCCGCGGTCCCTCGGAATGGAGGCAATAAGGGAAACTATAATCATGTTCCACTTCACAATCAAAATTGCTTAAACACTCATTTCCTTTCGTGTTTTTCCGGGTGCATTCCGATGACGATCGTTGCGGCGGGCGTTCAGTCACTTTTTCAGTGATGATGGTGACGCTTTGGGGGCGGCCCACTCGTTTTACTTCGGCTTTTACAGTCACAGCAGTAATGGTACTAGAAGTCATGGGTTTAGCAGTGGTCCTAGGAGTGATGGGTTCTGCAGTGGTACTAATAGATGTGATGGGTTCTGCAGTGGTACTAATAGATGTGACGGGTTCAGTTGGGGTACTTGGAGCAATGGGTACAGCAGTGGTACTAGAAGTTATGGGTTTAGCGGTCCTATAAGTGACGGGTTCTGCAGTAGTACTAATAGAAGTGACGGGTACAGCAGTAGTACTAGAAGTCATGGGTTTAGCAGTCGCCCTAGAAATGATGGGTTCTGCAGTAGTACTAATAGAAGTGACGAGTTCAACAGTGCTACTTGGAGCAACGGGTACGGCAGTGGTATTGGGAACGGCGAGTGCTACCCCATCGACAATAGAAGCATGATCGGATTCAACAATAGCATCTACCTGCTTCATCACTAGAAGGATTAACAGCAGCACGATGATGGCCACAAGTAATGCCATAATCATGTAGGCGACAAAATAGATCCAGTGCTTAAAGAATAAATTAAATCGGAAAGTTTACATATGGCATAATCAGTATTTTGTAATGACGAACTTACTCGAAATTTTATGAGCATGTTGTCTTGGTTGTCGTTCCGTTCAGTAGACAAGATTTTTGATGGAATGGTTATAGACATGATGTAAATGTCGTATATTAGATCAACTGGAAGTTTAAAAGAAGATATGAGTCCGCGATAAGAAGTAAAAAGTCTAGCTATAAGCGCTCTTACCTTGAATTGGAAGTTTGGAACTGAAAATGGTTTCTTCAATTGTTCATTCTCAATTATATAGGTAAAGTTGTGATTGCTTCATCATCACAAAATGGGTTGCAATATCAATCTCGAGTGTCATTTTTTCGATGTACTGATTTATGACTCATGGGTGACCTTTTCATCGAACACGAAGCATATTTATAGACGACATAGTATTCCAGGAAGCGTAATCTTCGTATTTTATTATGATACGCAATTGAATTGTAAATAATTACTTCATTGCCTTTTGACTTTAAACAAAATAAAAAAATTATTTGTGCGTGTGTGTGTGTTCTTATTTCATTTTATTAGCATTCGGCCTGAAAAAAGAACAACATTTTCATTCTTGAAGAAAATGAAACATAAAAAATTTGAAGTTTATTGTCAAATGAAGGAGAAATAATGAGGAACCATACATTGCAATCCACTGAAACGCGCTATTTGCGTTCAAAGGTTTTTCTTTTTCTTCAAACTTATTGGAACTGATGTACAGCTATCCGAAACTGTTGATTCCGTTGATCTACATCCGCATCGCTACGCTGTGAACGCGTTCAACTTGCTCTCATTTCAACTCTGTCGTATTCCATACTTAAAAGTAATTAAAATAATTATTGAACATTAATAATATGTGTATTTTCTAATCATAAGCCATATGAAAATTGATTTGTTCAATATCAGTAATTGAAAAAATAACAGTGCTTGCACTTTGGCAATTTGGGAAAATTCTCTTGTCCTATATATAATCGTGTAACCCAGATTCCCCTCAATATTTCAATGACTGAAGCCCTTTTAGTTCCGATTTCAGTGTGTCTAACACTTGCATGATTCCGAAGTACGATCGTTCCGCGTCCTCCACTTCTTCCGATAGATCCGCTTCTTCCTTTCCGATTGCTTGCAATTCAATCCCCATTCCTGCTACAATCCCTTCTAATGTCTTTATCGTTTCTTCTACCGACGACAAAAAATTTTTCTTTTCTTCAATCTCATCGCAATCTACGTCATGTAAGGACAGCTTTAACTCTATGGCTTTGCATTGATTAGTTCTTAAATCAATCTCAGCCTCTAACTTTTCCCTAGCTTTTTGAATAATCTTCTTCTTCCAGATATCCTTATCACATAAAACTTTCTTCAGTTCTTCATCAGCAATCCGCGCCTTCTCCTCCATAAATTTCACTCGATTACTCATCAAATCAATCTGGAGGCGGTCAGTATGAATTCCTTTGGGAAACCCACCATCCCGTCCTTCAGATCCTAACGTAATAAAATAATGAGATAAATCTTACGTATATTATTAATTTGTAAAAATAACCCTTCTTATGCTTTTGAAAACTTACTTTGTTTTGATAGCGTCGAGTCTGAATTCGTTGCATCAGCCTGTTCATCATCTCTGATTTCTAAAGTTGAACATATGAATTCATATTGGTAAACGCAGGTTCAAGAATTTTTTTTAAGTAAAGGAAAGCGAAATAAAGAGATCTACCGATAGGTGAGACAAGGTCATGCAGTTTCACATAACAGTGGCGCAGACCAAACTGGTTCATCCAATCCTTTTCTGTTTTTTCCTGCAGATCTTCCTCGTCTATAGAATTTTCCGAAGAATTTTCATCTTCCCCCTCGACCTCTTCAAAACTAGATGAAGTTGATGAAACCTCCGTCTATAAAAATTGAAAGAAAGTTAAGAAATTCGCAAAATATTTACAAATATATTACGATATTACTTCGTCATCGGAGTTTTCCGCAGATGAGTCCTCTTCAGAGCTTTGCATATGAACATGATTTAAGTGATGTTTTAAATCTGGGAGTTTGCTGGTGGTGTAGCTGCCGAAGAGGCATTGATGATCCACATTCGTTATTTCTTCTACTCCTTCCCCTTCTTTGTCCTTTTCTAGAGATAATGATGGGTGCTCCTTGGAAAATGATGATGTAGTTTCAGTAAGCGTGTCCTTCTCTGTAATCGGAACATCCGATAAGTTGTATCCATTCTTCTAATGAAAAAAAAATAAGTTTTAATAGCAGTTAATATAATTTTAAAAATTTACA
This sequence comes from Chydorus sphaericus, assembly GCA_030141595.1. Taxonomy (NCBI): domain Eukaryota; kingdom Metazoa; phylum Arthropoda; class Branchiopoda; order Diplostraca; family Chydoridae; genus Chydorus; species Chydorus sphaericus. Next base: position 7,439,883 of record CM057927.1, read on the forward strand.
CTTACATAATGTTTTTCTATTGGAGCTGTTGTAGACGGACACTTTTCAAGATGAGCTGCCTGCTAACAGAAAAACAGTAATGTACTTTAAAAAATCAATGCGTTTCAAGATTAAAATTAGTCGCTCAAATAAGTACCATATCGGTGGAAATATTGCCTTCCTCACTTGAATCGTCATTCGTCCATACTTGAGAATGAACTTGATTCATGTGTTTCATCAAATGTCCATGAGTACCGACAGAATAGCTGCAGAACTCGCATTGGTGGTCGCTTTTTCTACGATGAAGTATCTCATGATTTTTTAGGTTCAATGGCGATGTGAAGCGATGACCACAGTAGGAGCAACTGTAAGAGTCGGCAGGTTTACAATTTTGTTTCAAAGATGTAGGAAGAGCAGTACTTGATTGCGGATGCCATTTTTTTACGTGAGAAACTATCGTGGAGCGCATGTAAGCTTTGAAATTACAGTCGCCACAATGCTGATATTTAACTTTCTTGAATTTTCTGGGATTATAAAAGTCCAAATTGTCTTTTACGGCAAAAACTGACAAATCTCTAACTGGTGGTCTCTCGCTAATTTCATTTTCTGGATGATTTCTTTGCACATGGATGCTCAAATATCGAGCAGAAAACACAGAGTAACTGCAAAACTGGCACTGATACATTGATTTTTTCCCATGAAGAATCATCTGGTGCATAAATAAATCAATTCTGCTAATGGTTTGATAGTTACATTGATGGTGACAGTAAAGCTTCATAGTTTTACGAACACCGTTCTTTGGCGGTGGAGGAAGAGCTGTTTTTGAACACGGATGCTTCCTCATAACATGGGCCACTAATCGAGAACGGTGCACAGTCTTGTAATCACAATCTCCGCAGATCTGGTATCTTCTACGCACACCGGACGGTGAAGTCCAGAAACACGCTTCCTTTTTAAAGCAGCTATTGCTAGTTTTCTGCCCTGCTTTCTGTTGCAAAACAAAGCCCGTGCTGTGATTTAAATCAGTCTTAGATGATGAGGATGAAGAAGTTTCGTATTCCATTTCTGTAGGGGTCATTGCAGTGTTATGTTCGTCAATTTCGGTATTAGGTAGTGTGGATGAATCCATCTATATAAGGTGATAAATAAATAAAAATTAAATTAGAATTATTGAAGCGTTTATAAGGTTAGTCTCATATCATAGCTGTAATAACTTTATATTAAAATGACTGATAAAATAGTTTTTCCAACTTTACAATCTTTATGGGGAGATGATGATGGTCCGCCAAATTAGTTTTCACTGACATAGATTGAGTATAGAGTAAAATTTGCAACCTTCTCTGTCTGAAACTCGGTTTCAAACTGAGTTTTTCTAGTTTCTATGGTATTCGGAGAACAGAAATGAATTGTTTTCTTTCGTTTTCGTCGCTGTTATTTGACACTGACCGGGACACGAGGGCCGACGTAACAAAACAGCTTTAGACTTCTTGAATTACGCGCCTATAGCCCATAGGACCTCTTATAGGTTCTCGTCGAAATCTTGAGAAGTGGGAAATAAATAAAAAAAATACACACGGTTAATTATTTGTTTTTGTATGCTCATGTTTGATGAAATATTTTTATCATTATTCTGAGCCCAGCGATATGAGTTAGCTGCTGCATCCTTTTTCTTTCCATGCATCAAGATCAAGAGAGCTTGGCGCCTAACACCAGGTTCTTTTATTTTTACTGCTGAGCTTATTCCTATTGAGAAGGCTCTCGAGTTTGCTTGTAACAGATTGAACGCAACTCTCGTCCGAATCTTTTCAGGTTCCTTGCCGGCTCTCCTTACCATCTCGTCTGGTCGCCCGAAGAGGTTTGATTCAGTCAATCGGATACGTCGGTTAATTTTTTGTAAATTATATACTGTATAATATCACATGATTCTTTCACTAGAATAAAAAAAATTATCCTACGAGTTGCAATTATTGAGATTTTACGTAAGACAAGGTATTTCAGTTCAAGTCATTCGTGTTCGTAGGTCAAAATATTTTATATACGGATCTTATACTCGTCGCAATGTGATTTTTTATTTATTTTACATGCGATTTCAGTGTACTAAATCACGTAATAGGTAGCGCACTCTTGTAATCACAATAACGGCAGTGCGCGAGGCAGTGCTTTAACATAATTTTAAAAGCAAATGAAATTTAAAATATAAAATTAAAATATAAAATTAAAATACCTAGCAGTCATGATGTGTATAATACAGCTACGCTGGATTACTCTATCTATAAGGCGAGCTGAAAAGCTCTGCTTTACTATCTTAATTTGAAATATCAAGCTATAAAAAATATGATGACATCCACAATCTATAAGATCAGATTGTTACGGTTACGCTTTCATCTAAAGGAATCTAAATAAGGATGTTAAGTACCGCATGCATGTTAGATCATTTAGCATGACTCGCAATTCCCTGATCAAGGTGTCAACTGAAAGAAAGTGTTCCAGAAGCTATAACAAATATTCGTATGTCGGCATAGAGAGGAAGATTCCGAAAATGAAGGAAACGGAAATCGGCAAGGTTAATCCTACGGATCCTCCTCCGGAAAGGTTTGAGCTGACCACGAACAACAAATTAAAACCAACGATTCACTCATCTACTGCAGAAAAAGAAAGTTTAGCAATGAGAAAGAAGAAAAAAAGAAAGAAGCAACGACAGAAGAAAAAAAATCTGAAAAAGGAAAATACTGATTCTCTTTCAATCGCCAAAGAAGATAATGATCCAGAAACGCTCAAGAATAAAATTTCCCACCCTGTTGTCGAAGAAAATAGTTCAGCGATGGAGAATAAAACTGTCCTTCTTGAAGTTTCAAAAGAAACTTTTGCTCCTGATGAGAAGAAGATTAAACCAGCCGAAAGCCTCCCGGAAAGGAGGGAATGTTCGGTCAGGGGCCGACCGCATCCCTCCCCACGTCCTACTCGAATTAGTTACATCAAATTCCCTCTTAGCAGGACAGCGGCAATGCGCAATAAATATTACGCATTATATTTATTTAACAAACTGTTCGGATCTCCTCCAGCTGGATCGATTGACATATTCGCGGATGGATCCCAGGTAAACGAGTTAGCCGCTGCAGCAGTTTTCATTCCCTCCCTCAAGATCAATAGAGCTTACCGCCTTACTCCAGGTTCTTCTTGTTTGACTTCTGAGCTGATTTCCATTGAGATGGCTCTCCAGTACGCTTATGACAATGTGGACGATATCGGGCTCGTCCGGATCTTTTCTGACTCCTTGCCGGCTCTTATGGCTATCTCTTACGGTTGTCCGAAGAGGTTCGATTCAGTAGGTTACATCCGTGAGTTCATTTTGAATCATTTCAGGAGAGCCGGTGTGCAAGTTCAACTCATCTGGATCCCAGGTCATATTGGTATTTATGGTAACGAGCGTGCTAATAAGTTGGCTACTGATTGTCGTAAAACCGGAAAGGCACCATTTCTCGCCAACTCCCTTACTGCAAAGGAGAAAACCGCATTAAAAGCATTAAACATCTTCTCTCATCTACCTTTTAGAGATGATGTTCCGGAATGACAATCGATTCCATTACTTCGGGTCGTCTCCGGTTTTACACTTACTGATATCCTTAAAAGGGTTAACTAAATTTACTGAGGAAAAGTGAGTGGTCAATATACGATGTCATCATAGTATACTGATGAGCACTACCGTGCCGAATTTGAACAAACTGACAAATATATTTTTTTAGCACTTTTGCTTTCAAAAATTCCAAAAATCTCTCCACGTCCATCACAATGACTTAACTGAACTTGGTGTGTCTTTGTCGTTAATGAAATAATGAATGAAACAGAACATAATGAATAATAATTAATGGGCGATTGTTTAAAATTCTGTACCTATATTTAAAATATGTTCAAAAATCTAAAAATCAATATTTCCGGATAAATTATTGCGAAGCAAACTCTAAATTGAAAATGTTGGTAAACTAATCAAAGAAATTATTTTGAATGTAAAGAGAGAATTTTTTAAAATAAACGGCAATGTATTGTAACAATCGAGAAAAAAAAACATTTGTGAAAGAGAGCTGGAAAATACTGTCACTCTACTTTATTTTTCTTCCTCCTTATTTTACTGATTTAAAATAATTTCTCAGGATTACTTTCAAGATCCTCAATGTGCTGAAAAAATTTTAATTCCGGTTTCAGCACATCTAATACTCGGACGATTCCGCAAAACGACCTTTCCACGTCCTCCACTTCTTTGGATAGGTCCGCTTCTTCGTTTCGGAAGGTTTTCAATTCCAAATCCATTCCCTCCACAGCGCTCTCTAATTTCTGAATCAATTCCTCCATTGAAGCTAAATTTTTATTGTTGTCTTTTGTCTGTTGACAATCATCTAGCATGGATAGCTTTAATTCTATAGCTTCGCATTGCTTGCTTCTTAAATCAATCTCGGCTTGTCTTTTCTTGCTTATTGTCTCTTTTATCTTCTTCTGACAGGACTCCTTATTCAGTTTAAATTTCTTCAGATTGTCATCGTCCAGCCGTGCCTTCTTCTTCATAAATCCCAATAAACTTAACATGGTACTGATTTCTTTTTCGACTTTTGAAATTGGGTTTTCTTTGACCATTTGTGTTTCCCGAGTGCTGGGGCAGCCGACGTGAACCGCTTTTTGGGCCTCTCGTATTTGTGAAACATGCTGATTGACTTCTTCATAGTCATATTTTCCTAAATGAAAAAAAAAATTAAATTGAAAGAATATTTTGGATTATACATAGAATAAGAATGTGATTTGATTAAAAAAGTACGGTACTTTCTATCGGCCTTATAGCTGGAGCAGCATCGTTTTTATTTATTTCTGGAATAATCGATCCAGCGGAATCCTCCTTCTGATAAATAGAAGAATTTCAGTAAGGATTTTTTCATATTCAAAAGAAAAAAATTCAAAATTAATAAACTATTACTGACACAAATTATATTGGTATGAGCTGCTGCCATTGAAGAGGGATTTGGTTCTAAAAGAGCTGTCTGATTGCCATCCGCTTGCTTAGAGATAGAAAAAATATTTATAAAGAGATAAATAATGAAATGATGAAAAAAAGTTATTACCACATCGATGGATATGTCATCCGCTTCTGAATCTCTTTTTTGCCATTGCGAATGAACGTTATTCAAGTGTTTGTTCAAATGTGAACGAGTGCTAACAGAATAGCTGCATAAGTTGCATTGGAATTTGCTTTTTTTTAAATGAAGCTTCTCGTGGTGTTTTAAATTCGCCAACATTTTAGTCTGATGGTCACAGTAGGAACAACTGTAAATGTTAGCTGGAGACGTTAAGGGGGGCCATTTTCGTGAAGATGGAGCAAGAGCTGTCTTTGATTCCGGATGGCGAGTTTCGACGTGAACCACTAATCTGGGGCGTTTTGTTGAACGAAAATTACAATCACCACAGTATTTAAATTTCCTTTTCTGTCTGTTATTGATGGAACCATAGAAGTAAAACTTTTCTTTGATTGGTAAAACAGAAGATTCTCTAACTGATGATATTTGGGCAGCTTGATTTTCCGGATGATCGTGCTTCAAGTGAAAACTTAGAATTCGAGCTGTTTTCACAGAATAACTACAAAATTGGCACTGGAAGCTAGATTTCTTCATGTGTCGAATCTCATGCCTCTTCAAATTAATCCTGCTTGTGGTTTGATAGTTACAGTGATGAGAGCAATGGAGCAGGACTGATGGACGAGAATTCTCTTTCTCGAGCGGTGGATCAAGTGGCGAATTCGACGAGGGATGCTGCTTCTTAACGTGTAACGCTAGCACAGAACGTCGCACACTCTTGAAGTCACAATCTCCGCAAAACTGGTATCTCCTATATTGACCGGAATTGTAATAAAACCGATCTTCATGCTTTTTAGTAATATGGGTATCGACAGTTCCCTCTTTATGTGCAGACCTTTGTAAATCGGATGCTGTTCCGTCCTCATTGAAATTGGAAGTTGAGGATGAAGAAGTTGTGGATTTCTTATCATCGGAGGAATGTATGTAATCATTGCCTCTATTCTTCTCCAGCATCAGTGGTTCCGATGTAGTAAACTTCATGGCTATAATATTTAAAATAAATTAATTCAAAAGATAGTCTACTATTTTAAAGCGGTAAATTTTACTTCCAAGTTTTTCTGACCTTGATGTTAGTTTTGTTTTCTTTCCAGATGATTTCGTTTTATATGAAGTTTGAAAATGGAGTTCCAAGTGGATTAATTATTGATGAGGCAAATAGGCAATTGTGATTGGATTTCTTTCGATGTGATCGTGCTTATTATCTAAGGTTTGTATTGTTACAAATTGAACGGAGTAGATTTGCAGGAACTATCACGGGCAAGGCCAATTGGCCAACAATGAATTTTCTGTTTTATATTTTCAAATGCTTATTGACACGCTTTTTTAAAAACGAAATATATAAACATACAACCTCACTGCTTCAAAATTGGTTTCAAACTGATTTTTTTCTTTCAAAGGATTTACTCTGCATATAGCTGGGTGTACGGAGTTCGGGCTATATAAATGTGTCGGCCTTTAAGCCACTGTCACTTGGGACTAATGGGGGAAGCATGGAGCTGCACGACAGCTGCTTGAACTGTGTCAATTGTCTTGGTATCCCATGGGACCCCAGACCCCTGCCATTCTGCCGATATGTCATTTTCAAAAATCCTGAGAGGGGACAGAAAGATAATAAACACGTGTTATATTGATATACATGACTTCAATATACATTTATCGTCTATATAAACTACCAAGTACCAACTAGGGAGCACCTCATGTGTAACAAATACCTAAAACGAAATCAAGGTGAATAATGTTGTTATTTAACATGTTGGAGCTGTGCACTTTGTGGCACACTTCATTTATACTATAGCTATATCGCTAATTTGAGAGCGCTAATTTGAAAAAGAGAAACAAAGTGGGGGGTGCTTGATTTGTCTAAATAAATGTTTAGGGAGAGTCCTACTATACCAAAGGGAAAATGTCGCATTTGGGCGGAGCACATTCGAACATCTGGCTAACTCTAAGGGAGACATTAGTTCTAAATAGTTGTGACAGGCACGGGGTTGTGTGCGGTCAATTCCGATGAGAGATGCAAGGTGTTCATGCACCTTGGGTTAAACCGGTAGCAGTCAAAGAGAGAGATGGAGAGAACGATCGACGGCGGCTATTTTTCGCAGCACTTGCGCACCGTACGATCTTAACAAATAAGTTTGATGGTTACGTAATCAAATGATTCGATTAAGGAAAAATAAATAAAAAGTAGCCCAAGTTGTCCCACAAAAAATCTTCGTGTAAATCAAGTTTGTTAAGAAGCCGGCGTAAAGATATTAAACATTTACGGAGAACTTAGCATCTCTCGGGTTCAAAAGGTGGACCGCCTTTAGTACAAATTTTGCGAAATGGATACATCTAAGTTTTGAATTGAATTGAATTTACAAAAAATAAAAAATACAGTTAAGACTTCTTAACTTAACTTGATTGTTTTAAAACAGAATTCAAATTTTACTACAAAACGTATTATGATTCTACGTTTTAATGAGCTAATTTATTTATGTTGTATTCAAATAAATGTAGATGAATGCCTATAACGCCTGTAAATCTGTAAAAATACAGATCCCTTTAGTACTTGGTCTACATTAAACTACCTGCAATAACCTGCTACTGCCTGATGAAATGCCATAGGGAATTGAATAGGTGAGATGAAAAGAGGCGATTTACCTTTGATTTATCTTTGCAAAACAATACAAAAATAGCTATCATCGTTTAATGTTATTATTACGTAAAAATAACCATGCGGTAGAAATGAAATACAAGAAAGCCAAAATACCGAAAAGAAGTAACAATTTCATCATTTCCACCCCTACTTGAACGGTGATCTTGGGTAGTCGGTCACAATGTGTACAAAAAGACATTAAAATAATAAAATCAGAGCCATATAGGAAATATATTTTTTAAAGAATTTGTTATCAAGTACTGTAGCTAGAGAGGGCTTGAAAAAGCTTATGCCGACTCGAAAAAATCCCGTAGTGGCGGGGATGTTTTAAAATTTTACTTCCGGTTTTCGTGCCATCGTCCATTCTGCACCTCCGTACCTCGTCATCTCTTCGGTCGCTTTCTCATAGAAGCCACGAAGGAGTTGAGTTAACGTGAAGACGGTAACTTGGTAAGTTTTGTACTGCCACATTTGTCCAGCATTGATAGTTTGCTTTTCCTTTTCATAATTTGAAACAGCCAAGTTTTGTCTTCTGTATATTATTGTGCATCAGTTCCCGTTGAAATAAAAATTTTTTGTCAGGCTCGTGTCGGGCTCGTGAAAGTGCCCAGCAATCAGCATGCTATGATGTTTTCCTAATCTTTATAAATTTCTGGTCAACTTTATTTCATGTGCATTTTTGTTTTCATCTTTTCTTTCTAATAGCTGATTGGTCTTCATTGGAGTATAGCTACTCCAATACTTGCTATAAATTTTCCACCAAACCAGGAGAGTATTGTGTGTATTACACCTACAAGTGATCAAACATGGCCGACCATGATTCAAAGTCCCAGCTGGAGATGGCTTCTCAACTTAATGAATTTGCCACTACACTCTTTCAAGTATTTTTACTATAAAATGACAAGTTATTTTCTGTACTATTGTACCTTACTAAATTATGTGGTAATTTACTTTAAAGGTTGTTGGAAAAAGCTCCCATTGCAACATGAGCATGTCTCCCTTCAATGTTGCTGCCCTGTTGTCCATGATCCATGCCGGAGCAAAAGGCAATACAGCCAAGCAACTGAAAGAGGCTCTTGGACTTGGCAAATTCTCTGAACAAGAAATCCATGCCACTATTGGGAACATGATGTTGATTAAATGCACACAGGCACAGGTTTTATTTATCTATCGTGCACTTTGAGAATTGATATTTTATAATGATTCATTATGGTTTTATAGGGGGATGAGGACTGTGTGCTGAAGGCTGCCAACTTGTGCTATGTTGAGGATAAACTCATTATCAAAAAGGAATTTCAGGCCATCATGGCAATGAATTTTGGAGCTCTGGCTAAGAAAGTGAATTTCAACGACCCCAAATTGCGCAAGAAGATCAACAGCTACGTTGAAAAGTTTACCAATAAGAAAATTAAAGATCTTCTCTCAAAGGGTAATTCGTAATTTGGCTTTATCTTAATTAATCCATGCTCATGTCTTTACACTTTTAACTCTTTTGGCAGAATCGATCGGTCAGACGACTGTGATGCTCCTCGTGAATGCCATTTACTTCAAAGGAGATTGGTCTGAAAAGTTTGATCCAAAATTCACGCAGAACAAGCCGTTTTTCCTTGGATCAGAAAAGAGCAAAGTGAATGTGAAAATGATGCGTCTCACTAGCACTTTCCGCACCGGAAAGATCGATTCACTGGACGCTCAATTCGTTGAACTTCCGTACAAGGTAAATTTGTAAATGCAGTATGTTTGCACGTTTAGAAATTACATAGTTTTTATTTTTCTATATTTCGCCAGGGTCAAAAACTGAGCATGATCATCATCTTGCCCAACAAAGTTGATGGCCTGGCTACAGTGGAATCGAATCTCAGTGGCGAGGTGCTAGACGAGATGGAGAAACACGCTACCCAGAAGAAAATTTGCGTTGAACTGCCCAAATTCAAAATTGAGACGAAGATCGAGGAAAAGTTGATGGATGCTCTCAGTAGCATTGGCATCAAAGATTTGTTCAGTGGTTCGGCGGATCTCTCGGGCGTGTCGGACTTTCCTGGACTTTTCGCTTCGAGTATCATCCAGAAATGCAAGATCAAGGTGGATGAAAAAGGAATGGAAGCTGCCGCCGCTACCGCTAGTAATACATTTTTTCTTCAAGTTTTCCTATTTGAATATTTATTTAAGCTTCGATTATATATATATATTTTAATTATTATTCAACTTTTTAGGTAACATCATGGCTAGCAGCGTTTCTCCCCAGGTGTTATCGTTCAAGGTATAGTTTTAATCGCTTAATGCGCGTTATAAAAATATGATTGTCACACACTCAGTAATGAAATATTGTTCACATTAGGTTAACCACCCTGCTATTTTCATCGTGAAAGACGACGTCACGAAATTGGTGCTCTTCGTTGGTCGCTTGGCCAACCCTGCTGAGAAGTAATCTACTATTGAAGAACAACTCTCCATCGGCTATTTTAGTCAGCATCAGTCGAGGAGAAAACAGCGCTTATACGATTATGTACTAGTGGTTTCAAAGCGAATGTTGATTTTTGGGGGAAAAAAGGAAATTTCTTTTGGACTAGATATTTCAAAGCAAGGGGTTAGCAAGGATGGTAAATTTCTGATGAAATAAGGACGTTTTGGCAAATCGGAGTCTAGTGCCAATTTTCTTCCTCGCTCTTTTCAATGTGGTCTTAATTTTTTTCTTTTATAATCGGTTGTGTAATCCACCAAGAGGGTAATGTTTCGTCGCATTAACCAAAGTTCAGGTGAAATTTCACGCGTGCCTATTTATATAATTCGTACTTCGGTACGCTCGTACCTCTTATGTTAATTTCCGTAATCCGTTCACCGGTTCTTTCTCACTTTTAGTAGCAATAACATATCGTCCTCTTCCTCTATAAAAGTTCCTTTGTGCGTTGATGTATTGAGACTGTGTTGTGTTTTTTTCGTCTCAATAAACAGCCTTGCATTGTATTTCGCTTAATTTTTCTCCAAGTTTTTCTTGATTAACAGATCTCTAAACATCATTATTTTAAATCAGCGAATGTTATTGACGGAATTTTTCAGATATTCATGAAAAAAATTAAATAATTAAATGAGGGAAAGGTCGTCGGTACCACACAGGTCCTACATGACTCGTGTATTTCACTTTAGTTGATATTCGGTTGATACATTAGTGGGAACCCACGCTAAATCCCAATTACATCACAGCTTGACACGTCGTTCCATAGAAACGGGCAAATTAGTGCATCTACAAATGAGAAGAGAGCGCCATATGTTTGTAGGTGATGAAATCACCTCAATTAACGCAAGATCACAACACACCAATAGGCAATAGGCTATCAAATAATAATCAATGACTCAACGATGTACGGCATAATCACCTCAAGTACCGAACAGGATTTTTTTCATGCCTTCCTTTAAAATCTAAAACAGTTTAATAGGCACATAGAGTAATATAAATTAGATCACTCAATCCGCACGTTCCTGTTCCGCACTTGAACGTTCCGCGTTCCACATTTTTGGTGCCATCTCAAACTTAAACAAACTGAATCAATGAATCAGGACACGGCTGAATGCATAAATCCCACAACGAAGAAGTAGCCAGAGACTGGAAAACAGGAGTTCGGCAGGACTGCAATCGTTCATCTTCAGTACGTCACAGGGTAACCAAAGAAGTATTTGATTTTTTTTGATTTTTTTTTTTTTTGGCGAGACAAAAGCGGTTAAGTGTTCTTTAAACGCTGATAACGAAACCGTTGGCTTGGAACATGAAATTTGCAATATTCATTCTATCTTTAGATTTTAACATTCAACAAGCCTGCTCATCATACCAATCGTAAGAATTTTAATTGTTAAAAAAAAAATTAAAAGGTGATTTAGTATAATCATACAGATCAAACTAGTACCGATGGTGTATTCAGTATGGGATCTTTGTAGTTTTCAGATAAAATCAACAATTATACATGAACGCTAACCATAGGTACACATTCACACACACAAAAAATTTGTTCAATTAAGTCTGACTGTCTGAAGTACTTGACTGCGTTCAAAGTCGTCAATGATGATTTGAAATCAAGAATAAGGTAATAATGTGACGAGTCTTTCTTTTTATATTAAGCTTATTACTAGAATGAATCTAAAATTTTGTCGATCTTTTCTGATTAATCTAAGCTAAAGTAATATACGTGGATAAATGATTAACTCTCATATACACCCAGTTCTAGATAAGAGAAGAATTAAGAAGGACAAAAAAAAAATAGATAATAGGGTTGATGTTTTTAAAAACGAATGAAAAAGAAAACACACAAAAAAAGGAGAATGAAAGATCAGTTATGATGGAGTGAGGAAGGAGGAAGAAGTTGCAAGTCTAAAAAGTAAGATACCAGTAAGGAAAGGCCGTTCACCGCTCACGCTTCAAGTGTTTTCTCTTATGCCTCACGCGCATGTACAATTTACTTGGCCCATCTGCAACATAGATAGAAAACTTCTTTCACATTCATACATTCATTCAATCAGCTCTTAATAGAAAAACTAAATTTACTTTTATCTCTCTCTCTCTTTTAGGTATAGAACAGTTCTGTTATTTAGGAATCTACCAAAGAATGTAGGTACTTACCAATTAGAAGTGACCGAGGTCTTCAGACGGCGAATCTCCTTGGTAGCCAAGTTGGATAGGGATTTCGTCCGGAACATCTTGGAGCGTCGGCCGATGTTCAACATGTTTTTAATAGGCTCTGTGTTGACATATGGCAAAAGTTTGATGCCGAAAACTGAGCACAAATCGCTTTGGGAAGAAATGCATATTGATAAGTAAGTTAATTACACGTTCGAAATTTAGATTTAAAAAAAAGTGAAAAACGATACCCGATAAGCCCGGCAGCAGCAGCAATGGTACCGTCGGACTTTTCTTGATCTCTCGCGATGGTTGACACAAAGTCGATCATGTGAAGCACGTGAGGAAGGAGAAGCTCGACATTATTCCCAATTACTTCTTTTTCTTCACCTTTGAGTCCCTGAACGATTCTTGTGTACGCTACCAGACAGCACTCTCGCAGTTCATTCAGATAGTCCATCGCATCAAAGTCGTTCTTGAAATTAATTTTTTGAATAATTAAATTGAGACCATGAGAAAAAGTAGAATAAATGATCTCACCCTTTTGACTTGAGCTTGCGAAGCTTGATGGAGCATGCCAAGCACCACTTCAAGGTACTTTTTGAATTCCGGGCCGATGGCTAGGGCCATGTGACCAAAAACAGCCAAGATTTGAACCTTGATTTGGCGATTGACGTCATTGTTACGTAAAGTTTCAAAAATGATCGTCATAATTGTGTCGCAGAAGGGAAGAATCTTGACCCCAAGGGCACGGCAGATATCTCCAATCAATCCAAGGGAGGCCTGGCAGATGGTCGTTTCGGCATGGTTATTAAGCCCCATAATAAGGTATGGGAAGAAAGCTTCCATGTATTTAATGAAGCCTTCTCCGAGGACTTCGGTCAGTATCGTGACAACCATTAAAGCATCATCTTGTGCACCACCATCGCCATTTGGTCCAGTACTCGAATTCAACATTTGCAAGAGGGCCGTCATAATCGAGTCGGAAATCTTGGGCGCATCTTCCGACGTCATCTTACGTAGTAGACTATTTAGAGTGAAACACAAAAGAGACTGCAGATCGTAGTACTGGACGCGATCGGAGTGCGAGGTAATTTCCATATTGAGGACCTATAAAGAAAATCATTAGCTCTCGAACCATTAACAAACGATTTAGGGAGAAATTACCTGTTGAAGGCGCTCCACGATAACCATCGTAGTTTTTTGCACAGTAATGTAACAATCTTTGGGAGAGTCCTCGACCATTTCCATGAGAGTCTCGTAAGCTGCCGCACGGAGGTTGGCTTGAGCGGCATCCGGTCGATCCGTAGTCTCCAACAGTTTCTGGACAATCGTCTCAAAGTACTCTGACAAGCAGTACGTATCGGGTTCGTTACCCTTCGTTGTCAAATCGAAACAATATTTATAAATGATAAACACCAGAGATTAGAGGCATGTTACACAGAGTTCGTACCTTGGATGCTATTTCGTACGCCGCTTCGGCAAGGCTCAAAAAAGCCCGGCATACTTTGGAGGCAATACGGGGCTCGGCTGTCAATCCGGTAACCAAAGTTTGAACGAGGGGTTTCAAATGGGTTGGAGCAACCGCAGCGTCCGGTATAATCTTACAAACTTGACCGATGGTCCAAGCAGCAGTATAGCGAACGTTGACATTCTGATCGTGCATTAGCTTTAAGAGTATTGGCATAGCCTGCTCCACGATTGGCTTAAGTTGTATAACATCTGGTCCTTCGAGAATGGAACCAAAAGCCACAAGAGCCGCATCTCGAAAGCGCCAGTCGGGATTCTACAAAATAGCAAGTTTATGTTTAAATTGAATGTTTTAAAAATAAATAAAACGAGTGGTTGCCTCAATGTTTTTCTCAACGAAGGGAAGTACGTGGGGAACGATGACATCCTCGCAGCAGTTGGCCAGCAACATCAAACAGACCCCAGCAGCTTTGCATGGATTCTGGTCGTCTATGTCTTCATACCCATCAACATTATGATCATCATGGCCTGCATATCCCACCTGCTTAGTTAACGTCTGCATCAAGACGGGCACCAAGTATTGTAGGGCTCCTAACGCGTAAAACTTGGAAGCGTGTTCAGGTGGGCGGCCCGTTTCGGCCGCTTCGTGGGCCTCGATGGCTAAATCAATTTCCTCGTCGCATACACTGGACCAAAACTCAATGCCTTGCAGTGCGACTTCATCTACATCCGATCTCATCGCTTCTAAAGTTATCTGAAATGAAAAAAAAGTTTAATAGAAAATAACTGGAGGACTAGTAAATCCTTTAATTAATGTAGTAGAACTTACAGCAAATAGCGCCGGTCCCATGTAATGCTCTATGTATTGATAATAGAATGATATTATCTTCACAAGACATTGGAGAGCAGCAACTCGAACTTTCGTGTCGGGTGACAGGACTCCTTCGCAAACAGCTTGCATAATGAAATGGCGTTCACTCTGTGGGAATATATTTTTTAAATGCATTTGAGTTTATTACTTAGCCTGCTACACATGACTTAATACCTCTTTATCGAAATTGGTCTTGAATTCTAGAGAGTTGAGCATTGCAGTTGTGGCGGCTAATCGAACGTGATTGCTTGGTTCCTCTCGTTTCATTCCATGAACGATGGCAATCAAAATTTCATTTGAATGGGGTGCCAGTACCACAGCATCCTAAACAATTGGCACAATAATATTTATTAGAATAACACAGATAGAATATAAGTTAGTGAAGTGGTAATAACCTGATTGAACTTACAATATCTTGACAGATGTATCCAATAGCCTCCAAAGTGGCTTCCCGAACCATTTCAGTGCTGTTGGCAGCAGTGACATTGGCAACTAAGACAGGAATGAGTTCTGGCCACTGGTTGACAGGAACCTCGGCAACAGCCATGTAGGCCACACATTGAGCAGCAGAGCTGGGGCGAATAGTCTCAGTTCCAAGGGCAGCTAAAATGTTCTTCTTTACATAACTTCTGAGTTCCAGTGGGAATGTGAGCCACCTTTGCTGGTAATTCTGCTTAAGCTCAGCATCTTTAGATGTCAGGCAATTTTTCAGCTGCAAGCCAGCAGCCATTCTGGCAACAGGACTATTCACTCCATGAGCAAGAACTTCAGAGAGGGCCTTGATGAACTCAGCCTAATAAAACAATTATCATGGTGTAGAGAAAAACATTGAGAGGTTATGGTACATTACATAACTGAAACAAAGGGGAAAGTGTTTAAGTGTTCACCTATAAACAAAAATTCCTTACCAAATTTGTACTAGCAGCTTGCTCCAAATAGCCCTGTGCTGCTTCCAATACATGTTTTTCTGTAATAATAGATACAAAGGGGTATATTATTTGTTATCAATCAATGCATTAATAAGACTGACAAACCTGTTGACAGTGTATGTTCCAATACGATCTGAATTTGCTGGATGTTTGACTCTGGCACCATTTTATAACTTTAATGTAAACCCATCAGAAAAAAGTTATTAAGGTAGAAATTTTCCAGGGAGGGGAGAGAAAAAACAAATCGGGCTGAAAAGCGTTAAAAAGTACACAACGGTGGACAGAAAAGAGGTATCTTCGTCACGAGACCCAACTTTCTTACGAGTTACGACCTCGTGGTAAAACACCTGACGGCGGAGGGACACAACATTTCAATTTTCAACAGGCCGAAGGAGTTGGATCCAAAACATAAATTTAGTTCAAATCTTTTAAATACAATATTTATGATTTTAGGCTATTAAAAATATTTAAATAGAACATTTTGAATGGATCCAATTAACAAATAATGTTTTAAAAAATGAATCCAAAAAGTATTACTCTCGATCTACATAACGTGAAGGCGCTTCCTGTTTCACAAACACAAGGGTAAAAACTTGAGCGCCAGATTCAAATAGTTAGAATGTATGTAAATAAACCATAAGCAGCCTTCAAACATGAAATATTACTAATGATTGAATTGCAAATCGTTATTGGTATTGTTATGTGAATTACTCATTACGATTTAAAATCGATTAAAATTAGTTGCTTTGCGTGTTAAATTAGTGTACGGAATGTATAACATACGTATGCTTGAAACAAGAGAAAAATACGTAATAGTATTACCACGCAACTGTTGCGCACTTTGTGATCATAGTTTATTTTCTAAGCAAAAATTTATGAATCCTCCGAAATTTGGAACGATTATTGGACTTTTAACATGAAAGGAAAGCATGCAAATTGATGTATTTGTCGAAATAAATAGCGATTTACTACAGTCAATAAGGTACAGGCAAAGTGGGAAAAGTGAAAACAAATTCACACATACAGTAATTAAAGAAACAATGGGACAGGGCATATCTGTCTAAATAAAGGGTGAGAGTTCTAAATAGTTGTGACAGATTTGGGGCGTCACTGCTAAGAGATTAAAACCGGTTAATCGCTCAATCGGTCATTTACCTGAGGTTAAATCGGCAGCGGTGAAAGAGACATAGGAAGAGACCTGCGGCTTTTTTAGCGCTCGTGCACTGTTCGATCTTAACAATAAGCATGTTTATGCTAATGTAACAAATGATTCTTACCTTCAATTAAAAGTCACATTAAAGATCTGAGCAGGTGTACTTCCTCCCGGATTAAATATTAATAATGGATGGATGTGTAAATGTGATGGACATATTCCTTCCTTTTCTAAGACTCGGATGACTACATAGTAAGAGGTACAAAGAAGATGGAATTGGAAATAATTACGTTCAAGGATACTTTAAAATAATCTGCTTTAACGATGCCTATGCTTAAAATAAATTGCCCTATTAAATTAATTTAATCTATTATGTGGTTTCAGTCGTTTTTCAATACTCAAGCATGCCAAAAGAATCTATTTCTGTTTTTTTTTTGTTTTGAATAAAACAAATACTGCCTTTTTGTTTAATAAGAGTTTTTTTTTTTTATATACAAAAAGTGTATTTTGATAAATTTCGAGGTTTATTGTCTCTTATAGCACATACGTAAGCTCTGAAATAGTCATGTTTTACTACACATACACTAATAGTTAATAGGCTTCATAATAAAGAATGAACGTAGTTACAATTGCTAGTGCGCGGGCGATTTGATAGCGCGATGTAAGGATGTAGCAAAATTTCCCTGAACTGGATAGTACATCCGGCTCGTCCTTATAAGCTCTATCGCACCAATAGTCCCAGTAGTCTCTCATCCGAGATTACCAAAGATATGGAGAAAACAGTATCGAAGCATATAACAAAGTCAGCTCCTAGAAATATTTTTATTCCACCGCCTACTCAGAATAAGCTTTAAAAAAAAAACAGCGCAAGCACAGGTAGTGGAATTGTTATTTTGATTGGTATTTTCGATATTAAATACAATGATTCGTTAGCAAATAATAAAGTCCCGGAATCATCT
Source organism: Chydorus sphaericus (assembly GCA_030141595.1). Lineage (NCBI taxonomy): Eukaryota > Metazoa > Arthropoda > Branchiopoda > Diplostraca > Chydoridae > Chydorus > Chydorus sphaericus. The sequence goes on from CM057927.1 coordinate 7,457,602, forward strand.
TAAGATTTATTCAACTTATTAAGGTTTTTTAATTCTGATCAGCGCGTCTAATGCGTGCATCATTGCATAACAAGATTTTTCCGCTTTCTGGATATCTTCGGAAAGATCTACTTCTTCTTTTTGCAAAGCTTTTACTTCAAACTCCAATTCATCTTTAAACAACTCTAATTTCTTTATCAATTTTTCTACTGATGCCAAACTATCTTTCTTTTCTCGAATATTTCGACAATCTTCTAGCAACAGTTGCTTTAATTTAAAGGCTTTGCACTGCTGAGTCACTAAATCAGTCTCGACTTGTCTTTTCTTTTCAGTAGTCTCATTAATCTTGATCCGACAAACTTCTTTATTCATTTTGGTTCTCTCGATATTTTCTTTGGCGAATCGCACTCTCCACTCTGTGAACTCCACCAGACTGATGATCGTTTCAATTTCTTTTTTTATGTTGGATTTTTCTTGCTGCTCCTCAGATTCAACTGGCGTAGTTGAAGAGTAGGGAGTTGTCTCAAGATGAACTAGCTTATTTCCATCGGCTTGCTAAAATGAAAAAAAAAAATATATTTTAACCTCCAAGAAAAAAAAGTACAAAGCACAAAAAACCGCAATACCAAATTGATAGAATTCTCTTCCACTTTTGAATCATCTTTGGACCATTTTGAATTTAAATAATTCAAAGGTTTTCTCGATCTCGAATTTGCAGTAGTGTTTAAAGAATAGCTGCAAAAAGGGCATTGGTGGTTGCTTTTTCTAAGATAGAGCATCTCATCTTGTGTTGAATCCAAAAACGTTTTAATCCAACGGTTACAGTAAGAGCAACTGTAAAATTTGATACGATTTTCTTGTTTCATAGGTGGATCCTGTTTCACTTGGACGCCTAAAAGTTTACGAGTTGTAGTCGAACTGTTGATGTTACAGTTTTGATTTGACAATGGCGATTCGCAAATTGAAGAAATAATTTGACGTCCTATTCTAGCTGAAGCCCGTGGAGGAGAAAGAGCCCGCTGGAGAGCCGTCATTGAAGAGGGATGATGCCATTCGACGTGTGCAACCAAAGAAGACTTGTTGTACGTTTTGTAATTACAATCGCCGCATAATTTGAATCTCATTCGTTTGCTCTTGTTTGGGCCATAGTAGTACCATACATCATCTTCTTTTAAACGAGGGTGAAGGTTTGTTTTCCGGGTTGATTCAATCAGATGGATTGCCGCACCGTCCTCGGATGGTCTAGTTTCCATTTTGCGGTTTCCCTTTCTAATTAGAGAGAGAAAGAAAGGAGTTAACATTACTCAGCGGTTCTTTATGAAAGGTTAACAAAAAATTAAACTTTTAGCACCATTCACTTCTCCTGCGAATAAGGTGTTATGTATCTAATATTAACTGAAAACTAGAAAATGTTTCTTTTATGTTTTAACCTTATAATATGAACCAAAAGTCAATGGGCTGATGCGCACAACCTCACTGCCTCAAACTTCGTTTCAAACTAAATTTTTCGATTGTTATTTTTGACCTTTTTTATCGTCGAGCGGTGAGTTGAAACTGGTCGAGGAAGCACAGATGTACAGTCATTTAAGTATACGCTATATCGTGCGAGTGTTCCAGCCTCCCAGAGAACTTTTTACAACACCTCATAAAAATTTGAGAGGGCAGAGAAAAAAATGTGTCGATGTATTAAAGTCTTTATTTGTCTGGTTGTCTTGTTCAAACATTTTTTTGAGAATTTTTTTCGTTCTGTTGAAGGTCCCATTTTGTAAACAGTAAAAATGTCCTGCTATACTTTAAAGTTAATGGTATCGTGTGTAAATAAAAAAAAAGCAAACTAGTTAGACCTACTGAAGATAACAGGCGTCAAATGATACTTTGGGAGACCTACTAAAGTATGTGTTAAAGGGTGACATATTTATGGTAGTGGTGAATGGGGACACATCTGGAGAACTATATTCATGGGAAAACTTCTAAATAGTTGTGATAAGAAAGGGGAGAGGGGGGTTGTAGGGGGGCGATGAACACTGAAAGATATTAGTCAATGAGAACAATAGAAAATTGTTTAAGCCTTTACTTTGATTTGTCGTTTCAATTTTATCCGTAACTGGCTTTGTCATTTTAAATCTACGGAATCCAAATACTCGTCACCTATTTTGATTTCTTCAGAAAACAATATAATATTTGCGTGTTTGAACAGTTAGCAAATAGTTATGTAAAATATAATTATTGAGCCACCTTTAGCGACGTCGTACAGCCTTACATAACAGTCGCCTAAAAAATAGTTCCAGCCCATGATTTAATCGATGCTGGGTTGCAGTGTGGCCATCCGCTCTTAGGTAAAGAGCCTAGCGATCATGCCACCTATAAAATTAATTAAGATATCTAGCAAATATGTGGCCTGCTAAACTCTATACGGCACAACCAAACAAAGACAAAATTAATAATAGCTCTCCATTAAGTCATAGGGCCATGTAGTGACTTAAAGGAAAATATATAGCGATAGTTGATCAGGAGGTCCATTAATATTAAGGTCCCCGATCAAAAGGCTTGATGAACACCTGTGCGCACAAATAGTGTACAATACTACTCTTAAAACCTTTTACTTCTCCTTCTGTTTCCTCTTTAGCATGTAAAGTGGACTCTGGGATCAAAAATAAAATGTCCCAGTGGACTCCATTCATTGAAGGATGATGGATGTTTGATTTCTATGGAATGAAGAGAAGAAACATAAGGCTGAGGAGGAAAAAATGAAAAATAAAAATAGATTCAGAGAGCTTAACGAGAGGCGTGCAATTTCATAGGTCCGTACGAATTACTGGGCCCATCTTTCCGCGTCTCTCTGCAGCTATCTGCTTCCCTACTTATGTAAACTAGTGTTCGTCGCACCAGTTATACCCCAGTTTTTCCCACTTCCCCAACAATAAGTGTTAGGCCCCTCCCCCAACACTTTTTCGTTATTTATGGACGACCCCTACGTGGGAGGAGCCTATAACTGAGGCATATGTGGTCAAACAAATACTATTAAGAACAAGGAAGCTGATAAATCGAGCTGAGAGTTGTAGAGGTTACAGCTGACCGAGTAGTGGCAACATTGTTGTCAACGAAGGATCCGTGCATTTCCGGACCTCTTGTCGGTCCTATTAAATCCTATCTTAGCGTATCCCTTAGCGTGAATAATATACGGATACTTTTTTTTCGTTAACTGGATACAATTACGGGAGTTATGTTGATGAATAGCAATATAATTTATGATTATTTACACAACCGTATTGATGCATCAAACTTTATGTTTAGACTAGATAACTATAGAAGCACTATCATATTTCAGCATCGTTCGTAACTGATTGGCTCACATATTCATAGGAATGAAGCGATATAATTCAAGATCATTTAATAAAGTGCAGGAGTAGTAGATTGTGGTGGACTCAACCCTGGTGAGCCAAAATACTTCACGATGAGGGTTACTCATATAAAACGGGTATCGCTCTCGTGTACATCACTTAATACCCTTTCAGCGCCATATCACATTTGAATTTGTCCACTGCGGACGAAGAGTTCGGGTTCATCCAGCGCAAGGTTATTATCTGTCCGGACAACTGTTTCTGCAAGGATCCTGGTGCAAGAAAGTTCGTCCTAGCTAGGACTCAATCCTAGCTCGAATCCAATTTTTGATTGGCCGATCGAAATGGTTTGCTGAATCAACTCTTATATTATGAACGTCTCTCATATTTACCCAGTTCAATACTATACGGATCCACATTCACTAACCTTCCAATGCCGTATCTTTCTTTTATGAAAGAAAAGTTATCAAATGTATTTTTTTACTGTTTAGAAAAATTTGCATTTTCTCTTTATAAAGACATAGATACAGAAACTAATGAACATGTGTTGGAGGTTTTCACACTCGACGAGAGATAAAAAAAAACACAGAAATAAAACAAAAACGAGCTAAAAACCACGAATAATGACTATTTTTCTTTAATTTTTCACCACCTTTTTTCTAATGTAGAATCGATTCTTAAAATGCCCTTAGAATTTAATACATATTGGTTATAAGCCTTTTAATTCTAATTGCAAGACGGCCAATACTTCCATTATTCCAGAGTGAGATCTTTCAGCATCCTCAACGTCATATGAAAGTTCCGCCTCTTTCTTTCGCAGCGCTTCCAATTCATAATGCATTCCTTCTACGACTCTCTCCAATTTCTCCATGAGTTCCTCCATGGACGCCAAACTGTTTTTGTAGTCCTCTACTTCAGGGAAGTCTAGCAAGGACATCTTTAATTCTAAGGATTTGCACTGATTGATTCGTAGCTCAATTTCGGCCTCTGTTTTCTTGCTAGTAATGTCTTTTATCTTGTTCAGTAGGTTGTCCTTATTCAGTTTTGATTTCTTCAAGTCGTCAACGGCAATCTGCGCCTTCTTCTCCATAAATTCCACTCGGCTTAACGTCGTCTTATTAACTTCTTCCTCGATTTTTGATTTTGATTTCTTTTCGACCAGTTCTTTGGATTCATATTTCCCTATAATACAGTTAACGATAATCCCTCATTAGTTTAAATATTCAATAATATGAAAGTTTTGTTTCAAATTACGTTTTATGCGTTGCCTTGTTGTATTTGAGTTTGTTGAATCTAGCAGCCCATCGTTCCTCGCCAGTTGGACTGAGCAGAAAGAAGTCGAAATATTATTCCATGAAGTTCAAAGAAAATACATTTTTAGTTACGTATACGTTTAGCCAAGTCGATGATATTGTGAAGCTTGACAAAACTTTCGCGTAGACCAAACTGTCTCATCAAATCTTGGCCCGTTCTCTTCTGTACTCTTTTCTTTTTCGTATCAAATCCAGAGCTCTTGGACTCGTTTCCCGCTACTGGAGAACTTGTCGTAGAAGAATCACACTCTGCCTATGTAAACATCATAAAACATTAAATGTAAAGTGGATATCATAAAGAATAAAAGCTTACATTATAAGGTAAATACTGCTGCGCTGAAATCGGTACGGATATTCCTCGTCAGAATTTTGATGAACCCTCTTGATGTCACTATCTGCACATAATTGAAACCCCTTATATTGGTCAGAAATGAAGGACCGGCCCGCGCACCGGCCTTCATCTTCTTTGATACGGCTGTAGTTATAAGTTCCCTGTTGCTGTCTTTTCTGTTCAAAGTCGAATGTAGTTCTGTCACCTAAATCTGGAGGTGAAGATGAAGAAGTTACTGATTCCTTATCATCAAAGTTCTGCGCGTTTTCTCTCATCTCCTCCAACAACGGTGGTTCGGGTGTAGTTAAATCAACCTACACCAAAAGACGAAAGAAAAATAAATGAATTGCTCATTTTTAATGTTTTAAAAGGCATATTCCTTACTAGATCGATCGAGAGCTCTTCATCCGAGTCTTTTCCTAGCGGGTGATCCCGCTGAACGTGAATGTTCAAAAGTGTAGTTGACCAAGTTGAGTAGCTGCACATCAGACAATAGTGATTCGATTTCTGTCGATGAATTGCCTTTCGGGTTGGTGCGGTAGTTTTTTTCTTTAAAATAGTGTGGTTTTCTATTTTACATGGAGTGATGTAAGATGACTTCGACGCATTAATCGATGATGTGGTTTCAATTTCGTCAACTGAATTAAGTAAAAATAAATGTATTATTAATGATATTGCTTCTCTGTCATCAAAATAAATAAAATCAGTCAATTTAAAACCATACGTAATATCATAATATTTATGATTCATCTTTTAAGAAATTTAAACTGATCTCACCATAACTATCAGCTTCTCTCAGAGTTCCCAGAGGCATATTTTCTTTATCTAATTCTGATGCAAGACTGAAATCATCATCGCCAGTTGGTTGGCTAATTAAATTCCGTTGATAACCCTAAGACATTAAAAGGTAATAAAATCAATATTTTTAAGAATTTGTCAAAAATACAAAAGACAGATCCTTCTAATACCCGAAAGAGTGATCGGGCAAGTAAAGGTCTTGCTGGTAATCCAAATAGTTTTTCAACTCTTCCTGTTTCTCTTAAGTGCATGGCTCGCTTTGTCTGAGGTGCTGGATTTAGTACTGTTACTACATCAGTGGTGTCTAACATTTGTAATCTCATTTGTGTAACTGATATATTTTTCACTTCGTCGATTTTGGGCTTTTGCTTCGTACGTTTCCATTTGCGGCGATAAGATCCTGGGAACAAATATCACAATTGAGAAAAAAGATCATAATTATATATCCTTAAAATGAATCGCATCATACCTTTTACGGCTATAGTATTGGTCGCTAGAGCATAATTGTTTTCGCCCTTGTGATGAAGCAGTGTAGTTCGTTCGACCGTGACATCATCAGACAACTTATTCGGAAAGTCATCCTTCACATTCTGATTAAGAGTATTATTATTTCCCATTAGTCAGCTAGGTGACAGCGCTGAACGGAAGAAACCTGTCCGTCTAATAACTACCAAAATCGTTCTTTTTTCAGGTGAAAAATGTAACATAAACTTTTGAGACAGTTTCGAGCACAACTAGTTTGATGTTGTTCACAAGCAACAATGATTCATACTGCCACTCTGTCTGGTTTCCACAGGTAGGGGAAAAAAATCCGGGGGGGAAGGGTGGGGGGGTGGTGGGGATTTGGTCTTGTATTTCGTCGTTGTCGTTGCTATTGGACAATAGCCTTTTGTAGGCCTTCCATTGAAGGTTACTAAACCATCCCAGAGGAATTTTTTTACAACGTTTCGCTGTGATTCTTAGAACTATGAAGGGCAAGAGGGAACGAGTGAACATCGGTGAACATGCACCGGTATCGATTTAAGGATGTAAAAGTAGCACGGCGTAGCACAAAAGAGGTCGTATCCTGTATGCGGACATGCAGTGGGATCGACCGGGTTCAAAATGAAACAAGATTTCTTATTACATTTGGGTATACTCTTTATATATTGCACGAAATATACATATTGCATAATGTACACAGATACAGAACTCCATTATCTCTTCTCCTAACTACCTTGTGCATTTATTAAAAATCTTTTAATATCAACCAAAAGGTCGTGCACAAAGTGCGTGCATGTAACGTCACGTCGATTAAAAAAAGTATCTATAAATTGGGGGTGGCCGCGACGGTGGCGGCTTTCGTGTACGTCCCTCTGCGAACGTGACTCCGAACCCACCGATTTCGGCGACACTCGGCGACAATATTCATCGCTTCGGTTTCCTTTCCTTTTTCTTTGTTAAGCCATATGGTCAAGCTTGGCAAACTGATTCAGCACTATTGTATGAAAGAGCGAAATGATCACTTTAAAATACAGTAGATCTCTTATACCCATATAGCATGGAGCCAACTTCTTGCAGAGCCTCACCATGCGGAGCTATAGGGAGAGCCGTGCCGTCAACCACATCACTAGTTGATCATCCCCACTTGTTATTCGGACGAATAGCGCGTGATGGAGGCAGCGAAATGCCGAATTTTCAAAGCATTTTAAATGTATTGCGTGCGTTTCACTCGTAGCATGGCCTTTAAATCCATTGAATTAAAATCCTCATTACTTATTTTGATTCCTGTTGATCACTTAGATTCCCATAGTAAACAATATGTTATGTGCGTGTTTGGGCAGTTGAACAAAATAATAATAAAGAAAAACACGTGCGATTTTTAGCTACCTTAACGATGCTGCACATACAGCGCATTTTTATAAATCTGTATTTACTCAACATGAACATGATTGTGTTGGAATTAATAATTTACAAAAATTCAATTTTCAAAATTCAATTAAAAAGAGAAATCGAAAGTTAGAAGGATATCGATCTATCTTCTAACTTTCTTCAAAGCCATCTCTGTTGATTTCGAATCACTTCTCATCTCCTTAAGATTCATCATATTAAATTGTTGGCTTTCCAATTCTGACTGTAGCCCATCCAATACTTCCATAATTCCGAAATGGGATCTCTCCGCATCCTCAACGTTTTCGGACAGATCTGCCTTTTCTTTTCGTAGCGCTTGCAGTGCGATCCTCATTCCTTCTACAACGATCTCTAACTTCTTGATGGATTCCTCTATTGACGCCAAACTGTCTTTGTTGTCGCCTGTTTTCGGACAATCTAGCTTCAATTCTAAGGCTTTACACTGATTCATTCGTAACTGGATTTCGGTCTCTGTTCTCTTGCTAGTTATGTCATTAATCGTGTTGATTAAGTTGTTCTTCTTCAGCTTAGATTTCTTCAACTCATCAGCGGAGATCTGTGCCTTTTTGCCCATAAATTCCACCCGACTGATCAGTGTCTTGATCTCATTCTTGATTTTCGAATCTGATTTTTGTTCCACCTTTTCTTTGGATTCGTATTTTCCTGTCATAACGATGAAAATCCAATAAATTACATAATCAATCATAAAAAAGAAAATCAAATTACTTTTCAGGCGAAGTTTGACTGTTTTTGAACCTGTTGAATCAGTCTGTTCATTGTTTCTCTCCAATTGAACTGTTGAACAAAAAACGCGCTAATTAATTAGTGAACGAATACAGAAGAGCAGAGAAAATAAAAGTGAAAAAATGATCGAGCTCCGTACGTTTAGATGAGACGATGATGTTTTGAAGCTTCACATAACTTTCGCGTAGGCCAAACTGTCTCACTAAATACTGTTCCGTCTTTTTCCGTACCTCTTCCTCTTCCGCACTAAACCCCAAACTCACGGAATCGTTTTCTGCCTCTGAAAAAGCTGCTGCTGCCGAATCACTCTTTTCCTAAAATTCAAACATGGTCATAAATTATAAAATAGGAAAAACCTAATTGAAAAATAGCATACTCTAGCAGGGGAAATGCTGCGGTGCTGAAACATATGTTGATATCTTTCATGGTGAATATTTTCCTGCACATGGAAGCTCTGGAATAGATTGCTTAGACAGCTACAATCTAGGCAGCAGAATGGTTCTTTGCTATTATTAAAAAGACCAGCAGTTGTCGTTTCAGGATGCGCTTCTAAGGGGTCCGAGCTAAAATTGTTCTTCTGCCTAGTTTCAGCGCTTCTATGATCGGTAAAATGATTCATAGATGATGATGGCTGATCCTTGAAAAACGATGAATCACTATTGCTTTCCTTTGACACTGGAATAATAGCCGGTGTAATGGGATCATTATCCTAATAAAATAATTACAATTTTAGTAAGAATAAAAAAATTTAATTCTTTTTTAATAGGCCTACCTCATTCTTTGATATCTTGGCTCTTTCAGTTTCCGTATGGTCACGTTTCAAGTGAAAGTTTAAAGATTTGAGATCACGTCGCGAGAAGCTGCAACATGGGCACTGATGAATTGCTTTTTTCTTATGGAACTTTACGTGATGGTGAAGCATGTCCTCTGTATTTGTTTGAAAGTGACAAAGTGAACAGCGGAACAATAAGACGCTGACAGACGGCTCCTCTATAGAAAGCGGCGTTATAAGGGGATTCGTCTCGAGAGTGGCTGTCTGATCGCTATCCGCCTGTTAAGAAGATGAACAAATTATTAATGTTAAGGAAATATGTAACAAGGAAAATTTAAGATTTACTTACTGATACTAAATCAACGGAAATATGGTCCACCTCTGACGTATTTTCGGGCCGTTGCGAATGTACACGTCTCAAGTGAGATTTCAAATGTCTAAGAGTGCTGACAGAGAAGCTGCATAATGTGCATTGGTGATAGCTTTTTTTCAGATGAAGCATTTCGTGGTATTTCAAACCTCTCAACGATTTAAATGGAAGGCAACAGTGGGGACAATTGTAAAAATCGGGACGGGCCTTGCTTTTCAAAGATGATGGTGAAAAAGCCGTCGTTGATTCCGGATTATGCACTTGTTTAACATGAGTCACTAAACGAGATCGATGGATAGTCTTGAAATCACAGTCATCACAGTTTTTATATTTAATTCTCTTGCTCTTGTTTGGGCCAAAGAAATAAAACTTTTGTTTTGTGGCTGCTGCGACAGACGATTCAATAACTGTTGGCATCGTCTCACCGACTTTACTTTCTGGATGATCTCGGATCACGTGAAGGCTCAAAAATCGAGCCGCTTTTACAGAGAAACTGCAAATTTGGCATTTGTAAGTTGATTTCTTCTTATGGTGATTCTCGTGCCTTTCCAAGTTTACTCTGTTTGTTGTTTGATATTCACATTGATGAGAGCAGCGTAGCAGTATAGACTTGGGGGCAATTTCCTTCGGTGATGCAGGAAGAGCAGTCTTTGGGGAAGGATGCCGCTTCCTAATATGGTTCTCTAACACAGCGCGTCGCACAGCCTTGTAGCCGCAATATTGACATAATTTATATCTCCATTTTCTATTGGAATTGTAATACCAATCTCCATCGTCCGCTTTAGTACGCTTTGCTTTTGTTCGCGGATGCGCAGACGTATTTTCTTGAAAAATAGGTACCACTCCGTCATTTAAATCTGGAGGTGAGGATGAAGCATCTGCCTTATCATCAATCGTCTGCGCGTTATTATTTTCTCTCATCTCCTCCAACATCGGTGATTCTGATATAGTTAAGTCAACCTATGCAAGACGAACAATGAACAAATGGAATATTGCACAACTTTTAAGTCATTCCTTACTTGATTAGTCGGAAGCTCTAGGTCAGAGTCATTTCCTTGCGGATGATCCCGTTTCACATGAATCTTCAAAAGTGGGATGGTCCTAGTCGAGTAGCTACAGATGTGGCAATGCTGATTGGATTTCCGTCGATGGAATGTCTCGTGCTTTTCCAGTTTAAACTGTTGCTTATTTTTATAATTGCAGTGATCGAATGTGCATTCGATTTCTATTAGCTGGGCTCGACGTCTTTTCTTCGTTAAAAGAGTTTTACGCGGAGAAGGGAAAGCCGTCGTGGAGGAGGTATGTTGCAATTTGTTAACGTGTGCAACTAGATTGAAGCGCAGGTGAGTTTTAAAATCACAATCACCACAGAAAAGGTATCTTGATCGTCTGCTTTTGTTGGGACCATAGTAGTACCACTCATCTTCTTCACGGAGAATTTGGTTGGATTTATGGCTCTGTTCCAGACGTGTGCCTATGGTATCCGTCACTACACAGTTGTCGGAGGATGATGTCGCCGTTTCGAGGGTTGGAATAGTTTCTTTTTCTGCAGCTATAAAATGAAAAGTTGTTATAACTTCTGTCGATTAAAAAAGAAAAACTATAAAACTAAAACTATACTGTACAATATTTTAAAAAATCGAACCTGTCTCACATTCCAGTGGTTGAATTTCTTTTTCTAATGTTTGGTTAGGGCCGAATTCATCGCTCTCACTTTGTTGGCTGATCAAATTGCGTTGATAATTCTAATCGACATTAAAAAAAATAAATACATAGTCATGTATATGAATCAGTCAAAAGTAAATATGGATTCTTTTCTTACCTGAAAGAGTGAGCGGGCAAGTATGGGCCTTCCTGGTAAGCCAAACAGTTTTTTAGCCCCTCCGATTTCTTCCCAGTGCATAAATCTCCTCGTTGGCGGAGCTAGATTTAATTTCATAACTATATCGGCCGTGTCTGACATTTGCGATTCCATTTCTTGGATTGATATATTATTCACTACGTCGACAATCAGTTTTTGCTTCGGACGTTTCCGTTTTTTGCGAGCACATCCTGAGAATAAATGAACTTTTTGTAAAAATCACGAAAAATTGCTCTAAATTCAATCAAGGCAACATACCTTTCACACGTTTAGCTGTATACACAGGCGCTTGTGCAACATCTTCTTCGTTATCTTGAAGCAGGAAAGTTGAATCGACTTGGGTATCATCAGAAATATTGGTGTTTCTGTTCGGAGAGTTACTGTCTTCTACATCTTGATCTAAAGGACATTTATCCCTCGGTTCTTCATTGCATGATTGAGGTAACGGTGTTAGACGAGGGACACTGCTAGTGGAAATTTGTTCGTCTAAAAGCGCACTTGAAGGTGAACAAGTGATGCTGCTGGCCTCAAGTGAAGGTGAACCACTACAATCACCGATTCCGTCATCATCAGAGACTTTGAGTAAATCGTTTGATCTTTCCAAATTTTCTCTTTCCTGTGCGCACAATAATGTAATACTTCTAAATTCAAGCCGTCTAAAATTTTACATTGCTCAAAATAATACGGTACCGGTTCTGATTGTTCATTTACTGATGGAACATCATCCATCACAGGAGCAGCATGTTGAATGAAAAAATAATAATCCAACACGGGTTCTTTATTGAGAACTTCGCCATCTTTTAAAGAGTTGCTTTCTAATAGATGAGCACGAAAGTTTCAATCATTTTTGTCGTACAACGCTGTAATTATTTAACTTACCAGTATCATCGCGTTCAATCTGATCTCCAAAGTCATCCACCCTAATAATGGGGGGATTATTATCTCCGGCAGAGCGATGTCTGTAGGAAGTTGACAGTCGATTACGACGATAGTCCTTACGATAACGAATTTCACCCAAAAGACTTCCCTAGATTGTTTTAAAAGCATTTTAAAAAATTAATTCAAAAATAGACTGGAATAAATATAATTGGAGACCTACCGCTTCCAATGGATGATCGGCATTTGATCCATTTCGAATCATTTCTAATGTCTTTGAATATCCTAATCCAATGCCATCAAATGCTGAAAGAAAATCGTTGATGAAAACTGGTGCCGATATAACATTTGCCCACAAGAAGTAAAACAAAATCTTCACTATAAGATATATTTTTAATGGTGAAAAATATACACTTTTGGGACAGTTTTTGAGCACAGCTTGTTTGGTGTTATTCACAAGCCACAATGGTTCGAACTGACCCTCTGTCTGGTTTCCACGGTACGGACCACTAAAATGTAATGAAACACGAGGGGATTGGTCTCATATTTCGTCGTTGTTGCTACTGAAAAATATATTCTTTTGTTGACCTTGCATTGAAGTTTACGATACCATCCCAAAGGAATTTTACAACGTTTCGCTGTGATTCTAAGAAGGGCAAAAGGGAGTGAACATGTGCCGGTGTCGATAACATTCAAAAGTAGCAGTACAAAGAGGAAATTGGGGTCGACGAGGTTCAAACTCTTTGTACTGACCGTTTAACCAAATTGAAAGAGGGAGAAAAAACATTTAATTGTTAGTAAATAGAACGATTCTGCGCGCTCATTCGTCAGCAGAATTCTAGAGGGAAAGAGTATCGACTAGTTGTGAAATAATTGGGAAACAATTGTGTTTAGTTTGAAATGTAGAAGGATTGAAATATAAGATTTATGTTGTAAACCGAGAGCGTACCGTCTTGTCGAAACTCGAAAAATACGATTGCTGACATCGGGTAAACAATGTGATTTATTACCGCTCAAATCATGTGTAATACTGTACTAACTTGAAACGAATACAAGACTTTAAAAAAATTAGTTAAAAAAGAGAGAGAGCATTTTAGCTCCGAACAGATGGGATCGCACCATTTGGGCAAAGCGAAATATTCAAATCTTCTGGGAAATAGAGCTTTACTTTTCTAACCGTTCATACTTGGCACGGGGCGCGATGTACAGCCTCTCAAAAGCTACTTCTTATTGTAGGCCTACACCCTTTTTCTATTAACAATTAACTCCACTGGGATGATGACTGAAGTTTTGTAAAGTAAAGGATTGGACAGGTGTAAAATATGGTTCTTGAAAGCGGAGAAACCTTGTGATTTACCATCCAATGTTATTATATCATTGTACTTACACTTACAGAATGAAAACTGCGCTTCATTGGCTCTGAGGGGGAAAAAAGGATCCAGTATTTCGCCATTTCGGCAAAGCGAAGGCTCTTTGCACCGTGCGCGCGGTATACCTATATCTCAAAAGCTACTTCCTACACACCTTCATTTCTTCAAATCAATCCTACTGGGATATGAGATGATGAAAGAATTTTTTTAAAAGAAAAGAAAAAAAAAAACAAGTGTGAAACTCCGCCGCCTCCATAGATGGGGTTTTGCAATTTATGCTGCTTTAGTTTTAAATTCCGTCTTGCCTTAACTCCCTAACCACTTCCTACAATTTTTCTGTGTAATCTCTCTATGAATTGCTATGGCTTAGTTAGTACCTAGTAAAGTCGAGTCATGGCAATTGCTCTTTTTTGGTAATTCCGTTCAGGGATGATCTATTCCGTTTAAATTCTTTGTGCAAAGGAATACGAGCCAGTTCCTAAATACATAGCTACTAGTATTATCCAATAATTTAATCATCATATATTGTCACGCATACGCTTGATTTAATTAATAAAGGAGAATGTTTAAAGTAAATAAGATGTTATCAATCGGAGACGGGCAGGTAGAGACCATCCCCCTCTCCGATAGATCGGATCCATTGATTAGTTTAACCGCCCCATTTATTTAGTTGAAATGGGAAAGGGATAAAATGCATGTGTAATAACCATTCATTATGTCACTCCTGACCCCATTCTTGACCCCTTTCTCTCATCTGTAGCGTCCGGACTAGCTGTATAAAAGCTAGTCCGAACATCCAAGAAGTGTCCGACGCATTTCAAGACAGTCTTAGTGAGGCATCCAAAGGCCTCGGGAGAAATACACATTTATTTGTAATCTCATTCTTTTGTAACCATTGAGTCTCATCCCTGACAATATTGAGCCAATATCAGCCTACTGCAGCAAAACTCGCTTATTTTCATCTGTCGTATTTTCATATCAGTTTTCAAATATTGTAAAAAAGATTATACATTTAAATTCTAAGTACTATAAAGATTTCTGATGCCGAGTCACTTACAACCATCAATTGATCCACATTCCAGAATAGGAATTGAGTTCATCTGCATTACGCAATGTAATGTGCGTATATTCGTAGAAAAAATGTTAAGAAATAATGAGCTTACTTATTAAATTGATATATGACGTAATATGATGCCCATCGTCTGCCCTTGACTATACAGTCGTTTTCTTAGAAGCCCGACGTAGCATTCAATATTTTATCATGTGTATAAGCCATGCTTGTTCCTCATTCTAGAACCGTAGTTTGGCTTGGAAGGTATCACCTCGACCGTCATCATGACTAGAACGAGTTCAACGAATGGCAAGGACCTCATTAAGAGGTTCGAAGGTTGTGTCCTCACTGCTTACAAGTAAGTTATTAATACATGAATTTTGATTATTCAAAGTTTGAAACTAATAGTTTTTTAATGTGTGATTTATTGTATAAGGTGTCCAAAAGGGATCTGGACCATCGGATGGGGTAATACTCGCTACAAGAACGGTTCGGCGATCAAAGAAGGAGACAAGCTAACTCAGCAAGAGGCAGATGATCTTTTCGATTATTACGTGGATAAGAGTTTCGCCCCAGCTGTTGATTCGCTCGTAGGGAGCAACGTTATCATCACTCAAGAAAATTTCGATGCTTTGGTCTCTTTTGCTTACAATCTCGGGAGTGGAGCTTTAGGAGGATCAACTCTTCTCAAGAAAGTCAAGGCTGATCCGAAGGATAAAGCCATACGTGATGAATTCATGAAATGGGTGTGTATTTGATGGGTCCCTAATATAAAAATTAACTTCTCTAAAATGACTTAGTATATCATGAGCATATTACATAGGTATATTCTGGAACAACGAAGCTCCAAGGACTGGTTAATCGTCGTAAAGCAGAGGCCGATATGTATTTCTCATAATATAGAAAGTTTTCCAGGACACCGAAACATCAGTATTAATCAAAAGAAAATTCCTGCTTTTTTCTCCCTATTTTATGTAAGGAGCTCAAAGGGTGCCAGCATTGCCATTAAACGGAGTGATTTCTGGTAGATACCACAACGCTTCACGTTGTATGTGTACTTATTTTAAACTTAAACTTGTGGAATTCCAACATCACAGTGTATTCTTTGCGTTATACAGCTTAAATCACATCAATTTACTTCAATTTTAAGAAATTTGTATTACCATTCTCATCATAATTAGAAACCCATTTGTTTTGGTCCAATAAAAGAGAGTTAGAAGATTGGAAAGAATATTCAAAGTTTCGTGTGTATGAATGTATGAAAAATTATTTTCTGACTGTCTTTTAAAAAACCATGTCCGCTGATTTTGAATCAATTTTTGGAAACTCCTTAAGATTCATATTTGATTGTCGGATTTTCAATTCTCATTGTAAACATCATTCTCTAGTTGAGTTTACAATTTCTGCAGCTGAATGGAAAATTAAAAAAAAGTACATAATGTTATGGCTTCCCTGTCATAAAAAAAATCTTAACCTAAAACTAATGCGCAAATAAAATTAGAAGGCGCTCCATTGCGAAAATAGTGATAATTTGAAACTATACATTATAGCATTACAGGATTCTTTAAAAATTCAAACCGATCTCACCGTTAAGTTGATTAGCCTCTGAGTTGCCAGAGACATATTTTCTTTGTCTAATTCTGGTCCAAGACCGAAATCATCATCGTCAGTTGGTTGGCTAATTAAATTCCGTTGATAACCCTAAGACATTAAAATGTTTAAGAATTTGTAAAAAAAAAATAAAAAAAAATAAACAAATCCTTCTCTACCCGAAAGAGTGATCGGGCAAGTAAAGGTCTTCCTGGTAATGCAAACAGTTTTTCAACCCCTCTTGTTTTTTTCCAGTGCATGCATCTCCTCGTAGGCGGAGCTAGATCTAATGCTGTTACTATATCGTTGGTGCCCAACAGTTGTGATCTCATTTTTTTAGCTGATATATTTTTCACTTCATCGACCTTCAGCATTTTCTTCAGACGTTTCCTTTGGAGGCGAGAACATCCTGAGAATGAATTACCTTAGTAAGCATAACCGCAATTAAGAAAAAAAAATTAACATTCAATGCAAGATACCTTTTTCGGCTGTAATATTATCGGTTGCTAGAGCATTTTCTTTTTCTTTGCAAAGCAGAGTAGTTCGTTCGACCGTGACACCATTATAAATCTTAATTGGAAAGCCACCCTCGGCATTTTGAGTCCTTTTATCTCCCCGTAGTCGGCTAGGTGACAGCGAGGAATGAGTGACGCGGGAGGAAACCTGTCCGTCTAATAACATTTTTGGAGGTCTTGAAAAGATGCCTCGAGAGATGCGACCGGCGCTAATTCCATCATCATCAGCCAAGTCGTTGGATCGTTTCAATCTCCTGCTTATCTGTGCGTAAATGAATGTAAAATTGCCGCTTTTGAACTGCAGAATATTCGGAAATACCAATTTTAAGGGTCCCATCGATGATGAAACATCTCTCATCTTTAGTGTACTAAAGGAAAGCCCCTCGCCTTTGAACAAGTCGTTTCCTATTAGATAAAAAGTTTATACAGCTTTTTCTACAACGTTGTTATAATTAAGATCAAACCAATATCATCATGTCTTAATTGATCTTTGAAGCCACGATCCCTCATAATGGACGTTGGATTAATATTACCGACAGAGCGAGGTCTGTATAAAGTAGACAGTCGATTGCAACGATATTCCTTACGATGATGACCAATTTCACCTGTTAAAAAAATAGTTTACAAAAAAAATTGTAAATATACTGATCAATAAGAACTGAAGACCTACCAGTTCCAATGAATGGTTAGCATTTGATTCATATTAAATCATTTACAATAATGCCTCAGAATATTATCCTGGTGGGACTTTGAAGAGAACTACTGCTGATGTAACATACAAAACCTAGTACAAAACAATGAAAAAAAAAATCCTTATACTACCAAAAAAAGGACATCACAGTTTCATACTGGCTACTGTAGTTTTGCCACTCTGTCCGGTTTGGACCACTAATTTAGTAAATTGAAAAAAATAATCTGGAGGGGGTTGTTGCTATTTGCTAATGGACAGTAGTCTTTTGTCGACCTTCTATTGAATTTTTACCTACTATACTATCTCAGGGGAATTTTTACAACGTTTACCTGTGACTCTACGAAGGGCCTAAGACGCAAGCAGAGGAAACGAGTTAACATGTGCCGGTACCGATATTCAATCTAAAAGTAGCACGGCGTAGCACAAAAGAGGCAAGAAGTAGTAGGGCTGTAGGGTCGACAAGGTTACAAGAGTAGGTGCGGAGGTAGGTGTAACAAGAATACAAGATTGATGCAGACGACAGAATGTCTGAGTGTGTAATACAGTGTAACCATGGTAACGGGGGACTTAAAATATTTGAAGAAGACGTAAGAAAGAGGAGAATTATAAATGATCTAATTTTTAAACGGATTGAGGTGCGAGAGTTAGGATTGTATTGTCTGGTTGGAGGGGCCATGGTAGATTCGGGTTATATAGAGCATGAAATATACACATTACGTAATGTACAAAAATAAACCTCCCTAGTTTTGTCCTAACTTCCATGTGCAAATTTCTTTAATTTTTTATTAAACCGAAGAATCGTAGAAGGACTACAAAGTGTAATGTGGACATAACATTACCAGATCACCTCAATTGGGGGCCACCCAACCTTCTTTCTACCTAACAAATTCGATTTCGTGACCTTCTTCCAATGTGACTTTTTTCGAATTCTTCAATTTTGGCGGCATTTTTCCTTGTAAAGCAAAATGGTGAATAAATTAGAAAAGTAGCAAGCACTGATTAACGCTTCACTAGTTGACTCATGCGAGTTGATAATCACTCGCTTTGCATTATTTTTTATTATTATTTCTTTCAGGATGAATGGGAAGACGGTTAGAGGATTTAAAGCAAGAAGAACTCGACTTGACTGTTGAACAATGAGTTCTGCCTTTTAACATTCCAACAGCTGCAGCTTTAACATCGGTTCCTACTGCTGAGCTCACCGTTCCTGCCGCTGTCCTGAGTCGTACTCCACCTGCTCACCCATCTCGTAAGTTATTGCTTTATCGGCGGCTAGCTCTGTCCGGGTTAATAGTTTCACAAAAATAAATCTGCTCAAATTTCTATTTGCGCTTTGAAGTATAATAGAACAGTCAATCAAACTATTGTCCTAATTTTAGAATAGAGTTTCTGATGTATTATTTTCACATGTTCATTAATGATTCAATATTATCTCGCAGTCACATTTTCATTTAGATTGGAGCTCTTTTAATTCTAACTGCAGTGCGTTCACTACTTGCATAATTCCGGAATGGGATTCTTCCGCATCAGCCAAATCTTCATCAAGAAGCGTTTCTTCACTCCGCAAGGTTTTGAGCTCTTTTTCCATTTCCTGCACATCCATTTTCAGCTTCTTGATCATCTGCTTTACGGACTCCACACTGGTTTTGTTAGCTTTCGCTTTCCGAGCCTCAAGGAAGAATCGTTTTAAATCTAATTTGGCTTTTACTTTCCTGCCAATAGTCTTTTTAATCTTGTTCCAACAGTCATCCTTCTTCAACTTGATATTATGCATCTCTTCCTTGGCGTTCCGTACCTTCTCCTCCATAAATTCCACTCGAGTTATCATTTCTATTATCGTTTTCTCTATTTCAATTTTTCCTTGGTTCTCATTTAATTGAGTTTCCCTGGATTGAACAACTTTTTCTGAATCGAGAATAAAGTAGAAAAAAAGTTAAGATTTTTTTATGTCGGAAATATTAGTTTAACAAATAGCCACTATACTATTACCCGAATTCATTGAACCTAAATCCTCATCACTTCTTTCCATTTTAATTTCTATTAGAAAAAAAAATGGTTTAAATATTTGTACAAAAAACAGAAAAAATGAGATAATGAGCTACCTTTAACGACGAAGGATATGTCGTAAAGCTTAACATAGCAGTCCCGTAAACCAAACCGTTCGGTCCAATTTATCTCAAATTTCGCGCACACTTCTTCATCTTCCGTGTGAAATCCGTTGTTTTCTTTATCCACCTCTTCTTCAGATGAGGAGTCACTATTTGCCTTAAATTAAATACAAATATAAATGTAAAGCACACGGAAAATGCACGAAGAAGAACTAACTACCTCATCCGATGAAAACTCTTCATTTAAATGAAGTTTGTTTCGTTCACTTTTCAGATGATGCAGTTTCAAATGGCGCCGCAAATATTTGGCGTTGGTGATAGAGAAACTGCAAAGTGGGCACTGAAACGGGTATCTTTTCCGATGAAGCTTCCTGTGTTGCTGAAATTGTGGCACTTTGGTGGATCGGAATTGACAATCCGGACAGCAGAAGGGTTTGCGTTGATTTCGCGGAGGAGGAACCGCCGTCGTCGAAGAAGGGTGCAACAGGTTAGCATGAGCAATTAATGTGGAACGCTTACAGGTTTTATAACCACAGTCACCACAAAAATTGTAAATTTTTTTTATGTTCCCGGTACTGTAGTAGTAACAAGAATCGCCTTCTTTGGAACGTTCAGCACTCGATGTCTCTCCATCTCTATCAGATACATGTGGAAGAGCAGAACCGTCCTCCTTAAAAGAAATTTAGTTGCACTAAGAAAAGATGGGATAATTTCTTTGTTTGTTATATCGGTACCTGATTTCTTGTCATCTTTTCTCTCTCTTCTTCTGAATGATCTCGTTTCAAGTGAACGCCCAAATATTTAAGATTACGACAAGAAAAGCTGCAGCATGGACACTGATGATTGTATTTCGTCTGATGAAGCTTCACGTGTTTCTGAAACAAATCCTTTCTATTGATTTCAAAGTGACACATTGAGCAGCGGTAAAGATTCCGGATGTCATTAGTTTTATCGGTAGGAGCTGACGCGGAAGTTTTTCCCGTCTCGAGAATAGCTGCTGGAACCCCATCCATCTACAAAAAGCGATAAATTTAAAAGAAACCGGATCACCACTAAATAAAACTAAAAGAAGTTAAGTATTACATTGACAGATGTTTCCTCCTTTAGATCATTATTGGATGCTTGTACATGATCATGATTCATATGGTAGTTCAAATGTGAAAGATTGCTGACAGAGTAGCTGCAAAACGGACACGTGTGTTCGCTTTTATCACGATGAAGCCTCTGGTGGTGATTCAGGCTCTCTAACGATGCAGCTCGATGGTTGCAGTGGGCGCATTGAAGAGCTCCAGGTGCAATTTTTTTCCTCATCAGAGGAGGAAGAGCAGTGGTTGATGTCGCATGTAGCGTTTTAACGTGAGTCACTAATGTTGAGCGCTTGTAGGTATGGAAATCACAGTCCCCACAGTGTAGGTACTTTCTTCTGATGTTATTAGGACCATAGATGTAAAACTTTTCTTTGGTAGCTGCAACAGATAATTCACCGACAGATGGTATCTGGCCAACTGTACTTGCAGGGTGATCCCGTTTCAAGTGAAACCTTAAGAATTTAGCAATAGCCACAGAGTAACTGCAAAATAGGCACTGATACGTTGACTTCCTCTTGTGACGGTTCTCGTGCTCTTCCATTTTAAGCTTGTTCGTAGTTTGATAGTCACAGTGATGAGAGCACCGAAGCCGAATTGATGGGGCTGCACCTTTTTTTGGTGGCGGAGGAAGAGCAGTCTTCGATGAGGGATGGTTTCTTTTAACATGGGCAATTAGATAAGCACGGCTCACATTCTTGTAGTCACAATCTCCGCAGAACTGGTATCTTTTGCGGTGGCCGGATAAGGTGTTGCAGAATTCTTCCTTGGGTTCTTTCCGTGATCTGGCGCATGGAATACTATCTTGAGAAATATTATATTCTTCCGGTTTCTGTACCGGTACTTCATCAGGCTCTCCTTCTAGCACAACTGAATCTACCTAAAAGATGAAAACTCGATATGAATTATGTAAATATTATTTATTCGTTAATCTTCATACTTGATTGTTGGATGATCTCTCTAAACCATTTTGTTCTGGATGATCCCGTTTCACGTGATTACCCAAAGACTTGACAGTTGTAGTTGAGTAAGAGCAGATAAAGCATTGGTGAGTAGATTTCTTTAGATGATTCATTTCATGCTTTGCCAGTTTAAACTTTTCCATTGTCTGGAAACTGCAGTGATCGAACGAGCATCGGATAAGCTTCGGTGGTGCACGACCCTTTTTTGGCGGAGGAGGGAGAGCCGTCATTGAAGAAGGATGAAACAATTTAACGTGAGTTTCTAAAATCTTGCGATCGACAACTTTATAGTCACAGTCTCCGCAGAATTGGTATCTCCTTCGCGCTCTTACACTACCCGGAGCGCTGATGTGCCACTCTTCTTCTTCAGTGCGGGCATGGTGCGACATCTTTGATGAAGCAGGTGCTGGTTCCGGTTTTAGACTGCCTTCTTCCAGTTGAGGTTGAAGAGCCATTTTTATGGAAGAGTTGAAGTAGAATAACAAAAAGAAGATCGTTGGATGGATTTTCTAGCAGCAATCAGTGAGTGAAGAATTCTCTTCACTCAAGTTCTACGAGATTCAATGTTTCCCTTACGGCCATATACGACCCAGCTGTTGTAACAAGAAAACAAATTGATCATATTAGTCAACTCTTTTTCGTAATGTACATGAAAAATAGAATAAATAAAGCCATAATAGCGTCCATGTCTCTGATTTAAAAAACAAACAAACTAGAAGAGTCATACGGTATTAATTATTTTTTTTAAGATGTGGGAGGAATTATTCCAGCAGGCCAAATAAAGAATTGCCAAATGGGAAATAAGAATTTTAACTGAATGGAAAAAAATATTAATCGACGGAGAATATAGATGAGTACCAGGTAGAATAAGCCGCTAGAAGCCTAGAACCCCCATTACCTGTGATGAAGGGTAATAGACCTAGACCTTATTCGCGTCATTTTGTAAGACCATACTTATGTCAGCGACTTAAAAAGCTCTAGTCTCTTGCAATGTCGTTGGCTTGTCGAAATTTACTAAATGATGAAAGAGTCCCCTCAACAATAAATAAGCTTGATAAGAAACTTTTTCAAGTACAAAGATACCAGTACGTCACACGTTTTTTTATTTTTATATATTTTCTCTAATGGCTAAGTTATAGGCCTATTGGTCAACATTGATCATAGCTTAGGGCAGTAAACAAATAAAAAACTGGGGTTACCTTCACCAAAGTATGCCAGACTGCCAGTGCGGTTGACGGAAGCATCTAAGAGGTATCCAAAATGTAGCACGAAAGGTCTTTACATCCCAATTTCAGATAATAAGTATCCGCGATGTTCGAGAATTTCTTGAAATATTTGAAAAGGGTCACTAGGCGAGGGAATGAGGGATCAGCAGCGTAATGTTCAGTAATGAGTGCACAGTGTAAGTCGTTGTTGACGCTGCCACAGCCGTCAACCGACTAGTGACTACATGTACTTAACTGCAGTACCCTCTGTATTCTTGTAAATATATTTTTTTTTAGGTAGTGACCTTGGGCCATGCTCGGACCATGACTTATTCTCGGACTAAATCCACTGTCCGTCTCCCATTCTCCCTTTAGCACTCGCATTTCTTTATAGTCTCAGTGATTCTGGATAGGGTACTTTCGAGGGTAGTTTAAAGTAATAATTTTTTTTTAAAGGGTCGAGTCATTGACCTTCATTTCAGGAAAATAATTCACCCCTTTAAAAACAGGAAACGAATTCCTTTATATTCAGTATGATTTTTTGTTGCACAGTTGAACTATATTTTTCTTATATTATTCTGTGCCTATTCAATATTAACCTGTGCCCGCCAAATCGAACGAGCGCAATACCGGTGATACTTTCTTGATAAAGTAATTTTGGCATCCATGGTGACCAGTAGAACAATATTTCGGTTTTTTTTAAGGAATGGTTGCACTTTTATGGATTATTTATAGACCAAACTTTGAATTAACTTTTGAAAATCCATTTGTTACGGATATAAATAATTAGTCCGAAACATCGTTGGAGCACTGCTTTATTCGCTGGAAAGGGAGACCTTATTCTGGCATCGACAGTTATATTAAGTATGCAATAGTCAAACAGAAGAAGTCGATCCTTCAGCCTTCTCGGTTACGTAAAGTACCCATCGTCAACGATGTTTCATTCCGATATCCTATCACTGTTTCTGCCTGCACAAACGAGCAGAAAGCTTTTGTGGCTATTGTCTCAAATCCAAGTTACTTTCATAAACGACAGATAATCCGTGATACCTGGATTAAACATATCGATTTTCCTGAAAAAATCGCTTTCGTAATCGGAACGACTTCCGACCCCGCAATCCAGAAGAAACTCGAACAAGAAAACTACTATCACAGTGATATTATTCAAGTTGAAACGATAGACGCTTATTGGAAATTGACTCTTAAAGCTGTTGCTCTTCTAAATGGGTTGAACATAAACTGTCCTCAAATTCCTTTCGCCTTCCGATGAAGTGCGATGACGACGTCTATGTCAACACTCACAATTTGGGTGCCGTCCTTGAAGCGCTGCCGCAAAATGAGGAAAACATTTACGGTACTAGAAGTCCTTATCATCATTAGGAATAGTGGATTTTTTTTTAAGCGCTATCGGTCACAAATCATGTTGAAACTTTTGTTTTAATGTAGGTAAATGGAAAGAAAGGTTTGAAGAGTGGCCATGGACGTCATATCCTCAATATTTTTATGAACGAAGCGTTTTGATCAGTAAAGCTGTGAGTTCGCTGTTGGTTGTTGCCCAAGAGGCACCAAGGTGATATGGTGCGCTATTCGGGTGAGAAAGAAAAAATCAATTCATATTTACATTCTGCATGTAATAATAAGTATATTTGGTTTTTAAATATTGCTAGTCATTATTTGCTGTGACTCATTTTTGCTCCTTTATAAATAGATTAATTTGAAATTCAATCACATCGCATGAAGCATTATTTTTAATATTTTGGGGAGTATTTAGGGTACGATGGGTAGGAAGGGTAGTCAGATTTGTAGGAAGGGTACTTTGGTTCATAGTAATCCTTCTTGGGGTAAGAAGGCTCGTAAGATGAGTATGATTTGTACTCAGGATACTTGGGGTAAGCGGGCTTGTAGTCGGAGTACTTGGCCTCACCCTCGTACTTGACATCAGCAACGTAACCACTGTAGTCGTCCGCCTTATAGCTGACCAACTGAGTGCGGCCGTCCGGCAGGTAAGTGCGGTAAGATCCAGTCACGTAGCCCTTGTCGTCAGCAACCTCTTCATGAGCGTAATCGTTATAGTATTCATCTTTCACGGACCATTCGAAAGCGTAGGGCGTCGGAGGCTATTATAAAAACAGTTGAAAAATTTATTTCTTCTTCTGAAGATATTAAATAAATAAAACTTACATAATCGTATGAAGGGTATGCTGATTTTTTGTAGGAGGGATACTCAGGCTTGTAAGATGGATAGTCGGGTTTGTAAGATGGGTATTCGGGTTTATAAGACGGATATTCAGGCTTATAGGATGGGTACTCAGATTTATAGGACGGGTATTCTGATTTGTACGACGGATACTCTGGTTTGTACGATGGGTAGTAAGACTTAGATTCGGCAGCGGCCAATGCAGCTACCAAAACTCCCAAAACGACGGAAATCTACAATGAAATTCATTATTTAACTATTTTTTTTTTAGTAAAAATGAATATCACACTCACCTTCATGTTTGAACAGTATTTGAATGACTGAATTGGAAACTGTGTTGCAAAGATGTAAACCTTTGCTATATATAGGAATTCGATAACCACAAGTTTCTCGTTTTGTATGCCTCATTAACCTTCCCTACGGCTCGTGAACGTGAAAGTATGCGATATTACCTTTCCGCCCCTTTGTGCTACCATTATCGTAATGAATGAATGACAGATCACCTCACCGCTTCACAAAGTCTATAATTATATCGTCATCAATGAAATTCTGTGGGGGATGAAATTTAGAATGGTCGAACAAATTCTATTCATTCTGATCTTGATGGTTTCGCGTTACCTACAAATTATGCGCTTGTAATTTGCTAACGGAAAAAATCCGTTAGTGCGCAAAATCCAGTACAGTATGTTGAATACCATCAAAATTAAGGTACAATTGATTAAAATGAATTTGCGCTAAAATCAACAACAATAATTTTTCCTAACTTTGCGAAAGTTGAAGAGGAGGGAAGTAGATTTAATGTATACGCATCTCATAAATATGTTCATCTAAGTAGGTATCAAAAAGGGAAGTTTGGTAGTAGAAAGTACACGATGCACTGATTTAAATATGATATAACGCAACTAATAGCGCAAGCAGCATTCAATATTTAAAAGTGAAAATTCATATCGGTTTCCGCAAAACTAGAGCATAAAGTAACTCAAGGTTTTGTGTGCGAAAATAAAATCTTTGTTAGCGCGCAAAATTCTTTTTTTGAACGCCCATTATACGACAACAGAAAACCACCAAATGGTTTGATGAGAAAAAAATATCGATATATTTTGTGTCATACCGTATGTGAATTTTAGAATCGTGTGAAAAACATTGTCGGCTTGAATTCGTGTGGTTATGTTGGTCTACTGCCTTTACCTTCTGATTATTTGGCACAAAACCTCAGAAGTAGTTGAAAGACGATTAGATGAAAGCGACACAGTCCCAGAAACAGAAAGCGAGTGTCGTATATCCACGGTCATATTTCATACGAGAGCTATAATTTCTTTATTGAATAATATTTTAATTATTTATTGCTATACAGCTTTATCAGCATCATGCAATGCAGATTTTAGCGTGATACTAGCATTGGGTTGTATACTTGTATCGGTATACCGTTAAAAATAATGTGTTAGCGCGTATGTGTATTTTATAAAGCGCACAATTGATAGTTATAAATTCAAAGAGAGATTTTTAGAAATAATTTTCTTTTTATTTATCTATTTTCTAATATTATCAAGCTGGAGAAGTTGTTGTTCCCCATGCTTTAGTAGCAGTCGTCTAGTCGGTATGTTTTCCTACTCCGGAAAAACTAGTGACGAAGACATTTTTCCACGCTTCCACTATTTAGACAAATACAAACTATACAATAATACATGTAGCAGGAACGTTGTTGACATTCTGTCAGAGAATAAAACTTCCAAGTTGGACGAGTAGGCCTACCAAAGTAATTTTTAGCAGTTAATTAAGTCTATTTTTGTACAAAAATTATATATTTTGTTTTCTCATTTTCATAGGAGGGGATGATACATTTGAAATGTCCATAAGCAGATATTTAGCAACTTTAAATGGAACCAAAGGTGTTGAACTAATATCTTTCCTAAATATTAAGAAGCAGAAACCTCTTTCTAGAGAAGAAGTCTCTGTTCAATTTTCTAAGAAATTTGATAATATCAGTGACCCTTGGATCAAAGAAAATGTTGATGAGATTTGGGCTGCTCAAACCAAAGAAAACCAAAGAATTTACAATGCATCGAAGTTCCGCTTTGCTGGTGTAACTTCTCCAACTGATGTGGATAATGTAACTCTTAATATTGGCCTTCACCTCATACAAGGATTTAATGGCAACTAATTGTCATTCATTTGGGGAGAAATTAAAAGATTATGGGCAAGAAAAATATGGGAGTAGCAGTAGTTGCTTATCTCATGCTCTTGGCGTAGGCTCACTTCTCCTAACCAACGATAAACAGTTTTTGTTCATGAAAAGAGCTTTATGGACTGGTGAAGATAAGGGAAAATTGGATCGACCTGGAGGACATCCAGAACCTGACAACATCACAGGAGAAACCAAAAAATTCTCTTGATGTCAAGAAATGAAATCTTCGATTCGGTTTTGCACGAAATCCGAGATTGAGATAAATCCTACCCATCGATACACTGACAGAGCCGCTACTTCTTGGAGTCGTTCAGAGCTTAGACCGGCTTGGGAGACCATCGGCTGAATTTCTTGTCCGGTAATATACTTCGAAAAATCCACTCGAATCCGTTATACTATATTTTAACATATTTTAAAAAAAAATGTAGATGTTCTCTTTCATCGCAAGAAGTCGAGGCAAGATATTTGTTAAATTCTCAATCTGAAGCGGATGAGTCTACAGGAATCATATTCTTGCCTGAAGAACAAATCAGATACAAAAATCTAACAGAGTCTACATGGAAAAGTCTAACGGATGCGGCTTGCGGCGCAATCGAACTCTATCATGAATGGCACGGTTATCATCTGTGATAATTTTTTATTTAAAAATAATTAATTCAATACCGGTGAAACATTTAAATTGTGTAGTTGATTTATTTGTAATTCCAATATTTCTATACAGACTTTTACCAGCATCTCTTCCGTCCTTATGTATTGAGTATTGTACTGTCTACGTTACTTTCGTTTTAAAAATTGACTCCAGTCCATGAGATTCTAACGCCGTAACTAGTTTTCAGGTTATTCAGCTTGATCACGACCACCGCTTTGTTGAAAGGTAGTCTAGATGGGAGCAATGGCAAACTAGCGCTGAATCCCGGCGTTTTTGTGTATTCGTAATTAGCCAGTTCCAGCGGATTAACGTGTTCTTTGATCATATCTAGATCATCAAATCCTTCTTTCATCCGCAATCCTGAAAAAATATTAATTAGAATTACAAGCGCGTTATAAAGACAATTTTTTCATATATTTATGCAGACCTCTGTAAAAATCGTTATGTTTTTCCGTCTTTGAGCAGAGGATTAGTAAAGGTGTTTCCACGCCGGGTACCACCACTTCTAGTGAATTCCCATTTGGATCTAAACACATCGAGTTCTTTGGAACTCGAATCAAGTTGAGCAAACTTGAAACCTCAATCTATTAGAAAGCGCTATAAATTTAAGATTTATCTAATAACCAAATATAATATTATCCCAACTTACGTGAAGGTTTAGAGCAGTCTCGTTTCCACCTGGTTTAGGCTTCTTATTATCTCCTGGAAGAACGAAATCCCAAGCACACATCAGAGGACTTATCACTTCGTCATCTTCCATGTATTGCCTATAACCAAAGAATTTATTTATAGAAATATTATTTTGAAAGAAATTAAAATATTTAAGTTTACGGCAAGTTAATGACTCCATCTACAGTAACGTTTGGCCGAGTAGAAGCCGCAGATGTATAAGGGATGAATGAAATCGTAGCGGCCCGAAAAAAGAGGCAAGCTTGACTTGAAATACAGCGTAGTAGAACGCTGCGCGTCTACTTGAAGAGCGGCGATTAGATTGGCCGTAGAGGAAAGGATCCTAATTGGGCTAGACATGTTTCCCGCCTGGATCGATACAATCTTTTAAGAACTAGATTCTTAAAGAACCCAGTATCAAAAACTAATCTTACTTCAAACTGCAGTTGACACAGATATCCTTTGCCTTTATTAGATGTGAAATTTCCGGTAGCTTTCAGCTTATTTCCGCTCATATCGAGAATAGAGAGATCATTCTTTAGATCTCTAAAAATCAATCTATCCGCACACGGATACGCGTTGGATCTCAAACTGATGTTATTGATCGTCAACAATACTCTACTGGCATTTCGTTGGTTTCCCTGTAAATGTTCACAATAGTAGTCTCATCTATAATTCAAGATAAAAACTTGAATTTACTTGAAAGGAGTAGCGACATTTCAAGTCGGAGGATTCCGTAGTTCTTTTGTAAAGCAAAGTATTGTATGGGGAAGTCCACAATCCGGTGTTACGAGTGGCTGGCTCGTAAACAACATCGCATTCAGTCCCCGTCGTTTTCTGCCCTTCTCGTTGGCTATTGTTGAAAAAGTCGTAATGAGCCCAAAAGTTGATGGAAGAGCCGCTGTAGGAACCTATCCGACTGAAAAGTACGGTATCCGTTCGTTTCACATCGACTAGAGTGAAAAGGAAAACAAAGAGCTCAAGTACGAGTGAATATACCTGCTGAAGCGGATGAAGAGAGAGTTGCCCGTAGATATGAAATCCTTGCGCTCCAGCGGTTTAGAGAAAGTATCGCAAAATGTCTTGATGATCTTGGCCGGATTAGCCTCATTTCCATCATAGATTGTCAAGGACTCGCTACAGTCGCCAGTTGGCTGCTTGATAGGCGCGTCCGGTTTGCTGATACGGAACCTTAATTGGACAAGTGGTTGTATTTTGGTATTTTCGTGATCTAGTTTTAGGATTTGGAATTGTTTTTATTACGTTGGAAAGTAAATTCGAGCGATCTGCTCCGTTTTTCCCAACTACCAAGTAGGTGCAAATGGTGTTTGGTGGGTACCAGTGCATCGGTGACAAGAATAATCCCTAGAAAATAAAAATATTTTTCTTATTTTCTTTTTCTCTTTTTCAAGAGTTGATTCTGTACTTCTGAATCGCCACTGCTTTCAAGTAGAAGTGCTCGTTAAAATGTAGCTACAAACAGGATTCGGTTTTGTTTCATTTCCGTTGATTTTTTCTACTGGTTGGTGTACCATGTGTTGATTGAAAACACTCCCTACATTACCCGGCCAGCTATCCACATTAAAATGGAATCCATTATTCAAAAGAGGCCCTAGTTGATGAAAACCCTTTAAAAATACCGTTTTGTTTTCAATTTTAAACTGATCAATACCAGCTGCTGAAGATACAAATTCGAGGAGAAGGTCTGTTCCAGTTCCAACAATAGAAAAGGGGAAACGTCCGATCCCACAAAAGGTTCCAATTACTGTGCTGGATTCGCTATTTCCGTCGTAGATCCTATTGTATAGAAATTAACTCATCATCATCACTCTATTGTTGACTCGTACAAAGGACGAACCTAATGAAATCGTGAGGGCAAGTGTCTTCTCCAATGGGTCTAAGTGGGCACATGATGTAATTGTCGCATCTCTGTCCATCGACACTAAATTCTCCGTCCTCGGTAAACAGCTATATAGTTCATACAAGTTCATATTATTCAGCTGCGGTTTCCGACGATTCAATATCGATCATACCTTGATAAAGGGTTGACGGGTGCTGACGTGGTATAAACAGCGGCGGTTGCGCGGATACACTCCCGGAAAGTTGGGCGACTGAACGAAACAGGTCTGCAAGCGACAATCCGTGAATTCTCGATCACACGATAAGGATCTAAAGAGTATATTGATTTTTATTTTTATGACGGTTCTATAAAGAGCTTTTTTTTTCTTTACCCAGGCGTTATGGGCTGACCTCTACGATGCGGGTAGAGGGGAGGATGATGACCGTAACGCTCAACGAGCTGAACTTGCTGCTCCTGTATGTAGAACGTATATAATTGATTTAGTCATCATTTTTTCGTGTCACTAATTGAGTTGCCTGTTAACGAACCTGCCGAGTATGGACGGTGAACTGGAAGCGATCGTCATAGCTTTCCGCCTGAATAATAATTGGATTTCGCTTTTAATTAAAATGTCCATCAACTGTTGTTGAAACTGACGACAGTTTATAAGCAGCTTAT
This sequence comes from Chydorus sphaericus, assembly GCA_030141595.1. Taxonomy (NCBI): domain Eukaryota; kingdom Metazoa; phylum Arthropoda; class Branchiopoda; order Diplostraca; family Chydoridae; genus Chydorus; species Chydorus sphaericus. The sequence goes on from CM057927.1 coordinate 7,488,672, forward strand.
CATCATCATAGTGAATATATACTTGCTTACGTAAAAGTGAAGTTTAACGACATTGTTCTCCGAAATGAGTAGACGACTGCGCTCAACTTCTCCGCAGTAAAATCCGGGGTTTCCGGAGTCGTGGAGAGCTGTGGGTCCGTCGTAAACCTAGGTTTATAAATAATCCGCTCGTTATATGTAGAGCCGTAATAAATCTCCAACGGAAAAGGTTATTACTTGGAGATATCCTCCAGAGCATGTTGTGGCGTTGATCAATTGTCCCCACTGGAAGCGTTGAAACTTCAAGACGATAACTAATGCGGCATCTTTGGGCGCACTGCTCACCCGGGGCTTAATCTATATCATTTGGAGTAATTTATCGTCCTAATGATACCATAATTCATCGTTTGCGGTAATAATTACCAAGCGCCCTTTAATTTGCGCTTGGGGTGTTGTTAATTTGGTTCTAAAAGAATTCTTTTGTATTTTGTGAATGGGAAAAGGATTGAATTGACCTGGTAAACGAGATAAGTAACAAGATCACTTACGAGAAACCAGCAGCTGTAGGGTTTCCCTTTATTCAATCCCGTGAGAAGAGGATTGGCCAAAACGTCTCCGGCATCGACGGTTCGATTGCATCCTGTTCTGTTAATATCTCCTTGAGCGGAGCTCCCGGAAATGAGCAAGAGATTCACGACGAATAAGAGCAGCTTAGAGCACGCCATGTTCACCGACTGCATGAGAGACGGCAACTGGAGCATGAAATAGAAGAGATCTTCTGTACAACGTCGGCCCAAACAGGGTCCTCTACGGCCGCCGTAGTATTGATCTGGTCGTCTCCTATTGGCATCTGCGCGCAATCATCTTCTTCATACGGACGTGTAAAAAAAACATCCCTATCTCTTTTATAAAACCACTCTGTCCTTATATATTCGTTCCAGACGAGAAAATATACATTAATTTTTTATGCCTTTTCCCTATATGAGATTTTATTGATCTACTCCTTCCACATTCATTCCCGCCACTTCATCATGCTGAGCCCAGATTTGGTATTTGAAATTCAAACAAATAAATGAATTGCTTTTTTAGTCAACACACGAAGTTGATTTATGTTCAAACTTTTCATCTTATATGAGAAGCTTTTTCATGAATTTAATATCTTGGTTGGGTTATTGTGTAATCTTCCAAGTCTTTTTTATTAATTATAAGGAAACGTATATCAAATTATATCAAATCCTAATGAACAGATCCCAATTCTCGTCACGATTCTTGCGCAAGTTGATGTTAGTAGTCTGTATCCTTGGTCCCGAGGTGTTAAGAAAAAAAATATCTTTTTAACGAATGCAAAAGATGACCTTCAACAATCGTTATCTCTTTTTGCGTGGCAATGTCCTCCACTGTGGAATTTTATTTATTGTTTTGCTATTAAGCTGTATAGATAAAAAAAATTTGTTTATTACAGCGCTACTTTATTTCGTGTTGTAAAATTATTTTGACACTTTTTTCCCTGAAGAGAAATATCGAGGTTCAAAATTCCTTTAAATGAATCCTGTATAAGTTATGTAATCATGCTTTTATATTGCTATTATTTTCTATTACGTTGATTCCGTCTGGATTTCTACTTCACCTTGGAAACACTTTGGAATTTTTAAAAACCCTGATTCCGTTAAGTAAAATGAAGTTTTAAAGTGAAAATGAGACATTACATGATATGTTTTTCTGGTTCATTTTATTGATATCAAATGTTGATGAAAATGCGGATAAGTACAAGTTGTATGGAACGCATAATTGTATCCATCGATGTCATTTTTGTGGCATTTTCTGGATCGCCTAGTAACTTTCAACAAAATGAATCAATTATATAAGTGACAGTGGAAAATAGCTATCAAGGAGGCGTTCTTACCTTTATGGTATCCAGATCTCGGTCATTGTCAAAGATTAGGTTAAATGTTGAAAGTAGAGCATAACAAATAATTAATCCAATTTTTTGTACGACGATGAAAGTGGTTTTAACGACGATGCTCTAAAATGTATGTAATTCCTCTTCATTTTCCTCCGAAGTCAAGCTCTTAGGAGAGCAAAATGGCTAAAATGTAGACCTGAGTAAACAATGATAAAAGTAAAAAAACGAAGCCAGGTGCGAGGCGAACGTGTTTTGAAAGGGAGGGAGAGAGTTTCTTACTTTCATGTTGAGTCGGTGATTGTCAAGTGAGTACTGCAAGCCCCGGGCTTGTCACTTGGGTGTTTTTATAGTCCAGTTTTTCTCTTTTTTTCTTCTTTTGAAAAGTATATATAGAGGGGGTTCTGGCTATCGTATTGTATTTCGGACTTCCTTCTAAAACCCAACAGATATCAATCACTTTCTCTCCGAGAAAAATAGAAAACTTTTGTTTACGACGACTATACAACATGTGTATTGTCGGTCCGTATATATTCCACCCGCTTCTTCCTTATTATGGGTATCCGCGCCTTTTCCAATTTACGACGTGAGGATATACCAACATAAGATGAGTGACAATTTCCGTAATACTTGGGCATAGAAAAGAACTTCCTCCATTCACTGAACAATAAAACGATTCAGGTGTTGGTTACTTCTCTTTATTTGGGTTTAGGAAAGTCGACATACATATTCAAATGAGATTTGACACTTGAAAGAAAATATAGCAAAACCAAATCATTTGAGTGTTACGATCTAAATTATTTTAGGGCCACATCTGGCTTCATCTATTAACCGCATCAAAAAGTTGTAAATATTCTTATTTCTTAAGAGCCACTCACAACTGCGAGTAGTAAAAAGAAAGTGATAACTTTCCCCTTCTTTAAATAACTGCATTGTATAAAAACAATGAATCTGATTAAAGGTAGAGTCAAGATAACATCTAACGTAGATTGCTAAATTATTCAGTACCGTATACACGCGCTTATTGTACATTTTTTAATCTTCATTTTTTGTGTCCCATAAATCGGAGATACAATCAATTAATTAAAAAATGGAACTATAGTACAAGTTAATGAATTTTTATTCACGAGACTATAGAAACGGAAAGTTTCATGCAAACGCATTATAATAATACGCGGAATTTCGTTCACCTTCACTTTCACTTTCCCTATATTATTTCGCGCTAGTCAAGTTATCATTGTATAGCTAAGGGAGAAATAGTGTTCTCTTGTAACACCAAATTAAGCAACGGTTTCATTATTTTTATGATGATTATGCATAGGTATTCTACAACTCAATCCATTTCTCCCATCATAATGCGAAAACCGGATTTGGAGAGTCGATGAAGAAACCCCCGCAGTAAGTAAAGCACAATAATATTTGTATCGCGTAGTCAATATTTATTTACACCATTTACTATTGCACGAAGTGATATCATGATCAATATTTTACTTCTAAAATATGGAAATTTAACTTAAACTAATTAAAATTAAAAACAGAAATATTTTTAAAGGGCTAGATATAACATTTCCTTTCCATTATTTTACTTATATATCTTTTCAAGTATTTATGTTAGTATTATTTACTTTCGGTTCTTCGTGTTTAAGGCAAATGCATAAAAATAAAGTTAAACAAAAATAAAAGAGCACTCAAAGATAACTAGTTCATAGTAGGAAACTACCACAATTCAAATTTCCCGGTTTTTATTTTTAAACACCGGAAGTAATATTATAAAGATGAGACACTATTGGACTATGACACTACGATCAACAGCTTGCATGGTTTGCATTACATAAGATCGGGTGGATACTTTTCCTTTAAAGAATTTCTCTTTTTATGTCTTAGGAAATTCGACATGCATGATCAAAATTTATTTCAAAGCCAAAAAGAATAATTATGGAACGAAAGCGAAACTAACTATCGTATATAACTAATGTGAACCAATTTAGTAATATTATCTGAATAATTTGATTGCCAATTCAAGCGGTAACTATTAACTATTCTACACCAAAAATCATACCATTATTAAATGGAAAAGGGAAACTTATAAAAAATGTAAGCTATTTCTTCAAATGAAACTTAACCGCATAGAGAATGTACTCTGTGTGAACTATGTGAAGATCGCTCATGTTTTGATTATATTTCACGGACTATTACATTAAATACAGCATTCTATAAAACGAAAAGACGACGGATATGTAGAGCTTGTTAGTGTAACAATAGAAGCCATCGCTCAACTTACACTTTCACTTTCAGTTTCATTTAGTCCTGAGTAGATCTTTTTCAAACATATTTTTTGTATAATACTTTCTCATTCCATTGCTTTATTTACGGAATTTTTAGGTCAATTTTTGCGATTAAATTACATTTTTTCGACGAAAAAACTTTTGAACGAAGTAGGCTACATCTTGTTTATTGCGTGAGTCGAGCGTTCAAGTAAAACACGATGCGTGAGACGTTCCAAGGTGAGTCTCATCATCCGATGAGTTGACGTATAAATCACAAAAGTAGTCCGTTTAACTCGTAGCACGCTATCGAGCATGTCTTGAAATATTATACTGTGGTTACATAGAGTATCAAGAAATAATTAGCATTTTAGAAATACTCGGCTTCAGCAATAGCTAATTAATACGATGACTATTGTCTATAATAAGACACTTTCTCTTTCTTGAATAAATGTATCATGATAAGAATAATTGCAATTTTTCCTTTCCTTGAATACATATTTGCATGATAAAGATTTCAAAATATGAATTCGATTCCACGTTAGAAATTTTTTATACTTATCATAGCTAATATCGTTTGAATCGCAAAGAAATATACCATATCATAACTTTCTTTATAGAGTTCACGCCTTTTTATACCCATTTACAGTTAAGATTTGCTTAGGCGATAGTAATTTAATGAACGGGGCTCTTATCATAGATTCACCATTAATTATCCTTCCTTCGAGGAAATAGGTCATAGATAAAGGTGTGACAAAATGAATCCTTATTCGGAAGCGACCCAAAATTGCTATGGTATGAAAAATACTTTGACCATGTAAGGACTAAGGAGACCATAATTTAAATAAAATTCACTGGCATTTGTTGTGCGGCATCCTTTTTTTTCTTTAAAAAATTGCATCTCTTTTTTAACTTGAAGCGTAATCATTTATGTGATCATTTATGATCTAGCTGAGTTCGTTGTACTAACGATAAAACCTCACAATAAATCAGCTTGATCAAAATCAAATATGGTTATAGATTTGTTGTTTTATTTTATTTTCATAGATAGCACGGGGTTAAATAGTATTGTACATAAACACTCTTATGACATCTAAAGAGACAGAGTTATATACCGTTTAATACTTGGACGGGTATTTGGCGGGAGTGTAGGTGGGGGTGTAGGTAGGAGTGTCATACTCGGCGGCCTTGTAGGAAGGAGCGGGGTACTCGGACTTGTAAGAAGGAGTGGGGTAATCCTCCTTGTAGGAAGGTGCGGAGTACTCCTCTTTGTAGGAAGGAGTCGAGTATTCCTCCTTGTAGGAAGGAGTAGGGTAGGAAGCCTTGGGGTAAGAGGCCTTGGGGTAAGCAGGCTTGTACTCAGGCTTGTACTCAGGCTTGTACTCGGGTTTGTACTCGGGGTAGGAAGGCTTGGAGTAGGCAGGCTTGTACTCGGGGTAAGAAGCCTTGGGGTAAGCGGGCTTGTAGTCGGAGTACTTGGCCTCACCCTCGTACTGGACATCAGCAACGAAACCGGTGTAGTCATCGGCCTTGTAGTTGACGATCTGAGTGCGACCATCGGGCAAGTAAGTGCGGTAAGAGCCGGTCACGTAGCCTTTGCCGTCGTTGGACTCCTGGCGGGCGTAGTCGTTGTAAGTGTACTCATCCTTAACTTCGAGGGCGAAGTCGTACGGCCTAGGAGCCTTTAATAAAATTTGTTGTTATTAAATGAGTTTGTTTTTAGATATTAATTTATAATACGTAGTCGTAGTCAGCCTTGTAGGAGTCGCCTTTGTAGGAAGGAGCGGGATACTCGGGCTTGTATTCAGGTTTGTATTCGGGCTTGTAAGACGGCTTGTAAGCAGGTTTGTAGTCGGAGTAGGGAGCGGTGGCGGCCGCAACGGCGATGAGGACGGCGTAGATGAAGATCTACAAAATAGATAATAAGTCTATCTGAAAAGATGTTGATAGAAAGAGGCTTTATACCTTCATGATGAGACAGTAGTTGTACTGGAGCTGATGAGGCACTGTGATCTCTTCGGTGCTGAATGGATCTCTTATATACCCTTTTTGTATCCTGCCTTCATTCAAAAGAGGTTAACTATACAGCAGCGAAGGGGGGGCGGGGTGCCCCGGTACTGAGCTCACACATATCCCAATCGAATCAATCACTTTCTCTTGTGTTTTCTTTTGACCCATCATCCTAGGGGAACACGATCGTGGGTTTCTGCAGTTAAGCGCTGGAGCAGCATTACTAGGAGGTACTTGGCCTTCCCTAAGGCCTTGAAGTGAGCGTGAAAGTCCCGTGCCGTCTGACACATGAGCGGTCGTGAGAATCATCAGCAACTTTTTTTTTCGTTCTTCGTCTCTTTGGTCTTTCCCCGAATAAGCTGTGTGAAATCTAATTATACGGTACATTTCGTTCGACAAAAGAATTATTATGCTCCTATCATACGCTGTCAATAATCATTTTAACTTTCCTTTTCTCTTGCCGCACTTGATTTTTTTTTTTCTTTTTTAGAAAGAAAAATGTTTTAGAGCAATTTTGCAAATTGGATCTGATCGCGTGCGAGTTAAAAAAATGGCAATCTACTAGAAAATAATTGTTGGTATAATTTAGTGACGAGATTTCTTCTTAATGATGCGTTTTCACGAGAGAAAAAAAATTGAAAATCATCTTTGAAAAAGCGTCACTCCCTTTTTGATGATGCCGCAATTTTTTACATAATTAAAACCTAATTTAGGGATTGTAAAAGTTTGCATATCCAAATATGTAATAAATATGGCGAATATATATACTCGTATAATAGAGTGCACTTTAAAAATGTTCAAAAATTCATAATAATATCATAGTCGTCGACTGAATATTGAAGAGAAAGGACTGAGACGTGGTCGTTATTCCGTCTGAGTGCCTTTCACGCCCGCAATATCATTCTTAGATTTATGGAATGGTCACGTCACGCAAGTGTAACGAGCATTTTTTTTTCAAAGCCAACTCATATAGACCACATAATGTTCACCGCACAGGGGTTCTATTTGACGTTATGGGATCGAATCCAAATCCATGATTACCGATCATCGATTTTGGATGCCGATTTTAATACAAAGGCTCCCATGGGGCGATTCGATAAGACAAAAATATATTTATTGTCCTATATTTCAAAATTTGATTTATCTTTATAAAATTTGTAAAAAATTTGCAATTCATATTGTGCCTTTCTCCTAGCGTTTTAAAACCAAATACGTTTTACTGTTATAGACATTGCTAAGTGAAGCATTATTTTAAGCGTTCGTAATTATGATGATTGCAGGTAAAGGATATTTGGATATTCCTTTGTCTAAAATTGTGGTCGTGAGTGATCATCACAGGATCTTCGACTACCGTCACCACTTTCGAAATGATTGATAAGAAAAGATGCTAATGGACTCAAAGAAAGTAGTGAGAGTGATCGAAAGGTGCTGAACAGTTAAGTATAAAAGCAATAATCATCGCTTTATAATAGAGAACTACCTCTTCCTTCATAAATATTTGGGGAAAAGAAAGCAGCCTTGGGTGGGAGACATTATATCGTGTACATACTATATGCTAAAGTGATGCGTGATTCATGCCAAATAGTGTATTTCTTTTCTCCAAGTGATGGATAAGCTCACTCTAGAATTAGAAAATAAAGTCAACCCAACTTTCCGTAAAGTTCGCCACCAAATCTTCTTCAGTCACGAAAAAAACTCATTATTATGATTTTTTAAAAAGTGTGAAACTTTGGGGAGAAACAGCCTCTTTATCATAATATTTCCGTAATTTTGTGGTGTATAACTATTTTAGGTTTTAAGCCACTGAAAATAAATAGTATAGGAAATTTGAGCACATGAAATTAGATGTATCAGTTAATTAATCTGAGCCAGAAAAAAATCTTTTGAAGATTAGAAACTTTTTTGTATGCGCTTTTCTTAAAAGGGGAGGGAAATGTGCTTAACATTAAGGCGGTGCTGGTAATTATTAATCTTTTCTTTTAAAGGCGTTGTGCTAGGTGGCGTTTATTTGATCAGGAATAATGGTTTAATGACGAAAATGATGTCACGGCCACACAAACGGGATGTTCATCGAGCAAAACGATATTATGATGAATGATTAGAGTAACGCCTTGGTCATCACCTGCGCCATCGGCTTGATAATTTATTTGCTTCATCATCAGTTTATCTTATGTTAATCACGTATCCATCACTCGTCATGAAAGCGAAAGTTTTCTTCTCTTATTTTTTTTTTACTTGTGATGGCTCGTCACTTTTCCCGTGCATATATTGTAACAGTCACGTTTACTTTTTACAATGTCATGACACGCTGATTCATAAAAATATTCCCGAACACGTTTTCGTCGTATCCATATTAGAAAACTACTATAACTATATACCCTCTGATGGGTCAAACCAAAAAAAAAAAACTGGCGACAACATTTCACATTTCTATTTCTATTGATCTATTACTTTCATTTGCTACATTTATGGTAAAACTTGACTCACTCCATTCAAGCTAAAGCAAAGATTAACACACATGACTCAATTATGGAGTCACGAATGCAATAAACGGTCTCTATAAAATAGTTCTTTCAAACCCATCATCATCGTGGATTACACTTTCCATTTGGTAATGGGATGGATTTCGAATCACTACAAGGTTCATCATCTTCTTTCGCAACTGCTTGATTGTCGATTCCAACAGCATCTAGGTTAAAATATTTTTTATTACATTTGGAATGAAAAAAAATTATGTATTTTTGAATATAGACTTTTCCGTTCATTTCTCGCCCTCTCCATTTTCTTCAAAAAGAGATGATAGACGGAAAAGTAGAGGACGGATGCAGAACCGCTCAGGATACCAAAAGATAAATATGTATGTCTGTTGCTTTGCACTGACGCAATATATCCGCCGACTGCGGTTCCCAAAGCCCTGCCTTATTTTTTTTAGCAAGATGGATCATTTATTATGAAACAGAAAATACATTAAAAAAAGATAGATGATTACCGAATCCGAATACGCATGCATATAAAATTCCGCTGAGAGAGGCCAACATTCCTGGAGGAGCAGATTCAGCGCAATAAATGTTAGCGGCAAGAAGCCCGAGAAATCCGCAAAGACCGTCAAAAGATTCAATCAGGATTGCTAACCAAGGATTCCTGTGCGACGATTACCATTAGAATTAATTTCGCATTACTTTCTACATGCGGTTGAAAAATGATTACGTTGCCTACTGGAGAAAGTAGTAAGAAAGGAAACGGATAGCGTAAATCATGAGAGAAAAACTCAAAACATTTGCCGATCCGAATCGCATTATTATAGGTCTCGCGGCAAATAGAATTATCATTGCTCCAATGCCAGAGACACTCCATGATATTCCTGTTAAATTTTATACAATTTACCGCCTATAGTATATCTAACACGTTTTCAAATTATTTTATTCATTAGAATTACCGAAGAGTGTTTTAGAGGCTTTCAATTCTGCATCGACATAGACACTAAAGAAATTCATATGCCATCCCCAACAAGTACCCAGAACTATTTGGGTCAGGAAAAAAATGTCAACGTCGACCATACCAATAACTGCCTTGGCGGTTTTGATTAACGACTTTTTGTTTTGTTGAACGACTACGTCCATTTGAAATATCGTCCATGCCGCTGTGATAGCGCATCCAAGGCAAATGTGGAAAGCGACTGAATAATCCCTAAAACCTGTTGGAAAATCAGCAATGATCGATATATGTGCTACATTCACTGATACGGGAAGATGCGGTTACCTCGATAATCTGAGATGGCATCGATCAAGACTCCACTGATCAATGGAAAAACAGCGACGGAAAAAGGGGACCACATTTTTTGCTGGCCAATATTTCCATCGTGTTTCTTACATAAGGCAAGACCACACGAATCCATTAGCATATTAGTGGAATCCATTAAAAAGAAACCCAGCATTCGAAGAATGATTAAAACAGGGAAAGTGAATGTGCTGGGAGAGAAGGGTTCATTCTCAATGTGGCTTTTAGAAATATTTGTAGAATAATTGTTATTTTGCTTGACGTTCATAAGAAAATTTTTATAGTCATGAGGAAGCCAGATGATGGACCACATAGTGAATCCGGCTAGAAAAATGTATACCGTAAGAATTATTTTGTAGTTTCCTAGTTTGTCGGCCAAAAAGCCTAAATTGAAAATATTACTTCAGTTTTTTTTAGTGGATGTCGATAAGGAAACTTTTACCTGTAAAGATCGGCCCTAATATTGAAGATATAGGGATAGACGCATACGAAATGGCTACTTCTTGAGGAGTTACAATCAATTTTGATAAGAGGCTCGCATATGGTAGGGAAACAATCCATGCTAGCGTGAAACGACAAGAAAAAAAGGTATAAACACTGAACACGGTATTTTACAGCCTGATTCAATGCGTATCAATCATACTTGCGAACACGAGAAAATAACTAATTTTCAAGAATGAAAGATCACGATTGATTTGGGATGCACAGGATTTCAAGCGGGACAGTGCAGGCAATTTCGCGGGATCTAGTCCAGCGCTCTTCATTCCAGTTGAGCTAGTGCGCTTTCCCCAATCCGCTATGAACCTACCAATCTAAAAGCTTCGATACCGGGTTTTTGAGGGGATATTAATACAGATTTTAATAAATGCGCGTGGTAAAAACGTGTGTTTTTTTAACGTCAACATGAGATGCTGTGCTCTCACGAACGAGGGTCGACGGACCGAGAAATGTGCCTGAAGTTAAATACTAAGCATAATAGGAATTATTCCCGATACATGTGGATGAATATAACATTTCCTTGACGTAGATACACCCCATAAAGCGCTTTGTATATCCTGTAAGTTAAATATGTCATACACATAATCATTACGTTCCATGGTACTAATTATGTATGCAATATTTCATCGCATAACTTGAACCGTAACATAGAATAATTACTGTATTAAATCATGTTTAATGCTTGTTATTTTTTTATCATTACAAAGTCGGCCTACATTACTAGACATATTTTGATTTTTATAAATTTCAATCTCAACGAAAAATTATTTAAATAAATGAAAATGTTGACCAGTTTTATGACTCCATGGAGTTTAAATCAGTTAAGAGTGTGATTGATACAATAGCTTAAGCCCATTAAAATTAAATTTCATTTTTATTTATGGAAATTAGTTTATTTCTTAGGAACTCATGAGGCCATGATCCAGAATATATTTCATCTTTCGAATAGGTTTCATTAAGTTGTGGCAAACAAGAACAATAAACCTTTAGCAAAGCCGATAATTTCGTTGGCTCCTAATTTTGATTCTCCATAAACGCGGTCGACGAAAGAAATCGGCACTTCTGCAATGCTGTATCCAAACTGCCTAGCTTTGATAAGCATTTCCATTTGGAATACGTAGCCTTTGGATCGGCATGATACAACCAACTTTTCTAGAACCGACTTTCTGTAGAGACGGAAACTTCCAGTAGAATCAGAAGCTCCCGGCCTCAAAAACAACTCCGTAATGAAATTGGCGCCGCGGCTAATAAGCTTCCTCTTGAAGTCCCATCCGTAAACACCACCGCCTAAATTATAACGAGTGCCCGAAACTACGTCATAATCCTTCTCCTTTTGTTTGGCAATGAATTGTGGAATGAATTTAGGCTGTAAAAAAAAGGAGATAAAAATTATGAGAACAAAAAATAATTAAAGTAGTGGGAAAATAATGGGTTTTACATGATGAGACAAGTCAGCATCCATTATCACAATGAAATTTCCAGTGGACTCCTTAATTCCATAAACATAAGCAGTGCCAATACCCAGTTTCTTTTCCCTGGGCCTCAACACCTAAAAAGAAATTAGATGAGTTATGTGTACAATTAAGTATTTACAAAATAATAAACTAGAAATTACAATTTTCTTGTCTCCATAAATTTTTTGCAGCTGCTTGGCCACTTCAAGGGTTCCGTCAGGGCTTCCATCATCAATGATGATTATTTCAAAATCAAAGCCACTATAGGTAAAAGTATTGTTGATATTAGAGGTTCAATAAAATAGCCTGCATACGTGACGCAATTTCTTTTTTCAAAAATATCTCCTTACCTTTCTGTAAACGATTTAACGATCAGCCAAACAATAATCGGCAGGTTCTCCTTCTCGTTGTAGGTAGGAAGAATGACACTATATTTGTCTTTGGAACTCATTCTCGTCCCGTTTTTCCTCTCAATCTATAATTTAGGACGGAAACAAGTTTTTAGAACGGAGACTTGTTGACGTAAGCAATGCTCACAGAACTCACACTGCCCGAGGACTAGCTAGGATTTGAGGAATTCCGACTTACGTGTTTTGAGCTATCAACCTATGGCTATCACCCCTCCGGTAATCTTCTGACAGTTACCGTTTAGCATCAACCTCTTCCCAAATCCAGTGTGTGTATCGCCGCCCGTGGTCTGGTCGTGCCCGCCGAATCAATGGTTATCATCACATGAGTTTTCGGCGTTTTATTTATCTAATGAATAAAATGCCCGATACAGAAGAGTTACTCTTCTTTGACACTTTTGCTCATGGCACGATAGAGGTATTGAACGATCTCCATATCATATTTATTTTCAATAATTTCTAATTTTCTTAATTTCGGGTTTTTCCATAATCGCCATTGCTAATAGGAATTGAATTTGGATTTGGTCCAATTTCCGAACCCCGTGTATATAAATCAAGTACGGGTCATTCCATTAGGTGCCAAAGTCCAGGCTGATTTTCCAGGAGGAGTTCGGCTGGGGTGAGTTTTTAGTCAAAACATGATATAAAATAACAATAACGAAAGCATTGAATTTCCCACAGAGCAACCAACCCCTCACAGTTCAAGTTGGAGTTATTTGTCAATGATTTGAGCAAACCTGGGGCATCTGTCTTTGAAACACTTGGTGTATTGAATTACAACCAGAATTCAACTATTCATTACGAGTGTGATAAGAAGGTAACACATTTGAAGCCAATCAAAAGAAGGAATTATTTTAATGCAAGTTTACATTTTAGGTTCCTACAGATGGACTTGTGCTGAGAGGATGGTACACCACAGTCACCCTGGCAGTGTATGGAGTGATAACTAGAACTCCAATCATTAGTAGTCCACCTTCACCTCCACCACTACCAGCTGTAGTGGTGAAACCTCCAAGTCCACCTGTGTCTTTACCACCCCCTCTTGTGGCAATTTCCCCGGTGCAATCACATCATGGGGAAGAAAAGATTCAGATCTCAACTCCTCTGATAGAGGACAGGACAGAACACTTTGATCACCATATTCCACCTTTGGTGCCTGTTGATGTGGTGTTGGAAATCAAGAAAGAATGCAAAGTTGATTCTAAAGCTTCAGTCGATGGAGAGATTCCAGTCAAAGTTAAGGTAGAGGAGATCACGAAAAATGACCGAGTACGTGAAAAGAGCCGTCGCAGTGACGATCCTCCAGTGAAATCTTCCCGCGATTCTAGTGGACACCGTGAACGTGACTTGGATCCTGACCGAGTTGTAATTAAACCAGAGCCATCAGATCGAAGCCATCGAAGTGACCATCATCGCCATCGTCACGAACCTGCCGATCGGATCACCAAAAACAACAACGATTCTGATCGTCCTCGCTCTGAAATTGACCGCCCACGTCCAGATAATGATCGACACAGGCATGATCAAGATCGCAACAAGTCAGATTCTGATCGGACTAGAACCGATTCCAGTCGGAAGCGGGGAAGTGACAGGACGGATTCTGAGCGAAGCGTCAAAAGTGAGCGACCCGACTCTGATCGAATCAAAAGTGAGACAGACCGGACTACTCGAAGTGATTCTGAAAGAACCAAAAGTGACGCGGATCGGAGCAAAGGTGATATCGATCGGACTAAAGGAGAAGGTGACCGGACAAAAGAACGTGATTCTGAGCGAAGCAAAAGTGATCACTTAGAGCGGACTAGAAGTGAACCTGATCGATCAAGAGGATCTGACATCGATCGCAAAAGCCACGACCGATCCAAGAATGACCGTGATCGAGACCGAGATCGGGACCGAGACCGTCGCAAGGAGAGATCCAGAGACAGGGACAGAGATCGGGATCGCCATCGTTCACGTGATAGGTCCCGTGATCGCCACCGAGACACCAACAAGGAACGATTTGACCAGCGAATTAAAACACGAACTAACTCATCAGAGAGCTCCCGCCGACCTCGCACTCCCCTTGTTGAGGAAAAGAAAAGTCCACAAGTGCCAGTAGCTGTGAAAGTATCGACCCCGACTCCTGTGAAAAAAGAAGCATCCTTAGACCACTCATTTTCTCCTGGGGTAGAGATGGAAGCCATTTCAGATGACGACATGCCTGAAGTAGACAATCAACTGATCGCTCGTAACGTCGGCAACATTGAAGACGAAGATGAGACTAACGACGATTCCATATTCTTGGATAAAAAGACAGAGTCACTGCCCGGCCAAGATGAGGAGACAGAGCATGCAGCTGAACCTCCACATCCAAGTACAGATACGTTGGTGACAGCGGAAGAAGAAGTCATAAAGGACGAAGAAGGAGTCGTGCCCGTTGAAGCCGAAGAACTGGATGAACTGGAGGAGATCCTCAGCGATGAAGATTTAATGTTTGAAGACTATGCTGCTGATATGAACAACATGGACCTATCCGAATTTGGAGACCTTGAGATTGGCAAACCCTTCAACCCTTACGGAGTGGAACTTGCTCCGCTCCAGTCATTGACCGATCCATCAAGCACTCTATTCGTTCAAGCCACTCGTTCCAATCGAGCGGAAGAGCTGGATGAAGCAGCTGCACAACTTGGTCGCGCCCTAGAACTGACAACTCGAGGAGAGAAATGGATGGACAGCATGGGGCAGTTGTCCACCAGTGGGTTCCTTCCTAATGCCATTGCTCGGTTACACTCAACCCACAGTCCGGAAGAGCTCGCTTCCGTGGAGGAGAAAATTGTGGATTGGTTACTGGATGGGTTAGATTTCGAATTAGCTCGCCAACAGGTCGGCCCGTCTACTCACACCGTTCGACACATCAAGTGCGGATTGAAGCTCGCACTTGTCATATCACAGTGCTCCCAGTCTGTGTTAGAACGCTCGGTCGATCGAGGAGTATTGATCAAAATTGTTCATCTTTACGATGCTCCGCACATGGCTCTCTCGCTCAAGCTTATGTGTTTACGCAGTCTGGACTCCTTATTATCCTGGCCGTATGCCATGGACTTATGGATGAAGGAGCCCGTCCTGGATAGTTCGAACGGTTACGCCCATCTCGTGAAGCTTATGGAAGGACCTCAACCATCTCGGGCCCGAGTTTCTCTAGCAGCACTCATCCAAAAGATTCACGTTTACGAAGCATTGGACCGTATTCAAGACATCGGCCAAATTGTTGCCCGTCTTCCTCCATCCAGCGCCTTTCATCGTAAAGAATTACGCCGACCATCTTCATCATCTCTCATGGTCGAAAGCCAGGATTCAAATTCTGAAGATAGCTTCTTCTTCTCTTTAACGCCAAATCATCCTCTAGAGCCTCACTTGGCCCAGCTTTTGAACAGCCTAAACCTAGTTCGCCGAGTGTATCTTGATCCTTGGCTCACCATTGGTCATCTAAACCTATTTCTTCCAGTTCAACGCCAGTACAGCATTTCGGGTACTTCGATGGATCCTCTGCAGAGTGTCTACAGATTCATGCGGCATCATCGTTTCCTTCAGGTTCTTCTCCTGTTGTCAACTCATCCAGTGACTAGTGGCCATCCTGTTGTTATTGATCCCGTCCTTGACTTTCTGGAAGAATTCAGCAAGACGCATCACGGTCTTTGCTTCCTCACTGCGGAACCGGACGTAACCAGCTTAATACTTCGGAGTCTAATGCACTCTACCGCAGCCAGTGGCGGGGTTGCTGTCGATACGGTGCAAAGTCGAGTCCATGATGACGAATACTCCAACATGGAAGAACTGAACGCTACTCACCACCACACGTCAACGACACCACATCGCGTTGGAGTTCAACTGGCTCATTCTCTCCACGTTATCCAGTGTCTCGACGCCCTAAGCCACCTTCTTCGACAGCCCGATGTCAACAACAAAGACAGCTTAGCTTGCACGGAAATTCTTCAATCTCTTCACAGTTTGGTCTTCAGTGTAACCGGTCGTTTATCTCTGGTCCAAGTTCTGGCTCTAGATAGTTACCTGGATATTCTACTTAGTTTCCTCTCACCTGAAGCTGATGGTGAAGCAGAAACAAAGATGAAGGAATCTGCTGTTCGAGGTTACGCTGCTGAGCTGGTGAATCTGGTCTTCCGTTGGACGGAAAACGCATCCTTTTACGCCAAGTACGGGTCTGTTCTGCATAGATTAGTGACGTCAGCATCGGAGGCGGTGAAAGCAGCAGGAGCCACAGCTGTTGGAGAAGAAGAAACCATTGAGACAGGGAGCGGCGTCAACAAACTTAATCAGCTCGTCCGCTGGGTGAAAACCCTTGATCAACCGCAAATCTTTGCCTTGGATACCGGTTTACCACTTCTCTGTGACTTGGTGAAACAGCACGCGGATGACGCTGCTAACTTTCCGCCTGAGCTGTTGGTTGCTCTCAGAATTATTTGCCCATTCGTGATTCCGGATAATGAGGTAAACTAATTTGTTTTTCTTGAATCTGATTTCATGTATTGATTTGTATTTTATTATTGTTTTTAGACTGAATCCTGTGGTGGCCCGACGGAGTACGTCCAGCTCAAATACGCTTATGCCGTAGTGCAGCTTTTTAGTCACGACATGCTTAGCGTACTGCTCAATGTCCTTCTCAAAGTCTGTCAAGCCTATGAACAACCAGCCTTTCACGGACCGATCCTCGCTGGTCCTCAGGGCTCTCTACTCCTCTCTGTCGTTCACCCGTCACTCTCTCTCATCCGGCGTCTGCTGAGTCATCTCATCCGCTGCCGCGACTCTGATTTTCAAGACCTCACGGCCGTGCCTGTTTTATTGCAAACGTGGGCTCTGGTCGGTGCCGTCCCAGCTTCATCCATGCACTTCAACAAAGTAGCCGACTGCTGCGACGAGATCATCGCTACTCTACTCGCCTTTAGTCAACCTTCAGTGCAGGCCAACGGCTGTGTAGGGAATAATATTAGTGGAACAGTGGGTAGTGGTGGTACTAAAACGGCATCCACAACTAGCACACCAGAAGACGCTCTGTCACGCAGCCTCTGGACGCAGATGGTTCGAGAAATCCTGAAGTACATTCATCATTGTTCAGGCCCGGCTGCTTTCATCACTGGCCTTCAAGTCCTCAACCAACTTCTTCCTTTACCTCTTCCTCTAAACCGGAGAGTTACCGGCTTCCCTGCACCAAAGACGACAAATCCATGGTCGGAAGAGGACTCACAAGAGATGATAAACTCTAGGAAACTGTGGAGCGTACACTTGCACACACTTGGCCCTCAAATCCAGCAGGTTGTCCGACTATTGTGCTGCTCCGGCCCTCAACTTTTGCAGCTCTTGCGTAAAGTTTGTGTACAGATCGCAGATTTGTCAGCCACCACAGCTCTGGTTATCGCTCGAGCTGCTCTCGACGCTATCCTAACTAGTTGCCTTGTGGTCCAACAACAGCAGCAGCAGATTCCTAGTCCACCACCAGTGCCCCCATCAACACCGGGATTAGGCACTGTCAAAGTAGAATTGACGGACATTGAAAAAGATCCTTCAACATCCACAGCGCTGCCGGCAACTCTCATTTGTTCGGCTCATTCAGCTCGTGTTCTAAATTTCTTGGCCGCCATCGTTCCACACGCTCCTGTCAAGGCGGCTGTTTTGCAGCTCTGTCGCGCCGGACTTAAATCTGACGAGAAGTATTCGGACTTCTTGCCTTGTCTTTGTCTGATCCTTAATTCTGACTCGGCAGCACCACCGCATATCCAGTCACAAGAGTGTGTGGTCTCTATTTTTGCTTCTCTTCTGGACGCAGACATTTGTATGCTTCCACCGCTCGACAAGACCGAATCTGCTTCTGTCAACTGCGGCTACGAGGCTTACCTGTCGGCCGCCTTACCATCTCGTGAAGCTCTGTCACAAATCGTCACCGGTTTGTGGGATCATCTTGCCAATACCGAACACAACTATTCATCGCTGTTGCCAACGTTGCGAACTTTAACGCTCCTTACGGAACACAACTACACGTTCCAGCAGTTGCAGAGAGTGCTAGAGAGACCGTCGCAGCCGGACCAAGAACCTCCTCTCAGGGTATTTTTCTCCAAGATGGCCACCGGCTTCAGTAAAGACAGTTCCGACTACTTATCTACTCTTTCTACGGCCCTGGAGTTACTGCTTATCTTAGTCAAAGCCCAACCGGAAAGAGGAATATTGCTGCACTCGACCCGGCCAGTTCGTTCACTTACTCTGACCATCTCTCAATTGTCCGTTATCCTCCGCTGGAGCGAGGCAAGTGGTTCCATTAATTCAGCTTCAAAGCACCCGCTCCTAATCCTGCAGGATTTGCTGCGAGAACACAGCACAGAAGAATCGATGGAAAGCTTGAGGTCGAGTCTTGGGACGTTGATCGAGATCCTGCATAGTGCAGAACAGCAGCCTTGTCCGTCACTGTCAGCTAAAGAGGCGGCCGAGATTATCATCCCACCGCCGGAGCCGCTCAATCTTCAGTTTAGTCAAAGACCCCTACTCACGGAATTACCAGCCGACGAGGATCGCCTTACATCAGCTTTCTGGCTCACGCAACAACATTCCTGGATGGAAGAAGCGGATCCCGAAACAGAACAAATTCGTTTCGACCTTCTCGAGGTGGTTTCAAGCTGCCTACCTAACATTGACTTGATGAAAGAGACAGAACGCGTTTGCAAAATTCTGACCGATCCCAAAGGAAGTGAAGGAAATCCCTCTGTGGAGAACAACAAATCTTCGTCTTCGTCCGAATTTAACAAGCCAGGATCAGCAGGCGGTCGGGTGTTCATCTCTACAGCCCGAGACGGTAGCGGTCATTTGGGAAGCGTTGCCGGCAAATCGTACGTCGCCCCAATGCGAGGCAGGGGATTTGGTCGACCCGGAGGAGGAATCAACAACCGAAACGATCCTTTTCGCTCCCGGGCTCCGAATACGTCACGACCACCATCACTCCACGTCGACGACTTTGTAGCTTTAGAAAAGAACAATGGAACAGCTTCTGGCAACGCTTCCTCTTCTTTGGGCGTCGGCCCGTATGGTTCCAAGACGGCGCGTGGCAGAGGCGGCAACAATGGGAACGGTAACAGCGGAAGTAATCGAGGTGGAAGAGGAGGATTCACTGCCAACACCAACACAGGCCGCTTCAACCATTTTCAAGCACCGAGGCGTGAAGCAGTCGGGAATACTCGTGTAGGTGTTCGCCCTGGAAATACATCATCGTCGTCTTCAGTACCGCCCAGTGGTGGTAACGATCCTTACGGCACCAGCACTCGTTTTAATCCATCAGGAAGCAATCGCATTTGGACTGGCACGACTGGGAATACTGGCGGAAGCAGCCGAGGCGGTAGCAAGGAGCGCTACCCGTCTCCGTCTAGCAACGCATCATCTTCGTCAGCTGGACGTCCGCGAAACACGCGAACATTTTCGCGCTGATCACACTAATTACTTTTTTTTCTTTCTTTTTCAAGTGGAGACTAAGAGCACGCAATATGTTGCGGGATAAAGGGTTGTCTTGTTGTTTTGTGACCAAATGATTTTTTTTTCAACGCCAATACAAATGTAATTGAATTATAATAACAATTTCTTTAAACAGTTTTTTCGTCTCAATCGACTCGACGATAAAACGCACACACGCGCATACATGCATGATTATGGAAATTGAAAAAAAAAAATCTACGCCGTACAACACAACTGGTACACCGAAGAGAGTTGAGAAATTTAAAGTGAGAAAAGGAGCAATTGGGGAGCAATGAGGAGTGAGAACATTTACAGTAAAACAAACGTTGTATCCAAAACATAGAAGGTTAGTCGGGAGTCCAAGTCCTCGATAGTGTGACGATATGTGCGCCAAACAAAAAACATGTCAAACAGTGCTCAGTCAGCACTTCAAGAGTCGTAGATTACGTCCTACTTTTCCTTTCCACCTGCCTTTCTTTCAAAATACATTTGTATATTTCCCTAGCACGCACCTAATGTAATAAAATCAGATCCACAACTTTGGCAAGGAGGAAGGGGAGAGGAGGAAGGTCAATCGTCGTAGCCAAAACAGACCAAACTCGATTTACTAAAAAGTTCTGCAAAAAGAGGAAGGAAAAAAAAAGAGAAGAAATAGTTCACTATTTTTTTTTTCTTTAGGGTCCGCTACAAGACTAGTATGAGGAATATTGAAGCAAGAAAGAGATAGAAAGAGGAAAAAAGTTACGAGAGCAGAGTAAAGGGGAAAACACGTGATGGTGGAGTCGGATCCGTGAGCAAAAGGAACTTGGAAGGACATTTTCTTTTCTTGCTACTCTTATTTTCTTCTTCCTTTCTACACTAGCACAGGAAAGGGGAGGGACCAAGGGACAAAACGTGAGATTTTCAGCTAGAGCCATTTCCCATCCCAATGCCTCTTGTCTCCCGTTTCCTACTTGGCTCGACACTTCTTGGCTGGATCCAAGGAAAAGGGGAAAAGGAAGAGCCACTGAACACACACACCGTGGCCCTTCCTTTTTCTTTCTTTTTTATATAATGATGAAGCTGCCACATGATAAAAGATCGCTTTTTTTCTTTCTTTTAAAAAAGGCAGTGATGGAACAAAACAAGGAAAAACACAGTGTTGTGTGTGGGTGTGTTTGTGTGTAGATGTCATGTCATGAAAGCGCTTTGATGAGAGCCGGGATTTCCTCTCGTTAGTGATCTCCTCCC
The DNA here is from genome assembly GCA_030141595.1 of Chydorus sphaericus. Taxonomy (NCBI): domain Eukaryota; kingdom Metazoa; phylum Arthropoda; class Branchiopoda; order Diplostraca; family Chydoridae; genus Chydorus; species Chydorus sphaericus. The sequence goes on from CM057927.1 coordinate 7,509,676, forward strand.
ATGGTTATTAGTTGAGTCTATGGAAGAATAATCTAGGAGTGGTTGGTTGCATTTTTTTACGATCCAGAAATAAAAAATGAATCAATTCCGGATCGTTGGAAGTGTGGCAAGGATTTCGAGGGTCAGTTGGAGTCGGTCGACTGTTGCGGCACGGCGGCGTAATTCGGGAACAGCTCCGAGTAACTGGGGGGCGGATCTTCAACGGCTTTGGTCTTAGGTCCTTCGTCCGGTGGTAGTGACACCCTCAATCGCTCCATCGCGACCACTGCGTGATATGACGGATAAGATGGATTTTGATGAATTATTCATGACCATCGGATATCAATATGGATCGGGCATCACACATACACACACTCACATACGGACGAACATTTTTTTCTTCCTCTCTTTCTACACACTACTCCCTAGACAGGGGATTGGGAGCCCTCCAGTGTGTGTGTGTGTGTATGTGCGGATCAATAATATGATGTAGGCTTTATAGGCTAGCATATAAGAATAAGAGAGAGAAAAAAAAATAAAGAGAAAACGGACCTTCGCTGGAGAGAGGGAAGGCCAGAGTAGCGACTTGGCACTCTTCCTGGGTTCGGGCAGCTCGACGTAGCCGAGCTTTACGCCGACGACAGAAGCACACCATACTAGCCATGAGGCAGACGAGGAGCAAGGCGACGGCGCCCAGGATGACCAGCGAGGCTGTGCTTATTGCATTGCTGGCAACTATAATCAACGTCAAACGACGATGGAATGAATTGCTATCTTGACTTGGTGACACTAGAACTCTTATGTTGACTCACTTGACGTGGCGACGGCACAACCCGTTTCATCCGAAAAAAGGCCGGCACCGCAGTTGACGTGTCCGTCGCACTTGAGACTTAGTGGGATGCACTTCTCCTGGACCTTGGCTGTCTTGTCGATGCTAGGCGTACAGGGCCAGTAGAGTGTATCGTTCGTCTTGCAGGCTGATCACGGCAACACACAAGGGAAAAGAATGATAAATAAACAATTAGGTAACACTAGAAAAGGAGTTGTGAGAGAGCAGCAATTACTCTGTCGATAGGCAGTGATGATGACTTTTAATCTGAGGGGTTGAAGGTGCTGGTCAACCTTACGGCTAGTTTTCCTGAACCAAATGTGCAATTCACCACCAGGGTCATAAAAAGTGGTGGCTTCAGGACCTTCAGGGATGAGGGATTCAACATAGTTGTGATGGACTTCTTCCTCACTACTTTGTGAATCAATTATTGGCCTTTCCCCAGGATAATCATAGATGGGAACCAGCTTCCTCTCACCACAGAGTTTTTTACTGAGGAACCCATCATCATCTCTGCCAAACTGAAGATGAATGGAAGGGAAAAAAAGAGTATGATTAGTGCCAGCCGGATGGACCATACCATAAGATAACTACTCACCCAAACATAATCATCACACTCATTATCCAGAGGATTTCTTCTCAGATTGATATCTTCAATGACAACCTGAAGCCCTTGGTTTTTGGGTGCCTCAATCTCTAGGTGGCAGTCAATAGCCAGTTCAGTGACATGAGGATACTTTGAAAGCTGAATCAGGAGGGCAGTGCTCCTTGAATTCATTTTGATAGTCCGCTTGGCTGATGAGCAGACATTAGCATCTTCCAAATAATCTAAACACACAAAAAGAAGAACCGTTAAGAAAACGTAGGAAACTGAAACTTGTGATGAAGCAAGAGGAAGAAGGATGTGTCCCAATAGAGTACACAATAAGACCCACAACAAAGTATGGGCGTAGACCGTCTTATCGAGTTACTGGAATTCTAGTGCTTTACTAAACAAGGTAACCGAGAGAAATAAATGCTTACATATTTGATAAGCATCAACACTAATAAAAATAAAGGTACACAATAAAAACAACACTCTGCACTCCATCTTTGACACAACCGCAGCCTGCGGTCTGTATCCTACAATCCTCTCTCTGTCAGCCTCTCGCACAGCACTGCTGCATTTGACGAACCTCCAAATGCCTCTGGGCAGTGTGTATTGGACACAAAAACGACCTTCGTTAAAAGATGCTGCGTTTTCGTCTGATTTCGTATTAAATAGTATTTCATTATGAAAATATATTATTAAATACTTTTTTAATTTTAATTTTACTTTTAGATATTCTAAATTTGGTTTATAATTACTTTTTTAAGTATTCGTCTTTTGTCTCTGCTTTGGCAACGTTGGTTAGCTTCTACCAGAGTACGAGTTGACTTGCAAGTTTTGAGAAATTGTACCATCCTTGCCGGCGAGATTCAATATCAGAGTATTTCTTTCTATTTCATTTGATTCTTTTACATAAGTTTTTCGAAATGGGTTCTGCGCGTTACGATAGAGCCATTACTGTTTTCTCTCCTGATGGCCATCTCTTTCAAGTCGAATACGCCCAAGAGGCTGTCAAGAAAGGCTCCACTGCCGTGAGTTGTCAAACCTATACCTCATGATAAAAATGCTCCTTTAATTGGTTTGTTGTTAATCATAATTTTGTCCAACAGGTTGGAGTTCGAGGCAAGGACCTTGTTGTCCTCGGTGTCGAGAAGAAATCAGTGGCCAAGTTGCAGGAAGAAAGGACAGTGAGGAAGATCTGCCTCCTGGACGACCATGTAGTCATGGCTTTTGCTGGGCTCACTGCTGATGCTCGTATATTAATCAACAGAGCAAGGATAGAATGTCAGTCCCACAAACTTACTGTGGAGGATCCAGTCACCCTGGAATATATCACAAGATACATTGCTGGTATGTTTTTTTTTCTATAAATGTCTGACAGATTTTCTGACATGTCTCAATGAGCAATTATCAGTAGTGCAAAATTGTGTGATTAACTTTTACAGGTTTGAAGCAGAGGTACACACAGAGCAATGGAAGGCGTCCCTTTGGTATATCTTGCCTCATTGCTGGGTTTGATGCTGATGGTACCCCTCATCTATTCCAGACTGACCCTTCAGGAACTTACCATGAGTGGAAGGTAACTGTTTTTCAAATTATCAATAAATAGATAATGACTAAATGAAAAACTTAATTGTAGGCTAATGCTACTGGACGCAATGCTAAAACCGTTCGCGAGTTTTTGGAAAAGAACTACAATGTTGATGAGATGGCAGAAGAAGAAAAAGTCATCAAGTTGGCAATCCGTGCCTTGCTTGAAGTGGTTCAATCGGGCAGCAAGAACCTCGAACTGGCCATCATGCGGAAGGGCCATTCCATGAAAATGTTGGAAGTTGAGGAAATTGAGAAACACGTCGCCGCAGTTGAGAAGGAAAAAGAGGAAGAAGCCGAGAAGAAGAAGCAGAAAAAATAATTAATTCGGAGAGCATGTTTGAATGTCTCCATCGGTCCGGGTCTTGTACGACATTTTGCTGTTCCACCATTTCTAAAATACACCAAAATGCAAAATATGGCAAAATAATTTCGTTTATTAGCCCTTGAATTTTACTGTAAATTTGCAGAAGGTTCTTTCTTACTACAAAGGTTAAAATTCGTTTTGATTCTCAAGCTCGCGATAGGACTTCATCAAATTTGTCATTTAATTGCACGTCGAAGTTTTAAAAATATTGCAAATAACAAATAAAAAAAAGAATTGTAGGGCGAAAATTTTATTATCAACCCCTCACGAAGTTCCTCTTTCCACAGCATATTACAGAACTTATTAGCAACAATACTCATCAGATTCATCATTCATCACTCTTTGAAGGGTTTGGAAAAAGAGGCGGAGATGGCAAATAACTTTTTTAGCAAAAAAAAAAAAAAGGATGGATTTAAAGGGATCTGTGCTTTATCAACCAATGGAGAAATAAATGACCCAACACAAATTAGGACGATTTACAAAGGCTGATAAAAGTTTGTCAAATAATCATAGCGCAGTAATTTGCTGGTGGTTTTTCTTACACATTTTCTTTCACAACTTCAGATTTTGTATTTTAAACACCATTCTCTTTACTCGATCAGCTTTTTGGCCTTGAAAAATCGACGCAGATAGAGAACCTGCCATGTGGCCAGAGCAATTAGGCACAGCATGCTGAGCACGCTGAAATACAATACTCGGGAGTTTGTTGATTCTAAAGAAAAGTAAAATAAATAAATATAAAAATCCGAATTTTAATAGTTGATCATATAATTTTTATATTACCATTTGTGTCGCGCATCTCCTCTTCTCGTTGCCTCATGTATGCAAAGTCCTGAACGATGGCCTCAGATAAATCTTCCAGGCGTTTCAGTTCCACCTCAAGTGGCTTCAACCTTGCTGCTTCTCCCAACTGTAAAAACAATATATTTGTAAATCCAATACTTTTAAAATAAGAAAGAGATTAATATACTTACAGATTCATAGTTCTTGGCTTCTAGACCCATTTTAACTGTGAGTTCCACTTGATGCTTTTGACCCCTCAAGTCTAAAAGATTTAAGCATAAATTTAATTATACAGTTAAAAATTTAAATAAATATGAAAATAGACTTACTTGGTGGGACTTTTGAAATTGCACAAATTTCAAAGACCTCATAATCATCAGTAGTGAAAGCAAATTTGCCTTTGCTTTTGTCTTCGTTGTTGACGAGTACATGGCCCTTGATGTCCATAACCTGCACGATAAAACCAGATTATATTAACTGAATGAGCATTAATTAAAAATTGAATACCGTAAGATCTGTTCTCTGGCCGTTGACTTCGGAAAACTCAAATTCTCCAGTGACGAGTACATCTTTTTGGACCTCTTCTCTCAGGCATTTCCTGGTATTAGGCAGAAGTTCAAACATCAGTCCATGAACAGCCGAACAGAAGAGTGAGATCAGGAGAACAAGTATTCTCGGGTCCATTGTCGATGTACGTAATGAACGAGGAAAAATTGGAAGGTTATGGATGAAATTCACGTACAAATGAAAATAAACTTGGGCAAAAACTCAATATGTTTACAACCCAAGGTAAAGACAGCCGACAGACACGTCAGCTTTCATAACCCGGTTTCTTTTTATTCAAATGGCAACAGTGGAAGCATAAAGCATGAAGCCTATTCTCAGGGTTGCCAAGGGACGGGTATTCAATTCAATTCCTTAGTTTTTGACTTTTTGGGGCGTCGAAAAATTCAAATCATTCCACTATTTTTTTTAATTGAATGAGTATTCGTTTGATTCATGAGAAAGGATATATTTTTTTTGATGATTTTTATTTAGGTATTACATACAGTATTTAGTAGGAAGAATTAAAAACAATTTTGGAGGAACACTGTCATTCATTAATCTAATTTGGAACAGCGTGAATCAATCACGGGAGCAGTCCATCGGATGATTACTGGTCCATGGTTTTAGCGCTTCAACAGCGATGCCGCAAACCAACGATAAACTTTCAATTGCGCCATCGGTATATGGATGTAATTATTCCGTTTTTCACAGGAAGTAATCCGGATACAAATACCGCGATCATGCATCAAGTAAAAATAGAGAATGGAGTGGATAGACGGACAACACTCACATTCGGCTTTTCTCACTTGGTACCTTTTCCTGCCTGCATTAAAAAAATCATTTAGATAAAATAAAAACTCAATTTAGCTTGAGAAATTAAGTTAACTTACGGTTCAGTACCCTTCTAAAAACTTTAGTGGTGATAAAAGTTTCGAAGCGCAGCGAGTACTGGTCGGGGGGAATAACAGAAGCGGTATCCTACAATTTTCAAAAACTTAAGCAAATAAATATCTGCTGTAGAGAAAATAAAAGGCTTACCCCATTTCCAGCTATAACATTCAAGCCGTACTCTGCTTTCTTCGCGGGACCATGTTTAATCAAAATATCGATTATCCCCATGAAGAGTATAAGCTGCTCTCCTTTGGCATTCTTCGCTTTAATCCCACCTGGTACATTACTTTCAATTAAAAAAAAGAAGCAACGAATCAGTATCAGGCAAAAAAATGAGTTGATACTGAAATATTTGGAATACAATATTGGTAGGTGAAATCGTCGTATGAAATTATGCGTTTACTCAAACCAAGTCAGTTTGAGAATCTGCTGCCGATGTACTAAGCGCAGCATCTCCACTTTTTCGCTCGGCTTCCTCTCGAGCAGCTACATCCAACTTGAATACAGCTAGCAGTAAACTGTAATCTACTACATTGTTGGATTCTAAGAATCCACAGTCATGGTTTAATATCCTTACAAGATCTTCATAGATGTGCTCCTCAAGGATGAAACCATTCGGATGGCGATCGAGGATGTCCGAATCCTTATACGTAGGAAGGGACTTGTTACCCTCAGTTTTCGAAGCCTTAATATTTCAAAACGATATTATCAGTGCTGATATTTTAAAAGAATTCACAAAAAAAAAATTTAAAAAAAATAAAAATAAGAACCTTCCCAGCCGGCACACCGCGAGAAATGTACGTAGTTTTCCCGGGTTTCACGTTTAGAGCTCCACGGATACAATCAACAAGGAATATTGCGACTTGCTTGAGAACAAATATAAACGTGTATTCTACGATTAACAGCTAGGTGTATAGGTGTACAGAAAAACGAAGAAAACACGCAGATTACACGTAGCCGTGCTGACTGAACGTCCTTACCTGGATCCTTTTAGATCGTACTTCTCGTGTGGTTTTATAGAGGATGGGATAACATTTTTCATTGCAACACAAAAACTATTTTTAAAGCTGCGTTGATGCGTTCAATGCGGTATAAACCGAACAACTTGGGGAGCAATGTTTCGGGATGGATCTATTGGGCGATGAAAAAAAACGTAATAATCATGGCACTCTTCCTGGGTTCGCCGACGACAGAAGCACACCATACTAGCCATGAGGCAGACGAGGCAAGGCGACGGCGCCCAGGATGACCAGCGAGGCTGCGCTCATTGCATTGCTGGCAACTATAATCAACGTCAAACGACGATGGAATGAATTGCTATCTTGACTTATTGGTGACACTAGAACTCTTATGTTGACTCACTTGACGGGGCGACGGCACAACCCGTTTCATCCGAAAAAAGGCCGGCACCGCAGTTGACGTGTCCGTCGCACTTGAAACTTAGCTGGATGCACTTCTCCTGGACCTTGGCTGTCTTGTCGATGCTAGGCGTACAGGGCCAGTAGAGTGTATCGTTCGTCTTGCAGGCTGATCACGGCAACACACAAGGGAAAACGATGATAAATAAACAATTAGGTAACACTAGAAAAGGAGTTGTGAGAGAGCAGCAATTACTCTGTCGATAGGCAGTGATGATGACTTTTAATCTGAGAGGTTGAAGGTGCTGGTCAACCTTACGGCTAGTTTTCCTGAACCAAATGTGCAATTCACCACCAGGGTCATAAAAAGTGGTGGCTTCAGGACCTTCAGGGATGAGGGATTCAACATAGTTGTGATGGACTTCTTCCTCACTATTTTGTGAATCAATTATTGGCCTTTCCCCAGGATAATCATGGATGGGAACCAGCTTCCTCTCACCACAGAGTTTTTTACTGAGGAACCCATCATCATCTCTGCCAAACTGAAGATGAATGGAAGGGAAAAAAAAGAGTATGATTAGTGCCAGCCCACCATAAGATAACTACTCACCCAAACATAATCATCACACTTAGCATTATCCAGAGGATTTCTTCTCAGATTGATATCTTCAATGACAACCTGAAGCCCTTGGTTTTTGGGTGCCTCAATCTCTAGGTGGCAGTCAATAGCCAGTTCAGTGACATGAGGATACTTTGAAAGCTGAATCAGGAGGGCAGTGCTCTTTGAATTCATTTTGATAGTCCGCTTGGCTGATGAGCAGACATTAGCATCTTCCAAATAATCTAAACACACAAAAAGAAGAACGCCCGTTAAGAAAACGTAGGAAACTGAAACTTGTGATGAAGCAAGAGGAAGAAGGATGCGCCCCAATAGAGTACACAATAAGACCCACAACAAAGTATGGGCGTAGACCGTCTTATCGAGTTACTGGAATTCTAGTGCTTTACTAAACAAGGTAACCGAGAGAAATAAATGCTTACATATTTGATAAGCATCAACACTAATAAAAATAAAGGTACACAATAAAATCAACACTCTGCACTCCATCTTTGAAACAACCGCAGCCTGCGGTCTGTATCCTACAATCCTCTCTCTGTCAGCTTCTCGCACAGGCGCACAGCACTGCTGCATTTGACGAACCTCCAAATGGTACCGTCTAAAAAGCAGAAACGGCAGAAGCAGAAACTTCTGCTAAAAGGCAGAAATTATGCGGCAGAAACAGGGTCCTAAAAGGCATAAGGCGGATTCGGCAGAAATTATATTTTTTATTTTTTTTTTATAATAACGGACCGGACCATAAGTCCGTGCGGACTTGGACTTCTTAAACGGCGGACTTGGGGAAAACTGGCGGACTTTTGAGTGGGCTCCTTTTTTTATCCAATGAAGAGAGATGGGTGATGAAGAAATGGGTCTATCATTGATAATGAGTCAGACTGGAAAGGAAGGAGATTACCGTGACCGAATATCCATCAGTAACTTTTTTTCAATTTACATAGAATTAAGTTTAGTTGTATGATGCTCACCGCTCTGACGTTCAGGCGTATGTGTGAGCCTGGGCCACGTAGACAGTAATTCCACTAAACATTTCCTCTCTTCTTCTTTGACCGTTTTTATCAGAAATTTTCCGTCCGTCGACAAATTAAATTGGGAACTACTTTGACCAGAGTTCGTAACCTCTTGAAGCCGATTTAAGCAAAGTGATTTCTATAGCAAAGAAAAAAAAATATTTTCTAATTATTGAAAAGAAAACTTCCAGGAGAGGAATCTATCTTTACCACATAATCATTTGGCTGGAGGCCAGACAGATCCCGGTGATATCGAAAAAACTATGGGGAAAACGATTGAAATCTAAATCGAGATCGGAAGGACCCTTCTTGAAAATCTGTTTCGTATACTGTGTCGAAGTCCTGCACCAGAAATTCTCTAACGGGTTTAGAGGCCACCTCAATAATGTCCTGCATTATTCCTTTTTGCAATGCTACAAGAAAATCGTCCATCTATAAGCAATCCACCATACAAAAGCACGTTTAAATATTAAAATGTGTATTCTTATTTGTTTTGATAACAGTGAGAATGAACCCGAAAAAAGGTCCTTAAAACTGTGCCCCAGTTATTTTTTTAACAGATTAGAGAGACGAAAAACCTAAATGATGAAAGAACTTACATTTAAAGGTTTGCAATTATTATCCAAATAAGCAGAAAACTGGGACTCCTTCTTGAGTATACTTGTCAATAAAACCCACACACTTAGAAAATCGAACAGCGTTGGTCCGTGTATGCTCTGGAATAATCGACACGCAAGAAAACTTTTGTGTGTAGCGATGTCATTTGAAACTGTCGTCTTGAAACACTTGAATTATTCATCTACCTTTTGACCTATTCGCGTTGAAATTATGAAAAGGACGCGCTATCGTCATGAAAAACAAAAAAAAGGTGCTTTTGCCATGATACATTTTTTACTATTATTCAACAGTTGTAACTGATCAAATTATACAGACACTTGCTAGCCAACTAGAAATTAAATATGTAATAGGCCTAATCATCAAAAGGTAGCGCATACAACCTTTGTATTAGCTTTATTATTTACTTACAAACAAAACAGTACAACAGATCAATATATGTACGCAATTGTTATTTAACTTTCAGTCAAATATTCTCTGACATCAACCAGCAAGTCCACGACTCTTTTACTTAAGAGGGGATTTGCGGCGACAGTATTCAATTCAAACAAATCCTCCCAACCAGCTTTTGTGCCTTCCTCGTCCATCAAGTCTTCTTGTCCTAAATCTAAAGGGAATAAGGTTATAATTAGTTAAAATTAGAATATATTTGAAATATGAAGTAGAAATAATCTACCTGGATCCACATCAGAGTTAGAAGATTCTTGATGCTTTAAAGTATGATCAACTGCTTTGCTTTCATCCAACAACACAGGCATAATGAAAAGGGCTATAAAAAGAGCTTTCATGAAATGTTCTCTGCAGTCTTTTAAGAAACGATCGTGGTTATAACCCTCCTTCTCCAAATCAATATCCAACTTAGAGAGCGCGCATTTCAATATGCTAAAATACTCGGCTAGGAGCTCATTTAAATGTTGGCGCCTGAAATCCGACGACGTGCTGGAGAACAAAAAGAAGCCAAGATCGACGAATATATGACCTATTCGGGCGATCTGCCAATCGATCAACAGAGCATCCAATGGTTTATCCTGCTGGCTATCTTCCACGGCATATCGAAAAAGGATATTGTTGGACCAAGAGTCTCCATGAATCACGCATGTCAGCGGTCCAGAGTTGAGAAAGGATTCAAAGCTCCATACCTCTTCCGTTTTATCAAGAAATCCATCTAGCCAGTCGGCAGTCTAAAATCCGCAGACATATGGAAATTCAGAAATTTTTTCGAAAGAAAATAAGATAATTTGAAAGTATACTTCATTTTCTTTGAAATGCCGCAAAATTTTGCTGTAGCTGGGAAGTACAATGGTCTTATAAACCATTGCAGGGCTGATGTAGTTTGGATCCTTGGCAAATACCTCGCACATTGTGGGGAGATCGTAGCTGCCTTCCGCAATTTTATGTTTGCGAAGATGAGCTATGCTTAATGCATGAAAATTAGCATAAGCTTTCATCACTAGTCTTGCGTGTTCCATATCGATCCCTTCGGGAGTGATTGCTTTCGTATTCAGTTTGTAGCCTTTATTCTTACAGTTTTCCAAGACATAGACTGTGCTATTTTCAAATCCGTCACCATCCGACGATAGAGCCAAATTGATATAGTACGGATCGGCTACGAAAAGTGGGATATCTGTATCCGACAATTTTTTAGACTCTTTGATCTTTCTAAGCCCAGGAATCCATTCTTTGTAGCATGCATATTCTCTGTGGTAATATCCTCCAACAAAAGCAGCTGCTACTCTTGATTGGTTTGAAGGCAAGACCTGTATATTACATGGAAATGATTTGCCACTTTTAAGTTTAGTATTGGTTGATTATACCTTCACAAAACCGGAGTATTGTTTGCTCTTTTCATCAATAGCAGTTGCAATGAAGACATCACTCATGAAGTTAGAACCAATAGGTACTGCAGCTTTAGCAGTTACTGAAGTTTTTCCATAGGGAACATCAAGGTTGAATTCAAATTGTTTTGGAATATCATTCATCTCTTCATCTTCCATTAAAAGAAGCGTGAGATTAGTTTGCTGGAATAGAACTTGCCAAAAGTCCTGGTTTTCCTCTAGATCATTATTATCCATGGAGAAGGTTTTTTTGTTTTACAACCTACTTGACCGCGCGCATGAATAATTAATCACAGGGATGACAGCACAGAATAAATTGTTTTACCTCTATGTAAAAACATAAAATCGATGAGAGAGCGACGAGGAGTGCTCCAACTTAACTCAACCAAAATAAAACCCAACCAGACTTGATATTCATTCGGTTACTCCTTGATAAGCATATGAAGCACCAAATCACTATCGCACCTAAAAAAAAAGATAAGCCCATTTGATCTAGATTTATATTTCCACAGACAGTGAAATATTAAAATAAGGCTCACAGCTCACAAATGATACGAAGTTGCAACTATTATTATCCACGCAAAATAACATAACATCGTGACACAATATACATGCTCAAAATGTAACATCATGCGATACGACCATCAGATAATGCGACACAGTAGCAGCTGCTTCTATTACAGTGGGGACTGTATAAATGTTGATGCTAATAAGGGCGCGGAACTCGCCACAATAGGACCTATCTTATCTTCATTATGAAATGTGTCATCAGAATTGTTGTATAAATTATTGATGTGTAAAGCATATACGACTTTTTTTTATAATTAGTAAGTTGCAATAGTCAATATTGAATCGTTCCGTTTCAACCCGAATTTCATGAAGCTGAAACAAAATAGAAAAAATATATAATTACTAAATTTTCGATTAAGTATTCCCCTTATTGCCCTTCGGGCTCTGCCTGCCGTAGTGCATCGTCGACTCTCTTAATGCGTCAAGATCAAATAAAATCACAATTATGAACGATATTGTTTGCCAAGCAAGAGGTGAGTGTACTTATTTCCACCGGGAAGCTTGATGAAGCGGATGATGTCAGACTATGAGAGGGACAGATGCTGTTGTCCCGTTCGTCAAGTTTAGCCGAGCCACATCTTTACAATTACACATGGGCGGATGGTTTTTTTCTAGCCTAAAAGGCTCAAACTGCGGACTAGAATGGAAATCTCAAACCTGGAAAAAGTTTCCGTGTCTTATAAAGTGAGATATTTCCAGGAAGCAGGTGTCCTTATTTTTAATTATTTGTTACAGTCTCATGTATATAAACTGGAGTTACATTACTGATTTCGTGATTTTCAAAAAGGGCTCCAAACAAACACGTACGTTAAAAGCGGACTGCTCAGTCTTCACCATCTTCCCATCCTTGAATGTTGTGTTTATGTATTTTCATTCGTAAAAAAAAAACATTCGTCCCAAGCAAGTAAGAGTTTTTTTTTTTAAGTAGTTACTTTTTAAATACCGTTTGCATACCTTAAGGTTCCGCGGTACTTAACAGTCTCTTCTTATTTTTTAGACTTAACATGAATTTCAATTGCACTTCTTGTACTCATTGTCAAAATACGGCAGATGATGTTATTACGAGCAAAAGAGAATTAAAATGGATTAAAATGATGGATAATTGGGACCACTACAGGGTACCAAAAAACAATATGGTAGCTTAAAGCGAAATACTTATTCAGCAATTTTTATTGCAAAATTATTTTTTTTACAAGCGTAATACATGTATTAATTCCTTTGATTCAGAAAGTGATTGCTCGCTGTAGGGAAGGTATCCCTCCTTCCGTCCGATCTCGAGCCTGGCAGCTCCTTAGTGGAGGCGCTAAATTGATGGCCCAAAATCCTGGGAAATACGACGATCTGATTTCCAGGCCAGGGAATTCTGAATGTTTGGAACAGATCCGCCTAGACCTCGACCGGACATTTCCTGGGCACGAAATGTTTGAGGATTCATCCAGTCCAGGCCAAGTAGGACTTTTCAAGGTCTTAAAAGCCTATTCCATCTACAACCCAGTTGATGGATATGCGCAAGAGTATGCCTGTGTTGCAGGCATACTGGTATGAGTACTTTTGGATTCTTACTTATTGAACCTATTTGGAAAGATGATTAAATTGCATTAATTTGTGATTGCCATATTAGATAATTCATATGCCTGCTGAAGAGTCGTTTTGGTGCCTGGTGGCGATTTTGCAGCAGCAACAGTATTTAGCTGGCTACCATTCCGAAGGATCGGTAAGCTTACTTAATATACATTTCTTAAAATTCTAGAATTCATCATGACTAGGTATATCACAGGAGGCATTTCAAATTGACTGGGATACACTTGTCCATCTTTTGAAGAAAGTGTCTCCACTCGTTTATGATCATATGGTATGAGTGCCTCCTTTCCCTATATTTATTTTTAAATATTATGTTAATTTACTGATTGAACTTTAATGCAATAGATGAAACAGCCTGAGTATTCCGATCTCTATAGGAATTGGTTTGCATTTATATACATTCGGTAAGTAATTAATCATTATTAATTTTTTTAAAGATCTGATTTCTTGAAACTATTCTCTATTGTTTTTATTCGTAGAACACTTCCATGGCCATCTGTCCTCCGCGTGTGGGATATGTTCTTGTCTGAAGGTATAATTCACAAATCAACATTATATGTTTAATTTCGGTAATCTATTTATTTTATGCAGGAGTTTGTATACTCTTCAAGGTCGGGATGGTCCTTCTCAAAGACACTCTATCAAAGACCATCACTGAAAGTACCACCTTGGAAGAGACAATAGACCTACTGAAGCACTTGCCAATATCCGTCACCAATGAGAATGTATTGGTCTTAAAAGTAAGTCTCATTACAAAGTTTTATATTGGCCCCATTACAAAATATAAATTATTTTTTCGTCGATTCAAGATTTTGAAGCTGCGGATTAGTGCAGTGAAAATAGGACAGGTGCGCAAGAAATTAAGGGATGGAAAAAAGGCTGCTACTACAGCCTTATAAAAAGAAGAAACAGTCTCATACAAAAACAGCGTGATCTCTACCTTCAGTACCGTTTAATGATACAAAAATCATTGAAATTTCTTGCTGAAAAGTGAAAACAGGCTAAATTGTGAAAGAATACATAGTTCCATAATGATTTCTAGCAAATTATAGCGATCAAAATAATTTAGCATAATGGCGGACACAACGTATGATGATGCTTAATAGATGAAAATAGTGTTTTTACTTGCAATATGGGGCAAAAAAATCGTTTTTTGCCTTGGCCTGCCCTGCATCGCAAAAAATAGGAAATTAGTTTAAAAGTTTCAACGCATTCCACTCGTACAGACTGTTTTCCTTTTCCGTCTTTTAGTACTTTCCTTCGCTTTCGGCTATCGACAGATCGGTCACTTGCCCGGTACAGTTGGGAAATTGGTGATCTAAAATATTCCATTTGTTGTACTTAAAAAATATTATAGGCTATTCTGTCGAGCTGGTTATAATCTCGAAAAATCAGTCTGTTCATAATCTAGTGAGCCGTGCATAAGTATTTCATCGAAGTTTTAAAATAGCGGCTTGTAAAAGCTTGCCTACTTTGACGTCAAAACACGTGTGTGATCGCGTGTATTAAAGTGCTCTATTTCCAACTCTACTGCGTGAACCTTAAAGCGTTTCATCTCTACCATGGGTAAATCAGGCAAAAAGAAGCGCGGATATGGCCAAAAATCTGGGCAAAGTTGGGTAAGCTTTTTATTCAATTAAATGATCTTACTCATAAATTAAATAAATCTACTATACTGGACTTCTTACAGGGCACCAAAAATAAACGAGTAAGCAGTAACAATCCTACTGGAGGCTATGATGACATTATCAAGGAAAATGCTGTATTTGAAGGCTATTACAAGGTATAAAGCATTATACTTCCTATGTATCACTGAATCAAATATGAATTAAAATTTATAGGCTCAAAAAATTGTACCTGAAAAAGAGTGGGAGTCTTTCATGGCACATTTGAGGGAACCTCTGCCAACTTCTTTTAGGATATCTGGGCACCTTAGTCAGTCAAAGGCTGTGTTGAAAATCATTGAAGGTGAATACTTTAAGGACATGACTGAAGAGCAAACCAAGCCAGAGTGCCTCTCCTGGTACCCCAATCGTGTTGCTTGGCAGGTGAATTTGACAAGGAAGGATATTAGGAAGTCAGAGGCCAATGTCAAACTCCACAACTTTCTTGTGTCAGAAAGTGAAACTGGCAGTATCACAAGACAAGGTTTTTCAATTTTATGTTATGTTGTATTTATATGAATTACATTAAAGTGTAAAATTTAAATTTTCAGAGGTTGTGAGCATGATTCCTCCTCTAGTCCTTGATGTGCAATCTCATCACAAGGTATAACTTTCTTAAAATTTCGTATATGCTACTAAAACAAAGGCATAACCCATTGATTTCCGGATTTCAGGTGCTCGACATGTGCGCTGCTCCTGGATCTAAAACTACCCAATTGATTGAAATGTTGCATTCCGAGGAAGGAAAAACTCCAGGTGTGCCACATTTTATCATTTATAAATTAAGCAGCTTATTTTTAAACCTCTATTTTCAAATGTATAGAAGGATTTGTTTTGGCTAATGACTCGAATAACAAGCGATGTTACATGCTTGTTCACCAATTGAAACGGTTAGAGAGCCCAAATGTGGTTATTACAAATCATGACGCAACTATCATGCCCAATATTTTTACTACAACAAAGGAAGGAGGTTCGATTTTCTCACTAAAGAAATTGATGAGTCTGTCTTAAATGTTTTCTTTTGTTTAGGGAAAAGTGTATTGAAATTCGATCGCATTCTAGCGGATGTGCCATGTTCGGGAGATGGTACCATAAGAAAGAATTTCGATGTGTGGACCAAGTGGAATACAGCCAACAGCATCAGTCTTCACGGGTATATTTCCTTTACACTTTGATTGCAATCTTTATGTCTATTCCAATTTGTATGCATAACAGAATCCAAATTCGTGTTGCTCGACGTGGAGCTGAGATGCTGGCCGTCGGTGGTAATATGGTCTATTCCACATGCTCTTTGAATCCCGTTGAAAATGAAGCCGTCCTTCATCGTCTCCTGTCCGAGGCTCAAGGATCATTGGAACTAGTGGATGTCAGCGATAAGTTACCTGGTTTGAAATACAGCCAAGGTCTTTCTACATGGACCATTATGAATAGAGATTTGACCATCTTTAATCAACCGGAAGATGTTCCCGATGCGATCAAAGGTCTTTTCCGGCCCGCTATATTCCCTCCAAAACCGGAGGACGCTGCCGCATTTCACTTCGAACGATGGTATTTAAATGTAACTTAACTTTAATGATATTAGCTTTTTAATTAAACTATGTTTTGTAAATTATTCAGCATCCGAGTTCTTCCTCATCAGCAAAACACGGGTGGTTTTTTTGTAGCTGTTCTCAAGAAAACAGCTCGTTTGCCATGGGAGGCTTCAGTCAAGGAGGCCGAAGTGGCCGAACCCGTAATAGAAACCGCTGACAAAGCAGTTGGTGAAAATGCAGAAACCGTGAAGGATTTGGAAACAGAAACTGCCATGGATGCTGAAGATGACAAATCAGATATTCCCGATGAAGAGGCTCCTGAAGGTGGAGATATCCCAGAAGCTGTGGTAGCTAGGCCAGGTACTGGGAGGACTTCACCTCTTCGAAAGAGGCGCAGGATCCGTGGTTTTAAAGAGGACCCTTACTTCTTCTTTGAGCCCACCGAAGATATTTGGCCGAGAATCAAGTAACCTTTCATTTTTCATATCGTTCACGTGCACCTAATTTTATACGGCTTCAATTTACAGGGATTTTTATGGGTTCAATGAATCTTTCGATCACACACTTCTCTTTTCACGTCGCAAGGATGATTTGAAGCGAAATATTTATTTCACTACACCGGAAATCAAGGATATAGTCAACTTGAATTTTGATCGGTTAACGGTAAATAAAAAAATATTATTTATTATTATTGATTTATTTTGTCTCACTATAATTTTTTGTGCAGATTATCAATACAGGAGTTAAATTGATGGCAAGAAGTGACAACAAAGGAGCAGATTGTGGTTTCCGCATCGCTCAAGAGGTAAATTGCTTAATTTATTTTAAAATTTCTATACTTTTCTTGTGACTTGAACAAATTATTTCTAGGGTGCTTTGATTGCAAGACTCTACATGAACAAGCGTCGCGTTACCTTCACCCAAGATGACTTGACTCTTTTGCTACTTAATGATGACATGGACGAGCCTCCTGAAATTCATCGATTTAGTGCAGAAGCAGCCAGAACGTTGCTTGAACTTGGTATGAATAACACCTCAAGTTAACGTTGGCAAGAGGTTAATAGTTCTTTTTAATAGGCACTGGTTGCGTTCTCGTTGAGCACAGAGGAGAAGACGATCTCCACGTTGTCTTGGTGGCCTGGAAGGGAAAAACTTCAGTCCGTGCTTACGTGCCTAAAAGCGATCGAGTGCACTACCTTCGAATTTGTGGGGCTGATATTTCGAAATTTGGTGAGCAATTATTATTTTATAAATTAGTCGCATTGAAATTTTAGATAACAAGCAAGTTTTCTTTTTAGTGGTGAACAAGTTTGAAAAGGAACGACAGAATGGAGCTGCTAAACAGCCGGAAACTCAAAATGTCACTGTTGGAGAAGAACCAGAGAAAAATGACGAGGTTCGAAACGAAACGGTGCAGCCTAATATTGAAGATACCATTGCTGACCAAGTCTGAACTCAACTATCTCTTGTACACTGCAAGAAGCTTGAGAAAATTGACTATACAATCATTTCTGTTAACCTCGTGTATTATTGTGTTAACATAAATACAATAAAACACAGAAATCAAATCTACTAAGCTAATTCATTTTTTATCTTTTCGATAAATGATTTCTCCGCACATTTATAATAAAGAATTTTTTAGTGATAAATCAAAAATCAAGCCGCGTGTTTCGTCAAAAAATCTTCCTTGATCTCACCTCGCGTGAAACTTAGTTCCTGCGCTTGTTACGGTTCTGGTTATCCTCCTGATTTAAAAGTAAACAGAAATGTAATTAAAACTCGGTTAAAAGAGACAAATTTACGTCATAGGATCACATACCTTCTGGGCTAGGATGATCAAAAGGTAGCGGAAAATATTGACAAAGTCAATGAAGAGATCCACAGAGTGCCATACGTAGTCCTTGTCTCCCAATCGACGCTTTTCGATGATGAGCTGAGTGTCATAGAGCACAAAGCCGCACATAACAGCAAAGCCCACATAGAGGTAAGCCTAATAAAAGGAAAAAAAAAGGTTAGCTGTGATTCAATAAAAAAATATGAATATAATCAGTCATACTTGAAAGATCATTGTAGATCCAATGAAGATGTTTGCCAGGAAAAGGATACTGAGGAGCGAGAACAACGAAAGAAGGGGCCCACCGAGGAATAGATATTGGCCGCGAGGAGACATCAGAGCACAGAGGGAGAAGCAGGTAAAAATCAGTGCCGTGGACAAGAAAGCTGTTGAGATGATTGCTGGATTGATACGGATGACTGTATCCAACAGGGGCCCAAGTCCAAGTCCTACAGATGGAATGTATTAATACACTAAAAATTTAAATTTTAAAATAACTATTGTGTATACCGGTGCAGAAGGAAAATCCCAAAAGTAGGCCAATTCTGGTCTTGGCATTCTTTCCACTTTCATCAGGAGTGGCAAAAAGAGTCAGCATAAATCCAATAGCAGCAAATGATGTGAGAAAATTTCCTGATAAAATGTTGGTGAAAAGGTGGATGTAGGCACCTGCAGCTGCGGCCAGAGTTGACATGGTGAGACATGTGTACACCTGCTTCAGGTGTTTCTGAATGGGTTGCTCCCTAAATTCAAGAAACAACATGTAACAAGTGAAAACCCCACCTTAACCTTAGCAGTAATTATCAACATTTTAGATACATGATAAAGCATCCATTTTGGGACAATATGTTAAAACGTAATTTCGCACTTTTAAAAGGCATATAGTAGGCAACTTACAGGGAGGAGTTGAAATTGCGGAGAATCCCCTGGATAGAGAAAGCCGTACGATTCCTATTAGCAGTGGTAGCCATGGTGAATGATCCAAACTTACTTGCAATTTTTGGATAAAACCTTGTTCTGACTTTCAAGGTACTAACAATAAACCGTTTTGTTTATTCTGGAAAGCTCTATACGCAAGTCGATCTGTGTGTAGCAGTGTGTAAGTGATTAGGTTCCTTCCTGACGTTTGTGATGAAAGCAGCGCTTAGGGCGACACCTGGAGGCGAATTCCTTTAAAAAATGATGAAATCGATTAAAATTCATAACAAATATACAAAGCGAATTGAAATTTGAAAACTGTTCGTCGGTAACAAGAAAAAAATGTATATTTTTCGTTTCCTTCCATTTTTAGTTTGAAATTATTAAAATCTGTAAATTCGACTTTTGCTAATGGAAAATGACAATGCTGTCCAATTGCAGAATACATGCATAACCTTCAATTTTTTCAATTTTCGAAGATAAAATCCAAAATGGGTTCAACATGGTTATTTGTGCTGCCGATCACGTTTTTCTCCTTAACATTGTGCACAGCGAATTCTAATGATTCTTACTCTGACGTCAATCATCTTAATTTTAACTGTACTCAAGAAAATGTGATAAGTGCCCATGAAAGTCTAACAAATAATATTCAGCAACAAGAATGTGAATTGCCCTCGGCTTTGATTCACGAGATCAATGGCTATCAATCGACTGTCCAAAGGATCATTGATGCCTCCACTCGTGGTTTTTTTAAAGGCCGAACATGGCGGACTTTAGCTAAGTTTGTTGACAAGTTTGGCTCTAGAATTGCTGGGTCTGAGAACCTGGAACACTCCATAGATTATATGGTAGACCTTTTGAAGAAAAATAAACTAGAGAATGTACACACTGAACCAGCAATGGTGCCAAAGTATATTTTACTTTCAACATTAAACATTTTAAAAACATTTAGTAATTATTAAAACTTCTACAGGTGGGTACGAGGCAATGAGTCCTCATGGATGATCCAACCAAGGTTGGAGAAATTGAAAATTTTAGGACTTGGATCAAGTATTGGCACCCCATCTAAAGGGATAATTGCCAAAGCTGTGGTTGTGAGAAGTTTTGATGAACTCAAAGAGAAAGGAGATGAGGTATTATATTCATTAAACAAATATGACTTTTCATACATGTCTGATTTCTTTCATAATCAGGTTAAGGGCAAGATAGTCGTATATAACGAACCTTACGTGTCTTATGAAGAAACCGTCAAGTACCGTGGTTATGGTGCCATTGAAGCAGCCAAACTAGGGGCAGTAGCTTCATTAGTCCGCAGTATCACTCCCTTCTCTATTGATTCTCCTCACACGGGTTGGCAGCATTATCAGGATAACGTAACGCAGATTCCTACAGCTGCCATCAGCATCGAAGTGGCCGAAATGTTGCATCGCATGTATCTAGATGGAGAGGAGATTCTAATTTATCTCTACATGGAAGCAAAAAATTATCCACCAGTTGAGTCGCGCAATACTATAGCAGAGATTGCTGGCTCGGAATTACCAGACCAAGTAGTGATTGTATCTGGTCATTTAGATAGCTGGGACGTCGGTCAAGGAGCGATGGATGGTAAGATAATTCTTCCATCGTTAATATCTTCCCAATTGTTAATACGATTTGGGTTTTCTTAGATGGAGGTGGAGCATTCATTTCATGGAACTCTTTAGCTTTGCTCCAGCTTCTTGGTCTCCGCCCACGACGCACCCTGCGCTCTATTCTTTGGACTGCCGAAGAGGAAGGTTTGGTGGGAGCTGGAGCTTATTTCCACGACCATTTGAACAGTACATCTGCCTTTGATTTCGTCATGGAGTCGGACGAAGGTACCTTTCGACCCATGGGCCTCTCTTTTAGCGGCTCTCCACAGGCCGGCTGCATCCTCCGTCAAATACTCACCCTGATGAAACCGCTCAACGCCACTCAATTCGAATCTCCCATGGATGGCGGGCCGGATATTGAGTATTTCACCGGAGTTGGAGTTCCCGGTGCATCTCTTATCAATGCCAACGAGCGCTACTTTTGGTATCATCACAGCGACGGTGACCGAATGACTGTCCAAGATACTGATGATATGGACAAGTGTACCGCTCTCTGGGCCGCGGCTGCTTTCGTCGTAGCTGATTTATCTGTTGATTTGCCTCGCTGATATCCTTTACTTAATCTCATTTGTTTTACTCTCAACAACTTTAATTAGTAATATTGTATATCCATTAAGATTTAGGGAAATGTTCTTTTCATTGTTTAGCATGTATTCTAGTGATTAAAAAAGGGGAAATACAAGAGGTGCCAAGGATCAATATATAGAATGAAAAGCTACGCATTTTTCTTATCTCCGAAATGGATGATGACTTTGACGGCTGTGTTATATTCAAATGCATTGTGTAACTGGTAGGGGGAGAAAAAGAAATGATTCAACATCTGTCTGAAGTTGTTTGTCTTTTGTTATGAACAATAGCTTCCTTTTCCTACGTCATTCTTCATATCTAGCTCACCCCCTGCAGTGGTATTCGAGTTCCCAAAAAAAGAATCACAAAGCCGAATATATCACTGAATACGACTGCTCTTCATTCATACAGAGGAATAACGGGCTAATTTGTCCAATTATGTACACCATGCATGTGTATACAAATAATAATAAAACAGCCTTTCATCAATGACTCGCTCTTTTCTTTGGTGTTTTTAATTATAACCGTGTATTATTGAAAAAAAACATAATATGGGGGCTGTGTTGTTGTATTGAAATCCTCTTCATCGGTCAAATAGACAATGACTTGGGGGACGGATTGTACCGTATCTTTACATTTTGCTCATGCATTGTAATCGTTGAAATCCAATGGGAAGAGAGATGCTTCATTGGTGCACTATAAAAAGCGATGCTAAAAGCTGAGCCATCTCCACATTCTTGACCTCATCCGTGAAGGAAATCTTTAGCGCCCGGATGTCGCTGTCACCGACTTCACCAACATCAGCAACGACCACGGCAGCCTCCGCTGTCTTGACCAATATTAACAGAATGGAAGGACATTTGTTGACTCGATTTCATCACATTGATCCAGAATTGGTTGATGAGTACCTTTCCGGAAGGAGGAGACAGGTGGGTTAATTGATTTGGATAATCTTTTTCATCTTTTATTAATGGATTTTTAAATTGGTTTATAGAGGAGGAATCGAACGACGTTTTCGCCTCAGCAGCTACAGGAATTGGAATCCCTCTTTCAAAAGACCCGATATCCTGATGTGTAATCTAATAAACTTTCTCTATTTAATTGAGTATTTTTTAATTAGTTTTTTTTCACATGGTTAAGGATTCACAGGGAAGAAGTGGCCATGCGTACTGGATTAACTGAAGCGCGGGTGCAGGTACCGTAATAATTTTAACTTTGAAATTTGTTCCCGTGCGGTTCTTTTGATCCTTTGCTCAAATTTGTTTGAAAGAAAAAAAAATCAATTTCACGCTCAAACTATTTTTTAATTTCATTTATTTAAAAAAATCATTGAAAATTTAATTATGGAAGAAGTGTATTGCAACAAAGACCACTATTTTCTAATAAATTTGAAGACGGTCCATGTTGTCGCATTGAAGGGAAAACGTAATAAGCTGTAGTAAACATCAACATCCAAAGCCCCCTCCAAACAATTAGCTCATCTAGTGCATTTAATGAGACTCGCTATAGAATTGCTTCTGTGTTGTCTATATACTGATCTTTGCAGCCCCGTTCCTTAACAAGGAATGAATTAATCATCTTGTAATAATACGTTATTACATCTCCGACTTTGCAGGTCTGGTTCCAAAATAGGAGGGCCAAATGGTATTGTTATTCATGAGCTTTTGTGTTCATTCATAACTAATCATACTCATAATGATCGTTTGAATAATAGGCGCAAAACAGCCAGACTGCAGTGGTCGAGTCGGGCCCAAGAAGAGCCGCTTTCATCGTCGACTGTAATTAATAATTGGCAGCATCCCCTTCGTTTTATTCAACGAGGATTCAGTTTAGGACTACCTTGGCTTAATTTACCATCATCTCTTCCAGGTTCAAAACAGGGTTTTTTTCGATCCTTTCTCTCGGGTTGTAAATATGGATCATAGATGGCGTTTGAGCTTAATTCTATTCCAATTATTATTTCTTTTTGAAAAAAATTACTGCATTTAACTTAACAATTATTTTATAATGCTTCAACTCAACATTTATTTAATTTATCTTAATTCATAACATTAAATTAAAGAAAAAGTGGATAACGATTAATTTTCTCAAATTATTTTAGGAGCTCCAGCAGCTTCATCCGGGATCAATCCTTTTGGCTATTTCGATTCTAGATCGATCAACCTTTTCAATCCCGGATTATTGCCATCGCCGTGAGTTCTAAACTTTTCCTTTTTCAAAGTTCTACCCTCCTTTTTATAGCAAAGAAGTGTAGGAGAAAGTCTCAATAAGACTTTGCTCTGCATCAAAGTTGAAGGAAATCGAATCACGCCCGTTTCTTTGATGATGAAAGACGTGAACGAATATAGAACTTTACTGATTGCACACGTTCCCAATCAAGAAGCGTGTTTCCTTCTCGTCACTCTGTTCCCGAAAAAAAAAGTTTACTAACAGGATCTCAAATTTCTTGTTTTTGATCAAGAGCAGTTATTTCCATTTTAATAGGACGTTTATTGGAAACTTGAGCGCTGTTTCACGATGATCGTTTTATTGGGCGAAAAGTGATCTCAGCTCTTTTTATTCCCCCTTTTTAAATATGTACGTGGGAGATTGAAATATGGCAATGTAACCCTTTCCATATTCATGTAGTTGAACGATACATTGCCTTTGCTACTAGTTTATGCCAAGTGCGCGCTTTATGCCTCACTGCATTTTCAATCATATACAGCGAATCGATTGGAATGTCTAGCTTCTTTGATCTCATATATAAACCTTTAGAATGTTTTATTTGTTTTTAAAGAAAATAACCATTAACTTGCTATTCTTTTTTATCACAGAACTGCAGCCGAAGGAAGCAACAAAAGCGACGAAGAAGAAGAGGAAGAAGAGGAAGATGAGAGCTTACTGGACAATCAAGTTCTCAATTTGTCCAACAAAAGCATCGAGCCTCAATCCGAAAAGCAACAAGATTTGATTTTGACCGTAGAAGCCGAGTCTTTGCAATAGGCCTACCGAGAAATTGCAATTCAATACTACTAAAGAAGACGGCTTTTTTTTTATAAATTTGTTGTGATTCCTAGTCAAAAACTACTCAGCTAGAAGAATAGATGTAATATATTGGCACAGAAAAGATGTATCGTTTCGTCTCAATCAAGTAGAATGTCTCTATATACATACCGGCAGCAGTATGATTAGTGATCCCGCTGAGAGTAACTATATATATACAAGAAGATTCTTCATCATTTGTCTTTTCTCTTATTTAACATGGCCCCCTTTGGTCTTATTATTATTTATAGAACGAGTTGGATGTCTCCCGGATATATAATAATGTATATACTGAGATAATGCTGGAGCGGATTTTCAGGTCACGAGGGATGGAATCAATCAGCTTTTCAGCCATTTTGGAAACTACGCAGTAGCAAGATATTAGAAACCTGCTGCTGCTGCTTGCTAGTGCTGTTGGATGTATTGATCGGCTGCTGGATGCTGCGGATGTTTCCCCCCTCCCGAAGACGTCGGGAGTAGCGGACCAATGGGAGCACGGCTTATATACATACATATCCGTGAGCAAGGTTTCCCTGTACAAAACACACACATAGGATCGAATATGTGTATTTCTTTTCTTATTCCCTGCGAGCGACGATGCCAATCAAGGCTCATGTTGGTATTCATGCCACTTGAGAGCGCCACTCACTTTAATATAAATAAAAAGAAAGAGAGTCGTATCGAAAATAGAGAGGCGATCTCAATCTATTCAATTCGTTGGAGATAGCTAGGAGATGTATACTTTATTAGAAAACAATAATATGTATAGAGATAAATGGAAGCTCCCTTACTTGGGTGAACACTTTACTAATTCGATTGTCGACTAATCAGAGAGGTATAACCATCAGCTACACCTTCCTAAAGATCGTACGGTGTAATGTGCGGTGGATGGATCATTTGATTCACATTAAAAATCCCGTCAATCTTGTTTGAAAGTTCTCCATTCTAATAAGCTTTATTAGGCCTACGAATAATATGCAAATTATTCTGGTTCGTACAGATACAGGAACTTTAAATATTGAAAATATGTATAAACACAGTGTCATGGTCCATGTAAATTTCTTTCTCCCCTCTCTGCTGCTTTTGTATAAACTTGTCGACGAGAGTGCAAAACGAGCGAGAGGGGGCGAACATGAGGGATGCTGGGGAGCACGCTGCTGATGCTGCTGGACGTATTGATCCGTCTCTCTCTTCTCTTCCCCTCTCTCTCTCTCTCTCTTCGTATTTGTTACGGGCTCGTGCTGCTTCTGTGTAACCCCGAAGGCATTACTGTTTTCTTTTCTCTTATATTCTTCTTATATAAACGGTAATGTTCCATCAATTATAGAGAGAACTGAGTATATAGAGACAATTGGGCAGCAGCATATATCAATCAATTAGTTATACAATATATATATATATAGAAACACCTAAATAGAAATAAGAATAAATAGAAAAGGGTCCAACAGCTGCGGGTGACGCGTTCATCAAATTCGATAAAATGTTGAGCCAAGCGTGATATTCAGCAGCGAAACTCAGCGGGAGCCGATTCAGCTCTTTTCACACTCGGGTGAAAAAAAGGAGAAAATGATTTAATTTTGATTATATCCGTTATGTCAACTCCCTTCAAGATAATCATGCATGATTAAACCACATGTATAGTTTCAAAAGTCGGCTTATGGTGGATGATGATTTAGTACCGTAGTAGAGCAGCAAAGTACGACTTTTTCTCATCATTTATGTAACGACAGTACATAAGAACTTTGAAATGTATTCAGTACCTTTACAAGATCTTTATATTGCACTTACAAAGTCATGCTGGAACGTCATATATATCATGATAGATCTAATCAAAAATCCAAGTGTAGAAAAGAGATGTACAGTTCTTGCAACTGCATCTTTTACAAGAAGAAGCTAGCTAAAAGTGAAGAGGGACACTTTTTGATCCCAGAAACCTTTTTGAGGTTCTCTCTCTCTCTCTCCAGACGACATTCCCGCCGTGTGAGGTGAACGTGTTACATATTTTTGTCATGGTTTGGTGATGCTGTGTGCATGTTGCTGCTGCCGTCTACCTCTTTTTCTTTTCTTTTCTTTTCTAGAGACCGCATTGATCCATTATTTAAGATGGCTGAGAGCGCCGCGCTGCCAAGATGGCGCTCGTGAACTATACCGTCGGGGAAACCTGCGCTGCTGACGCAAATAAAGACAGCCCCGCCTTTCACGTGTCACGCTATTGGCTCGAGCAGCTGATTGGTCGCACGGGAACGCGGGATTCACGCGGGAGTATACATGTTTGGTTCTGAAGCGTGTCTGTTATATCCAGCGCACTATAGGTAATCAACGTGTCGTCGGCAGCATATACAACCTGAGACTCCTAGATTTTTTCTGTATGTAATATGAACACATCAAACTGAAATATATAGACACATATATTTCCTATATATATATATATAAAGAAGAGAAAAATCGGTAAAGGAAATTGAAACGTGACGAGGGATTCTGCCAAACAAATTACGCACATTTCCGGCTTCAGTTATGTGTATGAATAGGCATACATTTATTATACGGGTTATCGAAGCCATAATGACGAATCTCTAGTTCTTTTCATATTTCATTCTTTAGGGTTCTTTTTTATAGTCACAACACATTTCAAAATTTCACGAGCAATATAAGAGGGTGCGGCATTATATTATAAATACATTGTCAAGGTATATATTTCAATTCCAATAAATCCTGAATTCAGGATTCTAGTCAGGCTCGACAAACGACAAAATCCTTTTGAGAGAAATCCCGAGGATCAAGCAATAGAGTTTGGACATTTCTCGTATCTTAAGAACGCGGGATACGTACAGTACGTAGATCGTTAATATACGTGCCGGTCTCCCCTTTTGTTACATCAGAAATCCCTTCGAGGATCCTACTGCTGCAGCATCAGGACGCTGTAGTAGTATTGATTTTAAGTGCTCTCTGAGCCTTTTTCCTCCCCTTATTCTATAATGGGGCTCCTGCTAGCTGCACCTTTACTGATGCTCAAATGATTCCCGCAACAGCATCCCGCGCGTTGACTAATTGATAATTAGTGTAATTGGTGGACTGGAAGTGATGATTGGCTGCCAGCAGAATACACCCTGTTATAATAAAAAACCTCCCTATATAGATCGTTAAAATGAGGATGAAAAAGCGTGCGCGGATCGTAGAGTAAACACGTAATAAGGTTCTTCCGTTATGAGACCCTCATCTCAAATTTTGTTCTATATACCCACGCAATTATGTTATATTATTATTATTATTATTAAGGAGAATGTTTGTCCATCCTAAATATTTGATCTTTTTTAATTAAAAATTCTTTCTATCTAGGCAACAACTTTTTAATAGTTTATTATACTATTCATTAAACTGGAATTATGAATGCTTTTCATAAAGGACAAAGTTCGGTTTTTTAAAAAACCAGTTTTGCAGATGGTGGTGGTTTCATGTTACATATTATCAAGCTGCTTTCTTATTCTTTCTATAGAGGGGAGTTATATGCAAAAAGTATTAATCCTCATTTTTCAAAAAACCGGTAGATTGACCAAAAAATATCTTAATCTCTCTCTCTTTTTAAAATATATATATCTATCCGACATTTTATCGTTCGATATATAGGAGCTCATATCACCCCCTCTTTTTTTCAATTTCCATATATAATCACGACTCGCACTCGTCCCTCGTTTTTTGTCTATATGGATCCCTCTCATATTTTTTTGTATGTCTGTTCATCTTTCTCTCTCAGCATCCCTAGCAATTTTGTTACGTACAGTCCCCCCTTTCTAATTCACAAAAGGGAAAGTGATGGGAGGGGGGGGGGGGGGGGGATTTTATATACGTATTCCCCCGTCGGTGGGGGAGGGAGATCCACCCACACCACCCCTTTTAAATATCCCCCCCTCTCGACGTCCGTTGGGAGCATGCGTCGTATCAAAAGAGGTGGTGTGTAGGGCGGGCTGCTGGATCGATATATAGAAAAAGCGGCACCCGTCGACGCCAATGTGGGAACCGTGCGGCGCCATCGTTGGCACAAGTCGTTGGCTACCCGCGTCACTGAGCGGACGCTTCCAGTTCTAGCTCCCGAACTCTACTCTTTTTAGTCCCTCACTCTTTTTATTCTTTTTATACCCAATCTCTCCTTTCTTGTACGGTGAATATTATACAACCTGATATTACGTAAGTTCTTACTATAGCCAAAAAGTGTCTTGACTTATGTAACGTTTATATTTTTAGTTTACAAAGTCCCGAGGTCGATTTTATTGATTTTTTTTTACGTGTGCCTTTAGTTTTGTGTGCGTCACCCAATCAACTGCTCCTCCCAAAGAGCAACGTAATCATTTTTCCATGGGACCTTTAACGGTTATTTTTTTGTTGTGTTGTAATAAGCATCTGCTTGCTCAGTGATGGCGCGGGGTTGATTTTGTCTGTCGCCCCTTTTTTCTGTATAATAAAGGGCAGCTGTGTGGAAACCCCCTTTCGTCCTAGGGGTAACCCTGGGCAACCCATGGTATATAACACCCCAATTACCTTTTTAAAAAAATGTTGAAGAAGAAAAAGTGTCGTGTTTTCAGATTATTTCGTCCAGATTATTGATCGGTGGGCGGGGCAGACAGTGGCCGAGGGGTGTACCACTCGCCACCAGTCGCCGCCACCGATGGTCCCGCGTGATGCTAACGGAAAAAAAGTTGATTCTCCTCGTGTTCATTGTGCTGCCTTTTGTCTTTATTCCTTACGGATTCATAAGGCACGCGGTGAATGCCAAGAGCGCGACTAATAATCACCATCGAACACTTATTTATGTAACTTTGTGTATATTATGAAACGAGAAATACAAGAAATTTTAGCTGCAATTTTCTGTGTCGCCTACTTTATGACGTCATGGATCGATATTACAGTAGAGGGGGGACCCTATATAATCAAAGTTACGAAGAAAAAGGAAAATCAAAATTTCTTGTTCATATCGATTAAGCAACGCCATGGTCGCGTTCATATTCCACAAGGGTGTACCAACTATTTTTACATTCGATTTTTAAGTGGATTCTCAGAGAGGGCAATATAAGGTACTATAGCAAGGCATGCAAAGTTACAATTAGACAGATCCGTCGGATTGTATTGAATAAACAATCACACGGTATATATCACTTTTTTTATATAGAGAGGTAGCATATGGGTTACCCAAATAACCATAAGGTTATCGTCACCGTATTATTGATGGGCTTCCCGTTGCTAGATAAATCATCAAAAATATTCCAACTGTAAAATCGATTTCGCCGCTTTCTTCAAAATGTAATAACCCAGACTATGATTTATACATTTAAATGACATCACCTCTAAAGTTTGTGAAGAAATCAATGATAAAACATGCAGCGCACGCTTTTTTTCTTTTTTATCTCTTCCAACTCTTTATGGTCGAAAGTAAACAACCCCTCTGAATACTATGTATAGAATAAGACTTTAGAATAATAATAGGAATGAATGTATAAAATCAGAGGTTTTGATGATATTATAACAATGCTACAAACACATAAAAGTCCATTTCACTAACGTCATAATCGTAAAGAAATATATAATACACATTAACCGTTAATGCTCTATTTATATGGGCTCCTTTCAATTCCAGCTTTGATGGCTCTCTCTACATAATGTAAAAATAAACAAAAATTCAAGTTGCATTTCAATTAGGAAACTCATAGTAGTGGTACTAATTGAAAATAAAAGCAATGTCGTGTCATTCGTCAACGACGCGTTTAATGAAATTCTTCGTATAGAAAAAGAAAATCATCATTAAATTCTCGGAAGGAAACAGTATTGTGCAGCAGACAAAGTCAACATTAATATGAGAAGAAGAAGAATGGGATGGATCAGTCCCAGCCGTTCCTCATCATCTCAGATGATGTCATCATGGAAAAAAGAGAGTTTCGTGATGATGAGAAACTCGTCGTCTCCACTGGGAAAACCCTCAAGAGTTTGCACAAGTATCTTTGAACTCGGATCTAAAGTGAGAAGAAATAAAAGTTTTTTTTTTCTTCTCTTCTCCTATATCTTTTTAGAGTAGAGTATTCCCTTCGGATCTCTATAGCTGAAAGGGAAAACTCATTGGGCGGCCATTGAAGGGTTACCATGACAACCCCTCTCTTCGTTGTCATCGATCGAGCGCGGTACTCTGTACAGCCCTCCGTCGTTTTTCAACGAGGGGGCCAGGGAACGTGGTGTTACCATGACAACGACGTCTTATGTGCTATGATGAGGACACACGATATATATATATATATGTATTCTCGATCCTTACATAAAGGTAAGGAACTCTATGGTCCTCTTGGTAGCCCTAGATGTGACCACTTCTACCAAGAGGAGCCAGTCAACCGGAATTGGATCTGGGTGGCAATCAAGTTCGGTCTAGACCCTCCGGATATTGCAGCTCCCGTAGCCGAGCTCTTACATGATCAAAAGATCTACTCGTCTAGATGAATACAGTAGATATATGACATGTACAACTTTCATAATTTAGAACTAATTGGCAAAAAAGTGGGCTTCTGATTGAGAGAGTTGCTGAAACGTGAATAAGTTGCACGATGCAATCAACTGGAAAATTGCGCATACAATTATTATCAAGTCCGTGAAAGGTATTTGAATTTTCCTTCACAAGCGCCATCTCTTAGTGTGCCTTGATACTATGTAACCTAGTTGAATAATGTGAGCGCTAGGTGGCAGCTTCTTCCGAAAAAATTGCATATTTCATATTTTCGGGGTCGAGTAAAAATGTTCAGTCAGCTATATATGATTTCAAATAAACCCATTATTTCTTTTTTATTTTTACTCGCAATTAAGAAAAAAGCAAATATATCTTTTAAAGACCCAGCTTAATACAAATCTTTCAGATTGACTGAAATGTTTTGAAAAAGAATGGGGGAAAGGCGTTCTTATAGTGTGGCACGCAATTCCATTTAATACCTAAAAGGATCACGAGAGACTGTCCGCTCTCTCTCAATACGGCTAATGGGCACATGTCAATAAGGATTTTCGCCTCTGTGGTTAGCCCCAACGTTCTTTTCTCCCCCTATACTTTGGGCTCGATGTGTCAACTGTTTTGTCACATGAAGAGAGAAAAGTGCGCCATGTATTTATACATCGTCGTGACACATTATTCATCAAAAATGGGGCTCCCCTTCTTTCCAGTTCTCCGCCCATTCATCTGTTGTGTGTTTATACATTTGTAGATTGGAACAACAGTTGCGGGGATCAATCCTTTTATTATTTAAAACACTAAATAAATCGTGTGTGAATCATTTCATTTGAATGGAAATGTCTTTGCTAAATAAACTTGAAAAATATAAAGGTTTAAAAAAATGTTTAGGCATCAAGAGACCATCAATTACATAGCCAAATCTTATCTTGGATGTCTTGTGAGACAAATCGTTACCAGGGTATTATTTTGACCCGGGTTTGCTTCTTGAATGAAAATGACTCGGGAAGACGAAGAGGTGTGTTAGTGTTAAGACAAATAACACACCGTGGTCACACTTTTATAAACCCTACACAACTCCTTGTCTGATAAATGCGCTAGCTGTTGAAGAATCTTGAGAGACGTCAGGCGCTCGCACGCGTCTATCAAGACAAATGCTATTCTCTCTTCTCTCACCCCAGCTTCTCGCATAACAACAAAACTACTTTGTGACAAACTGTAGTTGGAGAAGAATCCGACAGGGTGCGGCACTTAACGAATTAATCGAGCCTGCAAGAGTGATAACGCAGCTCTCGGGAGCATTAATAACAAACGACCTGCTCTCGGCTCCTGCCAACGTTATCGTCTCAACTCTTTCATCACTCTCGCGATCCATTTTTATTCTTCACTATATTCTGTTTTTGATGTGGAAACAAACAGATCTCACCCCCTCTCTTAAGTCATTTATACAAATCCAAAGAAGAAGAACGAGGCTGAGCGTCACATCAGATATATATTTACACAACTTGGACAGCACCCTTATCCATAACATCACTCTCTGACTGTCGAGATTCTTCACAGCTTACCCCTTGACTGTCGAGATTCTTCACAGCTTACCCCTTGAAAATGTTTTCTTCAAAAGAAAAATGAGAATCGATTTGTAAAAAAAACCCACAAACATTCGGAATGCATTCTTTTTTGTTTTAAAAGCATTGATACCTGATTTAATAGTAAATACAACTTGATATTATTAGGATAAAGTTTGTTTTTCCATCATCTCTTTTACATATTGACTATAAGCGGAGCGTGACAGCTGTTCAATGATGGTTAACAAAAAGCCCATCCATCAATCGGGAATCAATGAACTGTGTGGGACCTTGAATTCGTTCCACATCTATATGAATAATAAAGGATTTCTATATTTATTTAGAAAATTCTACCAAGCATACAACTGTAATAAAAGTAAGACTAGTCCCAACAGACCACTGTCAATCAACTGGATCGTCCCAAGTAGCCCTAAAAAGATTTAGAAGAGACTTCAGTCTATATAAAGAGATGGGTTCTCCGTAACTCTATTTGGGTTCGCCTTGGACGCACGATGGCATCAGCAAACTGATTTGATATGGAAAGGTGATGTCGCCCTCCTCGACGAAAATTGAATCTTCCGCTCCACTAGACTTATCCTAAACGATTCGGACCGATTCACACCCCACTATACTGTCTCTCTCTCACCCTATACTATACTATACTATACTCGATTTATTCCGCCCAAAATGGGGTATTGATGTATGTTTTTATTTTCTATTTTTTCTTGTCATCCTCTACACCATCGTCATAATAATCACAATGTACACACAGAAGCCAGATTCAATTCGATATGGGACGGACCACGACCCGCTCTTCCCATAACCGCATCCATTCGATCCGGCTCGTTCTAAGTGAAACTTGGAGTACTTGTATTATTATTATTATTATTCAATCCAGCATCAGGCGCGTGCCAAAAGTTGGGTATGTGTGCAAAACCAAATTTGGGAAGAAAAAGTCGTAATGAGCCCGTCATATATATCTTCCAAAGAACGTCCATCAAGATGAGTAAAAAGGTCTGCACAAGTGGTGCACTAAAACTTAAAAAGCCATTGGGCCGAAATGGCGCCAGCATCCTTGTCCATCTACGGATTATTTTTAAAAGTGTTTTGAAAGTCTGTTTGATTTATTGGGCCACCGTTGAAGGTCTTTATTTTTAATGGAAAATTGAGTTTACTTTTTGCCGAAAGGGATTCATTGTAATAAGATGATAAATCAAACAGATGCGCTAATTCAATAAAGAAAAGGAGGGTGTTGTTAACGTGATAATCAAGTGAGGCAAAAAAAAAAGGAACACTGATCAATGATCCATCTCTATTTCATTCTATATAATATCCATGTCCCCTTTTTCAAAATATATACAGAGGGGAAAGACCCTATACATACATTTTTACTTTACTAGGTGTCGATATGATTTTTTTTTATTCAAAACGATTTTTTATTTTTATTTTTTGGGACGTTGCCCACAACGTCCATCTAGATGCGTTCTATAATATAAACTCAATTTATATTCCAACACTTTTTCCCTTCTTGGCTCGGCTTCTTGAATACTAAATGATGCAGGGACTCATGAAGTAGAGTCGTAGAGAGCAATGGGGCGGACTGCTGACAGCTGATGAAAATATCTTGACGTCATCACCGAAATCATTCGTTCGCCCAGATCATCTATGCCGTTAGAATTCCTCAAGTCAAAAGGAGCGCCGTTCATTAATGCTCAAATCATTTAAATTACTGATCATCGAAAGATTCAATCATCTCACAAGAGGAAATGTGGTATAAATATTGGTAGACCGTAAAGACATGTGATCCATTTCCTATCCGCACAGGAACCTCAATCCGTAATTGCTGCTCAGCCATTGGCTGTCGATGAAATCAAGTAGGCGGAGCTCCCCTTCCGGCTTTGCCGCGCATGTACCATACCGGATGTTTCCGCCCGCCCGTCAACATAACCTTCGCCACCAACCTGACCGCCTTTTTGTCTATTTTTGCATCACCAGTCGGACAGCAGTGTTGTGAGTGTTAGCGCTTATCGTTTGTACCCCTCAAAAAAGATCGCCCACTTTGAGACGGTGATTTATTTTTATTGGATATACATCATTTAAGCAGGTATATAACTAGAGTCTATGTCCTTGGAAATTAGAAGTGACCCCTGCTGGGTGGTCAATGGTAACTGCTGCTGTTGCCGTGTACCTGCTGTAGAGCTAGTTATTTTTTGCACATAAAACTTCTTGTAAACGATGAGCTAGAGGGAAAATCAAATAGAGAGCGTCCATAAATCATTCTGAGAAAAATTGGCCATCAAACTAAAGAAAAGGAATTTTCTTTTAGGTTTTGCAAATGTTGCAGCAAGGAAGCCGGAGGATGGAATCTGCCGGAGATTTCGGAGTTTTAGCGGCAGCCGCCTTCCATCAGCCGTCATCTGCCGGAGCTGTCATGAGTTTGTGTCTGCCCAGTCAGTATCAACATCACGCTCATCACCATCACCTGGCGCCGGGATCATCTTCTCCTCCGTATCGCCCTTTTAATGGATCGCCGGCGGATTTAAGCGGACTCTTTCCACCTTTCCCTACTCCTGCCGCCGCCGCTGCTGCCGGTAAGCTGTCAATCAAAAGTCATCCAACTCCAGTGAGCATCAGCGACAACAACAAGAAGTTGCTGGCATCACCCCCGCCGTCACCGCCACAACAGCAGCACCCCCTCCATCTCTTTAATCCGCTTCTTAACAAGGAAGTCGGTGGAGGAGGAGGAGTTGTCGGTCAACAGCCATCCGCCGGAATGCAGCACCCTACAACAACTCCTTGGTTTCTATCTGCTGGTCAGCACTCGTCGTCGACCGGCACCAATAACAAGAAGAGGCGCCAGTTGTCCGAATCTGCTTCAGGTATATTGGCCTACACTCTTTTTAAAAAATCATCTGCACGTATACCCCCCACAGTTTGACTTGGCAAAATCTATGGCGCCATGGAATATATAAATGATTTATTTCTCTTATCTCTACAGGGAGCGATGATGAACATTTTCATGCGGATTTGGATCATCACAGCAATAGTCTAAGCGAAGGAGAAATTTCCGGCGGAGGTGGAATGCAACAATCACATCAAATGGGGCTATCAGGTTTCGGTCCAGTTAGTCTGCTAAATTCCGGAGGGACAACGACCGCTCCAACCGGAGGTACCGGATCGCGCAAAAATCGTCAAGGAAAAGCCGTTCGGTTGAGTATCAACGCTCGTGAACGCCGACGGATGCACGATTTGAATGATGCGTTAGATGAATTACGTTCCGTTATTCCTTATGCCCATTCTCCATCAGTCCGGAAGCTTTCTAAAATTGCTACTCTCTTACTGGCCAAGAATTACATCATGATGCAAGCCAACGCCCTGGATGAATTGAGACGTGTAGTCACTTATATGAATCAAACGACGGGACTATCCATTCCTGCTAATG
The DNA here is from genome assembly GCA_030141595.1 of Chydorus sphaericus. Classification (NCBI taxonomy): domain Eukaryota; kingdom Metazoa; phylum Arthropoda; class Branchiopoda; order Diplostraca; family Chydoridae; genus Chydorus; species Chydorus sphaericus. The sequence continues at coordinate 7,545,481 of CM057927.1, forward strand.
TGACGGCTATGATGAATCCCCCTGGTAGTGCCGGAAATGCCGGCAAAGAGACTTCTAGCAGCTCACCGACCCATCCAGCGGCAGCGGAAGAGTCTTCGAGCAGCAGCGCCCCTTTTGCCATTTCTGGTTTACTTAAATCATCAAATAACAATAATAACCCTTGAATAATGTATTAGCTATCTTGTTTTAATGTCTTTATAACTTCATCTAGTCTGTAAATAATCGTCTCGTGCCCGTTGAACAATACAGTGCAATTCCACGTCATATTTAGATAGCCCGTGTTTAATATACCAGACAGGTGCGATATTTATACCGATATCATACATATCGTAAAGTAAACTTTGTTCTACACGATTGTGCCATATGGTAATAATACGATGGGGGTCTATTCAATTCAACTATGATAGACCCCCGACGATGACATGATGGGGAGAGTGAAAAAAACGAGAGGGAGAGCTGATTATCGTCTGCCTTATAACTGACTCTCTCTCTGCTCGATCAGCATAGCGGCTGAGGGATTAAGACTCATTGAGCTTTTCTATTTTTTGAAGGGGGGAGCAGCACATGTTCCATATGTCCAAAGAAGTATAGAGTAGTAGTAGTACGGCAGCTGTCGCGGAATATATAGAACCCGAGACTTGACAATAGTTTCTTTGTCTGTGTGTACTCGGCTGGTGTTGACCTTTGTGATGACCTGGCTCATGTTGCTCGCGGGGTATAAAGCCACTTGACCGACATCCATTCTGCTTTTCCCTTTGATCTTTGATTCGTTGGATTGTTTGATATTACAAAAGGAAATGAAAATTCAGGGTGCATTAGGTCTATAACAATTGGTCTATAGTAGGCCTACTTTCATTTTGAATCTACTACTTTGTTTGAAACACCTGTTGGATAACAAAAAAAAAAGTTGGACTCAATCGAGCAAATAATAAAAGAAGTATTTTTCTTTGGGGCGGACAATGGAATAAATTTCAAGTCATATAAGGACTTGTTGTAACTCAATTTCGAGATTTAAAAAATTCTACTTTCTCTCTCTAGTAGTTATAAATTTTAACTTTGCAAGAAGAATTAGTTTGGCACCGTAATAAAACATCTTCCATAATGTTTTTTAAGAGGATACAAAAATATTTACGTCACGTTTCAACAAATCAAAAGGAATATATATATATTTAAAATATACGCTGTGTTATTCTTAAAAAATAGGGGAGAGAAAAAAAAGCATGTTAGGCATAATGTTTCATTTTGAAATAGGCCGTAAAAGAACTTGTGCGCCGGGGGAGAATACCTGAGAGAATTTCTGACTTTTGAACACGTTTTTTTTTCAGTATTCAAGCCCATATTTCAAAAATATAAAGTGAAATTTTCCCGATGATAAACCGCTATTTCTAATAATGAGGCCTCTCTCTCTCTTTTTCTTAATTCCAATCTATAATGAGGTTATATAAGGAGTAGAGAAATCCCTGTAGAGACAATTTGATGGTTGATTAAGTCTGACAGTGGGGGGTTGAGAGAGCACCTAAATAAAAGTAAAAAAAGATTTCTTCGTAAAAATCGGGTGGTGAAAGTGTTGAAATAACACATCGTCCCGGGGGCCTATCCGTCGGTAAAAATTCCGTTCAGCGATCATCACACAGCCCCCCAAAGGCCTCTTTTCGGTTGAGAGATAATCGACAAGGAGCGCGTGCAAGGCTCAGCTCCATCATCATCCAATCTCGGTAAGAAGAAAAAAAGGGGTGCGCCGCCACTGATTCGATTATCATCGGGCGGCAGAGTTCCGCATTATGGATATGTATCGCGAGGCGGTGTGTTATGCATAATCCCGTGGGGGAATCTCTCTGAATTCTCTTTATTTTTGCGCAACATGATAATCTAGGTTAATTAAAAATGAATGAAACATGTTTTCTCTTTCGAGTTTTTTTTTATGATGGATGAGCTTCGTGAATTCGTAGAATATAATTACAATTATAACGAGCTTGGAAATGATATTTTTCCAAGTTAAGATTCTTCAAGATGTCAACTATTTACAAGAAATTTCTTTCTTTTCCGAGAGAGAATTGTGATGGATGAAAAGTATCTTGCCCATAAATCTGATGCTTGTCAAAGCGACTGCGTTTTTTCTTCTCTACGCATGCATCATCATAACCTCTACTGAGACCCCAAAACACGTGTCCCTTTACCGTCACATATCCCTTTGTCATATCGTACTGTACATAACCGATAAGTATCGGGTCTCTCAAAGAGAAAAACAACATATTTTTGAAGCTTCGAATTACCATATATCCACCTAAAGTTTAAAAGCATTATGTAAGATGGTCTCTGAGGGATCTTCAATAGATGCGGAATTATACTGATGCTCCGGATTACATCGCTGTGGGTCACCACCAAGATATATAAATGGAACGAGACAGCTATAGGGTTGGGGGTTGTTACGCGCAATCTCTTCTTCTTCTTCTCCTCTCTGTTTTATTGGACGTGTGCGACCAAGGGAGCTACGCTGATACTCGTAAAGCTGTCGGACTGTGAGGGCAAAGCAACACTTCTTTTTGGGAGCTGCTGTAAAAGGGCGGGGTGAGCCCTCTGATGATAATTGCAGTGCAGCGCTGGATGAAGGGGAAAGAAGAAAAAGGATTGTCCTTGTTGCTGGATGGCAGCCAAGTAAATATATAAGACAGGATGATGGAACAGCATTAGCCACTCCAATCATCTTCACTTTGTATGTTAGACAGGTTGTGCGATTCGTTTAATTTTAATTTCAATTCAACAGTATATTTAGATTCTAATTTTATTACGCTGGTAGCTTGTTTTGAGAATTACCAAGTCTCGGGCTAGACTCGTAAAAATTCCTGCTTAATATACGAGAAAACTCGAAAGAAGCGCACCGCGCTAACCTTATGCAAATAGACAGCCACAACACACACAAAAATGTTGAAAATATATGCAGAATAGCCCGTCTCAGCGTCGACGTCAAAAGGCGCCTATAGCATCATGTCGTGTATGCGTCAAATCGAATCATCTTTTCGACGAGAACGACTTGATTCTCTTCGTTTACACGCGAGAACGCGCCATTTATATAGAAAGAAGCCGCTCATATTAATAAGGTAGAAAAAAAAACGGGATTCGGAAAGACATTGATAAGTTTATTTAAGAGATTATATTCAACATGAAAAGGGCGGGAATGCAAATAAATTACAGAGATGGTAAATAAATGTGTCAACACTGTCCGGCACAACTTGTCTCTGATGACAGGGCGGCTTTTCTTCTTATTCTTCTTCCGTGTCACTTAATGCGAATAATGGATATATAGTTAACTTTTTATTATTATTTCCCTTAAAAGGATTTCTCGATCCGGAATAGAATCCATAAAATGCTCTCCAGCTGACATCATCACGACGTAAGAGGTAAGAATCCGTTATCAGTCCGTTAGTGACGTGAAAAACAAAGGTAGATAAATGATGTTAGTTTTAGTGGACAAGACGTTCAAGTCGTGACACTTTTTTTTTATTTCGGTGGGGGAGCGACTCGTGCGTGATCGTACGCAGTGAAAAATCCCGCAGGATGATTTGCATATCATTGCATGAATAATATGGAGATGTGCTCATCTCGGAAACGAACGCTTGGATGGAGCGGCGGAAACCGGAACTAATCGATGACAAAAAAAGAGATCATCGATAGGAAATGTCATAAAAAGAAGCAGCGAGTAGGAAACGTAATTACATATCTTTATTTGTATAGCTGTTTGCATAACCCAAAAAATTCGCTACGGCACTAAATCAAAGAGAGAAGCTCTTTATCTAGATCAAGGACTCTTCCTATATGTATACACATCTAATGAAAAAATTCTTTGAAAAAAAAAAAACGAGTTTGCCAGACATACCAAGGGATGGTAATTGAGTCATTGTCCTTCAAGTAAATGTAGAATATTCAAATGCTCGACGAAGCAGCTAATCATATACGGTAAGAATTTCTTTATATAAAAAGATACAATAGCTCTTTTTCACTGGAGGGTATATGTATGTAAACGCCTTATATTTCTAACCGTTTTAAGAATGACTAAACTAAAAAAAAATTGGGATAGTTGAAAATGTTTATTTTAACCAAAAAATGGTTGTCTGCTGCACGCTCCGGAAATATATATAAGGCGGACGGATTAGGCAAATGTTTGTGATTGCTGCTGCTATAATACCCTTTATGAAACTGGGGTGGGCGTGGGAATGTGGACACGTCCTGCCTCAGTCCGATAAACAAACAAATAATAATTGCGCGATTTTCTCTCTTTTGTAATCCGCTTATATTCGATGGAAAATTGAATTTTCTAGAGATAGACAGAGACCCCTAGCGTGAGTGATTGATCATCCTTGAAGGAATGCGCAACTTGGGAACGTGAACATTTCAAAAGAAAAAAATCACACATATCGACTTAGGTCAACATGTCCGCACCCTCTTAAGAGCCTCGTCAGTTGTGCGCCCAACTTTGAATAAGCGCGCGCACTTGGACCGTTTTTCCTCCACCCATCAGCACCTTGCTGCTCCACGAAGAATGAGATGGCATCTTTCTTCCTCTTCTTCTCCATTTGCATAACCTCTTCAATATAATAAATCTATAAAGAAATAGTCGTGATGAAATTGTGGTCGTAAAATGACCGAGAAGCGACATGCAAATCCACTCTAGATGATTGCACGAGAAGTAGGTTATTGCGAGAGATCATCATTTCACGCGGTCCTCATTATTAACGTCTCCACTCCTTTTATAGATTTAGAGAAAAAAAATGAAGACATGCCACTATTTTTAAGCGTGTCTGCTAATCAAGGTTCATTCATGTCTCTGTAAAGTCATTAAATAATCACTATATCTTGGTACATTCCTTGAAAAAAAAAGTAACGGTCTGCTAATTTAAATAAAGTATGTATAAAAAAAGGAAAGAGAAAGAGTTTAATTAGTCGACCGCAAATTGAATGTGTTACTTTTTTCCCCTCTCTTGTAATAATAATAATAAAATATATATATATAAGGAATGAACGAGAGACTAGAGAGAGAGAGGTCGCTGGATTCTTAGTCTTCGCATCTATCCATCAAGCTGTCCGCCACCTGGCGCTTTTGCTGAGCAACCAAGTTCTTCTTCCAAGTTTCTTCGTGCAACACTATAAATCTCTTTCCCCCCTCATTTAAATAATGCGACTGGCCCTCTTTTCTCTCCCTCAACTGCTATTATGGAAGCCGATCCATTACGACTTTTTGGTATACTATAGTGGTGGTGAGCTTACCGTTATTACGGCTGGATCGTGTCATCCATCGCAGACTGAATCACCTCGTTTATAAAACTCCTTTTAAAAAATATTATTTTAAAAGAAGAATAAGATAAGAGGATAAACTTGAGAGATATTGATACACGTCGGAAGGAAAAGATGGATGATGGATCATCGAGGTCGATCCGGCACATCCATCTAATAGTGCCCAGTGCGATATTATTGTACCGCTTTCAAAACAGATTCATCTTGAAGACTTTTCCAGTTGTTATTGAAATGTGAAGGATTCTCTTATTCGATCTCGTCGGGACACGCCGGGATGAATATTATTTTTCCCACGATTCTTTTGTGAAAAGAAAAAATAGTTTAAGTTTTCCTTAAGAGATGTTCGTGAAAGCATTTTGGGGTTCAAATATTATTCAATGAAACATAAAAATTTTGAAGAGGACACATTCCTTTCATAACAAGATGGTTGTTTTTTCAACGAGGAAAAAAAGGTGCTCGTTTTGTTATACCCCTCTTAATCAGGCGATTTGTATAAGATCGTAACTATTCCACATAAAAATCAGTAGATGATTACAAAAGATAGGCTAGTATAGTTAAACCCTCTTTTTTTCCTTCTATCTTTAAAGTAAAAAGTTTTAACTTTAAGGAGAAATTATGTCACTCTTATAATGCATAAGGATGACTCGACGAAATTCCCTTAAATTATTCAATTTTCAGTTCGTTACAAATCTCTTTTGTTCCTGATGATTTCAGAGCGGCTTTTGTTTTCCTTGTATATTGAAAAGAAGAGTTCTTTTTTTTAAAGACTCTAATTAAATGTTGTTAAGATTTCTTCTTTTTCACGATATCATCCTTGTAACAACAATGAGAACTCTCTTTCTTATCTTATCCTCTTGTTGTTGTTTTCTCGTGAACATCGAGGGAGGGTTATATACGATAAGGAAGAAGAAAAAAAAATACTGGCGATTCCAAGAATTTTTTTTCTCTCTCTGGCTCGCGGGACCATTCAAAACAAACGGTCACAATAATAAAAAAATATATATAATATATTGGGAAATGAGAAATATATATAAAAAAGGAACGTTTCTTGCTGAGGTCACACGCAGAGAGGTACACATAAAAGAGAGAGAGAGAGACACGAACGTGAAGAGAAGAATAGTATTCTTTTCTTCTTGTTCCGACCACATACGATGCTGCGCGTATAGATCCCGCCCTATCACGTAAAGAGTATGAATGCTTAATAGAGAGACCTTAGCGCAAGCGCGCAATGCTCAATCTCTGAGTGGTTGCACAAATTGGCTCCACCTACGTTACATTTTAAACAAGGAAATTATTGACAGTCGATGATGTCATCACAAATGATTTATGCAGTTTTTTTTTAAAGCTAATTTGAAGGAATAGATTGTCATGATGATAGAGAAAGCTATAAAGAAAGAGAAAGATTTTTCTTTAACTGCGGTGATTCCGAGAGTAGACGACCCGTTCTCAGCCCCCCGGAAGGTCGGATCTTTTTCAAAAATTGTCTTGGGGTATTTTTTTTTTCTTTATATAATATACATGATGAGGGATGCGGCATGTTTTGAATTCTCCGTGTCTCTTCTTGTTTCGATGGAGAGGGGAACAAGTAGAAGAATGTCAACCATTTCGTTATATACATTTGGGAAATTGAGTCGGAGAATATAAATAGAGAAACTTTTATACATGTTACATATCTTTCTTGCATCGGAATCACGAAATCAGTTGACAGCATGCTCAAAAGCCGTCATTTTCTGAATAACAAGACACATTTTCTTGATGACGTGGAACTATTATGTACTGTAGAACACACAATACAGATTTTGTCATGGTATTTTAAATGTATCGAAACACAAGAATCTACCGTTATGAATATAATATACAGTAAGAAGAAAATTGTCAAAATGGCTTATCTCGTCAGGGACAAAAAGCATCGGCTATTTGGCATTTGCTTTTTTCTCTCGAAATCATCGGCTCAAGAATGTCCAGCGCGCCTTTGTCAAGAGTCAGCGGGCAGCAAAAGTCGATGACTTGAAACCGATAAGAAGTATACAAAAAGAAGACAGGCTCCTGCAAAAGTATGCGACGAGGGGGGCTTTGGATTAGGATGCAGATGGACCGTTGTGATCCTTTTAAGATGACTCTTGTCCCACATTCCAATAACACTTGATACTTTGGCAAACGGTAAATATATTCAACCATATGGCACTGACTCTTTTGACAATTTCTCTTATTCATATATATATTTTTATAGTATTTTTATTTAAGAAATCAAGACTTGAAACATTCCAGTCCAATTAAAATGTTCGTAAATTATGTTCAGCCAAAAAGGCGAGATAAGAATGTCGACCCCCCTTAGAAGAAAGGAAAAAAAAACTTGTTTGTCAATTTGAGGTAACCGAGAAGGAGGACACACAATTCTAAAAAAAAGAGAAGAAGCAGAGGCCCCCCTCGAGACGGGCCCGCCCAGCTCGCGCGCCGGCCCATGTCGCAGCACTTTTCTTAGTGGATCAATCTCTCAGAGGGCCATTTTTCCGCTGTCGATGAACCAGCACACAGCATCAGTCTCAATGTCAATCTCCGTCTTCTCTAACCATCCGTCAACTTGCTTCTTTTCTATCCCCCTTCTGAAAGAATATCAAATTTCAATTCCCCCATTCTACTATAGAACATGTTGATGTTATCAAAGTTACTTTTCTTTCATCACATTCTTATAAGAATAACCTACTATTTTTTTTTTAGACATTAGGTTTATTCTTATTTTCATATGACTGACAGCTCTATTATTGTGGAAAACAATAGGTAGCTAATTCATTTTGAAATCAATCTTGATATAGCGTCGGCATTGTTAGAAAAGGAGACCGGAAGCAAGATAAGCTTCATGATTTAAGAGAATGGAAGAGTCTTTGTTTACTGGACATGGCACGGAAGTTCCAGCTAGGATTTCATCCCTCTTCTCTAAATAAATGCCGACACGCGGATTGAGATGGGTGGTCTCATTGTTATCCTCGGCTCACAATCTCAAACAAATAGATATTAAAATGCACATTTTGTGTACAATAGAAAGGAAGTGATGAAAAGGCGGTCCTAGGAATCAAATAAAGAAAAAAAAAGTGTTGAATAAAAAGCAATTATACATCACGAATCTTCAAAAAAGAAAACCCCTTTTTTGAAAATTTTGAAGACACCTGCTGTTGAGGATTTACAACCGGGAAAAATCCTACATCAAAATATGGTCGTTCATTGTGCTGCTGTAGCGGGATTTATGATCTAGCCAGCAGTAAATTATCATCAGACACTGTATATATTGATTATTGTCACCATTTTCTTGCCGAGATATGAAAAAGAATATCGTCGTTGACCCCTCAAGCACGAGTATATCGCAAACAGGCATCGTCACGTCTTGCTTTTGGAAATACCTTTACGTCAGGTGACAATTGATTAACGACGCACTAAAAAGTCACTGAAAATATGTGCACCTTATACGAATAACGTTTATATTTTTTACTACTTTTTTTGGAGGATACGTAGTAACATATCAACGACAATTTGGTACCCCATTCAATTTGCGGTCGATTCTCTGGATCGTCGTCAAGAGGATAATAAAAATTTTAAGAAATGTCGTTTTTTTCCTTTCGTTCTGGACAAGTATAGTCGCCGTACTTGATGGAGGACATTAGTTTATGACCGTTTTCTCTAAATTTTATTTTGAATTTTGAAACTTGACTTGAGATTTTAGTGCTCGCAGGTTCGGCTTGACAAATATCGTGACGAATTCGTTTAGTTTCGCAAATTTACAAAAGACGACGACATCAAGAATCGTTGAGTAGTCTTCATGACGACTCTCGATTTTCTTGGGTTCTAAGTATACCTGCGCTCCTGATCGCCTGTGACTGAACGTTTTTTAACGCGATTTATTAGCTTCAATGGAAAGAAAAACGAGTTCTCCGTCTCTATAGGTAGCCATATACAGTGGCAAAATACGGTTTCCATTTTGTGTGTATATGACAATAGAAAAGCCTCCAAAAAAGAAAGATTTATGGCTGTCCCTTTTGGTAAATCGTCAAAAAGAGTTGCAATAAAAAAATACTTTGAAAGCTTATTTCTTGTATATTGATCATGATGTATTTAAAATTCCATTAGAGAGAAAATTGTGTCTAATTGAAACGCGTCAAGTTTGACGCGAGAGGGGGTTCCCAGCAGCAGGTCGGTGAAAGTCGTCTACTGCCCATCTAATCTAATAATGACATTTGTGTTTCTCCCTTTTCTTTCTTCTCTGGGGAGAGATCTCAATCAGTTAAGGGTTCTAACGTCACGATCTGTGATACAGCTAGTAGTCTGGATGAAGATCTATACCAACCCCTTTTGTAACCCCGCAGTTTCAACCACATTTCTTGCCGATTCATCGACGACTGTGGACTTTTTAGGATCGTTCAGTCAGATAACGGGTTACTGTATTTTCATGTTGTGGCATTGCTCGTACACATACAACTCAGTTTTTCTCGATGATTTACGACATATAAAGGTACATTCCAGGTGATCCCGTGTGGCACCCCTTTTTTTCTTTCCTGGAATGCCACGATTTGCCGGCCCGATATAGGGCCCCCTTCTTTTTTTTTTTGTTGTGAAAAAGGTCAAAGGACAATCAAGATCAAAGATCCACAGGAGGTCTTTTCATAGGAAAATGTGTGTCCCTTTTGGAAACAAGGAACCCCCAAAAAAGATCTCTTTCAGTATGTTCAAAAAGGAGACCATATCTTTTTATGACGACGCACTTGATGAATGTGTGGGAATACTCGTCTCAAAGGTAAGAAGAAAATAAGGAACTTTTTTCCTGTCCCATTTTTATTGACCTAAGAGCAATATACGCGTATATGAATACACAGAAGGAAATGACGATGATCGAACGTGCCTATATGGTCAAACGACCATGGAAATCCGAAAATAGCCGGCCGGACCTTTCATCATCATCAAGGTTACATTCATCTACAGCAGAGAGTTAAAGGAATCCGGATCCGCCATCTGAGGAATGCCATCCCTTTCCGTCTATTCTATGTATTACTATTGTGCAGCACACGTTTTTCATCTTGACCCCTAACCGAGGCAGCACAGCGCAAATCTGCCCCGCTGTGCCTCAGCGCAGCAGTGCGACAAAGATCTATTCCTGCAGAAGGCAAAGAGGAATGTCACCCTTTCCGGATAGAATAGACCCTTCTTTATTTTCTGTGCATAAAAGGTGCAGGTTTGAGGTGGACAGCTGGACAGTTTGGTAGCTACCTGTGGCCAGCACCACCATAGGCCTCAACAAGATGGATGACGATTTTCAGTATAGATCGCTTGCATTTTTCTCTCTCTCTCTCTCTTTTAGAATACATTTATATAGACCCCCGTGTGCGAGACGGGCTCTAAAGGGACCCCCATATCTTAATGCAATTAAAGCCAACCCCCTTCTCATTTTTTGTACAATTTATTACCCACTGGGCTTCCCCTATATATAAAATATTTTCACCCCGTTCCCCTTAAAGCGAGCAGGATCGATTTGCTTAATAGTTCTTTCTCTCCCAACAGACCACCATGTCGTCCTCGGCTCCTGCACATTTCTTCTTCTTGTGTTAACCTTTTCTATTTTTTAAGAAAAGCTTGATTGATGACCCTTTGATGGAAGGTGGGATAAATATAAATCAGGATTGAACAAGACACTTCCGGCCAGTCATTAACGCTAATAGATACCTACTGGAATTGAGAGCTATAAATTATTATTAGCTTAATTTCTTTTAACTTTAAAAAAAAAAAGAATTAGAAGAAAGTTTAGAGTGGATGATTGTGATCTTGTGGACGAATTCGACACGGACGAGACTTTTAAAATGGATCCCAGCACTCTACTGATGTCAATCTATAGAGCCCTATAACTATCAGCTAGAGAAACTGGAAAAAACAATCAATGTCCAGTTACATCAGCAAGAGCGTGAGAAACGGCCAGTATATAGAAATAATAAAAATATATTTCTCTAATGCGAGGTATAACATCACTAAAAAGAAATATCTGCCAACAAAAGATAAGCCTATGATTTGTGTAATTGACCTATCGTGTAAGTACGTCTCTAAAATGGCTACCGGTCCTAGCTGCTGTAGTAAATTTCAAGATTATTCTTTTCCCCCTTCTGTAGAAAGAGAATCTTATACTGAAATTCCTCTGGCAGCGGTCCAAGGATTTACAATTTCCATCATATATGCCATATTGGGCTAAGCACATCAGCGGCCATCAAAAATAAGACTTTGTATATGAATGGCCACAGGTGCGGTTCTTCTTTTCCATAATCCACCGCCTTTAAATACCAAGAATTTCACTAGTAGTGGTTTCTCTTGAAATTGTTAACTCTCTTTGATGACGTCAGTTGACCGCGGGACATTTATGATGTTTTATTGAGTGCGGAAACCGGTGAGGTCGGAAAGTTGATGGTCAATCGAGCGCAAAAGAGGGAGAACCTTTTCTTTCCAGCCTTGAAAAGAAAGAAAAACTTTTACTAGGAATATTATCACCGGTTGAAATCATGACGACCAAGAGAGCATCGAAGAAAGGAAGAATAGAATGCAGCTAGTCGGGTCTGTGCAACAACAAGGCCATGTCCGAAAAAGAGAATCTCTTTTCAAAACTAAAAGAAATAAAAGAAAAGAAAAAAAAAGATCGAGATGAAGCAATCGACCGTACGCAGGGAGAGAAAAGAGATTTTTATTTTTAGTGCGCGCGCGCGGTTTAAACTTGATGCTCTAACTCGCCGAGGGTGCGATACTTATCTCTTTTCTCTCCCTTCTACTTTGAATATTATATTCATTCAATATGATGAAAAAAAAAGAGCGCCGTTTAAGGCAATCTGAATTTATACATTCCTTGCGTAATAAATCAGTTTGAAAAATCTGCAAGTCCTTAACAATAAATATTACTAGTCATATCTTAAACCAATAAAAACCCGCATCACGATTTACATTATACCGAATTACTAAAAGTACAAATTTGGGCATTTTTTATGACTTTTTGAATGATGGCAACTCAGCTGGACTTGAAATATAAATTCCATGAGAAAAATTAATGCATCTCATAAAAGTTCTTATAAATACAAGAAAATAGCAAATTTATCAAAGCACTTTGTTTCATTTAGAAGATACTAATTACTATCCTCATCAAAAGCAATTTGTAGTCTGCATTAATCCACGTATGTAAATTTTGAAAAAAAAAAAAATTCTTCTCGATTCGATTTGTGGAGAAGAATCATAAAGTTCCCGCGCTCTCATCACTAAAAAAAAATATCTATCTAAACAGTTGCACAGGGCGCGTGTTGTCGGAACGGTATAATTAGTCCATAAAATATATACACAGAAAAAAAGGAATCCTTAATTTTTTTTCTCTCTCCCCCCATAGATACAAATTTGAATTCTACACCCCGAAAAAGAAAACCGTTTAGGGTTTTTTCTCCCTTTTTTCCGGTTGGGGTTTTTGTGAAGCTGAAGAGGGCTATTCAATTTTTAAGTCGATAAATTATTCCCATCCATCGACGTGTCCGCCAGCTATGTGTGCTGGCAGTCCTCTCTGTATTCTTTTGTGGAGATTTTTCTTTTTCACAGCAATGTCGTTCTTGAAGACCGAGGGGGTCTTCAGATTGTCATGGAGATTTTCTTCTTCTTCTTCTCATAATACATTGTCACTGCTGCCTGCGAGGCAAAAGAATAACATCACGAAGAGCGTCTCATTTGTCCCCATAGGATCCTTATGATTTCATATAAATACAACTATTATTATTATATATATAAGAAAGTGACACCTTGTTAAAAATATCTACCCCCAATGATTGAGGCCTTCGTGTTTTCTGTTTTTATAGTGATTGCCAGGGTTCGAGGGCATAAAAAGAAAAACTTGAACGTCCAGGTAGAACTGTGTATAATATAATTGGCCTAGCTACCTGCTTTTTTTTCATCTTGGAGCATATAAAAAAAATAAAATGAAGAAGAAAAAAGGGGATGAACCGGCGTTCGTTCCTCAACACCTTCCTATTTAGCACCCGAAGGATTTATTATGTTCCTTAAAGATAAAATTCCGGAGCGCACGCGGCACAAAATAAACGAGTAATGTATAAAAAGGTACACATCGGGACATTTTCGTTGATATAGTCTTAGGGGATTCATGTCCTCCAGCTGTACTCACAGGAAGAAGAATTTTTGAAAGGTTTCTTTTCTGTGGTGCTCAAGAATGATCAAAGGGGGCTCTCAGGTATAGGTATACAAATCCAGGTAGAGCGACCCGGATGAGTTCAGTTGGGTACGAGCCACCGGTCTGACAACATGGTCTTGTAGACCTCTCTCACTCATTTTGAATATTTGATTCTTGTACTTACTACTACACGAGAACATTGAACGTGCTTGTACTATCATTACCTTGAAGAAGAAAATAAGTGCCATGTGCTTGATTGGATAAACACCACCACTGTGATTTTCCCTCGATGCAGGTGTATATCACTCTCATCAGCAGGTATGTCATTGTTGCTGCTGCATTTTTTTCTTTTACCTGTCCGAGATTCATCAGAAGGAGGGTTTACCTGCCAATCACACGCACGTCATTCTCGTAACCTGAATTTCTTGACATGGAAGGTCGTCTTGCGAAAAATATATAGGAAGAAGACTATTTTTTATATTTTGAAAAAAAAACTTCCCTCCTACTTCAACGTTGCCAAGTGGACATGGACCCCCTGCCATTCGCGCGGAGCGCTCTGGGCACTTTTTTAAGAAATACCTCTTATATTTATATATATTTAAAAAGATTTCTTCAAGACCCCTGCTACGTTGCCGTGTATTAAAAGAGAGAGAGAGAAGGGGAAAGAGAGAGAAAAGATATATATTTAATGTCACACCTGCCGATCCGGGCGCACCTGGAAAAATACTTGAGGTGTAGATTTCCACTATTATGTTTTTTAGCCGGGCAGTTTCTTCTTTCTCTCTATTGTTGATGTGTGTGTTGACTCAATGTCCCGAAGATTTTTTTCTTTCAAGGTTCTGTTGATTTATACATAGATCTCCTTGAAGAATATGACAAGGCCGGGTGCATATAATATAAAAATAGCGGCGGTGGAATGCAGTCCATCTCTCTCTCTCTCTATACAGCTGAGCGCACCGCTTGCCGCTAATAATTCAATCGATTGGTTTTCCCTTTAGAGGAGAAAACTGGTTTTCTTTCCATATACCCGGCGGATGACATTGAATCATTGGCTCGTGTTGAACAAAGTGGTCGGCTGGTGTCCTCCAGTCAAAAACACAGGTTCCACCAATTAGATTCGATCCATCAACCTCTAAGCTAGATTTTCTTCTTTATATAAAACATGTAATGACGGTAGCTTGGTCTCTTTTTGTGTCTGACACCTCTCTCTCTCTCTCCACGGATGTGGAATTGTTCTCTGCCATGGAAATGAGGATGCTGGGCATCCCGCCTCCAGCACACAACACACCTGAGAGAGAGAGACGAGGGGTATATATCAGTATACCCCCCGCCAAGTTCGCTCTCTCCTCACATTCCTGATTTTAACGGGCTCAAACATTTTCCTTTTGAAAAAAAAAAAAAATACTTTTTCTTTTCCCAAATTAACACGAGACGCTGTATCGATGAGAGGGAACAGATGTTACGGGATTTTTACATAATGACTGGTGGGATTTTTTTTTTATAATAAACACACGCAGACCTCTCGTTACATCGTTGATGAGAGGCCTCCCCACTTTTCTTTTCCCCAATCGATCATCATTAAGACAATCGTAATTGAAGGGAGGAACCTGCTGATTGTTTGTTTGTTTTATTTGAATGAATCAATCAATGAATTTCTTTTCTTTATTTTAACAGGACGGTGTGATATGTCGACTAACAAGAAAATGGCCAACAAGCCAATTAAGGCAACAACTACTAAACAACATCCGGCTCAAAAGCAACAACAACAGCAGCAGCATTGGTGGATCAGCGTCATTTTAGTGCTTGGGCACGTCTTGGAGACGGCCTTGCAGATCTATTTATGTCAACACTATTGGCAGTTAACCACCAGATGGGCAGCGGGGCTTGCTGCTCTTTTAGCCGCAGCTGTGACCATCATCAACGCGGCATCTATCGTCGGCGTCCGGCGCGGATTAGATTTTGCGGATCGTTGGTTCGGACAATGCCTTTGCTACGTGATGCACCTCTCTTTACTCGGCATGATCTGGCGTTTCCTTAAGCTCACTTTTCTTTACGATCGTACTGACCTGCGCGAATTTGCCCTTCTCAGATTTGTCCAGGTAAATATTCTAATTCCTTTTACTAAATGGATTTTTAAAACTAATCTTTATATTTTTTTTACAGGTTCACTTGCAAACATTGCCATCACTATTACTCCAGACGTGCCTTATTTATCAACACGGTCTGCTCGATGTTGACGTAACTGCTGTACCCATTGGTCTGGCAATTGCCCAGCTGGTCATGGCCGGCGTGACCATCTCATTGACGACTTTGGTGCTCTCAATGCCGACGAGTCCAGCAGTATCCAGCAGTTTGAAAAAGTGCAGCACCAGTGATGAAGTATCCTCACCGGTGAACGCCAGGTCAGGAAGCTTCAGCGGACACCAGTGCCTCATCACGGCCGTCCGGAGCATTTGCCTCCTGTGGTGTAGGACCGTGGCCGTTGGCGTCTTCATGACCGAATTCCACGTTTGGACGCTCATTGTCTTTGGAGTCCACTGGTGCATCGCCCTCTTGTGGCTCGTCCTACAGGATTCCGCATCGGAATTGCAGTCAGAACAGGCCACCCCATCACCAGCCGTCTCCCTCTTCCGGAGAGCTCTTGTCGCTTATCTATTGGTATTTGATTGGCCACCTCGATACCAACCTAAACATTCCGGATGGGGAAAGAGCGGATCGTCTGTTACCGTTACTCCAGCTGCAGCTGCTGGATCGTGGCTGGATGTCGTTGGATTGGGCGGAGAACCTCGTTCAGTTGCTGTTGCGATTTACTACGGCATCAGCGGAGTGGAGAACGCAGCCATGCTCTCTTTGTGGTTCCATTTCGCTCCTCCATCCGCATTGGTGCCTCCAGTGGCCCGTCTAACCACTCTGGCTACCTGTACGGCCGCTTTAACCCTCGGAGTCCTCTGCGTCGTTGCATCCACCCAAGGACCGGATGAAGAAACGCCATCCGTTTCTTCCGTAGAGGCTCCTCAAGTTCCTCACGCAACCAAACAGTTGCCTTCCATCAGTGGAACGATTGGGCTTTTACCGCCTTGCACTTTGGTCCAGCAGCGTGAAGTGCGGACTGTTGTGGCGCAGATCCATCCAGTACGGAGTTCTTGTGACACGATGACAGTCAAAACAGCACGGCTCACTCAAGCCGCTTTAACCTTAGCGGCTAATCACAGTCATCCGATTGAGCCTCCTCCACCGCCTCCACCTCCACCGATGGAGTCGACTTGGATGGAGTGCCGGGATGACGAATCCTCCAACAGCCGGAATACCAACACACTGGATGGTGGATTAATGGGTAGTGGATCGGGTGGATCCTGTTCCAGCCCTGCTTTCAATCCTGGAAGCAGCAGTCCAGCTGTTAATATGAGCACCCATCCGGTTGCTATCCGCCGCAGTCCGGCATTCCAGGAACCCAGTAGGTTTATGGCCAGTCAAATTAGCCAAAAACCATCACTGGTCAAACGGCCGTACTTATCCAGTGCCCAGCCAACGTCATCATCTACTCCTCGAGTTGGCCGACAGGTTAAAACAGAACGACGCCGGCGACGCAAGACTCAACACCAACATCATAATCATCAGCGATCCAGCTGTCATTGCCGTCTCTTCGATGACTATGGTATCTTTATCAAAGAAAACTGCACTCTTCGGAGTACATCGAGCAAGACACCTTCTGGTCAATTCCGGATCATGTGCGCTAAATGTCTCGGAGCTCACGATCCGCTTTTGACAACTTGCAATCGTTCCAGAGGAAAGAAATCTGGTGTGCAGCAGCATCATGCCAGAACACTTCCAAGCCGTCATCATCAAGCCAGTAAGATCCTGCTGGATACATCCATGTGCAGTACAACGTATCCGTCAGATACGGAGATAAACTTTACTCGCAAATCAGTCTCTTCGTCATCCTCTTCCAGTAGCGGAAGGTCATCGACCGGAAGCCTGGATTCCGAAGCAACTTACACAACCTGGCCTCCACGGGCCGTTCGAGTTCCAAGCATGGAGCGGCTCTTATCTGAGAACGCATCACCTTGGAATTACGTCCAGGCCTGGCTGGCTAATGCTAATCACAACCATCATGGACGGGCAACAGTCGGACGTCCGTCCACCACAACAAGAAGGACTAAAACCACGAAAAGATTAGTCCCTCAGCAAGCGACTTACAGCAGTGCGTACTGCACCGTTCCTCCCCGATTAGGGCAATCCGTCAAAGAGCTGAGCCTTGTAAGGCGAAGCGGCCAGAAAGCCGGGAGCGTCACGGCCGTGATTGAGCACCAATACAGCACTCCAGTTGAGATTGTAGTTTGAATTTTTGTGTATTTTGCTTCGAGCTTGACATGTTTGTACATTCGTCGATTGTATTCCTGTTTTTTTTTAAATCTCTCACTGTGTGTTTTATATATGCATATATATAGATATTATACATAAGATGGAAAGAAAAATATACGTGCGCCAATGTTTTACATGAGACCCTCTTTTTTTATTATTTATTCAAAGAAACAGACAAAAATAACTTTCACTGTATGACAAATGGTAGCCATCAGTCTTGTCGAAGATCTGAGCCCTGGAGGAATATAAGAACATCCGCAAGGTTACGCGTTCTATAGAGGAAGAAGGAGGGGGTCACACAAAAATGCGAGAGATATAGAAATGAAAAATGCTTTGTTTCTGGTTTTTCTACCTGTTGACAATCCGTGCAGGTTCATATGAGATTCTTAAGAAAAGAATGGAAAAAATGTTTTCATAAATGTCAAAAATGAATGTTTCTCTTTCGTATACAATTCAGAAATCTTAATTTAAACAAAAAAATGAAACTTTTTAAATATTTTTTGCCGATGGTTACGTAAATCAAGACTGGGAAAGTTTTTTTTTTAAAAGAGCTCATTAAAAGAAGAGTTGATAAAAGACCGTAATACTTGTTTCTAAATGATTCCAAATGGAGAGTAAAAAGCTGTTACAATGAGCACATCATCATCACGCTCACTCCCGAAAAGCGTTCAGGAATGTTCTGCGTGTCCCCTGTGTTTTTCCTTCAATTTAAATCGCACCACAATGGAGCCCCTGAGGTGGAGCACGACCAAAAAAGAACAAAGGTAAAAGGAAGAAAGAGACAACACACCTCTGCGCGTTTTAATTTAATTGTAATATACGGCCCAGTTTCTAATTGCGGGACACGGCCGCGGGAGTGAATAGCGGGCGTTTTTCTCTCCTACACAACGGGAGTCGGAAGAAGAAGAATACGACGTAGGTAATAATAAATACACAGGAGCCGCGCCGTCATCACGAGGGAGACTATAACAATTTGCGCAGCACGACTTAATTGCTCCTTCACGCCGCTAAATGAGCTTCTTAAATCGGAGAAAAAGCCCTTCTTCTTGGGGGAGGTACGCGGAGTTCATTATACGTTCTTTGAACAATCCTTCATTACTCAATCAATCAAGAAGACGGCTAACGTTTTAACGGGTGGTTATTATTGTAACGCTTAATATCTCATTAAATAGAGCTAAAAGCGGGACTAAAAGCTGCTGGTTGCCAGGTGGTATAACGCGCGGTCATTTCCGTCTTCTTATTGCTTCCCGCGGACACTTTATTTTTATTATAATTAACGAATATAAAAAATATTCTAGCTTAGAATTAAAATGTTGAATAAATAAATCATGCAAGCAGGAGAAATCGTCTAGAGAGATCACGGAAGTTGTGGATCTGAATAATCCTGTGCCCCCGATCCTCGATGATTTATTGCATCCGTTGCGTTGTTAGCTCGTTCAATCATTATCGAAGCTTGTTTTACCGACTTTCTATAAATCCATAGAGAACAGGAAAAACATTCCTTCTTGATTGCGACTCGAAATATATGAGAGGAGCGGTTCATCACGAGCCACAGCGGGATTCTGTCTCTTTTCTTTTCGCTAGATTTTTTTTTTCGGTCACGCTGAATTTCGTGCTATTCACGTATACAGTATATTTTTTATATATATTACATATAAAAAAGAAGAAAGATCGTGCTATGCGTTTATACATATTCCAAACCGTTAGCATTTCATTTATGGTCTATAAGTTTCCTTATCGGAAGATCCGGAGAGCTGGAAAGGAAAATATTTTTCGTTTGTGTTTCTTCTTACAAATCAGATTAAGCGGATCGTTTTTCTTCTACTCTTTTGCCGCTATCCGATTGTTTTTCTGGTTCGTTTCTTTCTTTCCGTTCGTGCTAATAATATCTCTTTGAAATGTGCGAGAAGGAGCACATGCAACTTGATCACACGTGGAACCCATTGAATGTGACATCTCGGAATAGTAATCAAATGCCCGATTCAAAGGGATCTCTTCTTTTTGTGTAAGACCGCCATTGCACGGACGACCTGCCGACGACTAAGGAATTTTTTCGTGTGTTCCGATTCAGTCAAAAAGAACTGAAAGATCTGCCGACGATCTACAGAAAGAGAAAAACAAAACAGGCGTAATATAAAAGAAAGAGATACTTCGTTGTAAATAATAATGATAATAATAATAGCGAGCGGGGGGTTGCAGTATCAAACAAAGAAATCCACTTTATTCCGCCGGCTTTGCGCCACCTTAGGTGGTATTACGAGTGACTTTTTCCTCTTCAACTATTTTTTTTTTCTAGAAAATGTCTTGAATTCGAAATAAATACAGCTGCATAAACAAATCGTGCCAACAAAAGAGTTCTTCGAATTATACACTTTTTTTTTTAGCAAAATTCGCTCGACTGCGCTCCATCGCCTATTTAGGAAAAATATGTTTTTCCGGTCTAAACTATTCAAAATACGAGGACTACCTGAATGAACCCCTTCCCACGCTCGACACAAATGAATTCAGTGGGGACGGCGATGTTTATCCACATTATTTATAATTCGAGAAAAAAAGAAAATATCAACGGACAAAAGGTTGTCATCAGCGTTACAAATGCGGAATATAACGAACAGGGACGGAATAGGTGGGAATTAAATACACATACTGCACAAAATAATAATAATAATAACAAACGAATATCAGTCTGTGGCACTTCTGGCTTTACAAAAATATTGGAATGCAATTCGAACAAAAAAGAGAGTCGGGAACTGTACAACCAATTCCAATAATCAATTGGGACAATATAACAGTACAATAATTTCTGGTAATAATCCAGAAATAAGGAAGTGAGAGAAAAACAAAATGAGTCAATATCTTCGAAAGGAAGAGTGGAGGGAGGACAAAAGAATTATAATAAAGGCAGTCATCAGGACTTGAAGTGGAACCATAACAAAAACAGTGAGAACCCGTAAAGAGGAAAAAGGAGAGAGAAACAAAAATATGAGCATTTTCACGGTAGAGTAAATCATGTTTTCTAGAAATGGAAACGGACCGTTTCGTGTTCCTATTGTTAAAGTTTGGTTTCGTGCTGGTTAGGCAGACCCCAGCCCCGGAAGGGCGATTGGAGCCGATTGCGGTTGCCATAGGCATAAGGCGGTAAAGCGTGTGGATGAGGCGGAAGCCCAGGTGGTATCGATGAACCCGCGCCGTCGTCACCGTCATTGTCGTCACCGGAATCAACATCACCTGTCATCGAGAAAGAGAAAAATAAGCATTGTGTTTATAAAGATGGATTGCTTCGACAGGTATACCATCGCTGGAATTTGTTGAATGGATAAAATGATCCGTCCGGATAGTTTTCCGCGATTTTGGTTTCTTGTATTTGAATTCCCGCGGTAGAGTGTAAGACCTGGGTAAGGAAACTTGACTGTCGACGTCGGAAGGATTCCGATAGGATTTGTATGCAGCACCACCGCCTTTAGAGTTGATTGATGTCACGGTGTAGTTTGGATCCCAATGACCCGATTCATCATGTTCTGCTCCGCCTTGAGGGTGATAGGATGGACCGTTCCGCCATCCAGGATCGCAATAATCGTAATAGACTCGTGAATGTTCCAAATGATGAGGTGAGAGTAGTATCTCTGGCGTTTTGGATCGATATTTGCGATGAGCTCCTGATCCACCTGGTTTTTAAATTATCAAAAATTTATCATGGGCCATTAATTACGAAAAATGTAGGTATACCTTGAGAGCTGTAAGAAAAAATGGGTGGATCGGGAACAGATGGTCCCCAAGGCTGCTTCTTTAACCGCGGGATGGGCTGTTTCAGAGTGCCAGATTCACTGACATCGCTCTGTGGCGGTCGCTTGAGCTTGCCTTGCATAATTTCCTCTTCGATAACCCGAAGCTCAGCTAATTGCTGTCTCTTCTTCTCTTGTAATTTGAGCTGTATATCTACTCTGGAACATATGCTTCCAGTTTCGTTCTCACTAGACCCGGAGCGGCCATGCAAAGGTCGTTTCCAAAAGGGTTGGGACATTTTGCCACCTCCGTTGACGACGTTCATGGATGGTAAGACGGGTACAGGTGGTGGAACAAATGTCGTCGGCTTCTTCTTCTTTCTCATCATGGCTGGATTGAATCGGCAGTTGAATACACCAGGAACGTAAGGAGGATTCTCAGTACAATATACTGTGTGACCATTCTGCTTCACATACGTCCCAGAATTCTAAAACAAAACAAAAATAATAAGTAAAATTTACACAAATTCAACACAGAATCTATACGTACTTGATGCCCACTCTTGGTGGTTCCATTGGCATCAGTGAGGTGTTCACTAACCACATAGGTACCCGAAGGTGTGACATAAGTATATGGTTCAGGTGGATTGTTATTACTTGGGTAACCGGAAGAAGAATTAGATCCATAGCTGAGCCGTTTAACGTGAAAATACCTTTACAAAATTGTAAATAAATTAATAAAATCCAAGTGATTTAAGTAGAGTTAAACTGTACCGATAATAGAGGCCAAGAAACACTATTCCAACAAAGAAAGAGAGGAACATGACCACGGTAGCCAGTTCGTGGTACCACGGCTCTTCTCGATGAACACCAATAAGCCATACGGCTACCAGTAAACTATTTTCCAGAAACATAATGACGTAAAATGCAGCCTGGAAACAGATAGAAACAATTAATTTTCAAATAGAGGTTATTTTAAAAATAAGATAAATACCATTTTCATGCGAGGATTGACGTGCTGCAGGTTGACGTAGCAAAAGACGTATACAACAGCGATCAAAACGCAGTAGGCATCCTTTTTTAACTTGGACATTTTGTCGCCATGGAAGACATTACGAGGTGAAATGAGCCAAAAGAACATGGTCATCCAGTGCAATCCAATTACTAGAAAGACCCAGTAGCTGTAGACAGTAGCGTAAACAGTCAGCGCTACAACACGCGACGTTACGGTACCTAACCGCCAAAGAAATTGAAAAATGACGCCCAGCCAGGTGAGGACGAGTTTGTGCACATTCTGGCGGCGAACGTTCTTGTTAAATGAGGCTAAAGCCCAGCAAACGCTGACCAGTGACAGAACGGTGGAGACGATATTGAGGTCTTTGACGTCGCTGGGACTTGGCTTGAGCCAGATCAGGTAGAGCTGGACAAGTAGCATTGGTGCAGCTTCGATGAAAGCGTGAACCAATCTAAGCATACAAAGATCCCGAACTTCGTGTTTGACGATCCTCAGATCCACAGGAATGAAGAGCTTAAAGTAGCGCCAAAGGACACCCATGCCTAGGAAATGCATGACTACTAATGAGCCCTTGTTGACGTCGTCTTTCTCAGAATCTGATGTCGTTGGAGTAGATGATGAATGCCGTTCAAGGAACCATTTGGCAGAGAGAAACTGGCTGACGATGAGAGATGAAAGGATGAAGACGACGGCTAGAATTAGCCAGATGTACATTTCTTGCTGGTACAGCGTGTAGGCTGTGATGACGTCGAAAACAACGTCGCAAAAATACGACGCCATTGATATGATGTTGAACAAGACATCACACAGAGGAAGGAATTCTTGAGACATCATGAGAGAATTGGAGACTCAAACCATGACCAGACAGGAAATACTTCTCTAAAGAATAAAAACAACCATTAGCTAATCAAATTATTAGGGTTTTAGCTTTTCTAGCACTTTAATAATTAAGTTCTCAATTTAATTTTTAAATAAGTTAACCAAGAGACAAAGATCTCATGAATACAACTGACAGTAGTAACAATATCGAAGAGTCTATATCTGAAGATTGTAATGAGTGGAATACTAAAAGATGAGAAAATGCAATTTTATAAAAAGTTTCTTACATTATTTAAATGAGTTGATCATGAATGAAAAGATGAACAATCCGTGAACTATTGGTGAGGCACACCAATAGATTTTAGCTGCCGAGATGTTGACGCACGAACAAACCACCAATTCGGCTACTGGCCACCAGTACTTATCTGCACAAAAACATGTTCGTTATTACTGTTATTTATATAAAAGTATTTAAAAACAACTGAATTACATGTGTAATAAACTTTTTACGAAGAAAATATCGGGAAATTCATTTTAATAAATTCCCGATTGGGCGTTTTGACGTGAATTCTACTTTCTAGTTCACCATTTTGTATACAACAACACGCCACCTGGAGAAAAATATTTCAACTAATACTTCAAATTGCCTCAAATGCTTGAAAAATACTTAAAAGCAAGTCGGCATAGTTTTTAGTGAAAAATAATTTTAATAAATGATTTCAAATGTTTCTAATTTATTTTAATGTTTATTTCACATAAATATTTCAATAATCAATCTATTAAAGCAGATAACATTTTTATCAAAACAAGTTTGGCAACGTCCTAAGAAACTTGTAAGATTCCCGCGCCTTTTCTTTCCCGTCTATTGTGATCACTCACTGGGATTTTTTCTCCCTTATTCCATTTCAATTTTTTGGAATCTGAGTTTTAAAGTTCTATTTTATTGAAAACTGCTTCAATTTTCCAGTGTTTTAAAGTCAACAATAAATCTATTAACTTAAGTTGAAAATGGCCAGCCCAGCACGCAGTACTGTAAGCAGCCGAGCTTCTAATGGAACTAGATCTCGACGTAGATCAACAGGAGGTACACAACCTATTATTACAGTAGAAAAAATTTGCATTAAAACTTAATGATGATTTGTATCTTTCAGCTATGTCTGATTTATCTGATGTTGCTCCTCTGCCATCTACCCCATCTCGTAATGGAGACCAGGAAATGGATCATCTTCCAAGTCCTGGTGGAGGTAGGGACTAACAAAATATGGGCTGATTATTCCTTCAGTGCTAATATTTGATCTTATTTAGCTGTTAGTGAGCTGGATCTCAACTCTCCACTTAACTATGGCACTCCAAGTTCCCTATCTTCCCTACGTACTCCACGATCAAGTGCCAAAGGGACTCCAATGAGACAGAGGCCTGATGTTCGCTCTGATCGTAAGCTTCGCCAGCTGAATGTGGGAGCTAATGAGGTAAACATCTTTGATGAACACATACTTCATCAGATTTAAATTTTAAGTCCCATCTGTTTTAGGGAAATCTGACTCCAATCAGGGAGCAGACTGAAGGAACTGGACCTCAACTGGTCATTTGGGGAACAGATGTTGTGGTCTCCTTGTGCAAGTCCAAATTTCGCTCTTTCATCAATAAGTTCATGCTGACAGATGATGATAATATCTCTGAGAACATGAACATCAATGAGCCTTTCTATCTTCAAGAACTGCAACAAGTATAAATTCTTCATCTAACTCTTTATTTAAATTCTTTATTAAATAAATCTTTTTATTAAACAGATTGCTGATTTAGAGGATCCTTTCTTGAACTTGAATTGTTCTCACTTGCGTACTTTTGATGCTGATCTTTATCGCCAATTGGTCTGCTATCCCCAAGAAGTGATTCCTACCCTGGATATGACTGTCAATGAGCTCTTTTTCGAAAAATATCCTGATGTGATCCTTCCTCATCAAATCCAAGTGCGTCCCTTCAACGCCGATAAAACCAAGAACATGCGAGCTTTAAATCCAGAAGGTAAATACCAAATTACTATCGTTAATGCAAATTTACTAACTGAATTTGATTTATTTAAATTTACAGATATTGATCAGTTGATTACGATTAGTGGCATGGTTATCCGTACCAGTAACATCATTCCTGAGATGCGTGAGGCCTTCTTCCGCTGTAACGTTTGTGGCAACACGGCATCGGTTGAGGTGGATCGCGGGAGGATCATGGAGCCTACCTTGTGTGCCATGTGCAACACTGGCTACTCGTTTGCTATTATCCACAACCGTTCCCAGTTTTCTGATCGCCAGATGGTTAAACTGCAGGAATCGCCTGGTATGTTTAACTAACTTTAGAGCTTCAATTAACAGTTTTAAAACGTATTATCTGTTTCGTAGATGATATGCCAGCTGGCCAAACTCCGCACACTGTCATCGTCTTTGCTCACAACGACCTAGTGGACAAAGTTCAGCCTGGTGATCGAGTCACCGTTACGGGAATCTATCGCGCCGTTTCGCTTCGCGTCAATCCAATGGTTAGCAACGTGAAATCAGTCTACCGCACCCACATTGATGTCGTTCACTATCGCAAAGTGGATGTCCATCGCTTGCGCAACGAAACTGAGCGAGGGTATGTTTCATTTTCGTCCTAAACCATCTAAATCAGAGTGATCCTAATATTTGTTTTTTACAGGAAAGAGACACGATTTCCTGCTGAAAGAGAGGCTCTGTTGCACGAACTTTCCAAGAAGCCTGACATCTACGAACGTTTGGCGCGGGCTATCGCTCCTTCCATCTACGAAAATGAAGATATCAAGAAAGGAATCCTTCTTCAGCTGTTTGGTGGTACTAAGAAGGACTTTACCGAAGTCGGGCGTGGTGCGTTCCGTGCTGAAATCAACATTTTGCTTTGCGGTGACCCGGGTACGAGCAAATCGCAGCTTCTGCAGTACATTTACAATTTGGTGCCGCGCTCGCAGTATACTTCCGGAAAGGGTAGCTCTGCTGTCGGTCTTACAGCGTACGTTACAAAGGATCCCGAAACCAAACAGCTCGTCCTCCAGACAGGTGCTTTGGTCTTAGCTGACAACGGCATCTGTTGCATTGACGAGTTCGACAAGATGTCTGACGCAACTCGCAGCATTCTGCATGAAGTATGTATAATTAAACAACGATTTCAAGATGAAATTTACTTAATCTTACTAATTGCTTATAGGTAATGGAGCAGCAAACGCTTAGCATTGCCAAGGCTGGCATCATCTGTCAACTTAACGCTCGTACATCCGTTCTTGCTGGCGCCAATCCCATCGAGTCACAGTGGAATAAGGATAAGACTATTATCGAGAATATCCAGCTTCCTCACACACTCTTATCTAGGTACGTAACAGTAACAGGCTAAATATTTATTTGGATTTATTATTTTAATTAACATGCTTTAATTTGAAATGTTTGCTAGGTTCGATCTGATCTTCTTAATGCTTGATCCTCAAGATGAGCTGTACGACAAACGCTTGGCTCGCCATTTGGTGTCGTTGTATTACAGCGCTGAAGAAGAAAACGAATCCGAGTTTATGGTAATAATTATTTTTTATTAGCTAAAACTTCTGGCTTTAAATACTGTTTTATTATTAGGAACTTGACGTGCTGCGGGACTACATGGCTTATGGCAAAGAACACATCAATCCAATTTTGAACGATGCTGCCACTGTCCGCCTTGTGGAAGCATACGTCGAGATGCGTCGGATTGGTAGCGGTCGAGGCCAGATTTCAGCTTACCCCCGTCAGCTCGAATCTCTTATTCGTCTAGCAGAAGCCCATGCTAAAGTGCGTTATTCTAGCGTGGTAGAAGTCGACGATGTTGAGGAAGCCTATCGGTAACTACAAGATCTCTAGCATACTCAAATATAATATAAAAATGGATTTATTTAAATTTTCCTTAGTTTACACCGTGAAGCATTGAAGCAGTCGGCCACTGACCCAATGTCAGGTAAAATTGATGTCAATATACTGACAACCGGTTTGAGCTCGAATGCACGGAAGAAGCGCGGAGAGATGGCCGGTGCTCTACGAAAGATGATCGAGTCGAAAGGAAAAGTTGCCTCGATTAACTATCAGAAAGCTTTCAATGAATTTAAATCTGGATCAGCTATGGTAACTAATTATTTTAATTATATAAGTATGCATTAGTGTTAATACTGTATTTTTATCGACAGATGGTGACCCGGGAGATGTTCGAGGATGCGTTGAAAGACCTTCAAGATGATGGGATGATCGTAGTCGCCGGACGGTCAACTATTCGCATCTGTCATCAATGAAGAATTCTTCGAACTTCCTTTCAGTAAAAAGTGATGTACCGATGTTTCTAACAAACAATAAATCAGTAAGAAATTAATGTTCATTTAACGCGCTCTTATTAGTGGTCCTTTCTTAATAAAACTTTCTTAATAGAATAATAACTATTTTCCTTTCAGAATTTAAGTGCGCAATGACTATCATTCATTTTAGGATTCCACGATTGCGTTGCTTATATTATTTGAAGTTTCGTTGACACTTCTTTGGGGTTTTACTTTCCAAAACTACATAGCTAAATTGCTCTCTGTGGTGTTACCCATCTCGTCGCAAATACTTCGCGCTGACACATCTGGGAAGAAAGGTTAGCAGGGTCAGCAGTAAATGGCTCTCAGTGGTGTTACCCAGCTCGTCGCAAATACTGTAGCGCTGACACATCTGACAAGAAAGGAAAACAGGGTCAGCTGTAAATGGCTCTCAGTGGTGTTACCCACCTCGTCGCAAATACTGTAGCGCCGACACATCTGGGAAGAAAGGTTAGCAGGATCAGCAGTAAATGGCTCTCAGTGGTGTTACCCACGTCGTCGCAAATACTGTAGCGCTGACACATCTGACAAGAAAGGCAAACAGGATCAGCTGTAAATGGCTCTCAGTGGTTTTACCCACGTCGTCGCAAATACTGTAGCGCCGACACATCTGGGAAGAAAGGTTAGCAGGATCAGCAGTAAATGGCTCTCAGTGGTGTTACCCACGTCGTCGCAAATACTGTAGCGCTGACACATCTGACAAGAAAGGCAAACAGGATCAGCTGTAAATGGCTCTCAGTGGTTTTACCCACATCGTCGCAAATACTTCGCGCTGACACATCTGGGAAGAAAGGTTAGCAGGATCAGCAGTAAATGGCTCTCAGTGGTGTTACCCACGTCGTCGCAAATACTGTAGCGCTGACACATCTGACAAGAAAGGAAAACAGGGTCAGCTGTAAATGGCTCTCAGTGGTGTTACCCACCTCGTCGCAAATACTGTAGCGCCGACACATCTGGGAAGAAAGGTTAGCAGGATCAGCAGTAAATGGCTCTCAGTGGTGTTACCCACGTCGTCGCAAATACTGTAGCGCCGACACATCTGGGAAGAAAGGTTAGCAGGATCAGCAGTAAATGGCTCTCAGTGGTGTTACCCACGTCGTCGCAAATACTGTAGCGCTGACACATCTGACAAGAAAGGCAAACAGGATCAGCTGTAAATGGCTCTCAGTGGTTTTACCCACGTCGTCGCAAATACTGTAGCGCCGACACATCTGGGAAGAAAGGTTAGCAGGATCAGCAGTAAATGGCTCTCAGTGGTGTTACCCACGTCGCAAATACTGTAGCGCTGACACATCTGACAAGAAAGGCAAACAGGATCAGCTGTAAATGGCTCTCAGTGGTTTTACCCACATCGTCGCAAATACTGTAGCGCCGACACATCTGGGAAGAAAGGTTAGCAGGATCAGCAGTAAATGGCTCTCAGTGGTGTTACCCACGTCGTCGCAAATACTGTAGCGCTGACACATCTGACAAGAAAGGCAAACAGGATCAGCTGTAAATGGCTCTCAGTGGTTTTACCCACGTCGTCGCAAATACTGTAGCGCCGACACATCTGACAAGAAAGGCAAACAGGATCAGCTGTAAATGGCTCTCAGTGGTTTTACCCACGTCGTCGCAAATACTGTAGCGCCGACACATCTGTGTATACTACTTGTATGTAAGCTACTTGTATATATACCCCTTAGATGTTGAAAACCAGTTTGCAACAGCTATTTTTAAGATTCCAATCTTTTCAACTCCCTCCCTTAATAAGTTTTTTAATGTGTTTCTTCTTACATATTCGTACGCAATTGAAACTCCCCGATGTAATGCCCCTAAAGACTTCGCTTTAGAATGTATTGGTGTCTGTCTTCTTACATATTTTTGAGCAACTTACACACTTCCAAATATGTGGAATTCCACTAACAATGAATCGTTTTAACCTACTTTGATAATCAAATATTGTCAGTTAGATAATCAATAAATTGTTAGGGGAAAATATGATGCATGCAAATGTTTGTGTTTGTGAATAATGTTTACGGTTAGCTAGCGTATGGTAGAATAGCGTATGGTATAGTCTCTAAATGAAAACTGAAGTGGTAATATTCAGTGTATGTGGGAAGTTATCCACTTGCAAGTCAGCGAGCCTTACATGAACAAATCGTTTCCAACAGTTGGCGAAAAGTAATCATTTTTCAAGTTTTTGGAGGAATGGTAGAAACTTTGTTTTGAAAATTTTTAGAATCCTTTTGTTGGCTCAAGAAAACATTTTCCTGCAAGAGGAATTGATGGAGTTTAAGGTGTTAAGTAGAAAAATAAATAATTCGCGATAGAAGAAAGAAAAATAGATTAACTGTACTCCATCTCCTCTTTTGACAGTGTGCTTTTTCACATATGTCTATTTACTTGCAACACGTAGAAGAACAAGGGAACAGCGGTAGAGGTCGCAGCGCTTTTTCCGGCTGCTCCTTGATGACCAGACTTAGTTCTGGAAGAGATAGCTGGAGGGACGAGAGGCAAGAAAATTCTATAATGGGTTTTATCCGCATCGGATGAAAATTTAGATTACAATAAATAGATGCATGAATAAAGAATGTAATAAATACTACTGTTAGAAGATTAATATACTGGAAGTGTTTTCTCTAGCACCTCTAGATGATGGACGCTCACTAGCTTGTGAGCTCGAGTTGTCAGACGGCCTACTTTGTTGATCCTGGCCAATCGCTTCCAAGTAAGTGTGGGATACTTGATCAGCTTCTCTTCGTAGAATTCCACCCTTTCGTCCACCTTGGAAACCTTTTTTTTTTACAGAGACGTTCGTTATCACCAGCGTATTGATTTATTTGCCATCGGAACTGCAAATAAAAAAATTCGAGTGTTTAACAATTCATTTAAAAATTCATAATAGTAACTTACTCCAAACCCTTATCTGCCATTATAAGATCTGTTTGTATGAGGATAGATCCGGTAGCAACAGATCCTTGTGGCTTAGATAGGAAGTGTCGTCATCGTTGACATGGTGCCGCTCAACCGAAGATGCTCCTTGCACTTGGTGTACTTCAGCAATAAAAAATATATAAATAAATATTATAATTGATTTTCAATTAAATTAATATTAACCTTCTTTCAGAGCCTCGAATTCCTTCTCTACACGATTAATCTTTTTCTTACGGTTTTCTTCTCCTGACTCAAAATTGAGTTGGAGTACATCATATTTTGAGCGGAGGTCCCTGTAAAGGGTTTGGTTTGCTTCTTTTAGTTGTCGCTGGGCTTGATGTCGTGGGCTTGTCTCAGTGTTACGAGATCGTAGATCGTTGACCTGGCTGCTCAAGATGCGCTCTTGAACTGGTCCCGTTGCTTCGTTTCTTCCGTATTGAGTCTGCAGCTCTTTGAGACATGTGAGTCTCTTAGGCCTCTTTGAGACATGCTGCAGTTGCTCAATATCAGATGATTGGTTTCCGGCTACTTGCACCAGCTTTTCTTCTAGCCTAATGGATTTCTCCGTCTTCTCCTCAATGGCTACGGTAGCGACGGGAGCTGCATTCCGCTGGAGACGAGCTTCGAGATTAGACACTTTGCTGGCCACAACTTGAAGATTGATCAGCTCTTCTCCTCTGGGATTTAGCTCGTTCAATTCTAGATTTCTTCTTAAAAGATAAGATAACTTCTGCTGAGAAGACGTGCAACAGCTTCCTGCTCAAAAGAAAGAACTTGTGATCTATCGGCTGCTAAATCCTCGCTGGCCGCATCCAACTAATCCTCTAATAACCGTCCCAGTCCAGAAGCTCGTTCAACAGCACGATTCAACTCAGATTCTAATCCGTCTAGGCGAGATTGCTGGGCGATGCGGGTGACATTCAACTCATTTGCCAATCGATTCAGTCGATTCTTAACTTTGTAATTTCAATTGAAGTATGTTGCGGTGTGCCAAGATTTTTCGCTGCGCTTCCTGAGCGGACAACTGATCCGTCAATTCTCTTCTCTATTTTTCCTGATTTCTTTCGGGTTTCGTCTAGTTCGCAACCGGAAACAAAGCGTTCAATTTGGTCCTTCACCTTTTCTAAAACGGATTGTTAGCGCTGAATATCTTCTTCTTTGAGTTTAATCTGTTGTCCAAGTGATCAAGTCCAGTAGTCCACTAGCCTCCTGCAGAGTAGCTTGTAATAACAGGTGGATTCCGTTTTTCTTTGAGTTCCACCAGACCCTTGATTTCATTCAAATGTTCCAAATAATATTTAAGATTCAAAATTTCTTCCTCTTTCTGATTCAATTGTTATTGTAGTAATATCTCTGTTGATTGTTCAACCGCAGATTGAAAGGAAGCGGAATCTTGTTCCTCTTTGGATGTAAGTTTTTGTTCAAAATCTCCTCGAGTCAATTGAAGCTGCAGGATATATTCTTCTTTCAGTTCCAGCTGTCGTGCAAGATCTAACAATTGCTCTTTCAATGACAGAAGTCCTGGATTTTTTCTTCGTTTGAAGCAAGTTTTTCGATGAGAGAACCACCAAATCTTCGGATTTCTATTTCTTTCAGTTCCAATTGACACACACGTTCTCCAGTTTGCTCTTATTGAAGTTGACGGAATTCTTCTTCCTTCAAAGCTAGTTTTCCATTGAGCTCTTCTAATTCTTCTAGACTCCACCAAGTCGTTTGATTTCTTCTTCTTTCTGCTCTAATTGATGAACGAGTTCTGCAGATCGATCCTGGAGTAACTGGAGTAGTTAAATTTCTTCATTTTTAACGAAAGTTATCAATGAAGTTCAGCAATCTCTTCCGAACTACTTCAATGTCTGTATATAGGGTTTTGAGGCTGTGACGTGCCTCTTCCGCTGCTATGCGCTCAGAATAAAGGTCAGCTTCCAAAATCTGGTCATAGAACAGGTTTTGTTATTCGTTTTTTTATTAATTTACTTGTAATACTAGGTTACCAGAATTATGTCGTTAGAATTACTCAGTTGCTCTTTCAGTTCATTTCCCCTTTCATTTGCGGCTACTTGTTGCTCCAACTCAACGATAGATGATTGTGCGGACTGAATCAAGAGCGCGTCGAGCTTGGTCCAGTTCAGTATTCTTTTCATCCAAAGCATCCTAAATACGATGGATTTGCTCCGTTAATTGATTTATCCTTACTTAATGCTGCTTTCCCTTCACTGAAGCCTCCTTTTGTCCGGAAGATTGAGAGAGCTAGAGCTAATGAATGGTTCTTCTTCCTCCTCTGATTGTTCCATATCCATATAGGAAGGATAATAAGGATAAGGAAGGAACCAACAGCAGAGCGGAAACTGCCGTCAAGTTTTTATCCTTTCCATTTTTACTTGCAGTCGTTTTCTTCTCATTTTCCAATTCAGAGCGAAGAGTAACAAGGTCGGTATGAGCACAGTTCAGCTTGGTAGTATCGCATCTTTTTCCTTGCTGACCACCTCGAAATCGCTTTCGAAGCGCACCAAAGCCGTCTAATTTATGATATATAAAATTGGCATTAACCATCTAGAAAAAGAAAAATACCTTTAACATAGGTAAAACTATAAATTGTGGAAAAAAATTTATACCTGCATTGTAGAGCGTAGGTTTGTCTCGACTCTCGCGCTTGGCGTACCATTTTGTCAAAACATGAACAGGCTGTCGGCTTCACTCTTCAGAGTGATCCATGTCAAGTCGTTCGTTGACTTCAACTTGGTCGGCAAAGAAAATGTTTAAAAGTTATCAAATTGAAATAGCAATATATCGACACCTTTTCTTTGGCCAAGCATTTGTTTTCAGTCATATTACATACTATTTTTTTCTCTTCTACTTAGGAGTTAGGCAGCGGAAAAATAAGGAAGAGTTTACCGCATTAAGAAAAAATAGAAGACAAGTACATGTTGCCGCATAGACTGAAATCATTGTATTGTATTTGTATGCGACTAGCCGACTACTACATTTGGAATCCTTTTATTATGTAAGATAACAATAAAGAGGATATTTTAGGAGGGGGGAATGTGGCACTGAATGAATGGGACCAGGGGGTGTCTACTTCGGCCGTCGCTTTCTTCTTTATTCAAATCATGGACGATGAGTGCATGACGGAACGAATGTGCCGGTTGAAGGCGTTCTTGGTTGCATAAGTCTGTAAGAAAAAAAATGTATCATCAGAAGGGTCACACAATATATATTCAGGTTGTATGGGAAATCACAATCCAGCTCAAGATAATATCGAAAAAGACAACCCTGGTTGATGACCTAGTTATCACTCCACAACAAATTTTTGGGCTATATGCTAAAAGCTAAATAGGGAATAAATTTTAATGGTCACAAAGAGCCGGAATCGAAATCCTGATTTCTATAGACTCAAATTCATTTAGTTCCGAGCAAGCATTGCCGGATAGTTCGAGTAGCTTTCATCAACATTAGTAGTATCATCCGAACAATCAAGAGGAACATCGGAAGAAAATACTCTATCAACACTTCCTTCAAGGATGTAAGTGATTGTCGGTCCTAACCAATGACATAATAATCAACAACACTTTTAGCCGGAATTCCAGCCGGCTTCCGCCTGAGTTAGGGCCGTATGTCATTATCATCTTCAGTTCTACCGCCCAGCAACAATAATGTCATGGGGATTATAGAACTTTGATGAAACTTACAGTTCCATAATGGCGGCAGTTTTTCTCCCCGCACGTCCATTTCTTCTCAGCGAGGGCTTCCTGCTCTTGCACGTCAACTAGCTGATGCTGCACGTTGACCGGGTGCTCCTGCACGTCGACCTGGTTCTCCTGCCCGTCGACCTGGTTCTCCTGCCCGTCGACCTGGTGCTCCTGCACGTCGACCTGGTGCTCCTGCACGTCGACCTGGTGCTCCTGCACGTCGACCTGGTGCTCCTGCACGTCGACCTGGTGCTCCTGCACGTCGACCTGGTGCTCCTGCACGTCGACCTGGTGCTCCTGCACGTCGACCTGGTGCTCCTGCACGTCGACCTGGTGCTCCTGCACGTCGACCTGGTGCTCCTCCTCGTCGACCTGGTGCTCCTGCACGTCGACCTGGTGCTCCTCCTCGTCGACTACGTGTTCCTGCAGGTCAACTAGCTGCTCCTGCACTTCGATTGGCTGAACGGCGCCTGGCTTCTTCTGGAGGGGGGCGATGCGCCTGCCCGAGCGAAGGACCATCTCGGCCACGAAACTCTGGTCAGCGGCCGTGAGTGGCTTCAGCTTCAAATCGGGCGGCAAATCCTTCAAGCTTTGTTCGGAAAGTGAACGACGTAAGCGAGGTCGTTCCCCTACAAATTAATTTTTTTTTCAAGATTAAAAAAAATTTAAATAATTATTTATTTAAAACAAAACAAAAGCTTACGATTTTCAAACAGCCAGCCTGGAATTCCGATGATTATATCCACTTCACCCGCAGCGACCGGAAAATTAAGTCCAGCCTCTTTCAACTCCATGATTCGCACACCTGCCTTCTTGAGCAGTTCTCTGTTAAAAAAGCACCATATGCATAAATTTAAAAACACCTCATATTCAACACACCATAATTGGGAATGCATATGTCATCTGCTCTCTTCTTCTTTATATAAATACATACAGCGCTGACAGAGTCAATATCTAACGGGTAACTCTTTTAAACTATAAGCTCAATAAACCAAACAGGAGTACCGACTTTGCCTTTAAATATCACAGAGCGAAGTCGTTCCTGTTTTCCTTCTTAAAGCAAAATTCTAGGGATAAATTTGGAAAGATATGACCATTCTAACTTTTATCAGAGCGGATTACGAGAGAAGAATAAGTGAAAAGCTACATATCACAGAAGTTCGAAGATTTCTGGTACGTAAGTTTCATTTCATGTAAATTTTCTGTGGATGACGTCTGAGAAAGATGGTAGATTCCATGAAGAAAAGTGGGTAGCAGGTCAAACGGGAAAACAATTCGGGAAGGGGTTAGAGACCGAACTCCTCCAATTGGTAAACAAAGTATATTTAAAAAATCTAGTATATTGAATCCTCCTAGATGAGACAACATCAGATTGAGTTGCATAGCTTGCGATCAATTCATCAGGAAGAGCTCATCCCGAGTTGAGCTAGCACAAATCAGCAAAGCGGTACAACAAATGGACGCTCTGCGGGAGCGAATGGAAATGGATCGAGAAGAGGCTCGCGCCAAGAAACGCGATGCGTTGATGTGACAAGTTAACCCGCAAAATTCACTGAGAAAAAGTTTTAAAGTGCTCCACATATTCTCCCTCTTTTTAAAATTGAACAAAAAAGGGTATCGGAGAACCATCAAAGTTCATTAATATAGGCTCTTTACTGAATTCATTTTTCGAAAAAAAACAGAACTTTTTCAATTGAATAGAAAGTAGCGAAGGAAAAGAGACGTAGGGAGTCCCTGGTGATGTCGGCGGGATTCATTTATGGAGCTACTCTTACTTTGGGAGGGCGTGTTGCACAGCCATTACTAAGTGGAGCATCATCTCCTCCAGAGCATTTTGAAATTCCCGCAAAAACAGAAGAAGATGAAGGCAGATCACGTAGTGCTCATCCCTTCGATATATAACATATACGCCGTATGTTTATACAAACATGTTTTTTTGTGCCCAGTGAAGCGAGTTTGTTAGCTCGCTAAATTAGATTTTTAAAAAACTTACGTCTTGCGTCGAAGTCTTCCCAGCAACATCTTTCGCCTCCGATCCGAAAATTTTTTGACTAGGCTTCGGTCCTTATCACGGCGCTCATAGCGGTCGATTTTGTTCTGGAGTTGTTGTTTTTCTTTCATCAAGTCCAATATTCCATCCTCTAATAAGGCAAAGTTAATATCATCAAGCTGATTGCTGCTGCTCGTAGAGGGGGCCATGGTGGTTGTGGCATTGGTGCTGCTGCTGCTTGTAGTTGTGGCATTGGTGCTGCTGCTGCTTGTAGTTGTGGTGGTAGAAGTGCTGCTGCTTGTGGAAGTGGTGTTTGGGCAACTACTCACAGTAGTGATGGTGCTGAATGAAACATCCAGAGCAGTGAAAGAATCAACCAACTCCTCAAAAGATTCATCTACATCTACAGCTTGAGGCATTTCTTCTTCAAACACATGGCCATATGGATAGACAGCTTCTACAATGTAATAGGTAACATAAATTAATGTTATCATCTTCAAGTAACACACTTTACAATCTAAAGAAATAGTAGAAATTTTACCATCGTGCATTTGATCACTGAGCTCTCCGTCATCAGATGATTGGGGCGAATAGTTGCCAGCCATTTATAGACCTAAACTTTTGATTACCCACACACAGAAAAAATAGCTCACTCCCTAAAAAGTGTGGCTTCTATCAAAGGGTGATGAAAACTTCAGGAAAATCTTTACTGGTTGTTACAAATTACAATATTTTGATTTGATTTTCCACGAGAAACTACGGGTTTGTGTAAAGCCCTATCTAGCCGTATAACCTAGATCTGTAATAAATAATTTATTTTATCATTCGAAAGCACTTGTATGTATTCAGAACATCCTAATAAATTATTCCAAGTTCTTTAAAAATATAATAAACGTTATTTTTTAATGCACTACAATTTTTTTTTGAATAAACTTTTTCGTCATGTTGTAACCGGATGTATCCCTCCGCAGTTCCCATCTTGTTCGGAGGGACGGGTTAACTTGGTATTAGAATGACCTTGGGTACCTCTATACGCTTTTCAGCTCGATTGTAGTTTTACGCCGCCGATCTGATATTTGTGCATTATTTTCCCCAATCGGATTACATTAAAGTTACAAAATGGTGCAAGAGCCAAACGTTCAACTCATCCAGCTATTTGAGAGGACAGTATCTTCAGGTTTGTCAATCTTATTTCTTTAATAAAGTTTTGTAAAAAAGTGAACATGTGACAACCGCCATATTATATGCACCGTGGATAAAAACCGGAAAATGGCAGCATGTAATAAATAACCCTTGTCCTAAACTTTATTGATAGCCTCCTAATATTTTACAGAAGAAAATAAATTGGAGGCAGCACAAAGTTTCCTGGAGCAACCTGCAAGTACTAATTTGGTAAGAGAATTTTGCTGGAGCCTACTATGTGAACATTTTCCCTCCAAATCTTTTGTTTTACTTTGTACTGTAAACTTCATTCATTTTACCTTGTCTTTAACTATGTTATTAGGTTGAGTTCGTCAAGGCTCTCTCAGAAGTTCTTGCTCATGGAGCCAACAGTCCTGTTGCCAGGATTGCTGCTGGCTTGCAGTTGAAAAATTGCCTGACATCTAAAGGTGCTGAGCTTAAGCAGGATTACCAGCAGGGATGGCTCACATTCCCACTGGAACTCAGAAGTTATGTAAAGAAGAATGTTTTAACTGCCCTTGGAACTGAAACCATTTGCCCCAGCTCTGCTGCTCAATGTGTGGCCTATGTAGCTGCTGCCGAACTCCCTGCCAACCAGTGGCCAGAACTTATCACTGCCTTAATCGCTAATGTCACTACTGAAAACAGCACTGATATGGTCTGGGAAGCCACATTGGAGGCCATTGGATACATATGTCAAGATATTGTAAGTTTATTAAAGTCATTTATGCATTAAATGTTATTATTACTAATGAATGTTGTGTCTCTCATTTAGGATGCTGAGATACTGGCAACCCAGTCAAATGAAATTTTGACGGCCATCGTCCACGGAATGAAACGAGAGGAGCCGAGCAATCACGTTCGACTAGCCGCCACAACTGCACTACTCAACTCACTGGAATTCACCAAGGCCAATTTCGATAAAGAGGTATGTGGTAAGTCATGTAAACCAAATAAATTAAAATTAAGCTTGTTTTTTTCCCCTTTTTCTAGAGTGAACGTCATTTCATCATGCAAGTTGTTTGCGAGGCCACCCAGTCGCCCGACACCAAAGTCCGAGTTGCTGCACTTCAATGTCTCGTAAAGATTATGTCACTTTACTACCAACACATGGAACACTACATGGGACCGGCGCTGTTTGCTGTAAGCTTTAGTTTTATTACTTTGAGTACAAACTTATTAATCTAATGTAATTTTATTTATTTAGATAACACTAGAAGCGATGCGATCGGACGCAGATGAAATCTCACTGCAAGGCATCGAGTTCTGGTCTAATGTATGCGATGAGGAAGTTGATTTAGCCATCGAGGCTAGTGAAGCAGCCGAAATGGGTCGTCCACCCGAACACACTTCCAAGGTTTACGTCAAAGGAGCCCTACAATACTTGGTACCACCTGTTCTGATGCAGACGTTGACCAAGCAGGAGGAGTATGATGACGAGGACGACTGGAATCCGTGCAAAGCTGCTGGGGTCTGTTTGATGTTACTGGCCAACTGCTGCGAGGATGTCATCGTTCCTCATGTCCTCCCCTTCGTCAAAGAAAATATTGAGGTAAACAGTCTGCTTATCTTTTCTAAAATCAACCGTCAATCAATCAGCATTTAAACTTTTGTATTTTGTAGAATCCCGATTGGCGCTTTAGAGATGCGGCCGTTATGGCTTTCGGTTCCATTCTCGAAGGACCGAACGCTGAACACCTGGAACCAATCGTCGAACAGGCCATGCCATTTCCTCTTCAAATTGATGCACGATCAGAGTTTCAACGTTCGACTATCGGTCGGGTTTGTGAGATTATACCGGACGCAGCGGTTGCTCCAACTAATTTGCAACCCCTCCTTCAAGCTTGGTTACCGGATTAACAGCCGAGCCCCGTGTTGTCTCCGACGTATGGTGGGCTTTATTGGTGGTCATAGAATTTTTTAGGGTTTCTAAAACTTTTTTTTGTTTCAAACGTTTATCTTAAAAAAACTTTTTTGTTTTTGATTATTATTATTATTTTAATGATATACTATCATAGTCTACTACTCAGTGACCTTGGGTGTACGTATTACGGGCCTACGGGGTATTACTATGTCGGTCTTTCATTTACCACCTTAACCAGTCCCAGTACAGCTGCACATAGTTGCTTGAAATTTGTTATCCCAGAGGACCCCTTTCAATATCTCCTTCATTCCCTAGAGGGGACATAAATACAATCCATTCCATTATAACAGATACAAGATTTTCCATTCTTTAGAAGATCCCATAATGGATACTACATCGAACTTTTTACAAAAATTGAAAATCACATGCTGTATTAATGATTGAATAGCGATTGTAACTAGTAGGTTCCGCGTGTGTAACAAATATCTAAAACAAAAGAAAGGTGCATAATATTATTAACATATTGGTGTTGTGACTTTGGCACGGTTCATTTACAAGTAATAACTGAGAGCGCTCTGTTGAAATAGAGAAGTAAACTGGGGTGCTTGATTTTGTTTAAATTGATGCAGTGCAGAAGCCTAGCGCCTAGTACACTGAAATAGTCAGAGGCATCGGAGCCATCCGCACATCTGGCTCCGACTGGCTAACTCTAAAAAGAAAAGAGACATCAGGTCTAAACAGTTGTGACAGGTACGGGGTTGTAGGGCGTGACGTCGATTCCTCTGGGAGAAAAAGGCTGGTCATGCACCCTTGGTGCAAGGGGTGCGGGCTGCCTA
The DNA here is from genome assembly GCA_030141595.1 of Chydorus sphaericus. NCBI lineage: Eukaryota > Metazoa > Arthropoda > Branchiopoda > Diplostraca > Chydoridae > Chydorus > Chydorus sphaericus. Next base: position 7,585,713 of record CM057927.1, read on the forward strand.
AACCGGCAGCATTCAAAGAGAACCAAGGTATTCGGCGCGGCCATTTTCGCAGCACTCGGGCACTGATTTTCATGTTTGAGTATGTTTGTTTACGTTGATGAGTACTTTATGAAATGATTAATTATTTTATCAGAGGAAAAATAAATAAAAAGGAGCCAAAAATTTAGTAGGAGTTCCCGAAAAGAAAATAGTTAGAAATGAAAATGCGGAATGTTTCTCTTGAAATTCAATCCGTGGGTTCCATCGGGTCCACTGCTGTCGTCATCATTTTCATCATCGCCTACATCAGTACATCAGTGCCGTCATGGTTGTTCTCCCCTTTTTTGCCATCATCGTCTACCGACTAGTCGGCTACATCAGGTACAGGTACGTATCACCGACAAAACTCAAGAAGGTTCTCAGTTTGTTAAAGGATTTGATGCCATTGGAAGTGGGCTTATAATTAAATATTATTTGTGAAATATAGTGTTATTTATTTTTTTTTTCAGGCATCCTTCGCTAAAAGGTTCATATGCCTAGTTCTCAAGGAGATACACCTCTGGATGACTAAATTTATTTATTTAAACTTTGATGATTACGGTATTAATTACGGTTTCATCTCTGTTTTAAAGTGTCGTTTTCCATACTTCACAAGTCTCTCGATACCAATCACTATTTGTAAACCAGTAGCTTTTAGAATGTTTCTACTCATAGCTACGCTAGAAAGAACACTTTTTTCTGTCCCAGTTACCTATTTTCCTCGATACACCCATATCAATTTTCACCTAACAGTCTACGAACCTTATTCGATTCCATGGCTCCCCTTTTACTCGCTTTTACTCTTCGATATCGAAATCGTTCCAATTCAATTATGTAAAGTTGCTGGTGGTGGATTTAAATTTTTAATACACTTGCCACTCTAGCGCAGTACTTAACGTTTGCAGCATAAATTGTGTGAGATCATAATTTAAAAACTAGGCTACTCCATTGTAAGGTTCTATTGAGTGATGAATTGAGATCGCGAGTACTAATAAGCAGTGTATTCGGATAACAATATACTGTAGATACAGCCGGGGGATCACTGAGGGAGAACTGGAAGCGGCGGGGTTATATACCCCGGGTTGCCCCGCTTTCCCTCTCCCGGCTTCCTACCGGGGTCGCCGCCCGGTCACTGGATCGGTGACCGGCACTTGGCACGGAGAGCTTCCGGTGACTCCATCTGATGCCTTATCAGATGGGCACTACACCATATCTGTTTTAAAATTACGCTGCATTTTATTGTCAATGACAATAAGACAACAACTGACGCCCTCGGTTTTCTTTAAATTTCTAATGAATATCGTAATTACCCACTGATACATGGATAGATTTATGAAAGATAAATTTAAAAAATAATAATAAAAGCCAGGACTAGCAGGTACAAATTACAAAAAATCAATTATGTGACAAAGCGGCATTGCTGCAAAAACTTACGCAAAAGTACAAAACTAGAAAAATAAAGTTCGTCTGCGTACTTCACGTTGACACTTGTCGCTGTAATCGTCGCAGTCACAGTTGCAAACATTTATTCATCTATTTTACGATTACGAAATACGTGCAGAAAATACGTGACGGAACGGTAGAGAAGGTACGTTTGTAAAACAAAAAATCAAATGGTCCTATATATATAATTGAAAAAGCATTATTGTTACATCTGCCTTTTTAAAATTGGTATAGGATCCTTTACAATACAATAATCTGTTCTCTACAGCAGTTCTCGATCTGTCAAGATTATATAGCCAGCTCGTCCCTGCTTCTTGTCTTCGCCATTTGAACGTTTCATAACGAACGAATCTATTTCACCAGGTAGGTAATGTATTTTTCAATTTAAATTGTACACTTCTACAATCGCTTAAATCAAGCTTCCTTTTGCTGTTTAAAACAGCACAGATAGAGACACCATCTCTACAATGATGGCAGCTCATCAGCCGTACTGTCTTTTGGATGACATAATTGATCTCGAAGAATGGACAGTCCAGGACATGATTCAAATTGAAAATCATATTTCAGCTGAAACCTGCCAAAAAAATCATCCTTCTGTGAAAGATCTGGCCAGGGAGAAAGGTGGCTTAAGTACCTGCCTGCTTCGTGCTTGTCATGAAGGAGATGTGGAAGCAATAAAGAAAATTGTTGAAGTTTGGGCTGAAGATGTAAACAGCACAGCCTCTCATTTTCATCCATACCTTTCAGCATACCTTGGATCAACTAGATTATTAGGGGTGTCTCCTCTCTTCGTCGCAGCCTTAGGAAACCACATTGAAGTCGTCCGCTACCTCGTCAATAATGGAGCTGACGTGTCGGCTAGAACATCGGTCAAGAATGAAGCCCCTTTTGCAGGAATCACGCCTCTTCACGGGGCCTTACTATTTAACTTAAGCCAAGGTGGTAGAACAGATACCGAAAGGCTGAAATACGTCGAAATTATCCGAGTCTTGTTGGAATCAGAAGCTGACCCATCTGCTCTTTCTTCGGATGGATCCCCTGCCTGGATGTTTGGAATGAATCGCTTCAAAGATAATACCATCTTCTACTCCGGCAAAGGCCTTTTTGATATAAACGCAATCTCTCTTCTAGTCGAGTATGGAATGAGCCTTGACGAAAAATGTCCGAGACTTGGTCGAACTTTTTTGCACCTTATGGCCAGTTCAGCCAGCGAATCTAACATTGTTGATGGCAAGATTATCAACTTGATTTTGGAGAAGGGCGCAGATCCTCGAGTACGTGATAAACAAGGCATTACACCCATCATGACAGCCGCCATCGGAAATAACGTGATCCCTAACATGTTTGTCTTGGAATTCTTGATGCAGAGAAAGGACATTCCCAACACGGAAAAAATGGAGGCCCTAGAAGTGGCCACTGCTGTCCTCCTTGGTCATGATGGCTGTCGGGATTACCCCCACTACGTCGAGTATTGTTTGTCCCAATCTCAAAACCTCATCGGAGAAGGAACCGCGCTAATTCCAAAATTGCAATCTGTCGGACGAGCTGTTGAATGGGACACACCAGTCAACCTAGAATATGTTCAACAAAGGCCATTAGAGCACAAAATCCAGTCGATCCTTACTCGACTAAGGATTTTTTCATCCATCGGTTGGGGAGCCATGTACCTGTATGTGTGGCCTTACATTGAGCGTTATGTCTACAGTAATTGCATACATCAACGATGCGTCCAGCTTTTAGACATCTCGTGGATCACGCTTGAAACTATTCGGCGCTTTGCTCCCACATCTGACCCTACTGAGATCTGTTTGGTTACAGAAACAGTTGTTGGCGCGCTTAAGGAATCTTTATCAGGCCTCAAAAGGAACGGCGACCCCATCTTCAACTTTGAGACTCTTCAAACGTCTCTAAAACTCCTCTCTTCCACATTTTTAGCCCAATGCAACCGTTTCGACTACCCTGGTACTAAAATTGGCTCGGATCTGCGTCTACTGCTCTGCATTTTGGTCGACGAGCCAGATGCCGTGATTGAATCAGTTGGTGAATTCTTGTTCCAAATAGTAAAGCTTAACGAGAAATTTCTTCCCAATGAGAAACTTCTTCACATTGCCTGTGAGGGCTACATATTGGCTCCTTGGTACCTGGGACACACGTATAACACTTTGGGCATCGTCCGCCTTCTTCTCAAGTTCGGGGCCAATCCTGACTCTGTCGACGCCAAAGGCAACGGACCTCTACACTACCTGGCCAAGAGGGATGATGCACTAGTTGATGAAGCTGCTTGTCTCCTTCTGAATTCTGGAGCCCATTTTGATCGTGCCAACAAAGAAGGATTGACTGCCGTCGATGTATGGAAGGCAAATAGAACGCAGATGAACAAATGGCGGCGTTTGGAGGATCAACTAGCCGTTGGATGGGAGGATCTACCCGACTGGCTCCAGGAGAGGAACGTACCGAGATTGCTGTGCCTGAGTGCCAGGGCTATCCGCTCTCATCAAGTCCCTTATTTGAAAAGATCGCCGGTTATGTTACATCCCTTTATTCAGATGCATTAAACCAATTTCGCAATGTGTCATAATTTTCGCGTATTTCCTCTATCCCGATAACGCTTTATTCTGAAAATGTATCCCTTTATTCTGATTGTCTTAAAGCTATCGGTATGCTTCTTCTTTCTTAATACAGAAATTGTTGAAAATGTTTTATCTTCATCATATTTGGGTAAGCGCTGTTGCCGCCACTTGAGAAGAATTGCATAATTTCGATTATTCCAGTAGATTTGTAGTTGTTTTGGTCGCTGACCACTAAATAACCTCGTAAATAACAGAGCTTGGGAATAGTAATACATAAAAAATAGGTGGACTATGCAATCAATCATGCATCGAACATCTCCAATAAAACCGACTGCTTGGCACTAGAGCTTTTTTAGTCACTAAAAGGTCATGTGTACGGCAAGATTGCAGTGACTGAAGAGTAGAGAATGGATCCATCATCATAGGGCGTCGCTAGTATGGTAATCGATCACCCAAAGAAAGAAAATAAGGAAGAAGGTAAGAATTAGTGAAAAAAAATATGATTCTTTTTGACAACTCCTCTTTTTACAATCGTCCTTACTACCGAATTGTCCTTATATTTAGGTCTTTTCTTTCTTTGGGTGATGAAGTACGTAGGGAAAATGGAGAGGAAATGAAAGCGAGGGTAGGGGATTTTTTTCTTTACCTGAAACTGAAAATGAATTTTAAAAATTCGCGCATGCACTATAAGTGGCCTTTTCACTATTACTACGATGGGTGCTCGGTTTTAAGGATAATCCATTATAAGAACTCGCACAACTATTCCTTATAACCGAACCGGCACTGTACATAGAACCAGGATAGAACGGTGGAGGGCTAGACGGGTAGTCATGTCACACAAAGAAGATCCGACACGGCGTCGTCGGAAATTTGAGGTCGAAGAAACAAAAGGTCTCACGAATATATTTGTGACAGATGAAAGTAAACTCCGCAGATCGTCTCATAAGTATGCATTATGTATTTATGTTATGGAACACAGATGATAATAAAATTGTCCAAATTGTGTCATCGGTTTAGCGGCTTAAACCTAAGATCCCAATTCATTAATTACATATTGGAAGGAATGAATTCACAATTATTTTCCGATTGTTGCGTGATTGAATATAGCATTACGAATTATCTGCTGTGGTCTACAAATTTTAGGTAGAAAACTAAATATCAAATTTATATGTAAAAGTCATCGCTAGAACGCAGTTGATTAGCTGCCTCGATAACTATAGCATTAATAGTTATAAAGGCTAAAACAAAAAGAAATGCCCAAACATTATAAGTGAAGGAGAATTATTATTATTATTTTGAAATTTCCCACATTTAACGTCATGGCGCTTCGATCGCTAATCGTCTGCTCACTTTCCCTCTCAATTTGCTTACATCATCCGCATGCATGGGCGTCCTTTTTATTATCCTCTATTTTCCCTCCATATAAATATTTTTACACTATCTTGAGTAAAAATGTTGAATAAATATCGCATGCCAACAGATGAGGAAGTTTTTCAAGCAGCTCAGGAATTCATTAGCTTTACAGATACGATTAAAACACCACACAAAACTGAAAATGCCTTTCAACAACTTGATTCGTTGTCTGAAGTGTTTTATCGCCTAGCTCTTGACGACCGTTATCAATGTAATCTGTCAAAAAATGTTGAAGATGGTTTACAAAATTCCTTAGAAGATTTTTATGACTGGGTTCATTGTCCATCAACACAGCTACGATACTTTTCCCGTGGGCCATTATTGAAATTGATCCCTGCCAAGGTTTCCTCTTTATTACTTTATGTTATTCACTTATAAGTTTTTGACCATGTTGTTTTCTTTGCAGATTATCATAATCAAAATGGCTCGGTTCATAATCTGGAAAATTTTTGGTCATCCTTCCACCATGCCTGACATCACAATGATGATAGTCCAACTTGTACTTGACACATCCACACTCTACCATCAACAGGGATGTTGGCCTGAAATGAAATGGTGCATGAAGGAAGTGTTGTCATATGAGCTACAACCCACCCAAGTGCCTGCCCATCACAAAGAACAGTACTACAAAAATGTCATCAAGTTGGCTGTCCTCCAAGTTCATTATGCGTACGGGACCATGAAGCCATCCTGCGACGGACTTGTTGCATTCCATATCCGGAAATTGAATGATGTTGAGCTTGAACTGCTTGATGACAGCCAGTTGCAGGAAATATCAGATATCTGTTACTACAGGGGATCAGACCATTTCACCAGTAATGATTACGTATCTGCACAGCCTTGGCTGAAATCATCATACCGATTTGGTAGTATTTTTGTCTTTGACAACAGTTGATTTGAAATTGAAAATTTATCAAGTAAAAAAAAATTCCCATTTTCTAGCTAAGAGGATGAAGGCCATCGACAGATCCGCCAATACACTCCGGGCTCTAACCTTACTAGTGAAATGCCTCTTGAAAGACGACCCTTTATTGCATCGGAATATGATTATTCATTTGCTTGGCTTATCAGGTAGACATTTTAGATAATATCATAATTGTTCCTACTAAATATCAGCTGGGGATAATTCGAATGTTCAAGCTATTAAATACCTTTTCGAAACTATGCTATGTTTAATTAATTGCGACAACTTGACACTTCCCTTGCTTGCAACATTTTTATACTTACCTTTAAGTGCCTATTTTCCTAATAATAACTGGAAGGGGAATAAAATCCGAAATTTAACAATCAAAAGTTGTTTGAAAATAGTGAGCTGCGCGCCTTTTTTCCCATGGGGGTTGCAACGGGCTCCTTCAGTAATACGAGTTCCTCAGTCGTTTCGCTTATACTATTCCCTTTTCTCATCATATTGAAATTTATCAATTAGCGTAGTTGGTTTGAGCGTGTTGCTCTCAACTTGTATGACCCGAGTTCTGTTCCCGTACGTGACGTGTTATTTTTTCTCTCTAAATTTTCCCTTTTTTTATTTAGACGAAAACATCACTGTTGGTGAACTAAGAATGGAAACTTGGATGGCAGGCAAAACGCAAATTGAACCTTCCGTCCAATGCGCAGCTAAGCTTTTATGTCTCTACCTTAAAGAAGGAACGGCGGAAGCAAAGAATCAGATTTGGCAGGTTAGTTATCATTAAGCCTTACTATGAAAAATCCCCTTTCTCCTTTATATATATATAATTTATTTTTAGGTGTTCAATAACTTGAAAGAAATGGGACACACCATGGTCATAGTGGAACTGCTGAACCGGATCCCTTGGAGGAAGGAGGATACTGGCGCAGAAGATTGCCTTATTCCGACTTCTCTGATGCCGCAGATGCGGTGGGTGTTAGCGGAGGTGGCTGTCCTCACCTGCCTAATGAATCATGACCGAGAAGAGTGTCTTCTAGTTTTAAAGGACATAGCTTTATGGACCCCAAATAACTCTTCAGGTAACAACTATTCTGGTTTAGACTTTAGTTTCAATGACGACCGACGATCCTTATCTTTTCTAGTGGACCCAGTCTCGCTCTCAGTCATTCTCGAGAATGCTAAATCACAGGCATTTGACATTGATTCGCCTCAAGAAACTCTGACTTGGTGCCAAGTCTTGGTTGAAATTGGCCGTCGTAATGGTAACAAGACGCATAGTGAAATTTATAACATTTGTTTAATAAAATTTGGAAAATTAGGAATGTTTGATACTGAGCTCCTTATCGGCACCATCTGCCTATCCATGAGCTTGAAAGTTGAGGAGACAGTTTCTTGGGGTCAGGAGATTTTGAGCTCAATTAATGATCCTGACGCCGATTTTCAACTCATTCGGTTTAAGTTATTCATCGCCGTACGGGACAACGATGAGAAAAAAGCTGTCGAATCTTGTCTTCTACTAGGTTTGTGATTTTAAAGAGCTTTTAACATCGTTTTTTGCTTTATTGTATCATTATTTATTTCTTTTAAATCCAGAGACGAAGTACGAGAAAGAAAAGAACTTGGAGTCCACGGAATGGGAAGAAGTATGCGTTTTCCTTGAGAAAAGTGTGGAAATCGGCATAGAACACGGTATGTCCCAAGTGGTTGTTCGTTGTTTGAATGCACTCGACCAAGAGCTGGAACGACGCAATCCGTACGCAATCACCCTTGTATCACACGTCACCCGGTAGTTAAACGTTTACTCAATTTTGATTTAAAAAAGAAGTTTCTCATTATTATAACTTATTTGCTTTTGTAAATAGTTTTCTGGATAAAATTTTATCGCGTCATTGCAAAGCGGACCCGATTGTCGAGGGAAAGTGCGTGGATCTTTTAGTCAAAATGCTCTTTAATGCAACTAGGCTGCTGACAGTATCTGTATCGAACGAAGAAGAAAGTAAATATTTACCAAAATGAAATAATGAACTGCTAGTATTCACTGTTAAATTTGAACCAAAATTTCTCACAGAACTATGGTTTGGAGGAGTTGCTTTGAGTCTTGCCAGCAATACGTTGGTACGCACCACCCCATTTCACCGACATCTGCTTTACAAGTGCCATTATAAGCTACTGAACCTCATTCCTAATAAGGTTGTGTACTTTTTATGTGATTGTTATAATTTAAAGTTAATATTCTGTCGGATTTCGTGTTTTCAGGACGAAAAATTGGAAGAGGACATTCGAAGTTCAATCTGCAATGCAATGGCTGCCGGAATAACTTCCGAAGGACAACCCGATTATATTGACATTTTGAATTCATCCCTTCAATGCGTGGCAGACTACGCTGGCCACGACCCGATTCCTGTCCGCTTTTACGAATTCTACATTCTGGTACTCTGAATCTAGTTAAATTTACAATTCGATTTAATTCCTTTTTTTTAGTGCCAACTAGGGGACGTGGCTCGGGTCAAACAAGCTCTCGAGCATTACAGCTCCGATTGGAGTCCAGCTCGACTGAATGTTGGGTTCTTCAGCATTCTTGCCGGCTTATCATCTAGCGATCATCGGGCAATCTTGAGATCCATCCTGCCCGAGAGAGGAAATGTTTCTGAAGAATATCATCTGCTGAGAAATGGAAATCTGCAATTGGATCTTACTAAAGTGGCTATCGAGTGTATGAGGAAAGTTATACACTTGCAAGTCAATGAGCCTTTAAGGGAACAAAGCATTTCCAGCAGTTGGCAAAAGTAATCATTATTTTTCTCACTTTTTTGTGGAATGGTAGAAACTTAGTTTTAACAATTTTTAGAATCCTTTCGTTGGCTCAAGAAAACATTTTCCTGCACGAGGAATTGATGGATAGGTGTTTGCGTATATTTCACGAGTATTTTGATTTTATTTGGACCAACCGCGAACTGTTTGATCACTCCGACGTACGAATCATAATTCTTTTTAAATTTTGATAACTATGTTATTTGACTTGAACTCTTTGTGTTTGAGTGCAGATCCGCTTATTCTTGAAGCAGTTGTGGAATGTAACTGTAAACATTATACAGTGTAAAGGCAAAGAGGCGGCTGCGATGTAAAAAAAATCTTTTAATTATTTCAAAGCGTGTAATTCTAATGTGTGGATTAATTTTAGGTGGATGAAATTGGTGCACGAAGTTCCCAAATTATCACCAGAGATTGGTGATATCGTGAATGATAGGTTGAACCAACTACTACTTTCCCAGAAGATTTGAAGTATTATTAACTAGAAATGTTAATTTTTAGTTAGCTATAAAAGAAAACAGTTTGTAAAATTTTCCATCTCAATAAAAAACTTTTTTGAGTGCTCCACAATCGACTCCTTCTATCTCCAATAAATTGTAATTTTCATCTTTTTAAAATATTATTGTCGTCGTCCTCTTTAATACCGAAGTCACCGACACAGGTTTCACCGGGTTCAACTGAGGAATAATTTAACAAGTGGACTAATTTTTTCAAAAGGAAATACTGGGAGTTGACCTTGTAAGAGTTTTATTACCTTTTTTTTTTTATACCTTGAATCTTATTACTCCCGCTTGTTTATTACAATAACGCTCGATGCCAGAAATCAATTCGATTAATACCATTTCTAGGGCGCCTTGACCTAGAAGTTTGTAAGAATATCGTATAAGTTTTACAGTGGAAGAGAATATTTTATATTATTAGCTAATTTGTGAGCTAGCGATTAAAAGGAAGCCTGAACTTGAAAATAAAATCAACACTCAAATTTCAAATATCTTATGAATACACAATTAGAGATGCAATAGTCCAATTGAGCAATGTGTGATTACTGTCCTACATTTCCAAACCATGTAACAGTAATTTATTCAGAAATTATATCCCTTTATCCTGCATCGGTAAATTTCTACAGAATTTTTTGAAATTGTTTACCATATCGAATTGGGTAAGCGCTGTTGTCGCCACTAGAGTACTAGAAAAGAATTGCGTCATTTTGACTATTCCAGTTGATAACCAGTTGTTGTTTTGGTCGATGAAAATTTGTATATTCATCGCTTTTAAAACTGAACGCCGTTTCGGAGATTTATTATTCGCTTGGGATCTTTAATTTATTGGGATTTAGGAGCCATCCGCGACTACCTTCGAAACCATAGAGTAGAAGAGGTGCACAATTTATTGACTGTCGGCGCTCAACAGATTCGGGACCGGTTAGACAACGACACCGTCTATGATTTGGTCAAGCCTCTCACCGACGAAATCATTCTCACGTTCAAGGGATGCTGCAATCTTCAGAAGGAACAATTCAATGAGGATAACTATAACGTATTCAAACAAGGCAATTTCCACGATGCCATCACTTGGCTGAAATTTGTCCATTCATTGGGTGATTTCCTTCTTTTTATTTCCTTTTTTTTTCTTCTTTTTATTTGATATAATAAAAAATACGAATATTGACGAAGTTTTGCAGGCTGTTGATCAACACATCCGATGGATGTGATCAGTATGTCACCCGTTACCTGCCATATCAGCCTTGGCTGTATTGTACGGACGAATTCTTCTTGCTCTTGTTGGAAATGTCACAATGGGTCGGTTCGGAATCAGGTTTGTTCAAACTCCTATTTTATTTTGGTAAATTTTTTTATATCATTTTCAGTTGATGATCCATCATTCATCAATACGTGATATAGTCGCCCTTGCTGGATATGTCGCCATAAAAAATAAAACCGAATAAAAATCCCTAGAAAACTGCCTTCATTGATATGATGTCATCGTTACCTTCGTCAATCGGCATGGTAACTATTTTTTAACTTTCTTTGAAATTGCGCTTTTATTTATTTTATTTTTTAATAGGGATAGAATCACCGTAGCACGCGCAACACCACTGTTATGACAAAGCTGGAAAAATGTTCTCAACCATTGGTAATTACAAATAAAAATAGAATTTGCAATACTACTCTTATAATTCTTTACTTTCATTTATTTAGACACGATGACTTCTTCTAAATCGAAATTGGAATTCCATTAACTGAATGGAGTTATATATTGTGGTGAGATTCATTTATTTCGTACAAACGTTTTCAGTATTTATATTTTACTACTCCCTAATTTCAAGTGCGACCTGCGAAACTGGCTGAAGGTGGACCAGCTTATCCAGACTTATCTAGAAGACAGCGAACCAAATTCCAACCCTGGCTGTCGTCACGACGCCGCAATGCTGCTTTCTAGAGGGTAGCATTCATCCTGATCAAAATTAGGAATAACAGACGTGGGACGTGGCTCGGGTCGAAGAAGCCCTCAAGCAACACAGCTCCGAATGAAGACCAATACGACTGAATGCTGGGTTCTTCAGCTTGGCAGTAGGCGTAGAGTTAACGGGGGCTGCGGGGCTCGAGCCCCCTCGGAGAACCGAAAAAATGTACAGGGCCTTATGGACTACCGGTGGGTTGAGCCCCTCGGAGATATGAGGAGCCCCCTCGGAGAAAATGAGAACTCTACGCCCATGAATGTGCCAATGGCACAACTTGCAGGCAGCAGTCTTGCCAGTTTAGCATCAAGCGATCATCGCTTATCCCTCAGATCCATCTTGCCCGAGAGTGGAAAACATTTCGAAAAAAAAAATCATTTACCGAGGGATTGAAATCTCCAAATGAAGCTGACTGAAATTGCAAAACATTTTCCTGCAAGAGGAATTGATGGATAGGTGTTTGCGTATATTTCACGAGTACAAAACAGAATTCTTTTAAAATCTCAATAACAATGCTACTAAAACTTAATATTTGGTCTTGAGTGCAGATAAACTTATTCTTGAAGCAGTGTTGGAATGTAACTGTAATCATTATAAAGTGTAAAGGCGAAGAGGCAGCTGCGATGTAAAAAAATCTTTAATTATTTCAAAAATTTGTGTGCGAAGTTCCTAAAGTAGTATCTTCATCGCTTGGTGATGTCCTAAATGATTGGTTTAACCAACTTCTACTTTCCCAGCAGGAGATTTGAACTATTGATATATACATATAGCTATCAATTTCCTGTATATACTGCAATAGCTGTCGTCTTTGCGACACAGTTTCAGATTCAGCCGAAGTCAAATACTGTTTCAAAATGATGGTGCGTAAACTCATTTTTACTTAACATTTTTCTTTTGAAAATAAAAATAATTTTGTCATTTCGGGTGTTTTGGTAGCCGCAGTGGCCGAGTCCCTGAATACCCATCTTACAATAATAAGTCTTATTACCCCTCACACGATAATGAGTGTTTTACTCATTCAATATTTTCTGAGGAGGAACTAAATTCCTCTTTTGTTTTTGTTTTGGTAAAAAGCCTCCATGCCCTACGGCCCTACGCTTTCGACTGGTCCGTGAAAGATGAATATTATAACGACTACGCACATGAAGAGGTTGCTGACGACAAGGGCTACGTGACTGGATCTTACCGCACTTACCTGCCGGACGGCCGTACTCAGTTGGTCAGCTACAAAGGGGACGACTACAGCGGTTACTTCGCTAATGTCATAAGTACAAGGGCTGTGCTAAGTATCCCGAGTAGGCTACAAATTATACTCATAATACGAGCCTTCTTTTGGAGGATTACTATGAGCCAAGTCTACAAATATGACTCGATCTGACTACTCTACTAACCCCTCGTTCTTGTTTAAATACTCCCTTAAATATTGAATAATATGCTTCATAATTTCATATAGAAGATGTGATTTAATTTTGAATGAATACATTAATAAACAGTAAACAAAAAATTAAGCAAATGACTAGCAAAATTATGGTTCAATAACATACTTGTTACATACAGAATGTTTATATGGATAACTATAATCTTAAAAGAAAAATCCTTCTGCTAGTTCCTGGACTTGAAGTTTCTGACGAGGTGTTGGAGAGAGAAGGTCGGAGATGGTTTCTTGTACATTTCAATATCGAAGATGAGGTCGACGGCTAGCTGGAGAACACCTAACTCCTTCTTGCTGCCCATCATCACCGTGTAGATCTTTTGTTCGTCTCAGAGGAAGTCTGTCTGTACGCTTGGACGGTAATAACGTTGAAGCCATCCATGATCCATCGCCGAATCGATTAAGGATTGGACGATAGACTCGTTGCGTTTCCGTCCTGAAAACATGGTTGAATTGGTGGTTGCCAATTCTCTTGTGAGTCTCAGGTTCGAGTTGAACAAACATGCCCTGTTCGTAGCCTCATTGGAACTCGACGTTTTATTTTTCTTGAAAAAGGACAAGCCGATCCTGATTCCTGATAGCCACTTGAATTTTGTCGGCTATCCTTAAGGTCCTGTTGTGTGCAAAAATAAAGAACGGTGATGAAATGAATGAAAGAATGTTGGTATTTGAAAATAAACAAAGGGGTAGAGGAAGTAGAAAAATATTTCGCAATAGAAGAAAGAAAATTAGATTACCTTCACGGTACCTCGTAGTCGACTCTTCTAATTTGATTTTCTTCGTTTCATCTTTTAAAAACAGTGTCTGCTTTTTCACACCTGCCGATTTACTTGCAGCACTTGCAGGGCTTACCGAGGGAACAGTGGCAAAGGTCGCAGCGCCTTTTGCGGCTGCTCCTTAGTGAGCAGACAAAGTTCCGGAAGAGACAGCGGGAGTAGTTGACGGCAGGGACGATTTGAACTGGTTATATGTATAAAAAAAAGTTATATGAATAGAGAAGTGATTAAAATATAACCAATAAAAAATTAATACATCGGAAGTGTATTCTGTAGCGCCTCCGGGTGATAGTCGCTCACTAGCTTGAGAGCTCGAGTTGCCAGACGACCTAATCATGTTGATTCTAGCCAACATCTTCAATAAAGAGTGCCCAGTACTTAATCAGCTTCTCTTTGTAGAATTTCAGCCGTTCGTCCACCTCGGAACTTTCTTACGAAGACGTTCGTTATCCCTACCGTATTGATCCATTTGCAATTGGTACTGTAAATATAAGAAATCAAGTGTTTTAAAATTAGTAATTAAAACAAATTAAAATTAAAATAACTCATGCACCAAAGCCTTTGTCTGCAATAGGATCTGTCTGCATGAGTACTTGCGTCGATCGATGCGTGTGGTTTTGATAAGACGACGGTGTCTTATCGTTGACTTAATAGTGCCGGTACAACCGAAGTTGCTTCTTGCACTTGGTGTAATACAACAACAAATTAGCAAATAGCAACAATTTTAGAAGAGTATTAAAAAACTATTATGGATCGTGCTACGTTTTGAAAAATAAATTTACCTCCTTCTTCAGAGCTTCTAGTTCCTTTTCTAAACGATGAACCTTTTTTCTTTCGGCTGTCCTCTTCTGTCTCAAAATCGAGCTAGAACGCATCGCACTGTGAGCACATGTCGCGCAGGTCCCTACGAAGTGGCTGGTTTTCTTCTTCTAGTTGTCGCTGAGCTTGATGATTAGAGCAAGTCTTCAAGGTAGTGTTACGAGATTATTGTAGTTCGTTGACCTGGTACCTGAAGATGCGCTCTTGACCTACTGATTGGCCCCGTTGCTTCATTATGGGTTCAAGATGAATTTCGGCTTCTCCTAATCCGGATTTCAACCGCGCCTTATCAGCCAAGGTTGCATCCTTTTCCGTCTTTAAACAAAGTTAAAAAATTATATCAATAAATCTATACAGAAAATTATCGTACATGTGTACCAGTAACTTGGTCCGTTCTTCTTCTTGACTCGTCCTTCCAGTGGCTGCCAGAACCTCAACTTGGCGAAGCAAGTCCATAGCAATTCCATGTAGTTTTGTCGAAGGTTGTCATTATTCGTTCCTTGGAACTCTTCACATTGATGGATGAGCACCTATTTGTCGGCACTCGGCACGGAGGGATGACAGTTGATCCCCGAGTTGCACGTTCAATTATTGTCGTTCATTCTGTAGAGCACCGGAAGACTCACGCGACCCTTCAATTTCTTGCTGTTGCCCATCCAGCTCGGCTGCCAATTCTTGTACTCGGCTGACGGAGGCCAACCTCTATTTTGATCGTACGGAATCTAGCTGGGCTTCTACAGCCGAGAAGCGATGAGAAAAGCTGTCCAACTTCTTTGATAGTTCATTCTTGATCTTTCCTCATCATTCAGCCGGGCGACTAAACTGTCGTTAGTCATGCGGAGCAAGATTAACCGAGCGCATAAAGATTAACATCAAACTGCGCCAAATTGAAAGAAACACAAATCGCCTGTTATTCGGTATGACCGCTACCGAGACCGCTACAGTTGTTAAATGTGGCCCTATATCTTTGTATATCACGTCGCATCCAAAGCTGAAATCAGAGTCCGGCTTTAAGTCGGATGTATTGACGGTGATCAGCCTGGTTTATACTACGTATGCTGGATTTTTAACGTTCCAGGTATACCTGGATGTAAAGTTTCATGGGGTGGAGATGGTGTTGCATGCACCGGAGGTAGTGTGCCATGGCCCTGGAGATAATGTTAGTCGGGGGATTTGTATGCGTCCCGTTTATTGAACCTACTTAGATAATCAAATATTGTCTGTTAGATATTCAATAAAATGTTAGGAAAAAATATGATGCATGCGAATGTTTGTGTGTGTGAATGTGTATGCTAAGCTAGCGTATGGTAGAATAGCGTATGGTATAATCTCTAAATGAAAACTGAAGTGGCAATATCCAGTGTATGGGGGAAGTTTTCCACTTGCAAGTCAGCGAGCCTTATTACATGAACAAATCGTTTCCAGCAGTCGGCGAAAAGTAATAATTTTTCAAGTTTTTAGTGGAATGGTAGAAACTTCGTTTTGAAAATTTTTAGGATCCTTTTAAAGATGCATGATAAAGAATGTAATAAATACTACTGTTAGAAGATTAATATACTGGAAGTGTTTTCTCTAGCACCTCTAGATGATGGACGCTCACTAGCTTGTGAGCTCGAGTTGTCAGACGGCCTACTTTGTTGATCCTGGCCAATCGCTTCCAAGTAAGTGTGGGATACTTGATCAGCTTCTCTTCGTAGAATTCCACCCTTTCGTCCACCTTGGAAACCTTTTTTTTTTACAGAGACGTTCGTTATCACCAGCGTATTGATTTATTTGCCATCGGAACTGCAAATAAAAAAAATTCGAATGTTTAAAAATTCATTTAAAAATTCATAATAGTAACTTACTCCAAACCCTTATCTGCCATAAGATCTGTTTGTATGAGGATGTATGAGGATAGATCCGGTAGCTGGGTAGCAACAGATCCTTGTGGCTTAGATAGGAAGTGTCGTCATCGTTGACATGGTGCCGCTCAACCGAAGATGCTCCTTGCACTTGGTGTACTTCAGCAATAAAAAATATATAAATAAATATTGTAATTGATTTTCAATTAAATTAATATTAACCTTCTTTCAGAGCCTCGAATTCCTTCTCTACACGATTGATCTTTTTCTTACGGTTCTCTTTTTCTGACTCAAAATTGAGTTGGAGTACATCATATTTTGAGCGGAGGTCCCTGTAAAGGGTTTGGTTTGCTTCTTTTAGTTGTCGCTGGGCTTGATGTCGTGGGCTTGTCTCAGTGTTACGAGATCGTAGATCGTTGACCTGGCTGCTCAAGATGCGCTCTTGAACTGGTCCCGTTGCTTCGTTTCTTCCGTATTGAGTCCGCAGCTGAATTTCCGCTTCTTCAAATCCAAAATTTATATTCCTCGTAATCAACCAGAATGTCATCCTTCTCTGTTTTTAAACACACACACACAAATTTTAACTACGAGAACTATAAAATATTTTGTACCTTTGACTTTATCCTTTAATTTTCTAGACTTCTTAGCCAGCTGCGGTCAAACCTAGACTTGGCGGAAGTCGGAAAAACTCCCCATAGTTTTGTTGAAGACTGTCTCGTTCCTTATTAAACTTGTCACATTGATTGATGAGTACCTCTTCGTCGGCCCGTAGATTTAAAATTATATTTAAGTTTTCAAATAATATTTAAGATTCAAAATTTCTTCCTGTTTTTGCAAGTTTTTCGATGAGAGAACCACCAAGTCTTCGGATTTCTTTTTCTTCCAGTTCCAATTGACACACACGTTCTCCAGTTTGCTCTTATTGAAGTTGACGGAATTCTTCTTCCTTCAAAGCTAGTTTTCCATTGAGCTCTTCTAATTATTCTAGACTACCAACAAGTCGTTTAATTTCTTCTTCTTTCTGTTCTAATTGACGAACGAGTTCTGCAGATCGATCCTGGAGTGACTGGAGTAGTTGAATTTCTTCATTTTTAGAAGAAAGTTGTCAATTAAGTTCAGCAATCTCTTCTAAACTACTTCAGAGTCTTTGATATATTTTCCTCTTTCAATTCTAGTCCAAGAGAAAATGCAGTTAGATGGTTGCCTTCTTTCAATTCTAATTCTTTGGCAAGCTTTCCCGTTTAACAGTTCCGGATCATCGCTTCCACCAAGGCAGACTGCAATATTGGATTTTTTTTCATATAGAATTTTAGATGCTGATTGTGCTCTTCTACTTTTTGATGGCTTCTGTAATGGATTGTAAGCGCTTGTTTTCCTCTAATTTCTCGGTCAGCTCCAACTTCAATGCGTTAGCTTCCTCCTTTCCAGAGGCAATTTCTTGTTCTAGAGCGACAACTTGGGTTCGAAGCTATTCGCTAGATACCCGGAATTCGTGGAGCAAAGCTTGCATCTCTTCCCGAGTAGTTTGAAGGTACATGGTGTCTGTTGGTTCTCTCCGCTGTTGTGAGGAAACAAGTTCTTTCGTTTTGACGGCATATTCGTTAAACTCTTTACGGAGATCTTTGTTGAGTTGCTTCAGCTCTTGGCTTTCTTCCAGGGCTTTATTAAATTCTACTTGCCACTTCTGTCGCTCCTCTTCGACTTCATTTTTGGCTTTAAAGATTCCTTAGTTGCTTGCTGAATGCTAACGATCTGTTGGTTTCCATAACTTCTTCTACTTTTTTTTTAGCCAAGTGGTGAGCCTCTAGTGCTGCTCGGAATTCCTCTTCTTCGACTGACGAGAGGAGCTCTAGCTTTGCTTCAAGTGAGCCGCCTCGCTTTTGGGCAGCAGTAAGCTCTTCCTGCAACGTTTGGAAAAGGACAGGATCGACGGCATCTTCCAAAGATACTTGGAGCTCTTGTAACCGTTTTCCAGGTTCGTCCTTCTCGATAGTCAGTAGATTCAATCGACTCTTCAAGTCTTTGTTGTCTGTATATAGGGTTTGGAGGCTGTGACGTGCCTCTTCCGCTGCTATGCGTTCAGAATAAAGGTCAGCTTCCAAATCTGGTCATAGAACAGGTTTTGTTACTCGTGTTTTTATTAATTTACTTGGAATACTAGAATACAAGAATTATGTAGTTAGAATTACTCAGTTGCTCTTTCAGTTCATTTCCCCCTTCATTTGCGGCTACTTGTTGCTCCAACTCAACGATAGATGATTGTGCGGACTGAAGCCAGAACCCGTCGAGCTTGGTCCAGTTCAGTATTCTTTTCATCCACAGCATCTTAAATACGATGGAGTTGCTCCGTTAATTGATTTATCCTTAGTTGGTGCAGCTTCCCCTTCACTGAAGCCTCCTTTCGTCCGGAAGGTTGAGAGAGCGCTAGAGCTAATTAACGGTTCATCTTCCTCCTCCGACTGTTCATAACCACATTGGAAGATCGGATGTGTTGCTGCAGCTGGATAGGTCCGCACCAACAGCAGAGCGGGAACTGCCGTCAAGTTTTTATCCTTTCCATTTTTACTGGCAGCCGTTTTCTTCTCATTTTTCAATTCGGAGCGGAGAGTGGAAAACTCCGTTTGAGCATAGCTGAGCTGTGTAGTTGCTAGTAAGCAGTTCTTTTTCCTTGCTGATCACCTGGAAAACACTTTCAAAGCGCACCAGAGCCGTCTAATTAAAGAAATAAATTGACATTTATCATCCAGAGAAATAAAAATACCCTAAACAGTCACATAGGTAACACTTTAAATTGTGGAAAAAAGTATCGAAAACGATGGACCACTACTATTAAGAAATAATCGCATGAAAGCAAGGCTTGATTAAATATACCTGCAGTTCGATGAGTTGTTCACGAATGCAACCCAGTACAGCAGATTCGTTCGATTGACAAGGAGAGCCATTACATAGCGACTGAATTGCAAGCCTAGTTTACTTCGTTTCAATTTCTCAGCATGTCGCTAGTAGTTTTCAGCACGGTCGTTGATTGATCCATCTTAGCCAGAGTAACAGATAGGATCGAGCAAGTCCCTAACAAGGACGGGCACGTGACGATGATTGCGGGAAATGGGTGAAGTACAGCCTATAGCGTCCCGGAGATCGTCCACTAAGGTCATGCTATCCGAGGAGTTGTCCATGACGGCAGGTTCCCCATTTTTCTGATCCGTTATTGTTATCGCTTCTTGTGTCTGACGAAGTTCTTCGATCCTTCAGACTGTTGATGCGGGATTGAGTTTCCAAGTTCATAGACTCCCTGATAGCAAGTAAATGGTATTAGGCATGTATTACCGTATGATAATAGCTTCTTACAAAACAAATAACAGTAATGGCTAGTTACAGTTGAAGCCTTTTCTCGAGTTGTTCATTATGATCTTTACTAGCTAAAGATTCAGCTTGCAAAGCTGAAGGGTCATGTCCAAGACGTTCCAGTTGAGACCACGCTTCCTCTAAATAATAAATAAATATTTAAATTTTTCCAAGCTAGCACGGGAAAATAACAAAAGTTATACCTGCATAGTAGAGCGTAGGTCTGTCTCGCGCTTAGCGTACCGTTTTGTCAAAACATGAACAGGGTGTCGGGCTTCAGAGTGATCCATGTCAAGTCGTTCGTTCATTGACTTCAACTTGGTCGGCAAAGAAATTGTTTAAAAGTTATCAAATTGAAATAGCAATATATAGACACCTTTTCTTTGGCCAAGCATTTGTTTTCAGTCATACTACATACTACTATTTTCAACTCTTCTACTTAGGAGTTAAGCAGCGGAAAAATAAGGAAGAGTTCGTCGCATTAAGAACAAATAGAAGACAAGTACATGTTGCCAAATAGATTGAAATCATTTTATTGTATTTGTATGCGACTAGCCGACTACTACATTTGGAATCACGGGCTTTTATTATGTAAGAAAACACAATAAAGAGGATATTTTAGGAGGGGGAATGGGGTCAGGAATGTCTACTTCGGCCGTCGCTTTCTTCTTTATTCAAACCATGGACGATGAGTGCATCACGGAACGAATGTGCCGGTGGAAGGCGTTCTTGGTTGCATAAGTCTATAAGAAAAAAAAAGTATCATCAGAAGGGTCACACAATATATATTCAGGTTGTATGGGAAATCACAATCCAGCTCAAGATAATATCGAAAAAGACAACCCTGGTTGATGACCTAGTTATCACTCCTCAACAAATTTCTGGGTGTAATGCTAAAAGCTAAATAGGGAATACAAATCCTGATTTCTATTCACTCAAATTCATTTAGTTCCGAGCAAGCATTGCCGGATAGTTCGAGTAGCTTTCATCAACATTAGTAATATCATCCGAACAATCAAGAGGAACATCGGAAGAAAATACTCTATCAATACTTCCTTCAAGGATGTAAGTGATTGTCGGTCCTGACCAATGACATAATAATCAACAACACTTTTAGCCGGAATTCCGGCCGGCTTCCGCCTGAGTTAGGGCCGTATGTCATTATCATCTTCACTTCTACCGCCCAGCAACAATAATGTCATGGGGATTACAGAAATTTGATGAAACTTACAGTTCCATAATGGCGGCAGTTTTTCTCCCCGCACGTCCATTTCTTCTCAGCGGGGGCTTCCTGCTCTTGCACGTCCACTGGGTGCGCCTGTACGTCAACTAGCTGATGCTGCACGTTGACCGGGTGCTCCTGCACGTCGACCTGGTTCTCCTGCCCGTCGACCGGGTGCTCCTGCACGTCGACCTGGTTCTCCTGCACGTCGACCTGGTTCTCCTGCACGTCGACCTGGTTCTCCTGCACGTCGACCTGGTGCTCCTGCACGTCGACCTGGTGCTCCTCCTCGTCGACTACGTGTTCCTGCAGGTCAACTAGCTGCTCCTGCACTTCGATAGGCTGAACGGCGCCTGGCTTCTTCTGGAGGGGGGCGATGCGCCTGCCCGAGCGAAGGACCATCTCGGCCACGAAACTCTGGTCAGCGGCCGTGAGTGGCTTCAGCTTCAAATCGGGCGGCAAATCCTTCAAGCTTTGTTCGGAAAGTGAACGACGTAAGCGAGGTGGTTCCCCTACAAATTAATTTTTTTTAAGACTACAAAAAAAAAATTATTATTTATTTAAAACAAAAAAAAAGCTTACGATTTTCAAACAGCCAGCCTGGAATTCCGATGATTATATCCACTTCACCCGCAGCGACCGGAAAATTAAGTCCAGCCTCTTTCAACTCCATGATTCGCACACCTGCCTTCTTGAGCAGTTCTCTGTTAAAAAAGCACCATATGCATAAATTTAAAAACACCTCATATTCAACACACCATAATTGGGAATGCATATGTCATCTGCTCTCTTCTTCTTTATATAAATACATACAGCGCTGACAGAGTCAATATCTAACGGGTAACTCTTTTAAACTATAAGCTCAATAAACCAAACAGGAGTACCGACTTTGCCTTTAAATATCACAGAGCGAAGTCGTTCCTGTTTTCCTTCTTAAAGCAAAATTCTAGGGATAAATTTGGAAAGATATGACCATTCTAACTTTTATCAGAGCGGATTACGAGAGAAGAATAAGTGAAAAGCTACATATCACAGAAGTTCGAAGATTTCTGGTACGTAAGTTTCATTTCATGTAAATTTTCTGTGGATGACGTCTGAGAAAGATGGTAGATTCCATGAAGAAAAGTGGGTAGCAGGTCAAACGGGAAAACAATTCGGGAAGGGGTTAGAGACCGAACTCCTCCAATTGGTAAACAAAGTATATTTAAAAAATCTAGTATATTGAATCCTCCTAGATGAGACAACATCAGATTGAGTTGCATAGCTTGCGATCAATTCATCAGGAAGAGCTCATCCCGAGTTGAGCTAGCACAAATCAGCAAAGCGGTACAACAAATGGACGCTCTGCGGGAGCGAATGGAAATGGATCGAGAAGAGGCTCGCGCCAAGAAACGCGATGCGTTGATGTGACAAGTTAACCCGCAAAATTCACTGAGAAAAAGTTTTAAAGTGCTCCACATATTCTCCCTCTTTTTAAAATTGAACAAAAAAGGGTATCGGAGAACCATCAAAGTTCATTAATATAGGCTCTTTACTGAATTCATTTTTCGAAAAAAAACAGAACTTTTTCAATTGAATAGAAAGTAGCGAAGGAAAAGAGACGTAGGGAGTCCCTGGTGATGTCGGCGGGATTCATTTATGGAGCTACTCTTACTTTGGGAGGGCGTGTTGCACAGCCATTACTAAGTGGAGCATCATCTCCTCCAGAGCATTTTGAAATTCCCGCAAAAACAGAAGAAGATGAAGGCAGATCACGTAGTGCTCATCCCTTCGATATATAACATATACGCCGTATGTTTATACAAACATGTTTTTTTGTGCCCAGTGAAGCGAGTTTGTTAGCTCGCTAAATTAGATTTTTAAAAAACTTACGTCTTGCGTCGAAGTCTTCCCAGCAACATCTTTCGCCTCCGATCCGAAAATTTTTTGACTAGGCTTCGGTCCTTATCACGGCGCTCATAGCGGTCGATTTTGTTCTGGAGTTGTTGTTTTTCTTTCATCAAGTCCAATATTCCATCCTCTAATAAGGCAAAGTTAATATCATCAAGCTGATTGCTGCTGCTCGTAGAGGGGGCCATGGTGGTTGTGGCATTGGTGCTGCTGCTGCTTGTAGTTGTGGCATTGGTGCTGCTGCTGCTTGTAGTTGTGGTGGTAGAAGTGCTGCTGCTTGTGGAAGTGGTGTTTGGGCAACTACTCACAGTAGTGATGGTGCTGAATGAAACATCCAGAGCAGTGAAAGAATCAACCAACTCCTCAAAAGATTCATCTACATCTACAGCTTGAGGCATTTCTTCTTCAAACACATGGCCATATGGATAGACAGCTTCTACAATGTAATAGGTAACATAAATTAATGTTATCATCTTCAAGTAACACACTTTACAATCTAAAGAAATAGTAGAAATTTTACCATCGTGCATTTGATCACTGAGCTCTCCGTCATCAGATGATTGGGGCGAATAGTTGCCAGCCATTTATAGACCTAAACTTTTGATTACCCACACACAGAAAAAATAGCTCACTCCCTAAAAAGTGTGGCTTCTATCAAAGGGTGATGAAAACTTCAGGAAAATCTTTACTGGTTGTTACAAATTACAATATTTTGATTTGATTTTCCACGAGAAACTACGGGTTTGTGTAAAGCCCTATCTAGCCGTATAACCTAGATCTGTAATAAATAATTTATTTTATCATTCGAAAGCACTTGTATGTATTCAGAACATCCTAATAAATTATTCCAAGTTCTTTAAAAATATAATAAACGTTATTTTTTAATGCACTACAATTTTTTTTTGAATAAACTTTTTCGTCATGTTGTAACCGGATGTATCCCTCCGCAGTTCCCATCTTGTTCGGAGGGACGGGTTAACTTGGTATTAGAATGACCTTGGGTACCTCTATACGCTTTTCAGCTCGATTGTAGTTTTACGCCGCCGATCTGATATTTGTGCATTATTTTCCCCAATCGGATTACATTAAAGTTACAAAATGGTGCAAGAGCCAAACGTTCAACTCATCCAGCTATTTGAGAGGACAGTATCTTCAGGTTTGTCAATCTTATTTCTTTAATAAAGTTTTGTAAAAAAGTGAACATGTGACAACCGCCATATTATATGCACCGTGGATAAAAACCGGAAAATGGCAGCATGTAATAAATAACCCTTGTCCTAAACTTTATTGATAGCCTCCTAATATTTTACAGAAGAAAATAAATTGGAGGCAGCACAAAGTTTCCTGGAGCAACCTGCAAGTACTAATTTGGTAAGAGAATTTTGCTGGAGCCTACTATGTGAACATTTTCCCTCCAAATCTTTTGTTTTACTTTGTACTGTAAACTTCATTCATTTTACCTTGTCTTTAACTATGTTATTAGGTTGAGTTCGTCAAGGCTCTCTCAGAAGTTCTTGCTCATGGAGCCAACAGTCCTGTTGCCAGGATTGCTGCTGGCTTGCAGTTGAAAAATTGCCTGACATCTAAAGGTGCTGAGCTTAAGCAGGATTACCAGCAGGGATGGCTCACATTCCCACTGGAACTCAGAAGTTATGTAAAGAAGAATGTTTTAACTGCCCTTGGAACTGAAACCATTTGCCCCAGCTCTGCTGCTCAATGTGTGGCCTATGTAGCTGCTGCCGAACTCCCTGCCAACCAGTGGCCAGAACTTATCACTGCCTTAATCGCTAATGTCACTACTGAAAACAGCACTGATATGGTCTGGGAAGCCACATTGGAGGCCATTGGATACATATGTCAAGATATTGTAAGTTTATTAAAGTCATTTATGCATTAAATGTTATTATTACTAATGAATGTTGTGTCTCTCATTTAGGATGCTGAGATACTGGCAACCCAGTCAAATGAAATTTTGACGGCCATCGTCCACGGAATGAAACGAGAGGAGCCGAGCAATCACGTTCGACTAGCCGCCACAACTGCACTACTCAACTCACTGGAATTCACCAAGGCCAATTTCGATAAAGAGGTATGTGGTAAGTCATGTAAACCAAATAAATTAAAATTAAGCTTGTTTTTTTCCCCTTTTTCTAGAGTGAACGTCATTTCATCATGCAAGTTGTTTGCGAGGCCACCCAGTCGCCCGACACCAAAGTCCGAGTTGCTGCACTTCAATGTCTCGTAAAGATTATGTCACTTTACTACCAACACATGGAACACTACATGGGACCGGCGCTGTTTGCTGTAAGCTTTAGTTTTATTACTTTGAGTACAAACTTATTAATCTAATGTAATTTTATTTATTTAGATAACACTAGAAGCGATGCGATCGGACGCAGATGAAATCTCACTGCAAGGCATCGAGTTCTGGTCTAATGTATGCGATGAGGAAGTTGATTTAGCCATCGAGGCTAGTGAAGCAGCCGAAATGGGTCGTCCACCCGAACACACTTCCAAGGTTTACGTCAAAGGAGCCCTACAATACTTGGTACCACCTGTTCTGATGCAGACGTTGACCAAGCAGGAGGAGTATGATGACGAGGACGACTGGAATCCGTGCAAAGCTGCTGGGGTCTGTTTGATGTTACTGGCCAACTGCTGCGAGGATGTCATCGTTCCTCATGTCCTCCCCTTCGTAAAAGTTTAACTTAACACCTTTAACTTACTCTTCAACTTAAAACAAAATATACCTCAGTTAATAAACACGACCCCAACGAAAAATCCAATCACTAAAGCTGCCTAATCTGTAGCTATTCGACCTGGAAAATCCCGTTTTAATTAGATTTAAATGAAAGGGAATCACCTAGAAAGAAAGAAAACACAAAGGGCACAAGAACTCAAAGTAACTCGAAGGAATTCGAAGAAAGATTTATCTCTTTATCTACCGGTGCCATCTTTCAATTGATTTATTTTCAATAGTATAGGCATGGAATTTACTACATCGAAACCACCTATGCTGGAAATGATTACGTAAGGTTCTTTAGTAATAAGGAATCCGTGGTTTCTTCTTCTTCATCTTCCGACTTCAAAGGGGACGGAACAGCTCCAGATTTACAAAGGTCTACACCGAAAAAGAGAACTGTAGATTCAAAATTATTATTAATTTATATTATTATATTAGATCATAATATTATTAAAAAGCATTAAGGTCGGTATTATTAAAATTCCGGCCAATATAAGAGATACCAGTTCTGCGTGGATCCCCGCAGAACACCGCACTTGCGACGTTGTTCTCACCTGCGTACTTTTAATACCCTGGATATGACTGTAAAAAAAAAAAATCGATAAATATCCTACTGTGATACTGCCTCATCAAATGCACCTCTTTTACGCCGATAGGACAACGAACATGCGATCTTTAATCCAGAAGATACAAAGAAATTTACAACTATTTCCGTAAACAAACTAATAAGTCGGGTTTTCTTAATTTACCGATATCGATCAGTTGATTACGATAAGTGGCATGGTGATCCGCACCCGTAACATCATTCCTGAGATGCGTGAGGCCTTCTTCAGCTGTAATGTTTGGGGCAACACGGCATCGGTTGAGGTGGATCGCGGTAGGATCATGGAGCCTACCTTGTGTGCCATGTGCAACACTGGCTACTCGTTTGCTATTATCCACAACCGTTCCCAGTTTTCTGATCGCCAGATGGTTAAACTACAGGAATCGCCTGGTATGTTTAACTACCTTTAGAGCTTCACTTAGCAGTTTTTTAAACGTGTTAACCGTTTCGTAGATGATATGCCAGCTGGCCAAACTCCGCACACTGTTATCGTCTTTGCTCACAACGACCTAGTGGACAAGTTCAGCCGTGATCGAGTCACTGTTACGGGAATCTATCGTGCCGTTTCGCTTCGCGTCAATCCAATGGTTAGCAACGTTAAATCAGTCTACCGTACCCATATTGATGTCGTTCACTATCGCAAAGTGGATGTCCATCGCTTGCGCAACAAAAGTAAGCGAGGGTATGCTTTTATTTTAGATTTTGAACATCTAAAATTGAAGTAGTCATAATATTTGTTTGTCTATAAGAAAGAAATACGATTTCCTGCCGAAAGAGAGGCTCTTTTGCATGAACTTTCCAAGAAGCCCGACATCTATGAACGCTTGGCGCGTGCTATAGCTCCTTCCATTTACGAAAATGAAGATATCAAGAAAGGAATTTTTCTTCAGCTGTTCGGCGGTACTAAGAAGGACTTTACCGAAGTCGGTCGTGGTGCGTTCCGTGCTGAAATCAACATTTTACTTTACGGTGACCCGGGTACGAGCAAATCGCAGCTTCTGCAGTACATTTACAACTTGGTGCCGCGCTCGCAGTATACTTCCGGAAAGGATAGCTCTGCTGTCGGTCTTACAGCGTACGTTACAAAGGATCCCGAAACCAAACAACTCGTCCTCCAGACAGGTGCTTTGGTCCTAGCTGACAACGGCATCTGTTGCATTGACGAGTTCGACAAGATGTCTGACGCAACTCGCAGTATTTTGCATGAAGTATGTGTAATTATACAACCATTTCAAGATTTAAGTTAGTAAATTTTATTAATTACTTTTAGGTAATGGAGCAGCAGACGCTTAGCATTGCTAAGGCTGGTATCATCTGTCAACTTAACGCTCGTACATCCGTTCTTGCTGGTGCCAATCCCATCGAGTCGCAGTGGAATAAGGATAAGACTATTATCGAGAATATCCAGCTTCCTCACACACTCCTTTCTAGGTACATAACCGGCTATATATTTGTTTGTATTTCGATTAATATTCTTTAATCTGAAATGTCTGTTAGGTTTGATTTGATCTTCTTGATGCTGGATCCTCAAGACGAGCTTTACGACAAACGCTTAGCTCGCCATTTGGTGTCGTTGTATTACAGCGCCGAGGAAGAAAACGAGTCCGAGTTTATGGTAAATATGCAATTTAACTAAAAACTAGAATATATTTATTGACAATTTTTTAAATTATAGGAACTAGACGTGCTGCGGGACTACATGGCTTACGGCAAAGAGCACATCAATCCAATTTTGAACGATGCTGCTACTGTTCGTCTTGTGGAAGCATACGTCGAGATGCGTCGCATTGGAAGCGGTCGAGGTCAAATTTCAGCTTATCCTCGTCAGCTTGAATCTCTTATTCGTCTAGCAGAAGCTCATGTTTCTAGCGTGGTAGAAGTGGATGACGTTGAGGAAGCCTATCGGTAATAACATTTCTGAAATATTACAATTTATTTGATATACTTATTTATCTTGATTTTCCTTAGATTACATCGTGAAGCCTTGAAGCAGTCGGCCACCGACCCCATGTCAGGTAAAATTGATGTCAATATCTTGACAACCGGTTTGAGCTCGAATGCACGGAAGAAGCGCGGAGAGATGGCCGGTGCTCTACGAAAGATGATCGAGTCTAAAGGAAAGGTTGCTTCGATTAACTATCAGAAAGCTTTCAATGAATTTAAAGCTGGATCAGCCATGGTAACTAAATAGTTTTAATAGATTTTAATGAAAAGACGTTTTCACTTTACTTTTATTAACAGATGGTGACCCGAGAGATGTTCGAGGATGCCTTGAAAGACCTTCAAGATGATGGGGTGATTGTTGTTGCCGGTCGATCTACTATTCGTATCTGTCATCAATGAAGAGCCCTTCCGATTTATTTTGAATACTTGCATCCATTGATTGATTTGTCATAATTTTTTCCTCTTCCTACTTCCTAATGTTTCGAAGTAACATAAGATACAATAAACACCAAACACGCATAGTTATGCTTTATTGCAGCAGTTATGGCAAATCAAAGCTTATCCTTTCCTCTATGTATTCTTACGACTGACATCCACACTTTGGATCGCATAATAATGAGTATGGGGATAATTTATGTAAGTAGTCCTTTGAAAATGAGGAGTTTCGGTGATACACAAAAAAAAATAATAGAGATAATACGCGTGCTCGTCCCCAACTAATTTTCAGGAAAAATAAAAATGACTAGAACTGTGCGGAGAGAACACTGTCTTATTTATGTCCACCACTTTAAAGTAGGAAAATGTTTTAACAGATGATCGCTGTCTGAAAATGTAAATGGTTGTAAAACCAACAGTTACATCCGTTGGTAAGGGCATGGCTCAACAACGTTGGGAGTACGGATAGCAATCAATTTTGATCCGTGTCTTTCTCATGAAGTCATCTCGGGAGCAATCTATTATGACTTTTCTTGTGAGCTCTGGTTCTTTGGCCATGACTGAACTGGGCAATTTGATGTGCTGTAAATTTCCCAACTTATGAATGAGGACCACTGGATTAAAGAAATTCTGGTTTGCTTTATTGCAAGCCTAGCGCTGTTTAGAACGAAAACAAAGCCTCTTTACTCTTAGCTATAATGCCTATCTTTATAATAATTACTAATATTGATCGCTGAGAAATGCATGTCTCTTCTCAATTTATTCATAATAGGAAGAAAGAAAATTTTGAAAGCAAGTAATAAAAACACAAGAAACGAAAGCATACGTGTTACATGTGTACAATTTAAGAGGCCCAGGCAGCCAATTCTTTCATATCATCATCATCCTCATCTGCTTTGGCTCCTGAAAAAAATGTTGAATTTTGTATTATTGACCCACATAATTCAATAAAAGCTTTAACTTACGAGAGGGGCGAGCAGGCGGAGCACGACTTGGAACCTTGGCAGCAGCGGCGGGTTCAGCCGTGGGAACCGATGGTAGAGCAGCAGCTGCTGGAACATTAAGGAGCTCATTGTCCAGCTCTTCTTGCTCCAATTCCTCCAACTCTCTTTCCAATTCATCCTAAAAATAAAATAATGTGAAAAAATTTCCATACATATTTTTAAAACTATTTGTTTACCTCATCAATATCTTGTCCAAAAGCAACTGGGTTGGAAATGGCCTCTGATATCTCTCTGGCCACTTCTTGTTGCTCAGCAATGTCATCCATCATGTCATGTACCTTGTCCACATCCCTATGAATATTCATAAATTAAATTGGATAAGGAAAATTACAATATCTAAAAATCAATATATACATATGTTGATGGGCAGCCTTGAGAGCCTTTGCGGCATCACCCATAGTCTGAAGGACGGCAGTGTTGGTGTTTGCACCCTCTAAGGCCTCTCGCTGCATCTCAATCGTGGAGATAGTTCCATCAATTTGTTGAAGCTGTTTTTCATACCGCTTCTTCCTTTTGAGAGCTTGGATGGCCACTGCAAGAATCAAAAGTTATTAGTTGAAGTATAATTTTAAAGAAACACTGTAATGACAAGAACCTCTTTTGTTTTTAGTTCCATTCTTTTTTGCAATGTCAAGCTCTTGCTCAATCTTTTTTTCAAGAAATTCTTGCTTCTTTACAAGCATCTCCTCTGTTTCTCTCAATTTTTGGATAGCCTGACCTGTTGTTGGCATACCCTTGTCCCCTTTTCCTCCCGCACCAAACATTTTCTGAAGGAAACTCATTCTTGGTTCTAAATAAGAAGAGAATTGAATTGTAACTTTTTTCCACTACACAGAGTATTATACTGGAACACCACAAATCGAAATACCAACGGCGAATCCTTGTGTCCTTGTATGAATCACAAAAAAATCGCAACGAAGAAAATGACAGATTAGAAACCTTGGGTAATATCAACACTGTTGCCACACTTAAAAAATGAAAGCCCGCGGCTGCAAGGGGATGGGTACGCCCGTGGGTGTTGGGTTCAAAAAGAGCTAAATGCCTACATCCAACAACGGAGAAACAGCGACCGGAAATCGGGAGTCCCGCAAGTCTGCAACCTTTCACTGTCAGTACGTAAATGGAAAATATATAACCGAAAAAGTGAAGGACAAGTTAAATTACGAAAGGCCAGCCGCCGATATCCCTATGCAAATGTATAAGTTGAAAAGATGAGAGTAATCGTTTTTCAATTACTGACAGCCTGTGTGATAATAAAACCGATATTGATTATTGAAATATCAATAAATATTATGGGACGTTCACCTAATTTGCAGCAAAATTTGTCACGAATTCAAAGCACACTAGTATTCGGTGTTCCTTTGTCAACATTTACCAAATAGGGTTAGTACAAGTCTTTAGAAGTTTTCTAGATTCGAATCTTTTCTTTATTGTAGAACCTTACGAAATTTCTTAACAACTGAACGTACATGAAGCCAGGAAGCATCTCGCACGCTGGTAGAAGGACGATGACAATATTGAATAGTTGAACGGATCTGCTGTTTTCGTTTTGGCTAACATGTTCGGGGTTGACATGTATAGTTTAAGTTAATAACTTATTGACGAAGAAATAAAAAAGACAAGACAAATCAAAGTACCGAGTGTGTATTTAGTGTGGAAAGCACTCATTCCCACAAATCATTTATATTTGAATATATGTTTAAAAAACCCTCTTGAAGTGTAGACCTGTCTAGAATCAAGGGTTAAAGCATCTTAAAAACTAAAAGAAAAGATCACTTGTTGAATCATATCACATTTGCACTAAGCAAGTATTCAGACTGATGATGAAAAGGTTGAATATTGAAGGTTGTCTTTTCAAGAGCCAGCTTGGCATGTATTAGTCATGATGAGAATTAATTAAGTCTGTCGCATATACACATCTCATTTACACTGGAGAAAAAGTAGGAGAGTAAAAGGTGTAATTCCATTCATACTCATTCATCGAGATCACAGAAGTATACCACAACAACCCGCTTCAAACCCGGCCACAGTCTGATGCCATCCAACGAATTACTATGATTCGTCCGTTTTAATCAAGTTATTACAAGTTCCAGTCCATATTGTGCACTGGCCAGTTTTTAACGTAAGAATAAGCAAACTAAGACTGGATCGTTACGACTAAACCTTTCAGATTTAGACTGGAATGGCAGACTGGCAATTTGTAGTTTTCAGGTAAAATAAACAATTATACTTAGCACTAACCATAGGCTACACATTCACACACACAAACATTCGTCTTATTGAGTCTGACCGTCTGCAGTACTAGACAGCGTTTAAAGTCGGTGATGATTTGAAGTAAGAAAAAGGTATTATCCGAGCCTCTCCTTTTTTTATTATTATTAGAATGAATCTATAACTACGTGGATCGTTACTGAGTAACCTAGACTAATTGTAACATACGTGGATAAATAATTAACTCTCATACACACACACTCGTCCATATACACCCAGTTCTTTCACGCATTATTCATTCATACATCCAGGATATAAATCAGATGGGAGAAGAACTAGAAGAAAAAATATATAGGGTTGGTGCCTTTAAAAAAGAATGAAACAGAAAAACACGAAAAATGGAGAGTGGAAGACCAGCTGGTGGAGTGAGGGAGGAGGAAGAAGTTGCAGGTCTAAATAGAGAGATACTAGTAGGCAAAGGCCGATTCACTTTCATCCACCACTCACGCTTCAAGTGTTTTCGTTTTCTCTTACGCCTCACGCGCATGCGTACAATTCACTTGGCCCATCTGCAACATAGATAAAGAACCTCTTTCACATTCATACATTCATTCAATCAGCTCTTAATAGAAAAACTAAATTTACTTTTGTCTCTTTCTCTCTCTTTTATGTTTAGAACCGTTCCGTTTTTTATCGATCTACCGAAGAATATACTGACCAACTTGAAGTGACGGAGGTCTTCAGACGGCGGATCTCCTTGGTGGCCCAGTTGGACAGGGTCTTCGTCTTGGATGTCTTGGAGCGTCGGCCGATGTTCAACATGTCTATAATAGCTTCTGTGTCGACGTACGGCAAGAGTTGGATACCGAAAGCCGAGCACAAATCGCTTTGGGAAGAAATGCATGTTGATTAAGAGTGATAAACTACATGTACGACATTTAGCATTAAGTTGAAACATACCCGATGAGCCCGGCAGCAGCAGAAATGGTACCATCAGACTTCTCGCGATCTTTCGCGATGGTGGACACGAAGGCGATCATGTGTGACACGTGAGGAAGGAGAAGCTGAACATCATTGCCAATAGCTTCCTTTTCTTCACCTTTAAGTCCCTGGACGATGCCCGTGTATGCTTCCAGACAGCACTCTCGCAGTTCGTTAAGATAGTCCATCACATCAAAGTCGTTCTTAAAATAAAAATTTTAAATATTAATCATATCGAGACCAAAGGAAAAAATGAAGCAAATTATCTTACCCTGTTGACTTGGGCTTGCGAAGCTTGGTGGAGCATACCAAGCACCACTTCGAGGTACTTTTTGAATTCCGGTCCGATAGCTAGTGCCATGTCGCCAAACACAGCCAAGATTTGAGGCTTGACTTTGCGATCGACGTCATTGTTGCCCAAAGTCTCGAGAAGGAGCGACATAATTGAGTCACAGAAGGGAAGAATCTTGACTCCAAGAGCACGGCAGATATCTCCAATCAATCCAACAGAGGCCTGGCAGATGGTCGTTTCGGCATGGTTACTAAGTCCCATGATAAGGTAAGGAAGGAAAGCTTCCATGTATTTAATGAAGCCTTCGCCGAGAACTTCGGTGAGTGTCGCAACAGCCATCAACGCATCCTCTTGTACACCACCGGCACGATTTGGTCCCGCGCTCGAATTGAACATTTGCAAGAGGGCAGTCATAATCGAGTCGGAAATCTTGGGCGCATCTTCCGGTGTCACCTTACGAAGCACACTCTGAAGAGTGGCACACAAAAGAGACTGCAGATCGTTGTACTGGACACGATCAGAGTGCGAGCTGACATGAGCTTCCATATTGAGGACCTATAAGAGAAAATGTTTAGTTTTCTTTCATTGTCATTGAATTAGGGAAGAGGTTACCTGTTGAAGACGCTCCAAGATAACCATCGTAGTTTTTTGCACAGTAATGTAACAGTCCTTGGGTGAGTTCTTGACCATTTCCATGAGAGCTTCGTAAGCTGCTGCACGAAGGTTTGCTTGAGCTGCATCCTGTCGATCCGTAGTCTCCAACAATTTCTGGACAATCGGCTCAAAGAACTCTGACAAGCAGTACGTATCAGGTTCGTTACCATCCGTTGCCTAATTAACAAATATTTAGTATTCAAAAACCTTGGGCAGACATTTAGGAATTTCGCTTTTACCTGGGATGCTGTCTCATAAGCCGCTTCGGCAAGGCTAGAAAACGCCCAGCATACGTTGGAGGCAACACGGGGCTCGGCTGTCAAACCGGTAACCAAGGCTTGAAGGAGGGGTTGCAAATTGGTTGGAGCAACCGCAGCATCCGGAATAATCTCGCAAACTCGGCCTATAGTCCAAGCAGCTGTGTCTCGGACGTTGACACTCTGATCGTGCATCAATTTGAAGAGGAATGGCATGGCCTGCTCGACGATTGGCTTCAGGTGTTCAGCGTTCGGTCCTTCGAGAATGGAACCGAAAGCCATAACGGCCGCATCTCGAAAGCGCCAATCGGGATTCTACAATATATAAAAGTTAAATGTTAATTGATTAGCGATTATTTTTAGAAAAGATAAGCAGACTATTTACCTCAATATTTTCCTTGACGAAGGGAAGGACATGAGGAACGATGACATCCTCGCAGCAGTTGGCCAGCAACATCAAACAGACCCCAGCAGCTTTGCACGGATTCCAGTCATCCTCGTCATCATACTCCTCCTGCTTTGTCAACGTCTGCATCAGGACGGGTACCAAGTATTGTAGGGCTCCTTTAGCGTAAAACTTGGAAGTGTGTTCGGGTGGACGACCCATTTCGGCTGCTTCACTAGCCTCGATGGCTAAATCAACTTCCTCATCGCATACATTAGACCAGAACTCGATGCCTTGCAGTGAGATTTCATCTGCATCCGATCGCATCGCTTCTAGTGTTATCTAAATAAATATAATTACATTAGAGTAATAAGTTTGTAATTAAGGTAACAACTAAAACTTACAGCAAACAGCGCCGGTCCCATGTAGTGTTCCATGTGTTGATAGTAAAGTGACATAATCTTCACGAGACATTGAAGTGCAGCAACTCGGACTTTCGTGTCGGGCGACTGAGTGGCCTCGCAAACAACTTGCATGATGAAATGGCGTTCACTCTAAGAAACATAGAAAAAAACATGCTTAATTTCAATATAAATGGTTTACATGACTTACTACATACCTCTTTATCGAAATTGGCCTTGGTGAATTCCAGTGAGTTGAGTAGTGCAGTTGTGGCGGCTAGTCGAACGTGATTGCTCGGCTCCTCTCGTTTCATTCCGTGAACGATGGCCGTCAAAATTTCATTTGACTGGGTTGCCAGTACCTCAGCATCCTAAATGACACAATGTATTAGCTAAGTTAAAAATTTAAAGGATAAATGACCTGATTAAACTTACAATATCTTGACAGATATAACCAATGGCCTCCAAAGTGGCTTCCCGGACCATTTCAGTGCTGTTGGCAGCAGTGACATTGGCAACTAAGACAGTTATGAGTTCTGGCCACTGGTTGACAGGGAGCTCGGCAACAGCCATGTAGGCCACACATTGAGCGGCAGAGCTGGGGCGAATGGTCTCAGTTCCAAGGGCAGCTAAAATGTTCTTCTTTACATAACCTCTCAGCTCCAGCGGGAATGTGAGCCATCTCTGCTGGTAATCCTGCTTAAGCTCAGCATCTTTAGATGTCAGGCAATTTTTCAGCTGCAAACCGGCAGCCATCCGGGCAACGGGACTGTTGGCTCCATGAGCAAGAACTTCAGAGAGAGCCTTGATGAACTCAACCTAAAATCATAGTTGACAAGACAAGAAAACATGAATGAAGTTTACAGTACGAAGTAAAACAAAAGATTTGGAGGGAAAATGTTCACATGAAGTAGGCTACAGCCAGATTCACTTACCAAATTAGAATTTGCAGCTTGCTCCAAAAAACTCTGTGCGGCTTCCAATTCATTTTTTTCTGTAAAAGATAAAGATGTTATAAATCAAGCTTTAATCGGTGTTGAGTACATGATGCCATTTTCCGGTTTCCGACCACCGGCCAAATGGCGCTTATCGCATGTTCATTCTTTTCTTTACATAAGTTTATTAAAGAAATAAGATTGTCATACCTGATGACACTGTCTTTTCCAAGATCTGGATGAGTTGGACGTTGGGCTCTGGCACCATTTTATAACTTTAATGTAAACCGATTGAGGAAAATTATGTATAAATATCACAGGGGCCGCGAAAAACTCAATCGGGCTGAGAAGCGTAAAGAGATACCCAACGGTTGGATGTCGTCTTTCGATCTCGTCTAAAAACCACATGGAAACTGCGGAGGAATACAATACGCCGAAAAAGTTGGTTCAAAAACATAAAATTTTTTAATACATTTTAAAATGAGACTTTTATCATTTTTAAACAACTCTAAATAATTCTATAAAACGTTTTGAATACATTTAAAACTTAACACATATTTTTAAAAAGAAAATATTAATTATTTCAATGGATCTATTTAACAACGCGGAGGCTCTTCCTGTTTCGCGAAAGCCCAAGGGCAAAAAAATGAGCGCCTACTTTCTCAATGATTTGAAAGTTTTAATTCATTATTGCACCATCCGATTCATTCTACGTCATAATATTCACACAATGACAAATTCTATCTTAAAATCAAGAAAGTAAGGGAAATCTTTGAAATTAGCTGTCTGATAATTATTTTTCCCGACTTTCCTTTCCGATTAAGTAGCAGCTAGCAAGCCAGCAATGAGAATTAAATGTTGACATTTTCCAATTTTTCTATGGGAAAAAATTCACAATTTATTATATTAAAATGAATTAAATTACTATGGTGTGTCCTGCAATTAACGGAGAACGGGGAAACGTTCAAACGGGAAAACTTTTTTTCTCTTTCTCTGTTCTCATAGATAGAACGAAAGGACGATAGGTGGCAGTGGTCTTCACTTTTTGTTATTTATTGGTCTGCAAGCAGGCGGCCGTTTATCCGATAGAAACGAAGAATCAGCTAGACGTCAACAACACATGTGTGGATAGTGTATAAGGCCTAATCAAGATTCAGACTTAGGAATTAAGAATTGTGTATTACGTGACTCTTATCATGCCGAGGCATTAATTATAAGACACGTATGAATTATTGAAGACAATGAGCTACATTTTCACTGACGTTCTGCTCGCTATTGTGGGAATTTTAGCTTCTATTTTAATTGTACTATCTATTGTTGGAATTGGTAAGTACTTGTGCTACAATTTTCCATCACTGCCCTAGTTTCTATCTTATATGATATGTCTATTTTTTATCATTTCAGGGTGGTTCCTTGTTTGGAAGTTCTTCCTTTCCAGATTTAAATTTGTGAGAGAGTTGCTTGGAACTGTTGCTGAGGCTAAACCAGAACCAGTTGCAGCAGATCCCTCTCACAATACCAGGCAGCTTAGATCAAGGACTCGTAAAGCCAGACTTGATTAAAAGGAACCCCCAACCCTTCTTTCATATTTGTGGTTAAAATGGTTGTGAAAGTAGCAGTTGTTGGAGCTGGTATAACTGGACTAAGCAGTGCTACAGTCATCCAAGAGAGATTTCCTGATCTTTCAGTTACACTTTTTGCTGAAAAATTTAGCCCTGGAACAACAAGTGATGGGGCTGCAGGTCTTTGGTGGCCATATCTAGTTGCTGGCACACCTCAATCAGATATATAGTGAGCTTAACACCCTTTTTCTTTAAGTTTTTTAATAGTTTTTATGCTAAAAGTTTCATTTATCTTTTCAGTGAATATGGAAAAGGCACCTGGAAGTACTTAGAGAAGCTGTGGAACTCACCGGAAGGAGGAAAACTGGGTGTATCTCTCGTACCATGCATACAAGTCTCGGATTCACTAATGGACAGGCCGATCGTGAGCGATTTCGTCTATGGATTTCAAACTCTCGGCCAAGAAGAGTTGCTCTCATACAAGCAACCTCATTGGAAGTAATTATATATTGCCCAAATATGTTTTACTATTTTAATTATTTAATGTTAAATTAAATTTTTAGGCATGGTTTTCGTTTTGTTACGTACATATGTGAAGGGTCAAAACTGCTCCCTCATTTGTTGGACAAGTTTCGTAACCAGAGAGGCATTATCGTCGCCAAAAAGGTTAACAGCTTGAAAGAGCTTGCAGGCCATTTCGATATTGTAATTAATTGTACTGGTCTGGGAGCTAATGAATTTATTGACGACAAACTAGTGCATCCTATCCGAGGCCATATCTTCCGAGTAATTTTTATTATCATTATTCAAAATAAAATTTAATATTATGGTTAACGTCTATTTTTTTTTCATAACAGGTCAAAGCCCCATGGCAGAAGACTATTATAATGGATGAAAGTGAACATGGAAATTATGTTATCCCAAAGTATTTTAATTTCTATACTATTTTGTGACTGTAGCCTAATTTTGAATTCCCCTCAGTCAGGACACTATTGTACTGGGAGGTACGCATGACAAGGATCAATGGGATTTGACACCAAGACAAGTAGATGCCGACTTTATTCTCAAAGGTTGCAGAGCTATCCTGCCTTCCTTAGAGGTGACACTTTTTTTTTTCAAAACAATTTGTCTTCCATTTAAATAATTGTATAATCATTCTAGAAAGCTGAGATCGTTTACGAATGGGTTGGATTGAGACCGGGTCGAATTCCCCTTCGTGTGGAACGTGAAAAAATGACCATCAAGGGGAAATGTCTGACGGTACGAAAGCATTCGTAAAGCACCTGCGCAATGTGTTGTCCCTAATCAAGTCTTTTTGTATAGGTGATACACGATTATGGGCACGGCGGCTCCGGTTTGACACTCTTCCACGGATGCGCACTCAAAGTGGCCGATTTACTTGAAAAAACTCTGGCCGAAAGTGTTACATCCAAGTTGTGATACACTACGTCTCCCTGGGAATATTATTGGGGTCTTCATATGATTATTATTTTTAGGTGGTATGTATAGAAGATTCTAGTTTTACAACGATTTAATGGAAAAGAGGATGAATTGTGTGGATGATTTGATACCCGCTCAAGTGCTGTCTTAGCGCAATACATCTCCCCTTCCCTTTTTATGAGCAGTCATTTCTTCTATTCGGGTTTTCAAGAGGCGTTTCCCAGTAGCCTTTTCTGGCTGTAACTTGAAGGAGAGAAAAAGGAGAGCGCTCAGGAGCGTATCAATCGGCTGTGTGGAATGCAGCCATATGGTTCAAGAGGATCCGTTGAGAGGGACGTCTTTTTAAAGAGAATAAGAGCTCCTCCCTTATTTGTTGAGTAGCTTTTGTCGAGCGTTGTCTAATAAGAGAGAAAAGGAGAAGAAGAAGAAGTCAAAGACACATTGTAGTACCTATCAGTTAGAGAGAGAAGAGCCCCAGATAAGAAAATGTGCCGACGTCATTCCCACACATAGTCGAGATTGCAGCAGACACACAAAAGAGGAACGCCATCAAATATTTAAAAATTGAAACCTGATGGCGGGGCCTCCCTTGGCTCCTCGAAAAGAGCGAAAGAAGAAGGAGAGTTTCGATTATTTTGGTGGATGATTTGGATTTTAGAGGATGGCACCTATTGTTGAACAACCGCGCCAGTCACGCGGCGTGTTGAACGCAGGACTCTCTTGTTGTTCCACAGAGAGAGAGAGAAAAGAAATATGCGGTATTTGTTTCGATTTGGAATTCCAAAGGTTTTCCTTTTCATGTAGATTCACGCGGAGCGCTCTCAGGTAACACACACGCAAGAACTTCATCGCTGACCACAAAGCTAAATTTAAAAAATGATAACAAGATACGCTCGTCTCAACTTTCTGCTCATCCAACCAGATGATTTTTTTCTCCTTATTCTTTTTGCCAGGAAATTTAATCAATCGGGAGTGGAAAATGGAGGTGGGAAAAGCTCTGTCGACGAGCGCCTTGTGGGTGGGTCGCGCCGAGTCCTTTTGCGCGCCCAGGGTGTCGTTTGTTTCACGGGAGACTCGAACGCGCGGTGTCGAGTGACTTTGAATTTCTCGCTTTGTCATTCAAGTGTCCCTTGCAAAGTCCTTCTTGTCGAATGTGCTCGTTCATCTTGTCTCGAGATCCTTCTTCTTTTAATAAATGTCTTTGCTCTGCAAGTCTGAAAAATTCATTCAGCCGTTCCCTGTTACCTCGTTTCACGCTCGCTCACGTCTTGGGTTTCCAGCTAATAATCAGAAAGGAATTTAGCTCATGCATGACAGAACATGCACACGCGCTTACGGCTGACTGAAAAGAGGAGCTCAAATGCATTCTCACCTGTATACGCTAAGATGACAGCAGATCTAATTTCAAATACCTCTGAATTATTTTTAATTTCAATGGAGCTATAGAAATTAACCTAGTATGGTAAAGTGATGCAATCCTTTGAGTTACGTAATCAATTCTTCGGCTATCGTACGAACGGATCTCAAGGAGCCGAAGATTGACGATGAGACGGAAAAGCGATCATCCCGATTAAGGCAGCAGCCATCTGATCCGACACTCTTTCAGTCTCTCATTGAATCTTGGTTGAATTTATTTCAGCTTTTTATTGTGTGAAACTTGTATAGGGAGATTCCGATGAGTTGCAAAGACATTGTAGAAAGAATCCTCATAGATAAAAAGTAAACCATCTTTATAGTTATGTCTGCCTCTCAGAAAGAAATGACAAATCGAGCGGCATCATCACAAACGTCTCAAGTGATTCGGTTCGATTCGAGTCGATGGGGCGTTCAAATTCCTGAAACGCGCTTTAACGCGCATCTCTGGGTGCGACAATCTCGAATCAATCACGTTATATCTATTCCACACCGTGTTAAATCAAAGAGAAAAAGGAGAAATCTCAGCTTGATAAATCATATTGGCGACGTTTACGATGAGAAATGTCTGAGATCAAGTCCCGTTCCTTTTTGTTACTATACTCTTCTCGGCCTTTTTGTCTTTCTTTGGCTATACTCAAGAGAGGAATCATCCAGCTGCGTGCTGTATGCTTTGCACTCCATCACACAACGCGCACGCATATACCAACCACTTGAAGAGCTTGTCTTTTATATACATTTCTATATAGCGGCTAGCTACACCGTTACCAAATTATAGCCACTAGGGGGCTTCTTCTTCGAAAAAATAAGTGTCTAGATAAAATGTATAAAAAAAGAGAGGATGTATGTCACGGCCGAGAGAGAGAGTATCAGATCGACTTGACAGAATTATATCAACGGGCCAGCATTTAGTGGGGGACCTTTCAGTCCGGTCGCCGAGGTTCTTATCCTGACTGGTTATCTCAACCCAGCGGTCACATAAAAATGGTGGATTTATGCAAGGGAGCCGGGCACTCTCTTGAAAAGAAACCCAAAAAAAGAGCCACACACGCATACAGTCCTCATTAAACCGATCGGGAGATTGTACACAAAACGCAAAGGGGCGCTTTTTTCTTCTTCTTCAGCAGCATTCAAACGGCGGACACATATTTCTCTTCGGCCAGCTAGATGACTATCTCGAGTCCACCTTTTTTCTCTAGTCTCCAGCTGTTTTTCTCAACGACGAGCGACATATATATATAAATATACACATACAATAAATCTGGTTCATGTCGTTTTACTTTTATTATTTTCAATCGTCAAAATAAAATTTTTACACTAAATCAACTTTCTATATCAATATGGGCAGGTCGCCTAAATGTCCCAGCTTTATTTTATTTTCTGGTTCAGAGTAATAAATTCACGCGGGAGAGATCTTGAGCTTGCGGCGTGACCTAACCGGCGGGCGAGGAGTTGCTTATAGCCACTAGGTGACTCACCATCGCCGGTGCCGTATGTGTACATTTAAGGTCCGATTAGTCGCATTGTTATTTGGCAATTGCATCAAGCACACTTTTTCCTCGGTGAGATACGGTCAAATGCTGTAGTACGGATTTGGCGTGATTTAGGACTTTAATTCAAGTATTTATTACGTTCACGGAGAGAAAAGAAGTAAAGGAATCTTTATGTATAACGCCTGACCGTGACTTTGTATATTTATTTATTTCTTCTTCTTGCGAGCGAGAGAACAAACCATTAATTTACGAATTGGTTTTGACAAAGGATGAAATCATGTAAAAAATTCCGGCATCTTATATACCAATGTCATTCCAAATATGGAGTAATTGCAGTAGACTCTGAAACAAAGTTGAATTCAAATAAATAAATATACTTTTTACGGAAAACGCTCTAATTTATCAAAGTGCAACGGGTATACGTTCGTGATGGTACGATTACAATACCATATAAATGCACTGAGAGCATTATTTGAATTTTATACGTAACATGTAACCTTAATGTCGGTCATTTATTTAGAGATCACCTAAAAAAGGACCTACGGATTGAAGTAATAAAAACCGTTTCTTCCGACTCAACTCTTTGAATAACAAAATTCTTTTACACACTTGATTTATTCGCTGATTTATGTGAAGCGTCCGGCTCAAGATCAACTCAAGGTCTAGTCTAGCCATAGAACAGCTTGATGACAACTCGGCGCATCCACAGATTTCAGTCCAGTCCCACGCGTTCAGCCGGGACGAAAAGCTGCACGGGGAACCCCGCTGATGCAGTCAGATGGTTATCGACTTTGTCCGCATTCCGCTACATAAATCCCGCCGCCAAACCCTTAAAAGAGAAAAAATAAAAGCATACAACAGTGAGCTATGAACATGTTTTTTTTTTTTTCAAACGTACATTCTAAATGTATTATCGCTAAAACACATCACTCTCTAAAAAAAAAGGAAAAACCATAATTAGTTATGGCTGAACAGAAGTAAACTCTACCATCTGTCCAAAAGATTTTTATAAAATGAATTAGTTTTAAATCGTGACTGTGGTTATCTATAAGTTCTAGATAATTATGTTGAGTATAAATCCTCCTTTTCAATGAGCGATTTTTGCCAAACTCGCATGAGAAGAAGAACACTTTAAAACTCATTAAAAATGGGCACCGATTTACTGATAATCACGAGAACTGATCATCAGGTAAATTATACATTTCTTTACCTCTTTTGGATTAGGACACAAAAAAGAAAATAAGAATTCGTTCTCTTTGAAGGATGCTTCTCAAGCACGCATAAATATCTTTTTGGTGAGACAAACAGAGGGAAAAAAGTCCATCTAGATAGAACGAACGTAAAGAAGAAGATTTGATCGTGAAGGATTGTATGTCTGAGTGAAAGATGGACTTCGTGACTGACCGTGATATGCTGCTGCTGTAGCTAGTGAACTGATTCTAGAGACTTCATCATCATCATCACGGGCGCCACCTGCGTGTTTTAATATTCGCCGCAGCAGCATCACCAACAGATGCTCGAAGAAATGAGAAAGAAGTTCATTTACGCGTCGAGAAGAGTGACAGCCTCATCACCAACGACGACGAGACAAAAAGGTCATTCGCACCGACTTTCTGCGTTGGAATCAATGAGGATCTTATATCTAAGTAGACGAGGAACTTGGCGGTTTTAAAAGTCAGTCTTATTTTGGTAGTGAGAAAGATTTACAGAATCCAGAAGTTGTTGAGGTCGCTGGGTCAATTTGGAATGAGCTCACGCGGTCCGTATCATCAGCGGGGTTTAAATTGAATGCAGAAACCAGTTTTACATGAAGAGCACGATGCGGCCGACGATAAGGGCTCCGTGTAAAACTGTGCGTAATGACTTTTGCGGCGGGGATAGTAATGATGGGTCTTCTCCTTCTTGATGCATGATCTACGCTGGAGGTCTTTCTAAAGAGCCAAGCCAACAGATCGCTACTGGTGATGATTGTTGCTAGCTGCCTCTTCTTTCCTTCAACAACATTCTTCTTTTTTTTAGTTACGTCGAGGGGAAAGTTCTCCAAAGGAATTGGCATTCGAGATAATTGTTTCACGGGTTTATGATTTTCTTTTTGTTTTAAGAAAAAGAAATTGGCCTCATCCATCACCTGTTGAGTGAAATATAGATTGCAGACGAAATCATCCATTT
The DNA here is from genome assembly GCA_030141595.1 of Chydorus sphaericus. Lineage (NCBI taxonomy): Eukaryota > Metazoa > Arthropoda > Branchiopoda > Diplostraca > Chydoridae > Chydorus > Chydorus sphaericus. The sequence continues at coordinate 7,629,584 of CM057927.1, forward strand.
TTTTGTTGTTCTGTCATTCCGGGGAAAGTTACACTTTAAATCACTTCTGCAATAGATTTTTGCATAACCTTGGAAGTACCTGACATGGTAATTGTCGCACAAAGAGAGAAATTTCTTTGTTTTCAGCTGGTCACGCAATACCAACACCGGGAGTACCGAAACCGATTCATTTTCATCAAGACCTGGTTACATATATGGTGCGTTATACAACAAGACGAGGGAGGCCTCCGGGAGGGCAATAACAATATAAACTGGCCTCTGAATTAAGAGGGCACCACCATAACCGGGAGCTCTACATTATTGCGTGATGCGATGAAAAGTAGCAGGAAGATGAGAGAGAGAAAACCACACACACGCTATGTGTGTAATAATCATTTTGGGGCGTGTGTAGCACTCATTTTGTGCTCTCTAAACCGAGCAAAGTAGTAATTAACACGATCACGGTTTCCTTCGTGATTGAAAATAACATCTCTATTTTCTCAGAAATTTGGTTTTTAATTGGATAAAAGAGACCGCCGCGTATATAGAATAGAAAAGGTTTTTTTTTTATTCAAGTGCCGTTATGCACTGTTGCCGAAGAAGGAAAATATGTTAATTGGGGGAAAACGAAGAACAATGTCTTTGTGCGTCGTTTTATTTTGTATGTTTGTCACTAAATCAAATAGCTATAAGCGCAATTGAAACAGAGTTTTTCTTTGTGCTTGAGTTTCAAAACATGGCCTTCTATTTTATTTTGCGCACAAGCATCAATCTCCCCCGACGTCTTTTCCAAATTGCATTTTGATAGCCAAAGAGAGAGAGGATGAAGTGGGTCGTCTACATAAAGTTTATACTTAGTTGCCTTCTTTTCGTCTAGCGTCTGAAAAATAAATAAAACGTTTCGGTTTTTTTCTTTTCCTCCCGCAGAGACGAGGGTTATGCGATCTCACGTCGGATAGAACATAGCATGAAGTAAAACAAAACAAACATGAATGAACTGATATGCCCATTTACAGACTTGCCACGATCGGATCAAAATTTGATCGCGATATCGATCAAATCATTTAAACAATCGATATTTTTGATCGGCGATCACAGCACTGAAAAATTATCGTCTGCTGATCGCGATGAAATCAAATCAAAATCAATCCTATCAGCTGAAGAAAATTTTATTTAAGTTTTTAATGTATTAAAATAAGATTAATGCTTTAGTTTTTCGAACATAACATGAAAATAGAGTGTGTTATGTCAAATAGTGAAGAAATTGTTAGTTTTTGAGGAAAAAAAAGAAAATTGAGAACCGAGTGTTAAAGTCGGCTCATAGATGGCGCGTAGGGCGTGCAGAGAAAAATTTTTAAAGTTGATTTTGATCGCGATTGCGATCACGATCAAAATCAACTGGGAATGATTTGATCGCCGATCAAAGCACAGCGATTATCGGGGATTGATTTGATCGTTGAAACGATTATCGGGTGGCAGGTCTGCCCATTTAGAAGTTTACAAAAAACAAGTGACTAACAAAAAGAAATATGGAAGCCATGTTTTTATGGGTTTTAGGGTGGTGTACAGCAACTATAAGGGGAATTAATATAAAGGAGCATAGCAATGCAGAAATCATGCCCGAACCTCGTAAATTACAGCACTGGGAACTGGACGTTTCGCCTTTTCAAATGGACTACCCACATCATCAATTCAGTTGAATAAAATGTTCCATGGCCAATGTTGGGGACCCGTGACCTGGCACGCTCTGCACCAGCAACACCCACACCTTGTGGTTATTACTGCTGCTGATGAATCATCAGCTCTGTGCTCTTTTCAAAAGTACCAAGTTATAATTTTCTAAACGGCTAGTCGTTACCGGGACAACACCCTTTCTTTTATCCTTTTACTTGTTGCGTGAAATAATAAAATTGAAACTTGAATTTCACTTAACAATATTTTTAAAAAGATGACAACATCAATCGGAATAATTATGAGCGAGGCTGTCTGTTTGAATTAAGAATTTTGATAGCGTCACTGTTTTGGTAGTAATTATTTTTCCAGGCGACCGCACAAGTTGTTAACCATAAAACGAAAGACGACGAGGCGAAAATAAATAAATAACTCTTTGACAATCATATATTGTTATGTCACACACATCTTGAGATAATCACGACTATACACTGTGACGAAGAAACGGTAATAAATCGTCAAATCATACACTCATCTTCACCTGGAAGAATTCTTACAAGCTCCTCTGATTGTCATTCCGCAGTACCTATATATCCTTAACGAGCTCGACATGTGTTTATATTTCTTTCACCGAAATTATCATCAGTAGAGATCGTGAGAAAAAGAAGAAACACGTTGCTGGATCATCATCGTGCTTGCTGCTACCTGTTATTCTAGCTACTACCGTTTTATACAGATGAAAAAGTGCTACTTTGGAATTTGACACGTCATATATACGGGTCTTGATGGATGATCAATGATTCATATTTCTCCACAGCATC